>OU343160.1:78099804-79349804 GCA_910595825.1 Philhelius pedissequus | reverse complement strand
GAAAGGTAATTTCTAATCCAACGAAGAAGAGATTCGTCGATGCCAAATGCACGCATTTTCGATAAGAGAGCTTGATGCCAAACTCTATCAAATGCTTTTGAAATATCAAAATCTAAAAGTAAAATCTCAATTTTAATAAACGATTTTCGACTCCAATTTTAAAATACCAGCTAGTGGCGATGGGGATACTTTAAATGGGTTTATCGATTTTGCATAATTGCGATTCGGCAAACAATTTTGGAGTTTCAATTTATTTAATAGTTAATCTACCTGCTTATTTTTTTACGATTTTGATTTTATATAGAGTTTATATTTATTGGAGTTGGAATCAAATTACGAAATCGGTAATGAAATTAAAAACATACTTTTTGTAACAATTTCGAATTTATGCGATTACTCCGGAAACAAGAATTACCAAAATGCGATGAAGCAAATTGATTGTTAATGTCAAAAGATTATCAAAATAAATATTCAGAAATTTTAAATCTTATTTCAATAACAGATATTTTCGATCTGCTAATATATGTTACTGAATGACTATTACTGAAATGTCGATCCATCCCTATTTGTAGGTGGATCTACCAAAAATAGAGTGCATTTGTCAATTTTCAGATATATTTTTGTCAAATATGACAACCGAATTCTGACATCATGATTAATATATTTCCTTAAAATATGTATACTGTGCTTGAATACACCCTTTGTGACATTTGATGCTTCAGTTAGGCCATTTGTTGCTTTAAAAGCAATCCTGGTTTTCGAATAAATGCTTTAAAATGCTCGAATTATTTATCTACTTGCTCCAATATTTTGTAGTGTGTCAACATTTCGGGTTCATATTACCAAATGCTAATTTTAAATCAACAATGTCGACACAAAACCTTCATTTGTTTTTCGCAAGGAATATCTGCTATTCCACTGATAATAAAGATATTCAGGCCTATCGCGAGTTCCATCGTAATTGGAATGGCAATATGATTTTCCACTACGATATATTCTGTGATATATTTTTTCGGGATTTGTAACAATTTTCCAATTACGACGGAATTCGTGATATGACTGATTATCCACACAACCTCGTCCTTTTCTAAAGCTGTTATCAAATTCTGGGATTTATTTTGTTTATTTCTCACAACTTGTGAGAGTCATAAAAAGAATAGAAATTGTGATCTACTTCAGAGCAGGTCACAACTCACAAATAGATTCAGTTAAGACATTTTGATTCAACATTCGATATATTTTGTGAATAGATTTTAACATTCTTTATTTGAGTGTTTTTTATCTAGTAAATTAAAATGGAAGCGAATTTAATTCCGATGCATCTTATTGAAAAAGTTTCATCAAAAGTCAAAAAAACATAATTTAAGTTGCGCCAAAGGATTTATTATTTAATTACAAACGACAAGGAAAACTTCGTGTTAGAATCTTATTCAAAGTTTAAAGCCCCACGACAATCAGAGAATTGCCTTGCCGTTTGTAAAGAAATAATAAATCTTTTGTCACAATTTCATTTTAGTTTAGTTTTAATAATCAGCTGTTCCAATAATGCGACTAAGAAATTCACCTTTGTGTGGTGAGTTTCCTTGTGAATTTTCTTGTGCAAATTGGGGAAGAATTCGATATATGTTATCGAATCACAACGATCCACAGAAGGAATTGTCGCAAGGGCTTGTGACTTGTGATTCAAGTGGGAGAGGGCTATTTGACTCAATAGAGCAATTTTTAAGAATATTCGAAAAGGTGTGCAACCTACGCAAAAAAATATTGTGTCTTTTCAATTTTATTATACACAAACGTTTTAGCATTCAATATTATAGGGGATTGCTTAAACAATAAAATAGTACAATATAATAAATACAAAGCATGTTAATTTTGAACTAAAAAAAAATATTTCTATTATGAGATTTTTGCGTAAACTTTACCACTTTCGATACAAGACATCGGAACATAATCGCTGAAATTGCTCTTTGCGTTATCCCTTGCACGGTGAAAACAATTGGCGAACATTCATTTCGTGCTGATTCTTCAAAGTTTTAACATTTGCGATTTGCCATGATTTATTTTCCCCAACTTTATTTTTTTTAAGAAGTTTTTTTTTATAATACAAATTCTATATACTACTGAATTACATCAGCCAAGTAGAAGACTTAGCACTATAATATTTGGACTTGTTGAATTATTGATTCAAAATAGCTTTTAACGGCCTTTAGTCCAACAAAAATTGGCGTTTCGCCCCGGCGATCTCACATGGACTCATCAGTTGACTAGTGAGGACCTTTGTCAATACGCAATTTTTGCCAAGTTCAGTTCATCTAACATAGATTTCGTGAAGAACATCTAGTGTGAACTATATCCAACAAGACTAGAATTCCTAATCATTAAATTGGAATTTTTTGTTTTTTGCCCATGGCCTGGCATTATTTATATAAGAAGTTTTTTTTTATAATACAAATTCTATATACTACTGAATTACATCAGCCAAGTAGAAGACTTAGCACTATAATATTTGGACTTGTTGAATTATTGTTTTTAGTTTCCAGCTTTTGAATCTTATATAAATTCTTCGCTTTGAACACAAATTCTTCGCTTTGAACACAAATTCTTCGCTTTGCTCGCAAATATGGCCATAAAGCCAGTGAACACGACAAAATCGATATTTTTCGCCAACTACGAACAGTTCGCGAACTAGCCCATACAAGAGAAAAACACAGCGCTCGCGAGCATCATTTGATACCAATCTAACAGTTTCAGAAGAATTCGGAAGTCTTCCGGACTACCAATCAAAAAGGTCCTAAGCTAACTACACTGTTTAAGGTGTGATCAACTGCAGTTGAAAAATTGTTCAGTACAATCTAAAAGTGCTTCATATTAAGATAAAATTATTGTTAAACTGCTTTATCATGAAAAATGTTGATAAATTACCCTAAACTATTTGGAAAGATTTCTTCAAAAGGTCCTTAAAGTAAATATTATATAGTATACATTCAAACAAATAAAAAAAAAGAAACCGGTCCGATCTGAAAAATAATTCGATAGAAATCGAGATATCGAACAAACATGCGTTTTCTAGAACTAGAAAAATTCATGCCTAGAAAAACTTGACAATGACAACTTAACAAACTGTTATACTGTTATATATAATAACTTTCATAAAACATTATTATGTGGTGTTCCATTGTTAAATTCAGAATTTGAGGCAGAATTTGATTTTTTTTTCGTGGTAAATGGAACGAATTTTGAATAGATTATTTTGTTTTCGTGTCTGTAAAACTGGTAGGTATGCTTCTAATTGTACTAGTGCTTAGTAGAGTGTTACAGTAAAAAGGCGAGAGTAGATTCGCCGAAAAATGCGGATCGGCGAATTTTATTCAGAATCAAAAACAAAAATTTTTTTTAATTTCGAAATCCGTGTTTTGACAGACTTGTATCAAAAAAGAATTAAATTCTTATACCAATGGAAAATCTTTACCACATTTTACATATAGATCTTAGCGTTTTCTGAGCCTTCAATTAGTATCTTTTCCTAAAATATAGTTTTTGTCTTAGTTGTGTGTAAGGGAAATAAAAAACTATACGAGATAATTATAATAATAATATATATTTTTTTATGTAATAAATTGTATATTTGTTGTTTAACTGACACGACTAATTAAGTATAAAGAACCGACCCAAGGGTTCCTTCAGTTCAGTGGGCTCAATAACGTATAACGTACTTATGTGGTCAAATATGGCAATACGAGTACAAATAAAAAAGATTAAAAAGTTTAAAATATATTAACTTACATATTACTAATTTAAATAGGTACGTTTCTGCTACGAGTATACCCACTTTATATTTACGCTTTTGGTTAGTAAAAAGATTTATTGTACATTTATAAATGATATTTTATTATGTACTTAGATAAAATATCAGCTTCCATTTTATGTAATATAATTTTATTCCGAAAATATGTATTTACCGTTATATTTAAATTTAATTCTTTTTTTTTTTAAATTAATATTTAATTTCACTATGTAAAATGTTATAACCTTTCATATATAAATAGAAACAAAAAAAAAACTCAAACTTACTTTCTCTGGTTGATCGCCTGGAGTATCGCGAAGATGAATATTCGTCCATAGCACAGACGCTGGGGTCTCTTGATGTTAAAGTACTGTGCTCCCTGAAATCACCTGCCAAAAAATCTTCCGGTTCAATTATTAGAGGAACATCGATTAATTCATAAACAGGTTTTTTTGACATGGGTGGTGTAAAAATGTGCAAAAAATCTCTAGCTTTAGCTTTTTGTACAGTATCTTCAGCATAATTCGTAGTTTCGGTAGATTTAAGAACAGTGTTTTTAATGTAGCGCATCTTTTTTCTAGCAGTGCGCAAGGAGTTATCTACGCCAATTGATTCGATGAATACCCCATCAATTAATTCGCGGGATTTTCTCTCAAGACTCTCAGTATGAACCAAAACCTTTTTATCAATTATGGGCGGTGGCGGCGGAGGGGGATAGTTAGTTTTAACAAGGAGAATTTCAAATGTAGTTTCGTATTTAATTTTTGGCAGGGGTTGGAAAAAGCCAGGCATGCGGAAGGTATTTTGTGGAGCTCTATACGGAGTCTCCATGCGCCCACTTTCTTCAATCATATCCGATATTTTATTATTCCAAAGCATTAGAGAAGCATTATCTGTTATGTTAGTAATATTAGAAAACTGCTGTGTGCCATCATGAGCAGTATTAAATTGAGTTGTACTTTCGACATTACTATCAAAAGAATCTAAAAACAAGTTAGCGGTAAGAAGCGTTAGAATAATGCAAAAGCAAACATTAGTTAGTTTTACCGTATTGAATGTCTTGTACCGCTTGTTGATCCACTTTTGCTGTATATTAATCTATAAATACAAAAAATTTAATATGATTTAAATAACTTGTAACCAATTAGTAGATATTAAATATTTTTGTTATTAGTATGTAAGGTATAGTTTTCAAGAATATTTAGGACTTGTTTCACAACATCTGACTAAAGTTCTTATTAGGCATTTCGACATTTAAAATAGCTAGAAGTTATTAGATATTGCGTTTCACAATAAATATCAATTAGCTATTTACAGTTTTTCAACCGGAGCGCTAGAAAGTGAAAGTAAACTTATAGAATATAGGAATCGTAGTTCAAAAGATACAACAATTAAAAGAGAAGGTAAAAAAGTTATCGATCTATGTAATTCCTTTGGATTGAGTGTTTGCAATGGTACTGCGGAAGGAGACAAATTAGGTGAGTTCACTTTTATAGGACCACAAGGAAACTCAGTAATCGACTACGCAATGGTGTCAGGAGACTGGAGTGCTATGATGGACGATTTTGAAGTCATAACACAAATACATTCCGATCACCTACCAATACAACTAACAATCAACCTAAACAGAAACCAGAGGCAACCAGAAGACTCAGTAACTCCGGGAAAATTCAGGTGGAAAAATGTTTTTGCCGAAAGGTACTCACATTGTTTAAATAATAGTCTTCTCCTTCAATCGACATCATCATCAACATTTTGTCTTAGCTTATCGGAGCTGGACAATATTGTCCTTAAGTCTATTCCGGTGCAATGTCAGGTAAACAACAATTTTATTCACTGCCACGAAAAATGGTTTGATAATGATTGTATGGTAGCTCGTGGAAAATCTTTTGCTTGGCTAGGATTACTAAGAAGTTTTCCAGAAAATATCTTTTTTAAAGCGCAATATCTTGCAGTTAACAAACAATACAAAGACTTCAAGGCGGCATTCGATACCATAGACAGGAAAGCACTTATGCTAAAGCTGTGTAACAAAGGAGTATCGTCAAAGTTTTTGAACGTTTTGGAAAACCTCTATAACTCAACAACTTCTGCAGTCGCTTTTGGATCCAAACAATTCGAAGTGGAAATAGGAATGAGGCAAGGATGTAATCTGAGTCCTTTATTATTTGCTTTATTTATAGATGACTTAAAAGAGGTATTGCAGGGTGGAGCACGTGTTTCAGCGGATCTCTTAATCAAGGTATTAATGTTCGCCGATGATATTGTGATGCTAGCGGAGTCGCCTGGTAGTCTCCAATTGATGGTCAATAGATTGTTCGAGTACTGCAACAAATGGAGGCACCAGGTGAACCTAGAGAAGTCTAAAGTCATGATTTTTCGTAGAGGAGACGGCCAAAACGGCCGCAGTGAAACCTGGAAATTTGGAGCTCAAAACATCGAAGTCGTAAATGAATACAACTATCTTGGTATGCGGATATCTAGAAACCTGAACTGGCAAAATTGATTGATAAGTTGGCCAAATCGAAGCGTGCATTAAACGCAACATGGAGGACTGTGGTTCACTGTAAAGATGTTCACTACGAATCCAAATATCGTATTTTTGAAACCACAGCGAAAGCGATCATGTGTTATGCAGCTCAAGCTTGGGCCCATAAGAAGGTCGATGAAGTTGAGCAGCTTCTGCGCTATTTCTTAAAAAGAAGCTTGAAACTACCTAATAGTACTGCGAATCACATACTAATGCTAGAGACAGGTCTACCATCTTTATTTATTTCAACTCTGAAAATACAGATAGACTATATTTTAAAGACTATAGCAATGGATGATAGGAGAAAATTACGATGCTTGTGATTCAAAAACAAATATCATGATTCGGGTCATGGAGAGATCTAGCAGAGTACTGTGGACATCCACTATTACTCCGAAGCGATAGGATGGTAACGTGGAAAAGCGAACTCTATAACCTCATATCGTTAGTGGAAGAAAGAAAGAGAGAGGATTATACTATGAAAGCCAGAAGTTCATTACACAGGGACATATATGCAAGGCTAAACTATAACCTGTTACGAAATAACTACTTCAGGGCGGAGTATCCAACCGATCTCATGTCACTGGTTTTAAAAGCAAGAGGGGAGATACTTCCCCTGAACTATGTTCCTCATAGGAGTGATTTGGAAGAAATGTGTGGATTATGTAACACTAGAGAACGCGAAAACGTGTTCCACTTCGTGGGAAGATGTCCTGTTTTGGTGGAAACCAGAAGGAGTACACTTGGAAAAAACTACCTTAGTGAAGAGGAAGTCATAGATGTTTTAAACGGAGTTTTAGACTGGGAATCCCTTTACAACTACACCAAGCTAGCACTTAACTACAGAAAATGGATCTTAGAAGAACTTTTTTAATTTTATGTTTCAATTTTGTATATTAAACAAAATGAATTAATTAAGTATTAATAATTGTCAACTGACAGACGGCGTAAGCCATGTTTGAAAAATGAATGATACACTAAACTTTTGTAATTTGTATGAAATAAAATCATTTGGAACCTAACCAGTTTTTCAGACAGAAAAGCGATAGAAAGGTTAAGAAATCAAAGAACAACAAACAACAAAATGTTTAACACATTCATCAAATTAATTTTATTTTTCAAAAATATCTATTTTATGCTACAATAGGCGTTTGTGTGTTTTCTTAGTTCCGAGTAAAGAACTGGGCTGTCAAAAAAAGATCAGAGTTTCTTTTTCAGCTCAGACATATCTAATCACTCAACTATTGTTTCTTTTTTCAATCAGAGCAAAATCAAAGCATGCTCCAATAGCTGAGAATAAAATTACCGATCAAACGGAGTAAAAAGCTGAACGCGGCTAACTTCACTCATAATTTTGGCAATAATCATGAGAGTAAAACAAATTAAAAACAAAAATTAATTCCTAAAACGAAAGCCTGGAACTGCTGGTTAGTAAAAAAAAAACAAATTATAATAACTTATGAGAGTTCTGTTTACTTCAACCTTCGATCGAAAACTCTGCTCAGATCTAACTCGGTTAGCTCAGGCTCTGCTCAGATCTGTTCGGAGATAAAAAAACAAAAACGCCTTATATTGTAATTAAATTGTTTGAGGTCACATTGACAGCTGTGCATGTTTTAACTGCCAGTAAATTTGCTAATCGGTACTTGATCTGGTCAGTAAAACATTCCCAACTTCAACTGTTAACTGCAGTTAAAGGCATACGTGAACACTCGAGCGTGATATGAGTATGACTTTGTTCGAGTAGATTTTAATTTGATGATTTACTTAAAGGGCTCTATAAACACTCGAACATGGTACGAGTAACCGCCGTAGACAGTAAAACTGAGACTAAACTACTCGAACTTAATTTTTTTTTTGTATAATCACGAAATAAAGCCCAACGACCGTCAGGACTGCAAACCCTATGTTAGACCTCAGACATATTTTATTGAAAAATGTATAAACACAAACGATTTATCGAAGCAGAGGCCCTTTTGTGCTCGTAGATATTTAAGTTTAGACTTAAGAATCAATTATTTGTAAATACCGCTGTGTAAAACTTTGAGCTGAATATAAATTGTATATAAATAATCAGGAATTTTAATTTTCCCGTACGCACTATAGCTGTGTAAATCGATCATTTGGGAAGATCGAATCATTCAAGTATCGGTTTGCTTATAGATTCGATTTTTTTTCAATCGATCTATCTTTGGATCATTTTCATTTTATTCATTCAATGTTGGTCATCTTTATTTCCGTTGTTCCAATCTAAATTGGATTAAAAACCAAACTAATGTGACTTACGTAAATGTGTATAATATGTACTATACAATCCTTAAATATCTAAATCCGAAATAAAATTATTTTAAAATTGGAAGTTTTATTTTCAACACCAATAAACATGCATAGCAAAATTTGATTTAGAATTAGTGAAATGAGAATATACAGAAGTATGGAAATGATATATTTTGAATATCGAAACCACTGGAATCGATCAAGAGAGAATCGAGATTCAACTAAATGATCGAAATTAGGATCGATTAACTCGAGTTTTTGTGATTTCAATCATCAATACTTTTCAAAGATCGAATCAAAAATATCGAAATATTCATGCTATAATGCGCACTCATGCATTCACCAAAATAAACTGTGAAAATTTGACATTGACATTTCGAGTAAGAGCGGTAAAATCAGTCAGCAAACACTCGAACTTGTTTTCACAAACACGAGCCCCGCCCTCGAACATTGAACATTGAAAAATATATAAGTATACGACAAATTTTTGTGTTAATCGAACCACGAAATTGGTAATCGAACCAGCCCGCAGACAAGTAAAATCAAATCGAACATGGCACTAGCTCCAAGTTTACTCGTACCATTTTCGAGTGTTTACAGAGCCTATTACACTTATGTCGTTTTTATTTGGCAATCCAGAATTCTGAAAAGAAGATAATCTTGCTTCTGGGTTTGAAATCAGAATCGGAACCAGAAGGACTAACACACTCATATACTTGAACGTCAAACTCCACTGTTGTCATTTTTTGTGTTATAATTGTGCAATAAACATTTTTTTTTTAATTTGAATATTTCCACATACACTATTCTTTTCACACATACAATCTCATTAAAATTCAGAATCGTCAGAATCACACAAGTCAGTTCAGTTATTTACATATTCAGCCCTATCACAGAATCCAGAAAAACTGTGTTTAGGGAATCCGAATTGAATCGAAAAAAGCAATACCTCATTGAACGCTCTCACTCTCATTTTTAAAATTATAGAGAAACAAATTTCAGATCAATTGTTAATATAGTTTATGGCCTTTTCGATTGGCCGTCCAGAACTGTTCAGACCCCACTATATGACAGTTGTTATCTTAACAAAACAGAAAACGATTCTGGATTTCATTTTTCAGAATCGATAACAGAATCACTAATGGCATTTTTATTTGGCAATCCAGAATTCTTTTCCGATCCGGGATACCAACTGAACACTTTTGTGTGATTCTGACGTTTCTGAATTTTAATGAGATTGTATGTGTGAGAATAATTGTGTAGGTACATGAGAATATTCAAATTTAAAAAAAAAATGTTTGTTTCACAATTATGATACAAAAAATGACAACAGTCGAGTTTGACGTTCAAGTATATGAATGTGTGAGTGCTTTTTGTTCTGATTCTGATTTCAAATCCAGAAGCAAAATTCTCTTCTTTCCAGAATTAGAACTGTCATTTTTTCCCAAGTGAACGCTTGCAGAAGAATCCGGAATTTGGCAATCCAGAATTGCCAAATAAAAACATAATACACTCACATAATTAAAACGTCAAAATCATCGGGTTGATTTGTTTTGTTCGATGTGTCTATTGAATTTAAACTACTTTTCTGGTAAAATAACATACAGAGAAGCAAGTTAATTATTATTGATACAAGAAAATGTGTATCTAAATTGAAATCAAGTGTTTTGGAAATTCCTTTTAGCCTATGTGATTTTTTTTAAATTTAATTTTCACAAATTCTGTGATAAATAAAATTCAGAATTAGTCAAATTGTTTCCGGGTGTTTTATTTGTGGAATGTGTTTCGGACGGCCAATCGAAAATGCCATTAGTGTTTATTTTTGTCATTGATATACTATACAGTGTGTCAATGATTTTTGTTATTTACTCATAAAATGGATTCCATAGCTATTGCAATTATTGCTACAAATAACGAAGCTGTAAGGCGATGGAAAACGCTTAAAATCCAAAGAAAATAGCTGAGAGATGCATGCAATCCATTTGATATGGATGAAAACTTGTACGTATAGATATGAATATGATAGATATGAACTTTTTCAGTTTTATAAGAAATTTCCGACTGAATAAACAAGCGTTTAAGTACGTTTTAGAGGAGCGGCAACAGGAGTTTCAAGTAGTTAGATTTTTCTCATCAATAAACTTGGTTGTCTGCTGGCTGCTGCGCTGATATTTTTGGGAGAAGGTAGCTACCAGCTTGGTGCTGGTAAGGAATCCGAAGTTGTCATGGGATGGTCATGGAATAACAATTTATTAAAAATACTTTTATACATTTTTACGAAGACAACGGTTTTCCACCTGACTACGAGAAGAATAACTTGTAGAGAAAAATAAAATATTTCCGTTTCATTTGGATTCAGTATTACAAATTCTACGAATTTCGAAATTCGTAGCAGATTTTCCACTAAAAATCTACTACGAATGGATTCTATGATAGACTTTTCGGTATTCATTGCAGATTTTCGATTACGATGGATTCTTTGCTAGGCCCGATTGTGAAAAGAAAATAAATAATAAGCTTAATTTCGCTTAGCTGAAACTTTAATTAGTTATTATTAAAATCATATTCATCCTCATTACGACTGGCGTTTATCTTGAACGACAGCTCTCACTTTTTGTGTCGAGTCACTTTTTAGGCGTTTTAGTTTCAGTATTACGAAACTTAAGGGCCACTCGTTGTCGATCGAAATATGTTCCACATACGCAGCTGATCTTGAGAAAAATAATTTTCAATGCAACTGTCATTAATTTATAATTTCATATTCAATTTCTGGCGATTAAATTAAAAGTCGCTAAATAAATACCTAGTGTTGCTGCATTTATTTTCTCAAGAAATACGAACAAGAAACCAACAAAATTGATATACATAATTAAAGATTCAAATTTCAAATCAAATCTGTGAGATATGCCAGATACGAAATAAGTAGATGGACAAATAAAATTCCTAATATTTTCAATTAAGATTATTCTCTTCTTTCCAGATTTGTAATGCGTAGATACTTCAGGCTAAATAAGGTAGCCTTTCTTTACTTCAATAAATAGCAGTACAAAATGCCACAAGGAAGAAGGATATTGTGTGTCAATTTTAAGACTAGGTGTTAAAGAATTCAATGTTGTGCTATGATTCCAATTTGATTTTGTTTTGTACATTTTGTGTTACCTCCTCCTCTCTTAAAATTTGTTCCAATAGCTCGACGAGATGCTTCATTTGTTCAGCATTTATAATTAACCCAAATTTAATAAAAAGTGTTAAAAAAGAATATGCCAAACAACAAAACTTATATATTTAGGCAATTTCGCGACGAGCCGTTTAAACATTTTTATTCGACGAAAGAGCGTTTTAGTTGGCATATAAACAAGGCGTAACGCACAAGTCGAAAATGAAAAACTCGCGAATCGGTACGAGTTAATGAAGAAGGAACTTTAGACAAAGCTTGAAAACTGGTTGAAAGATGCGAAAGTAAGATAATAATGATATATTCGATTATAGTAATTTCTTTTGGTAAATACAATCTTTCATATACATAATGAATAACGAATGTGGGATTTTATGTATTTACGAGATTGACAAGAAAGCTGACGATCATCAGATTTATATACTCGTATGTGTTGTAAAATTTATATTTATATTTAAATTATATTTAGATAAAAAAAAAACGATTTGTATATGTAGTAAAATAGGAGAAATTAAAAAAAATAAAATTTGATTTACATAGTATATTATTTACCTTACACCAGGCGTATTACTTTGTGCTGCGACAAATTTTTTAAATTAAGAGTAATTCGTTTAGCTTAGATGATGCCTGGAGATAAACAGTTTTAGGTATTTGACAGGGATATGAACTAAAGATGTGTGCTTATATTTCGTCAATCTATGAATACACAAAAATATTTTTAATTATTTATCTTGAGTTTTTTTTAGTAAAAAATATACACATATTTTTTATAAAATTTGTTTAATGTAAATTCGGTATTTTATTGATGTGTTTTACTCAAACCTTGTGTTTTATAGATAGCAAATTCATGTGAAATTTTAAAACAGATATAATATTTTTTTAACTAAATCCATTTTGCATAGTTACAAAATGTTATAACGGGTCCGCCATCTAACGTTTTTTTTTCAACTAGTGCTTATTTCGTGAATTGTAACACTTAGCTCATGCCTGATTTGACAGATAATTAGTTTTATCCTTCCGCTGAACGAATATGGTTGTCTATACGCTTGAACAACGCTGGGAAATATTGCGACATTACTTTGAAAATCATGGTAATGTTGCAGAATGTGTGCGAAAATTGCGTACGGATTTTGGAAGAAGAGAAGCACCGTCAGCTCCGTATGTTCGTTATCTTGTGAAAAAAGTGAAAGAAACTGGTATCCTCATCGATAGACCAAAGCGTGAAAAGCCAAAAACAGTTCGTTCACCCGAGAATATTGCTGCTGTGGCAGAAAGTGTGCGTGAAGCGGCATCAACATCAGTTCACCGTCGTTCTCAACAATTGAACATTTCGGAGACATCATTGAGACGAATTTTGCATAAAGATCTTGGTATGACGCCATACAAAGTCCAATTGGTTCAGGAGTTGAAGCCAAATGATCATCCAATGCGTTTTCGCTTCGCTAAGTGGGCCTGCGATCGACTTAGAAAAGATGCCGATTTTGCCAAAAAAATCATCTTTTCAGATGAAGCTCATTTTGATCTTGGCGGGTATGTAAACAAGCAAAATTGTCGCATTTGGGGCACAGAAACCCCGCACGCATACATTGAAAAGCCGATACACCCAAAACGAGTCACTGTTTGGTGCGGATTTTGGTCCAGAGGCATAATTGGGCCATTTTTCTTCGAAAATGAGCAAGGAGTGGCCGTTACAGTCAATGGCGATCGTTATCGGGCCATATTGAACGAATTTTTGTTCACAAAAATTGAAGAGGAGGATATTGGCAATATTTGGTTTCAACAGGACGGCGCTACGTGCCACACAGCCGAAGCTACACTCGATGTTTTGCGCCCTGTTTTTGAAGATGAAGATCGCATTATCAGCCGCAGAGCTGATGTCGTTTGTCCACCTTGGAGCTGCGATTTGACACCGTTGGACTATTATTTGGTGCCGTAAAAGATAAGTGTTACGCCGACAAGCCAAAGACAATTGACGCTTTAAAAGACAATATTCGTGAAGCCATTGGTGAAATACAGCTGCACACAATCGATAATGTGTTTAAAAATTGGACCGATCGTGTAGGCTACTGCATGGCCAGCCGAGGCAGCCATTTGAATGAAATTATTTTCCATTATTAACCGGAAGGATTGTACTTTCAAATAAAACAAGAAATTTGAGAAAATATTCAGTAGTTTTTTTTATAGCATTTTCAAGAAAAAAAAAAGTTATTTGGCGGACCCTTTATATACATAAATTTAAGTTCAACTTAACTAAAATATTTATTGGTAGTTTATATTCAAACTTTTTTAATTTAATAAACAACTACGACTTCGTTTTTTTATACGAAACGTTTTTAGTTGAAAATGAATGTAATTTATATACAAATAGTTTTAAGAACTTCAAATTTAATTGGATTCCAAAAAAAAGACACAATACATGAGAAAGGGCGAGCAGAGGGTGGTTCTTTGGTTAGAAAAAATCTTTAACAACAATTATTACGTGTGAATTTAAAGTTGAAGGCGAAGTTAATTTTGTTAATTTAAAAATGAAAACAAAGGCGTTATACCATAATACCGTCGTACATAAATTGTAATCACTGGGAACAAGATTTTAACGTACTCTACAGTTTTATTGAACACTACGATAGCGATGATGCTATGATAATTAGAGATCTCAATGCATGAGGTACAGAGGAAGGAAGGGAGAACAGATTTTCTGGAAGGACTAGAAACTCAAAAGACACCACCACAAATGCAAGAGGGGTTAAATTACTCGATCTCTGTAATTCGTTTGGATTTCGATTGATGAATGGCGTTTCTCATTCGGACAAGTTGGGAGAGTTCACCTTCGTAGGCCAGCAAGGATTTTCTGTTGTCGATTATTGCTTAATAAAAGAAAGCTGGATTTCAATAGTAGTGATTTTGAGGTGCTGAGTGTTCCATATTCTGATCATATGCCAATTACTTTGGATTAGATCAGGTAAGCGATGGGCAAACGGCGGATTTAACTTTAACTCCAAGACTTATCTGGAAATATAATAAGGCCGAAGTGTACAGAGTTAACCTCGATCGAAACCTTTCAGAAGAAAGCCAAGTTACTATAGATGTTATTGAAGGTGCTATCAAAACAGCTTGTCCTACACGAAATAGCAACGTCAAAGTTATAAGGCACAAGGAAAAGTGGTTTGATGCGGACTGTGAACACGCTCACCAAAATTCCTTCGGGTGGTTGAAGGTTTTCAGAAAATATAGTGGTAATTATTTCAAAAGGATGTACATTTACCCCGTTTATATGAGTGAATTGAGGAATCGAATTGAATCGAATTGAGATTTCGATTCAGGTATATGGCCTCGTGGGATCGGAAGATTGAATTAAAATGGAATCGAAGTGACAATTTGAGTTTACAGAATAAACAACAAAAACATTCAACAGAAAAAAATACAAAGAAAACGGAAGCCCACTGAACACAAAAACACACTATTGGTGCACACACAGACCAAGAATCAGATGTGAATTCGATTCTTCAATTCCTCGATTCAGGTATATAAGTACATTATGAATTCGATTCAGCTCTTCTAGTGGGATCGGATCGAGTAATCCTATTTTAATCCGATTCAAGTATACAAAGACCTAAATCCTGATTCAATACCGATTCAATTCTCCATATAAACGTAGTAATTGAGGCAAACTGCAAGTTCAAAAGTATATGTAGGGAGAAAAAGTCTAAATTTTTCGAAAACGAAGCACTCAAACTTACTCATTGCAAAATTTCCAAAGAATTTTGGCGGACAGTCAACCAATTAAATGGGAAAAAACTACAAATAAGCACTAAATTAAGTATAGTTTCGCTGCACGACGATTTCAAACTACTTTTAAGTCCTGTTTCTTCGGCAGCACCTTTCCACTACGCTAAACCTGCCCATTTAATTGATATATTGGATTCTGCTATAAATCTTGAAGAATTGCAGAATGTACTGATGAAACTGAAGGTCGGAAAAGCTGCATGAGTGGATAGAATACCGATAGAATTTTTTAAATATGGAACACTAACGCTGACTGGCAAATTAACAGATGTGTTTAGTAACATTTTGGACACTGGAGAGATACCAGATCAGTTCAAAAAAGCTATAATCTTTCCTCTACATAAAAAGGGAAATATATCAGATGCAGTCAATTATCGTGGAATCTCCTTTCTTAGTGCCTTCTACATATTTGCTGCAATTTTGAATAACCGTCTCACAAATTGGATCCATAGTAAGAGATTGCTTGGGGAATATTTAGCAGGATTAAGGAGTGGTTATTCGACCATTGATAACGCTTTTGTTTTGCAGAGTGTAGCGAATAACTTCATACAACAAAATAAGAAGCTTTATGTCTTTTTTATCGATTTCAAAGCAGCTTTTGACACAGTGGACCGCAAAGCTTTATTTTACAAACTCTACAACCTTGGAATGACAGCAAAGTTCGGGAAAGTGCTGGAAAATATATATGACGGCAACATATTAGCAGTTTTGGACGTTTCCGAGATCTCAGAATGGTTTGAGATAGAAATGGGAGTAAGGCAAGGGTGTAGTCTAAGCCCCAGTTTATTTGCCTTATTTTTAATCGATATAATAGATTTTCTGCCGGGTGGAATTGAAATCTCTAGAATTGTCATCAAAGCCTTATTGTTTGCCGATGATGTAGTGCTTTTTGCCGGTACACCTCAAACCTTGCAACTGATGATAAATCGAATCGGAGACTACTGCCGATTATGGAATTTAAGTGTGAACCTGAGTAAATCAAAGGTAATGATATTCCGAAAATGGTCTGTTCGAACAGAAATGGTACATCAAGAGGGAACTCATCGAAATTGTTAAATCCTACAAGTACTTAGGAATAACTATTGCTAATAATCTAAGCATGCAAACTCACCTCAAAAACAAGCTTGTTACAGCAAAAAACGCTATTAACGCAACACGGAAGAATTGTTTTTCGAATAAATTAATAGCACACAACGTTAAATATAAGGTATTTGTTTCAGTAGTCGAGTCAGTAATGCTATATGGAGCGCAAGTTTAGGGATGCGAAAAGTATGAAACAATAGAAAATCTTCTCAGGTTTTTTATTAAAAGATGCTTTCGATTGCCCAATACAACTCCCAACTACATGATCACATTTGAGACAGACCTTCCTCCCCTCTTTATTGAAACGCTAAGGTATCGCGTCGAGTACATTTCAAAGGTGCTTAACATGCCAGATAACAGGCTTCCCAAAATTTTAGCATTGGATGCAATAAGAAAGAAGAATGTTTGGTATCAAAAGCTGGAAGAACTTGGGAGTTACTGCGGAATTCACTTCAGTCTGCCGGAAGAAAACATAGTTTGCCATAAAGATATTCTCTTAGACCTTGTTGCGAAGGTGGACGAACAGTAAAGAACGGGCTGACTGTATGAACGAGGCTTCATCTTCAGTACACAGATCCATCTACAGCCGTCTTAACCATAACTTGTGTGAACTTAACTACTTTCGCACAGAAAACAAACAGGTGCTCATTTCAGCTTTATTCAAAATGAGAGGCGAGCTGATAAATCTGCACTTTATACCACACTGAAAGGATCTTCCAATTTACTGCAGTCTTTGTAATCTTAGGGAGCGTGAAAATATCATACATTTCATTGGAAAATGTCCTGTCTTATGTGAAATAAGGAGACATTTTTTGCACAGCAGCTATAAATCGGAAGAAGAAGTACTGGCCTTACTCAACTGCGAAGCTAATATTGATGAACTTTTCAACTATTATCAAACTGCGATGGCGTATCGTATTCAAATTATAAATGAAGCCTTTTAAAATTTTTATATATAACAAAATTTGTAAACTTTAAAACAAAATATCTTGTATTTTCTTGCTTTTAAATAAACTATTATTTAAAGATGTTAATACAAAATGATGTCAATCGGGCAAACGGCAAAGCCAAGCTTTAACGATTGTTGTAAAATAATTTTCGAAATTGTATACTTAAATCTATTAACAAATCGAATCTAATCTAAACCTAATCTAATCTTATCTATTGGTAGTTATTGTGTGGGTGTGCTTGCAAAACAAATTAGACATAACACTCGTGAGCATTTTTACTTGCGATATAGGCAATAAAGGGCAAGTTTTGCATAAAAAAAAACAAACTCAAGATTTTGATCAAAGTTGAAATTATAAAAATGATATAGAGAACACCAAAAAAGTGGGTCCCGCAATTCCGTCTGTCTGTCTGTAGATCGATCTGCAGCCTAAACGGCTGAAGCGATTTTCTTCAACCACTAAGCGTTTTAGGTAAATGTCCCTAATAGATTTTTTAATCTCTTTTTTAAACCGAAAAATAGCTCCTACAATCCTTATATCGAAATGGGCTCTAACGATTTTGGTAAAAAAAAGTATGTGCACTACCTTGGGTATAGTCTACATTTTAAACCAAATGTTTTATTTTTACATATTTCGTTATTAACGGTACCTGCCATACAACAATTCTTTTGATTTTCGACTTCCTTATAAAAGGCTTGACAGATTTCGTTAAGAAATTTATATAGAATTTCCTTCGAATTATAAATAATACTGCATACCAAAATTTTCGAAAAATATTTTTGTGGATTTTTGAAAAAAAAATTATTTTTTTTTTGTTTTTTTAAATCTTTTTTGTTAATATTATTAGATACGTATTTAAAATTGCTGTACATATTTTTTTAGAAAAAATTAATGAAATTTTTTAATAATAAAAAAAATTAAGTAAAAAACGAGTTTAAAAATATGTATATTTAGGCGTTTCTACTAAGAATCTTGTGCTTACGATGTGATCGAACATAAGAGCAAGTATGTGCGATCAGGTCATGCATTTTAATATTAAAAGCTCATGGGATCTTAGTTAAACAATGTTCGTGGTTAATTGTCTGGACTTTTCTGATTCTGGACTTTTCAGTTAAATATTAATGGGTGAGGGATTTAAAGTAGATGACTGTAATGGGGTTTTCCATTACAGTCATTGGTAAATTCAGAATTACATAGATGCGGAATATGATATTTTTCGTGGCGAGCGCGATTTAAATTAAATTTTCATTGCTATATTCGTCCTTGGTGTATATTCGTCTCTGTGAAACTGATAGTTGTCAAACTAAATGCTTCCAATTGTACTAGGGTTCAGTGGCGTTAGTAAAAAGAGGGGTAGATTCACCGAAAAATACGGATCTGGGAATTTGATTCAGAATCAAAAAAAATTAATTTTTGTTGCCCAATGGAAGAATTTAATTTTAGAAATCCATGTTTTGCAGATTTGTATCAAAAAAGAACTAAATTCTTGTAGCAATGGAAAACCACATAATATTCGTGGATTTAGAAATAATTTCCTAAGGTGCGCTACTTCTTTGGGGGCTCAGTGAAACTCAGATGGGTAAAGTTCCAAATGCAATCCAGGTAATGTGAATATAGGTATGTAGCTTATGGGGTTTTCGTTTGGTAAATTTATATTTTTATCTATAAATTGATTTTTTTCGTAACCAATCAAATACGTTTTCAGATTGATTTTTATTTGCTATAGTATTGGTGCATATTTATGTCTGTGAACCGAAACAAATTATTATCAAACAAGAACTTGTCAAACTGATGGTTGTCACTTATGATGTATAGTGGGGTTAGTAAAAGAGGGATAGATCTGCTGAAAAATCCAGATCTGCTAAATTGAATCAAAATCATAAAATAAATCGCTTTATTTGGCCAATCGAAGTCAAAAATAGCCAAAATCAGATTTTTGACAGATCTAAATGAAAAATAAATTAATTTTTGTAACCAAACGAAAACCCCATTAGTGCAATTATGCTTTTCCCATCAGGGTTTAGAAATTGTACTTTAAATAAATTTGATGTTTTGCTGACTCCATTGTAAAGATTTGTATTCTAGTTTCCCCGCACTGAAATCGATATGCATAATTCAGCAAGTTATTAATTTGCTGAATTAAACGAACTGACCCCTAAGTGATGAGTAAGATTTTACATATTTATCCTACTCTATTGGTCCTTTGCTAGTACGTAGATGGAACCAATCAATCCTTATAAAAAGGAGAAATTTCATTACTTTATCCAATCGAATATTCCAATGATTAATAAATCAGCTTATTAAATATCTTAATGGACAAAATGGCAGTATGGTTTTCTTAGATCCCCTGGACATCTGATGGTAAATATGTAATCTCTAAGAACAGTTCCACAAATCATTTATATCCTTTTGGAGAAAGTAAGATTACTGCGCTTGATATTTTAAAAACATTTGATAGGTGCATTTATTGATATTGATATGATAAATCAAGGCTACAAATTGTATTGGTTTTATTTCAAGACGCAATAAATTCTTCTCCCATTCGGATATGCCTATAATCTATCCTCTAAATCCTCAAGTGTAAACGGTTTACAATATTGCCAGATCTGTCAGTGAAAAACACACTTACAATGTCATACAACTGTGTTAACTTACAATAAATTGTCAGAAAATTTGTGTTACAATTAATTGTAAGATCATTGTCTGATAATTAATTGTAACAAATCCTATAATCGTGTGTATATTGTGACATCCGTGTATTCTTACAATTAATTGTCAGCAAATCTCTCTGGCAATTTAATGTATGACGTAAAATTGTTAGGTATATATATGATAATCATGTACACACACAATTTTTAGTCAGGCCTCTCAATTTTTGCCGTTGTCTGACGTTTTTGACAACGAAAACATTGTAAGAATGCTTTTTGTACATCATAAAATTGTTTTATTGTCAGACAATTTACAGTAATTTTAGACGTCGGTTTTAAAGGAGGTAAGTGAGGTTAATTCTTTGAAATGTATTTCAATTAACAATTTTATTCAAAAATTAAATACAAAACAATATGGAAAGGTCAGAAAATGAAACAGTCCTTTTGAAAAGATAGAATTTGCAGTCACCACCTCATTCATTTTTAAACAATTTTTTTTAAATCCTACAAATAAAAAGTAGAAATTGAATGGTCATACGATTTCAACTTGAAATTAATTCAAGAAATCGAAGTGCGACGCAGTTTTTTGGATGCTAGCTGCCCAGACTATGAGTTGCCAAACAAAATGTTGTGGCAAGAAATCGGAGATACAAAATAGTTTGAAGAAAACAGGCAATTAGACCGCTTTCACACAAGGCAACTGGGTGTTTTGACTGCGGGGAATTCCCCTTACTTCTTGCCTTCTCGCCATTATCTGCAGAAAGAAAATACCGGCAAGCAAATTATCTTTTTGGTATTGATAGTTTGTATGGAAAATTGTTTTTGTGGTAGCGGTCTTCTGCTTATTTTAAATAAACAGTGCGTTAAAGTATGTATAGATACTTTAATACATATATTTTTTAATATACTATAATAATTATACTTAAAGGAAAAAACAGGGCTATAAACACCTTAATGTATGAAACGGGTGTTTTTTTTAAGAACTTGAGAACTTTAGTTCATAAAACAAGACAGAAATATTGTTGGAACTGATTTTTTAGTATTATTAACAGGCAGATTGGTTAGGTTAGGTTAAAGTGGCTATCAGCGTTGCAACTGACGCACTTAGACCAGGGTTGGTCCCTTGTGATACCACATGAATCCTGAGATAATCTCGTTGAACCATTTAGAGCTTCTAATGAATGCTATTTTGTTTAGATCGCTGAGATCATCGATGAAAAAGTCTCCAACTTACGTATCTGAGATAGAACAGGGCATTCACACAGAAGATGAGCATTAGATTTCACCTCTTCTTTGTCCATGCAGCTTCTGCAAAAATCGGTTGAATAAACGCCAAACCTCGTTGGCTATGAGGTTATGACAACAATTCCGGAGCTGATAAAGAAATCAAACATTTGGAACGTTTCAGATCAAGTTTTGACCAGAACGATTACCCAGGTAGGTAATTTAAACGCATTTATTTTTTAAATAAATATGATTTTCGGCATATTTCCGCCGCGGCTAGGAGTTACAATAGTCCATTCGATCAGTACAATTTTTGACTGCTTTTTACCAATAAATATAACCGTATGGCGTCAATGGTGGCTTGAATATTGGCTTTATATGCTTCAAAAGTTCCTGGTTGGTCTTTTCTCTTTTCACTTAACATTTCGCCATAAAAAGTAGTCGAGAGGAGTTAAGTCGCACGAACGAGGGGGCCAGTTAACAATAAATGTATGGTTAAGCGCGCTGTATGGCAAGTTGCGCCAGCCGTCTTGTTGGAACCAAATGTCGTGGATGCTTAGCTGATCAATTTTTGGAAACAAACAATCAGTCAGCATGGCTCAATATAGCGCTCGCCATTTCGAAAGAAATAAGGACCGATGACGCCGCGCCGCCGCGTGTAAGCCGCAAAAAACAGTCAAATTTAATGGATTCACCATTAATGGTTTGAGGATTGTATTCGCTCCAAATACGGCAATTTTGCTTGCTGACGAAACCATTTAACAAGAAATGGGATTCATAACTGAACACATTTCTTCGGTAAAAATGCTCTATGAGCTTCGAGAACAGATTTATTTTTTTCAACGTAAATTTCCATAATTTGAAAGCGTTGTTCCAGCGTTAATTCATGATGGATTGCCAAACCTTATTGAACAGAAATGTCAACAGAGTTTGACATTCTCAACTGTCAAACCAGAGTCAACAACGAACAACCATCGAAACCTCTCATGCAACAAAAAAAAATTATCCGTTACTTAGAGGTATTTTTATTATTGTCGAAGTTTCTTAATAATTGATAGTAACTACGAGTATGTTAAGGTGTTTCAATATTACATTACGCCATCTTTTCTGAAGCCTTAGCCTTAAGACTAAGCTACGACTGTTCCACTCCAATATTGGATCAGTGCTTCTGTGTGGGTGCAGCACTTGGAAAGTAACACCCGCTGTCACAAGAAAGCTGCAAACGTTCTTGAATAGATGTCTGCGAAATATCTTAACGATTTTCTGGCCAAACCATATCTCCAATAATGAACTTCATGCGAAGACAGGTCAGGAACACATTTACTCTATAAAACGAAAACGAAAGTGGCAGTGGATTGGACATATGCTTCGAAAAGGTCAAGAGTGCATTGCGAGTCAGGCGATGCAATGGAACCACCTCACGCAGCGAGGTAGACGTGTGGGTCGACCTAGAAGTACTTGGCGAAGGACGGTCGAAGAGGAATCAGCACAATTAGGGAAGAGTTGGAGAGAGCTGAAGTACATCTCCAGAAACCGTACACGATAGCCCGTAGGAGTAGTGTAGGCCCTATGCCCAACAAGGGGAACCTCACGGACATAACAGGTCCGAGGACCTAAGTAAGTAGGTAAGTATATTTTCTGAAGAATATTTCACAGGAATTTCAAATTATTGATTGTACAAAGAAACAGTTTGAACTCTGTGGGTTAAATCTTTGATTTTGATTAGTAATTGAATAAATGTGTAAAATGCCAAAATAAGTACGGCAAGCGATTTCTATAATAAAGAACTTGAATCAAGGAATTTGCTTAAAATATTTAGTCGTGGTAGACCGTCCATAACCCTAAGAACGTAGTCTAAATAGCTGGCCGGTGATACATTTTCACATTCATGCGTGCGGTGGAAAACAATTAGCTTGAAGTTAAATTTATCTTTGTCGATTAGTTTATACATATGCATACTCCGAATATTTTCGGATGATATGTGTGATATGTGGGTTCCACCGACCACTTAGCCGAGATTTAAGTAGATTTAGCTAAATCTCCTACAAATCTTGAAGATTTACCATGCAAATTTTAATCTTTTCTGATAAAGATTTAAAATAAATCTCATTATTTAATTTTTCAAAGGGCCAAATCGAATTAACTAATTCCCATATCGAAATGAACACATTCATCGGGAAAGTGAATTTTTCGCTTCGGTTGACACAGATGAAGCTGCCTGTCTCACTTCTACATCATAAAGGAAAATGAAACACAATTTGCTTTTTGAATAGTGCTGTCAAAATTAATCTAATTTTGGACGGTGAAAACACTATTTGAGAATTAGTAAATCACAAGAGATTAACGTTCGGTGGAAACGTAGTATAACTGACCGACTCCAATTGAAATAAATTCTCTTAGAATACTCATCCTGTCTTGAAATGTCTAATGGAGTTGTTTTTTTTGTGTGCATACCGGTAAATATTGTTCAATTCGAAAACTATTGTTTTTCTTAAATTCTTTAAATACTCCATCTTTATTTGTTAGTGCGCATTATATTAACTCATACAACTTTTTTTTATTGAAATGCACTTAAAAAAAATATTTTAGACGTCAAGCCCTCTTGTTTAAATAAAATGTCATGTCCAGCGGAGTAAAAATAGAATGCTGTAGTTTTTATATTAGAGATTTCGTTGGCGATAGAAATATCAATTGGAGTCGGCCTATAATGAATGGCAAGAAATTTTAAAATAATAGTTCAACTTTTGAGCAACGTATAAAAGGCTTGAAGATAAGATAAGATAAGTAGGTAGGTATACGGAGGTGGTAGCTACCTAGTTGCTGGTGGTTTTATTGTTCATAAACCAATTGAATACAAAATGCTGCAACATATATTACAAATAATAGAATGTATTAAAATATACATACATTTAATAAATTTGAACGCTATAAAAAAATTTAATATTTATTTTAAATAATAAGTTTAATCGATTATTCTTTTAAATACTTTTTAGCGGTTTCGATAAAAATAAATGATCGACTGGATCGAAAGTACTTGCGGACATAATTTCGACCACATCGTAACCACAAGATATACTTAGCAGAAACGGCTAATTATATTTTTAAAGTCGTTTGTTAAACAATTTTTATTTGCGAAAAAAATTTTTGAGATAACAATCAAACATGACATTACGATGATAGTGAAGACGAAAAAAGATGGTCTAAAAATTCTGTCCGTCTTTATGTCTCTCTGTCAGTCTATCTGTCAGTCTGTCTGTATGTATGTATAGACACCTACAGCTCAAACGGGTGCGCCGAATTGCTTCAAACTTGGTATATAGAGTTTTTTACGTATTGTACAGAGGGGAAACTGATTTTTTTTTTAGCTCAAAAAATAACGGTACCTGCCATATAACCAATACGTTAAGGCCTATTTTTCTCGGCAACTGCTCTAACGATTTTGATTTTAAAAAATCAGTTCAGTTTTTTAGGTAAGACCAATCATATGATTGAAAAAAAAATTAAAATGTCTAAAAACGGTACTTTCCATAGGACCGTTTTTTATTTATTTCGACTATCTAATAAATGGCTCGACCGATTATTTCGAAATTTCACACGTATATAAGTTTAGATTGCCCAATTTATACTGCATACCAAAAAGTTAAAAAGAAAAAAACTTTTTTTCTCAAAAACCCCGTCCACAGATTTTTAAAAATTTTTTCTCATAAATTCAAATTTATCCAAGAAATAAAATGGCGTACTTTTTTTTGAGCTCAAATTTGTTTAAGTATTTATTTCAGAATTTTGAATTATTTTTTCTTTGATTAACCCGATTTAATTTTTTGTTTTTAAGTTTATATTATTAAATATTTAAGATTGTGCTACCAATTTTTTTTTAGAAAAAAATTAAAGAAACTTTGTGAATAAAAAATAAAGCAAAAAATCACTTTAAAAATATATTTAGATTTTAAATAGAAATCTTTTGCATACAATGTGATCGAACATAAGAGCAAGTTCGTGCGATCCAGTCGTGCATTTTATTTTTATTAGGTACCTATAAAATTTGATGTGGCTATTTTAAATATTTAATAATAGAAACGTAAAATCATAATTTCTAACAAAAATCTTCCATCCGTTTTCGAATTTTTTTTACAAAAATTTATTTTTGAAAAATGTTGGTACGCAGTATCATTTAGAATTTATATTTAAAGGAACTCTTGTAGAAAAATGTAGATCGAAATCCGTTGAGCCGTGATGAGATAGTCGAAAACAGAAATGAAATTGAGTTTACGTTTACTATAGTAACTACTGACTATGTATATTATGTATATGTATATAACACATTGCTCAAGTTAATATAGTAATTCCCAGCAATCTAGAATAACTTTCTTTTATTTTAACCCGTGCAAGACCACAGCCGATGAAAAAAAAAATAGATATCATGAAAGTTATATTTATCTCAAGCATTTTAGAATGGCCTCATTCAATAGCCGAACTTAAGCTACCCGGATAGGTTGGTGTTGTTGTATTCCCATATAAGATCACAGCTGATGACAAAGCAACTGCTGCCAAAAAAGAATTGTATATGGGAATACAACAACACCAACCTATCCGGATAGTTAATAGTTCTGTTATTGAATGAGGCCAATAACTATAGCTATCCGAAGATGAATGTTTAGAACTGCAAATTTCATTTGTTATGAGTTTTGTATAATATTTCATAAACATAAATATTAAATAATACATAAATAGGTACAACAGTAAATACGTATGTATGTAGGTATATGAGTTATAATCACACATCCCAATATAAAGCCATACCAAAAAGTACTGACATTACATTTTACTTAAGAAACAAAATCATCATTGGTCATGATGATGATATAGCGAATTACATTTCTTCCATTTATCAAAAGACTCATCCATCGATTTCCCATCGATCACAAACAACTTCACAACAAGATATCAAATTACAAACATTTGGCGATCGCTACATCCAGAAGCATGATCTAGATTTAAGATGATATTATAAAATCAGTTTTGAAGCTTGCACCAAATCGATCGGAACAATTTTGTTCTCGATCAAAAATAAACTTTAACTTTTTTAAAACTTATAAAGGAAAAGGAAAGTAATAATTTATGTAGGTATTTCTTGTAAGAGCCTGCCAACACAAACATTACAATCTACTGTTATTCGTCAACATTTTAAAGGAAAAATATTTTATAAACAATAATTAATAGACTACAGATTTCTTGAGTAATTTAACCACGCAGGTTTTTGGAGCACCCCGTACAGCGTACGTATCTTCGAATATTTGGTCAAAAGCTTTGTTAGTTAGTTACCCGCAGGTAGTGCCTAAATCCAAGAGTCTTCTCTCTGTTGGCGACTAACTTTAGTGCTTGGCACTGTATTTGGTTTGATTGGGTTCACTTCTTGACCAACTTAGTTGCCTCGCTTGGTACAAGGGGTGGGCATCGGGGAGTTGTCAATGTTCAGCCGCAGCCAAGGATCACCCACCTCTCAATTGGAAGCTCGTATGACATACCAAAATTAAAAACCATTAAAATATTAAAAGAAGAACCACCTTATAGCTAGCTACACATTTTCGAAAATGTGTTCTCAAAAGCTTTAAGAGAGCAAAATAGACCGAAAACTGAGTGAGAAATTATAGGAAAAGCTTTTCGTATTCACAATCATATATTGTCCACAGTGGTGTGATTAATAAAAACTATTTCAAACTAAAGATTTTACTATATTGTATTTGTATTGGTTCAAATTATAAATTCTGTTTTCAATTGATCCATTAAAATAAATATTTGTCCACAAGATATACATGATGACCCTACAATCTCACAAGATTTACAAAATTATTGTCCATTTTAGTTTTCGTTATTTTTAATTTAGTACCTAGGTACAATGCGAGATAGATGAGATACCTATTCTTTATATGAAATTCAGACATTTAAGAGATTTACCTAAATAATGTAGGTACCTTCTGTATGTAGGTACGAGTATACAGAAATAAGGGGTTTTCCAATAAGAGGTGTTATTTTGAATAGCCCGCTAATTCGGTAGCTGTCACTTTTGAAGCTGTCATTTTTTGACATTTGACAAGTAGAAACTACGCTATTAATAAAAATGGAACGATACACGCTTCAACAACGCATTTCTTTTTTTTTGAATATCAAAATAACACCTCTTATTGGAAAACCCTATATATCAAAAACATAAAAATTTATTAGAGTTGGTAGTCATCGACCGAAAAATAGTGCGTCTTAGAGCGACACGATAGCATCTAACTGATGAGCCCAACTATCGTGTCCGGGCGAAACGCATTTTGGACTAAAAGTCATAAAGCATTTCAATTTGACTTAAACCCACACAGTCCACTAAACTAAAAACAAAACATAAAAATTTCCTTCATAAACGTTAAAAACATATTTCGGCTATTGAAATGTTAAAATTGAATTATTTGAATTTGATAAGGACCAATTTCAATTAAATAGTTAAAAATAAAAAATAGTTCCATTTTTTTCCTCTACATGATCACATACAAATTATGAAAATTGACGCAAATCAGTCCACCAATTAATCAACGGATGGTATGTACATATGACGAAAATAATTTTTCTGGACTTTTTAAAAATCATTATATGTATTAAATACGAGCTGGTAAAAATAAGCTACCCCGTGACCAGCTGTATATTCATACCCAGGCCACTCCGTTTTCTTATCGTATTGAAATTTCTATATAATAGACCGCACAAACCGCTAAACTTATATGATAAATTATATATACATGTCATACATACATATATATGTATACAATTTGAAAATTCAACGTTTTCACACAAAATTTTCCCTCATATTCTTTAGGATTTGCAAAATTCTACTTAAAAATAAAATTCATCTTTTTCGTTTTTTTTTTAATTTTTACTATATAACAAACACAAAAAAAAATGCACGACTGGATCGTACAAACTTGCTCTTGTAGCTAACAACTTTAGTGTTACAACTGACGCTGTTGGGAGGTAGCTAGTCTATTATAACGGATCCGCCATCTAACGTTTTTTTTTCAACTAGTGTTAATTTCGTGAATGGTAACACTAAACTCATGTCTGATTTGACAGATAATTAGTCTTATCCTTCCGCTGAACGATTATGGTTGTGTATGCGCTTAAACAACGCTCGCTAAGTGGGCCTGCGATCGACTTAGAGAAGATGCCGATTTTGCCAAAAAAATCATCTTTTCAGATGAAGCTCATTTTGATATTGGCGGGTATTTAACAAGCAAAATAGTCGCATTTGGGGCACAGAAAACCCGCACGCAAACATTGAAAAGCCGATACCCCAAAACGAGTCACTCTTTGGTGCGGATTTTGGTTCAGAGGCATAATTCGAAAATGAGCAAGGAGTGGCCGTTACAGACAATGGCGATCGTAATCGGGCGATGTTGAACGAATTTTTGTTCACAAAACTTGAAGAGAAGGATATTAAAAATATTTGGTTTCAACAGGACGGCGCTACGTGCCACACAGCCGAAGCTACACTCTATGGTTTGCGCCCATTTTCAAAAAAAAAAAGTTATTTGGCGGACCCTGTAGTTATCCTATGCAGATTTAAAGCCCACGTAGGTAATATTACCTTGATTCTTAGTATAATTAATTGTCGAATGCATGATTCAAGGAATAGTTAAATAGGTACCTACAAATGTACATTTAAATGGATTTTAATTATGTAAATTAGGAGGGTAATAATGTAAATATGTACAAGTACATGCATGTATATAATGAAAGTGAATGGTGTACAGGTGGGAAAAAATCGGTTTTTAAAATTATTTAAACTGCCAAAACCATCACTTTAATCAGTTTTTCGAAAAAACGAAGAACACCATTAGATGCCACGGATCAATGAAAATTTTATAAAAAAGTATCTCGAAAATTGTAGGACGGGTTTTGATGAAATCCTGTTTTATATTTTTCGTTTTTTGAAAACAAAATTCTTTTGAAATTTTGGTATGCATTTTTTGAGAGATTATTAATTTAAATCGAATGAACTTGCTCTTGTAGCTTGTATTGAGGTTTAGTTAGTTAGGAGGTGTAGTTATCATACGCAGGTTTAAAACCTATGTAGGCAAGATTAACTTGATTCTTAGTATAATGAATTGTATTCAAGGAATAGTTACATAGGAACCTACCTACAATTGTATATTTAAATCTAAGTTATGGATCATGTAAATTAGGAAGTAAAATGTATCTACATACATATACATATAGATGGAACATAAGTATGTAAACATGTACATTTAAAAATGAAAATAAAGGGTATAGATAAGTAGGCGGTTATATGCATGTTACCTTATAATTTAGGTGCAATATGCATGCATAAGATTCATGTGAATTTTAGAGACAGTAATTCAATCTACAAAAATGACGCTTCATTTCGTATATTCCTGTTTCTGTTTCTGCCTCCGTATAGACTATTAAATTATATTATGGGCGGTATCGAGAAACTATTGGTTGGAGGTATCCAGAAACTTTTGACAAATTCTCAAAGGAGAATTGGGAGTTTCAATCAACAAAAAAATCGAACAAAATTACTTTAACAAATTTAAAGTGGTTAAACTATTAGTTGGAACCATCACCCAACACTTCTCCATATTAATTGACGTTCTTATTTCTTCTAATTCTATACTGACAAAATAATACAAATAAAATGGAAATAAATGGTTAATACGAGTAATACTGGGTTTACAGATTCAATTCCTTTTCGTTTCGATTCGAGAATAGCTTTTATGATAGCTTCAGCGTTGACTAATGCCGTTTTTATTTGGCTATCCGGAAGCGGAAGCCCCTGGGGCCCAATTCCGCAAGCGTGAATGTTTTTCCGTGCAAAAAAAATTATTCACCCGCAAAATATGCGTGAATAAATTTGCCTATCTGTGTACACGTTGTATGTCAACAAAATATGCATCGCACCCTTGCGAAATCGGAAAAATGTATGTGTACACAACTTTCTGTGAACACTGAAAAAACTCACGTTTGCGGAATTGAACCGCTGGACTCTTCTGAAAGTGTGCACATGGGAAAAAATGACAGTTCTAATTCTGAAAGAAGAGAATTTTACTTCTGGATATCAGAATCGGAACAAGAAGCACTCACACATTCATATACAGTGAAATCTAACTTTGCGGACACATCCATTAGGCGGACACCTCTCTTAGGCGGAAACATTTTAAGTTCAAGCTCCTTCTTGAATGCAATCTGCATTCTGAATGAGAACCTAAAAGCTTTTAGTTGATGGATGAAAATGGAAATGTGAAAGATGACTTTGACGTGATGCCAGAAAATATTGCAGTTCCTGTTGAAATAAACCAGTCTGGCAGCGAATCTGAGGAAGAAGATCAGGACCTAATGGGAACATCTATTAATTCCCACCAAGAAGCAAACACTTCAATTAAAAAATTAAAAATTTGTGCCGACAAGAAAATGACTTTGAAGCTGTTCAACTTTTATGGTTGACCTACAGGCCAGATTCTAAAATGAATCGGTCTTTCCTAAAATATAAAAAAATATATTGAAACATTTTTTTTTGCAAAATACGTAAATATTATAATACATCTTATATTTACGCAAAGTTTTTTGAGGCTGATTTTTTTTACATATATTTATGTATTAAATCTAATCATTTCATTCCACGTCATGTGATAAAAAAGAACTGAAGCTTATTTATTTTGTTTTTTTTTTTGCTGTTAATACATTAATATAGCCCTTATTAATTAAGTTAATTTTAAGAAAGTGAAGTGAATTTATTTTGTTATCTTTATTCTCTGTTAATAAATGAATGAATGTGCCAACAAAAATTTTTTCCTATCTTTCTATTCCTTCGAACTAGTGCCTTGGAATTCAGGTTGCATTTAATAATACCTCAGATCTTACAGGCATATAGTTAAAATTATTATTATTATTAAACACTTTAATTTTGAAAATAAGTGTTTTTGTTTTATTTCCCTTAAACTCCCTTAGGCGGACAAAAAATTCTACACCATGGATGTCCGTCCAAGGGAGATTTCACTGTACTTAAACGTCAAATTCGACTGTTGTAATTTTTTGTATCATAATTGTGCAACAAACATTTTTTTGAATTTGAATACTTCCATGTACACAATTATTTGCACACACACAATCTAATTAAAATTCAGAATCGTCAGAATCAAACAAGTGTTCAGTTGGGATCCCGGATCGGAGAGACATTCCGGATTTCCATATAAAAAAGCCATAAGACTGTAATAAGTAGTTCGGATAAAGTTCCACTGCTAAATGTATTTACACAAGCTCCTTGCATTTCGAGGTAAAAATAGATTTAACGTCACTGAATACAATTCACAGTAGGGGTATTCACGATCTGGGGGTCAATTCCCGATCTGTGAAATTATGAAGTGATAAAAAAAATATCATTTCAGTTTTCACAGAGGTTTATCATTTTCCAACTTCACGCACACACCTAATGCGATTCTAGAACTCATTGTGATAAAATTTGTACTAAAAAGTACTAAATGATAAATTCTGTCATTTCTGATTAGATTTTTTGTTGGGAAAGGTAAATATTTCATTTCAGTTTCTAAATTTGCTTAAGAATAATGTCCGGAATAATAATTCGTTTAATAAATTAATAAAAGGCGTCGTACTGAACAATTGTGGGTTTTATATAATATTGAATAGTATCTCTGTTTTGAGTAAGATTTATTATTTTTTTTATGTGAGGATATTGAGGCTTTCCCTTCGAGATGGGCAGAATCTATTCGAAGTTACAAATAGGAGCACTTTATTGAACTTTATAGATTCCCAAAACATTTATGCATGGATTTAATACGCGAATTGAGAGCATTCTTGAAAAACACTCAACTTATAAGTGCCATTTAAATATGGTTTTTGCAATGGGTAGTTTCCAACGATCTGTCGCGGGAATGAGCACCGTCGGTCGTCGCGTCGGCTGTTGTGAATCTGTTGATTTAACAATTTCGTTATTTACTCGAATACACACAAATATAACTTATAACCAAAATATATTTGTGTATAAATATAATGGTTGCTTACTTGCCATGTGCCAAATCCTGTTTTTCTTCTTAATATTCGATTAGAAACATTTTCTTCACAAAACAATTGACTGTGATAAAAAAATTATCATATGAAAAATGTTTGGCATTTAACTTCACTTTTTCACGAATCGAGAATCGAATTAGACGTGAAAGCGTGATAAAATTTATCACTTCACATCTTCACAGATCGGGAATTGACCCTCTGATGCAACAAAAAGGTGTAAGATTGCGAAATTTTATTTGATTTCTGTAAATCGTGAATGCACCACTGGAGTAAAAATGTCAAAATGTCTCTGATTGAATCCACGAACATTTCTGAATGAAAATAACAGCTGCCAAAGTGTCAACGAAACCAGGAAAATTTTACACCATAGTATTTCGACACGCACACTATATTTTTTGCAATTTCCTGAAATAAAACAAAATCGATCTAAAATCGATTTGAAATGGTTGTTTGGAATTCGGTATATGTTTATTTGAATATTTATTCATATGTACGAGTATCATAATATAATAGATCTAATTTTCTGATTTTATAAATTTAAAAATGCTTGCAGAATGTCTTTGACAACCCCCGGTTAATTTAATAAACGTTTCATAAACCAAAATATTCATCAGTTTTCAAACGCGAATAGACCAAATTTGGGAGCTTGATTATATTTCATTAATAAAATTAAAATAAGTTAAATTTGGCGTTCTTTCGTTTTCAGACACCTATGTGTGGCCCATTTAGCAGTTTTCCTGCTAAATTTAGCAGAAGAAGTTTGCAAATCCTGCCGGCAGTTTTTTAGCAGCAAATTTGGTTTTAGCAGGAAATCTAGCACAAGAAGTTTTTCAATTAAAATGAAAAAGTAGACCAGCACCACTAGAGCAAGGGAATCTGATGATTGACCTTGGCAAGTGGTGAAATAGCTATAATTCCAGCTAAAATTAATTGAGAAAAACTTGGTGGTAGCACACTCAAGTTGTTGTGAGCATTCAAAGTCATTAAATAAATGCGTATCACTCATTACAGAGCTTCAATCGCGAACTCCACAAAATCTACGAACCATTAAAAGATTTTTTTTAAAGATAAGAACATGAATCCTGAACTTATTTTCAAGATTATATCGCAATGGAACAACATAGATCTAAATAAATGGGAGATCATTGAAAATACTGTTGAATATTTTGGTGCGAGGTAAATAGGTTCACCGATGCATCCAATAAAACCCCTTATAAAGAGTTGTGAGCTTTGTCAATTCGTTTTTAGTTTTGCATATGTCAAATGCTGCAGTTGACAGAGTGTTTAGTTTAATGAATCTTGTAAAGGATCAACGAAGGAATCGAATTAAAATTGATTTAACATAAATAGCATACTTTTTATCCGAGAAAATTTATCTGTCTGTTATATACCTCCTTATATAATCAAACAAGTTGCTACATCAAAATTTTATTTTACCGTAGAAGAAGTACAAGAATTTTTGAAGATGCTTTAAATGAAGCAGAAAACTTTTGCAGTAAAAAAATTGTATAAAAATATTTATATTATATAAATTTAATTAATTAGATTAACATACTCTGATACCTGATTTTTTGTTTTTTTTTTTGTTGCGAAATGGATTAATAACTATTTTTTGTAAGGTTGTTTCTTTTTTTTAAATAACAACTTCTTTTTTGGTTTAAATTAGTTATTTAAAATTCACAAACTAAAGTAAAAAAAAAACTAAAAGATATTATACCTCTGTATTTTAAACGTTACCCTAAGACAAATTCGATTGTTCCAGGCATGTAATTTAGGTTTTTTTGCGTTCTAATTACAGGATTTCGAGAGTTGACAGGATTATTGGCATTTTTTTTCCTACAAAAAAATTAACATTCTTTTTTGCAGTTTTAGTAGTCAAAAAATCCTGTAAAATAGTTTTTTTTTGTAAGTTTTCAATGGTCACACTACACCTATTAATCATATACCTACATTATGCGACCTTATGCCTTAACCCAAATTTGTAAGGTTAGGCGTTATAATCAAATATAACAATCAAAAACCATGAACAATTCAAATAACCGTTAGAGGCTGATGCATCCACATATGATTTTTTTTTCAACAAATCCGTTGGAAAAATAAATCTTTCCAGATGTATAAATGTACATACAAAAGTACTAAAAATTTCAAGTTTGCCGTTTTCATACAAAATCCTTATTTCATTTAAAAACATATATGAAAAAATGTCTTTAAAACTATTTTTTTAGATAAAAACTAACTAGCAACCACTGTGTATTATTTAAGGTTTTATGAATGCAGCTAATTCATTTCTTTTAACCATTTCAAAATAAGAAAAGTGTTTTATTTCCACATCATCCAGTTACATATTAAGGGTATTCATGTAACGACGGAAAACCAGATAATTTTATCTCCGCAGATATGAACTGTCAAAGTTTTTATGGAAAAAATATTCTGCAAATCAGATAAAATTATCTCACGAATTTGATGTAGAAAGACAATAAATAAACCTCATACATTTGTTTCAAAGAACATCTGATTATTTCCCACATTTACGCAAGTATTTTTAAGGGGTGTTCATGCAAACGTCTGGCGGAAAATTATAATTTTCTGCAAAGCGGAAAATTATCTCGTTGCATGAATACCCTTATTATCCAACAAAACAAAATTATAATTTTAAAATGAAATACATTTTTTTTTTTTATAATCTACACGCGCTCAAGGGATTATGAATACCCTTTAAATGTTTCAACACAGCGCTGGCGTGAGGGTGAGGTTAAGGAAGAGAAAGAATGATAGGAAAGATGGTTGAAATACATAATTTCACGCGACCTGTCAATTTAATTAGGATTGTATTTAATTCGATAGCAAGTTTAGTTTTGCTTTTGAATCCATTGATGTCAGGTCTGTTAGATATCTTGTGAATTCGTACGAAATCTAAACAATTTGTAAAAATTTTCACAAAATGCTTCTTGTTAATTCAAACAAATTACTATAAAGACTGTCAAATTGGAGGAGAAAACATCCCCAACGTTGAAAAATTGTGAAATGTAGCGAAGGAAGAAGTATCGGTGCGCTCTTGCTTTATTGGCATTACAAGAATTAAAAAAATCGTTCAACAAAAGGAATTAAACAAAAAAAAACAACGAATTATAACAAACGCGAAACGCCAAAGTGAAAATGGTAACCAAATGGTATGTGCAATGTCTAGTACACATACATTTTTTTATAGAATGCTATTTGTGGTCTCCACAATCAATTTTCATAGAACGCTATCTAGCTAACTAGAAAATCTTGCTCGTGGGGACAACATGCTACTACAGGAATTTTAGTGGATAACATGTGTAAGAACTGTCAAAACACCAAGCTGTCAAGTTTGTTCTGCTATTTTCTTATGTTAGTGATGGGCACATGAAAACAAAAATGAGAAATGGAGCTAAAAATCAATCATTGTATTGATAACTAAAGATAAACCATGAATAAGAGCCGATTTTTCAATCTCCAGATAAACATCCAGTTAGTTGCCAGAGGAATAAACTTACTTGACTGTTAAACAACCGGATAACAACATCGAATTTTTCAATCAAGAAAAAACAATCTATGAAATAATTTAATTTGAACGTCACTTTTATTTCGAGTATAGACGGCTTTTGACTTCGAAAATCGTTTTTTTATTTTATTCCTCAGATAACTCCTTATTCCGTTCTAAAATGAGCAAATAATTTTATTCCTAGATTAAGTTGTATCTGACTGTTGAAAAACTGATTTTTGCTCTATCTGGAGAATACGTACTAACTGACAGCTTAATTAACTATTGAAAAATTGCCCCTTAATAAAAAAAAAAACAGTTAGAAAAACATACCTTATCGAGAAGTGGAAAATTTTAATACTTCTTAACAGTAATTTTCGAGTGTTTTCTCACTTTATTTTATAGAATATTTTTGTGTTTAGCACTGTTTTTTTTTTCTTTTTTTTATTCATTTTTATTTAATATTAACTTATAACTATCTTAAAGCTAGACAAAAATGTTTAAAACTAGCCTAATTATCAATAACTTAAAACTAATTTACTGGCCCTTTACGGGCGCTCTAAACTAAACTATATCTCTTAATACTAATGTATTTCGACCTTAAATCTATTCTAATTAATTCTAATTATTTTATTTTATTTTTGTTTTACCAAGAAAACTTTTTTTAAAAAACTTGGTTTCGTATCATTTTTCATGTTTTACTTATAAACTACCTAAATCTAGACTAAAAATAATTAAAACTAGATACAATTAACTTATATACTAACTAAAACTAACTTAAACTACTTAAGATACCTAAAAATACCCAAAACCACTTAAAACTACTTAAAAACAAGAACAGCCACAGCAACATTTTTTTCGTTTTTTTAATTTTGTTTGTATATTTTGTATACGCATGCAGACACACAGAGCCATGCAACCCACAAAGCCAAGTACATACGTACATACATATTCGTATGTACATACATACACAGGCACGCAGCTGCATGCACAAATGCCCCCGCAAACATACATATTTTTTAATTTTTTTTTTGTGCCACCCCGACTGTTCCTTATACCTAATTAACCTAAATCTACGTAAGTCGGCCAAGACATGCCATCCTAATCGACTTTATGTGTCATAATGCTGTTCAGAGAGCCACCAGAACTGGTTCTCCTGTTTCGCCCTATCCCTCCGGTCCCGATCGGACACAGTCCTACTGAACCGAAGGCGCTCTTCTCCACCTTGAGCGATGACGTCTCGACCATACAGGAGTCGCCTATCTACAGTTTTCCGGCTGACGTGGTAGATGAGCGGAACCGCCATTCCATCCTGTATCAGCGCTCGACTGTCTAAAAAGAGGAATGCCTCGGGAGGGATGTAGCCACTTAACCGCGCACTCTCGAAATATTGGTTATTTGGGTAATACGCCCCAAAAATTAAGTTGTTAGTTGAGGACATCGCTCTTGCAACGTGACCCCGAATCAGCTTAAACAAAAAATTATCTATTCTGTTTATGTTGGCTCCGTTGTATAGAACCTGGTTGGAATAATATCTGGTGTACTGCGACTCTGGTGTTCTGTGTAATCCAAGGCAACCTCTAAGACATTGCCTCTTAAACACCCGAATCTTTTCCATTTGAGACGGCGGCGCAACGTTGAACCACACGGGGCATCCGTAGGCTATCATCGGCCTGATGAGAGCCATGTAACAAATCACCTTCACCCTGCTGTCAAGACGGCTGTTATAAAACAGTCGTTTTGTCAAGGCAAAGGCTCCCCTAGCCCTGGCCAAGGCAGCACCTATATGTCTGTCGAAATACAGGTACTGATCCAGCCAGATGCCAAGGTACTTTACTACACTTTTACTCGCCAGTGGATGTCCATATGGCCCTACGACCACCAGCTTGCGCCAGTTTTTTCTCGTATCCCTTGAGGCGCTAGACAACGGAGTCCTAAACACAATAGTTTCTGATTTCTGGAAGTTGATTTTCAACTGTTCAACTGTCATCACAATATCCCTGAATTTTGTCGAAGTCACTCTGCTAGAGACTTTTGATGGCCTCAACTGTATTAGCTGTTCTGTACGCAATAAGATCGTCTGCGTACGCAGTTGCCTGAGTTAGACTACCTATCAGATCGCTGGTGTAAATGCTGAATAGAATCGGCGAGTTAACCGCTCCCTGCTGAAGACCATTTTTAATATTAAAAATTGCGGTATTGCGGTAGAAGTTACATTGCCACTCTTGACAACAAACTTTCTACCATTTAGCATATCATAAAGCATATACAATAAAGGTTTACTTATACCTAGTCTGGTTAGCTTTAGATAGAGACCTTCTAACCATACGGTGTCGAAGGCCTTCTCCAAATCAAGCAGACAGGCACCCTTACACTGCTTTTTAGTTCTGTTCCATTGGATATCAGAAACTAGTTTAGACGCGGCATGAATTGTGTCATGTCCCGCCTTAAAACCGAACTGATTATCCGGGATGATATTTTTAAATGTCAACTGCTTCTTGAGGCAAATGTCGTAGTACAACGTTGGATATACCATCGACTCCTGCTGACTTCTTTTTCTTTAATGAATCGAAGATGAGCTGGAGCTCATGTGTTTAGCACTGTTCGTTCTCTGGCGTGTTTTTTCTTCATGTTTTAATTTTTTTTAGCTTAGCTTTGGTATGACTCTCAATCATTCAATTTTGCCCATGACTACTTTCTGTCTTTCTCTCCGGACGGTCACCATTGACGTTTTACACATAAATGTGTGAATTAATAATTATAATTTTAACTATATGCCTGTAAGACCTAAGGTCTTTTAAATGCAACCTAAATTGCACGGCACTAGTTAGAAGGAATAAAAAGATAGAAAAGATTTTGTTGTTGGCACAGTAGATATAGAATTATGTATTTACTATCTCATTTTACCCACGGGCGCGCGGCGTGACAATTTATGTGAATGGATTTGTAAGACGGGAAATGTCGAACGCACATATATGATTACCTTATTTTGTAAACATGGCTGTCACAAATGTAGAAGATTTCGAAGTTATTCCGGATGAAAATTCGAAATTACGTTATTGAAAATTTGTCTTCGGAACGGATACCCATAATTTCAATTCTCTAAGGATTGAAATTGAAACTATAAAATTTCAGACAAACCAAAACAAAACAATGGCATGAATAAATCTATTTGAATTCGACATTTAGTGGGTGAGTGTGTGCGTGCTTCTGGTTTTGATTCTGACTTCAAATCCAGAAGGAAATTTCTCTTCTATCTAGTAGAAGAACTGTCATTTTATACCAATCGAACAGTTTCAGAAGCATTCGGAAGACTTCCGGACGACCAATCGAAATAGCCATAAATTAGCAGTCAAGTAATATATCCACTGCGCCATTGCCACCCGTATAATTAGCATTGCTTAATTTGTTGCAAGATTTACAAAATTCCCCATACTCTTGAAGTTTGACAGTTGTTACACTTCTTACGTACTATAAAAACATATATCAAACAGTACTAATAAAGGGAACAGATAAAATATACCTGCCTATTCGAATTTATACAAAATTTCCTTCACTAAAAATTATCTCTTATTTGTCTGGAAGCAACTCAGTATCTGCAAAGAAGCGAAACTACTAGAATTTTCCGCTAAAAAAACATCGAGTGAAAGTTATTGGGAAATAAACAAATTTTAAAAATCAAATAGACATTTGGAAAATTAAAAAAAAAATTCAATTAGTCCAGCATTTGGCAAATTAACAGCGGAAGGCACAAAAATAAACAATTTATTTTTAATTTTATGTATAAAAATAGAATATTTGCTATGTAGATTTAGATATATATGTATGTACTTGTAGAAATGTTCATATGAATATAATGTAGAGGTGTAAACATTTATATTTTATATCGCACTGAAATCAAATAATTTTCTCAATTGACATTAACAAATAAATTAAAATTGTATGTATGTATGTAATTCCAAGAAATATGTAAATACCTATGGACACACAAATATTCATTTATTGCTGACTTGTTTGTGTGCATAGTGTTTATTGTCGCTTTTACCTTTGAGTGCGTAAAAATACAGGTAGGAGTTTATATGTCAAGAATAGAAATACATTCATATTGTTTTTGTTTATTTCAATTTTCAAAAGTGTTACCTGCCTTCATTCAAAATTCTGAGTAATTTTTTTTTTTAAATAAAGCATTTAACTGTATTATTTAATTGATGGGCCATTATTTCGATTATTTTAATCAATACACACTCCACGTGGGGCTACGTTAAGATTGATTTTAAGAGAATCACAAATAAAGAAACTATCTGATAAATACTAAGAATTCTATTATACATAGATCTTTATTTTTTTTTAGGACAAACTAACTACATATTTTAAATTCGTCTGGCGATACAAATATCAGTGTTTGGGTGTATTAAATTTCATAATTTATATAAAACATACACTTGAATTCTAAAAAAAAAAAAATATTCATATAATACTTATATTTTCTTTATTTATTTATTCCTGGCCAAGAAAAAACTGCAGCAGAGTCATATATTTTTAATTGCATACTTACGAAATTTAGTTGGTATTCCAAAAAAAATAATAAAATATCTTAATTGAAGTGAAGAAAGATTGACATACTACCTAAACGGTTTTAATTAAATTAAACAAATATAAGCTTAAGGTCGCAGCTTTGAAAATTTCACCACATATTTAAATACATGAGTGTATTTGTATTATATTTTGTATGTATTGATTGTAGGTTATGGACAAATACAGAGGCACTTTTCACCACTTTCCAATAATGTTCATCAAATGCATGAACATGGTTGGTACTATGCAAATTTTAGGAGACCAAGAGTGGGTGTATAGGTATGTGTCACTTATACGTATACATGTATTTTTAAATATATATAATTTTCTTTTTTAAATATTTTAGCTATTCGTAAAATAATTGAATATTTTCGTTTCTTATTTTATTTTTCTCATCACCAATTTCAAATTTTAGCCTCACATTCACGCACAGATAATATTTGGTGTTTTTCTTTTTTGTTGTAATATATTATATCTAATAATCTAAAATTTTATATGAATTTCACAAAATTTTTGTTACACAATTTTTTTTTCTCACATTTGCTTTTTCGTTCGCTAAAACAATTTTTTCGAATATTGGCACGATCTTATCCCTCGCGATGTAGGAAACCGACTGATTTTTCATACTTCAGATCTACAGGAGCTTTTGAATATATTCAAGAATCTAAATATAAATTGCCGGTTTCTACTGAACGAACTTTTTTTAAAAATTGTTACGGCATATCGAGTATGGTAATACTTGTCATTCTTGAATAGATCTTTATACAATATATTCTTTACTTTTAATAAGAACTTTTAATTAATTGCAAAATTTGAGTCAAAATTCACCAGATGTGATTAATGTTCATATAAATGCAGTTTTCGTTTAAATAATATCATTATAAATAGGTGGCGTTTTGAAATTTTGTGTAGACCATTTTTACTTGCTATATAATAAGATAAACTTTTAAAATTTCAAAAAAATGTAGAACTTAAAAATTTTGTCAATTTTGAAATTAAAGAACGTTAAATGGATGCGTCTGATACGACTATTTGCCGAAAAGCAGCGTTTTTGATATATAACTTTCTCGGTAAAAATATTTGCTTTCAAAAAGTTTGTATGACTTCCCACATAGCTATTCTTTTGAGCCAACAAATCCATTCAGTAAGTATTTAAGAATCGTATTGCTGAATTCTTTCGATATTTGATTTTTCAGCATTGTGTAGGAATATAAGTATCTGTATACAAGGTCGCCTGGAAAGTTATGCATTCTGAAAAGTTTTGCATTCGCCTCTTTTTTTTTTTAAAGTTGTGAGATCTTAATTTTCTCAATGGGCCAATTGGCTTGTCATCTTATTTTTGAATGTATAAGAATTTTTTTTTTAAGAAATCAATTTAAAAAAAATTATGATGATTCAAGGAATAGTTACATAGGTAGGTACCTACCTATAAATGTATATTTAAATTTGGACTAATAACATACGGCAGTAGGTAGTATTTAATATGGGGAATACCCAGTTTTGCTGCATGCCCTCCCAAGGGCCACTGCCCCCCCGTACAGGTAGCGACTATCATTTCTTTATTTTATTATTTTTGTTTAATTTTATTTATTTATTTAACATCAATCAGAGCTTTACATTCTCTTATAGACTACAAAAATAAAAGAATATGATAAATATTTAATATTAGAATTATAATAATAATAAATATATAATAATATAAACGTAAATAAAACACATATAAAATATTTTTTTTCATGATATTTCTTTTTTATTATAAAGTTTGAACGTTGACATTATGTGTGAAACACTAAATCATTTAAATGACCACAACGCGAATTGTTGCAAGCATCTATTCTTTTGAGGTAATTTTCGACCACTTTTTGACACATATTGGGCGGTATCTCAAGAGTTAAAGGTTTATCTGCATAACCCTACAAAAAAAAGTCAAGCGGTGTCAAATCACATGATCTTGGTGGGTAGTTGATATCGCCACGACGAGAAATTACGCGGCCAGGAAATGTCTCTTGCAATAAAGCCATATTCGCTCGAGTTGTTTGGCATGTGGCAACGTCTTGTTGAAACCACATATTCTTCAAGTCGTATTCTTCAATAACAGGCAAAAAAAAGTCGGTTATTATATGACCATATGTGCCGAATTGACGGTGACAGTCTAGTCTAAGAGCCCACAGCAAATGTTGTGCGTGAAGATATAACCAAAAGTGGTTTATATGAGTATGAAGCCCTCAAATAACTAACGACAAATATGGAAGTCTGGCAGCATTTTTTTGCAGCTAAGATTAATAATAGTATGCCAAAGGTACATATATTTCCAAAATGTGAATCATAAGTATAACCACTTGAAACTGGCATTAAATTAAAGGGCAGAATGCACTGAATACAAATAGATAGGTGCCAGACGTTTTAGATGCAGCTTTCCCCTTGCCAGACGTACTAATAGTACGCAAAAAATCATTTTTTTAAACAATTGGTATAATCAAAAGTCGTTATTACACCAAATGATATTCTGATTTCTCTACTTTGATTATGCGAAACAGCAATCTGTTTTGTACCGCTATACTTTGACAAAATAAACAACCTTGCTGATAAGAGAACTTAGTTGCAGTAGTAGTTTTGTTGACCGCAAAGGGAATATGTCTGACGAAACAAATAAGAAATGTGTTCCCCATTCAAGTGATAGCCCAAAACAATGCGGAAAAATAATTTTGTTTACTGAAAAAACATTGCAGAAATGCTCTGAAGTTTTGAAAATTACGATAAATCGCAAGTTTAAGTTTTCTGATATAAAGCTTCCAGTTGAGGTTGATACTTTAACTGGGTACCATAGTGCGTGCTACCGGCTCTTTACTGCAATTTCCAAAAAAATGATAACTTCTCCGATAGACACAAATCACGTGGAATGTAAGTTATATTCTTGTTTTTTTGTAGTTTATATAATCTCATATTACTCATAAACGCGTATATGTATGTTATATAGTGCCTGAAACTACCAAAAATAATAGATGCAGTCCAAGTGTTGCAATTAAAAATACTCGGACTATATCCAATATCACGGTGGATCCGAATAACAAATGTTTTTTTTGTAATTGCATTTCGAAATACTCACATGAAAAAAAAGAAAAGGTTATATGTGTCCGAAGATCTACTTTAGAACACATTGTTTGCAAAGCAATACTTCTTGGGAATGATGCAGTGTACCAAGTATTGATAAATTGTGTCGGAGACGATGAACTGAAGTATCATAAAATATGTCTTGCTAGATTTCTTCAGGAAGCTAATAATTTAGAAAAAAGAGTTGTGAACAGCAATTCGGGATGCAGACATTCACACAAATGCGCTCTTTCTACTGTCTGCACCTTTGTTGAAGAACGTATTTTGAAATTAAAAGAAATACATCCATTTGATGATATTGCTAATTTGTGCCAACAAAAATTGTGTGAAATCAATCCTTCAATAACCTATTCCAAACTATACTTAAAAAGGAAGCTGCTAACCATATACAAGGAAAGAATCGTCGTGATAAAAATTCAAAAACAATTAGTTATTTTGAATGCTGATATGAACGAATACGAAGAAAGTTTGCTAACCGATAAGTTGGCAAAACTAAATTTAAAATCCATGGTCAGGTAGCTTATATTATATATTATTATAATACACGTGGAAAAAGTACTTATTAATTCATTTGACAGGAATATTGCTTACTCGTACCTATTATAAAATAAAAATCAATTTATTATATCTATAAAATAATTTAATTTTAAGTACTCTATTAGTACGTCTGGCAAGGGGAAAGCTGCATCTAAAACGTCTGGCACCTATTTATTTGTGATAAGGACAATTTTACAAATTTTTTGATGTATCACATATATGGTTATACCAATTGTTTAAAAAAATGATTTTTTGCGTACTATTACTACGTCTGGCAAGGGGAAAGCTGCATCTAAAACGTCTGGCACCTATCTATTTGTATTCAGTGCATTCTGCCCTTTAATTTAATGCCAGTTTCAAGTGGTTATACTTATGATCCACATTTTGGAAATATATGTACCTATGGCATACTATTATTAATCTTAGCTGCAAAAAAATGCTGCCAGACTTCCATATTTGTCGTTAGTTATTTGAGGGCTTCATACTCATATAAACCACTTTTGGTTATATCTTCACGCACAAAATTTGCTGTGGGCTCCTGGTCTAGTCGTTCTATCGTCGTTTTCGAAGAAGTAGGGTCCAATCACACCTCCGGACCAAAGAGCGCCCAAAACAGTGACTTTTTGTGGATGTAATGGCCTCTCTTCAATTACTTGAGGATTCTCAGAACCCCAAATACGAAAATTTTGTTTATTAACATACCCACCGAGTGAGAAATGTGCTTAGTAGCTGAAGAAAACTTTGTTCGAAAATCGCCGTCCACCGCCTGTTGTTCAAGCACCCATTTGACGTATCTACGACGCTGTGAATAGTCAGCTGGCTTCAGTTGAAGTGTGAGCTGGACTTCATATGGAAGTAGGTGTAGACCCAATGCAAAATACACCATAATGTGCCGTAAGACAGTCCTAATTCCTGAGAACGACGAGGAATCGACACATTCGGGTCTTCGGCAACACTTTCACTTACAGCAGCGATATTTTCAGTGATACGAGCGAAACGATGATGCACAGGCCTTACAATATCTGTAACCAATCCAGTCTCTTCAAACTTCTTCACAATTTTGCCAATTACTTGCGTAGTTGGACGATTATGTAAACCATAATCTCCTCTTAAAGCACGATATGTGGTTGTGGCAGAATCATCATTTTTGTAGAAGGTTTTAACAATTGTTATGCGTTGTGCGATAGTTAAGCGATCAATTTTCGTACATGTCAGACTTTTTACTGAAAAAAAAAAAACAGTTTAACAACTTAGTTTGACAAATGTCGAATTCCAGCCCTATAGTTTTGAAACCGCAAAATGGATAACCCTTTACTTTATTGCACGCATTAACTTTCATTTTATCCAAATGTTTCTAAGCCCAACATGAATTTTCAACATGACCAGATTTCTTACAAGAATTGCAAAGGTTTCATTTTTCTTTGTAACTTCTTTAAATTTAGTATAATATTTGGGCAATTAGTCCGAATGTGGCCAAGCTTACCGCAAGCATAACAATTTTGTTCAATTTTGATACATTTACTTGCAGATGCTCAAGAATCTGCAGTTCGCTTGAGTGACTCATGTTAACTTTGATTTTTAGGTGTTTGAAAACTAGACGTATTTAAAGTTTCAATACGCCTTGGAGAATTACGTATTGAGGATAAATGATCGACAAGACTGTGAATATTGTCTGGCATAACAAAAGTTAGCGAATTTCTCAAACTTGTATCAGATATACAACCAATAACAATTCGAACGATCATATCTTCAGGAATTTCAAATTGTAACTGGTGAATTTGTGCAATTTTTTCAATAAAATTTTTGTATGAGATGGATTCACAACTTTCAAAATTCGTCAACTTCTTCAAAACTGCGACAACATTCATACCACTTGCAAAGGTATGAATTAACGACGAACGTAAATCTACCCATTGATAATGCTGAAACCCATATTTTTCAAACCAGGTTTTAGCTCTTCCCAGTAATGCAGATTGAATTCGTGGTATAATATCGAAATCTTCTAAATTGTCTCGTTTAACCCTTAAGTCTACATCTTTACACTATTTTTTTAATGTCTACGCGTAAACGATCAGGGTGGAAAACAGGAAGATCACTTATTATTTTTGTATCTATCATTATCTTTGACCATTCGAATAAAATCTCCTACTGCTTTTAAATTGATTAAAGTTTGCTCATCGTTCTGAACAACACCTCAACATTATTCTCCCGACTTTTATTAATTTCCATATTCATTTTATTTTATTTCTTTTTAAACACAGAATTTACCAGGACTGGATCCAGTCCAGTACACAAAACTATAAGAAAAGTACTTATCTTTTCCATCTTGAAAAAAAACTTCTTTTTCTTTTTTCATTTTTAAACTCCAAATACTTGGAATTGGGCGGAAAATATTTATTGTTTTTGTTTCGTTTTCAAACAATCCTTAACGACGTTTTCAAAACATATAGATCTCCAATAACTAAGTTTGAATTTGTAAATATCTTTATCTAACATACATATAAAATTTAAATTTCAAAAAAATTCAAGGAATAGTTTTTTAAAAATCGAAAACTAATTTTTTGTTTACATTTGAGTAGGTGGTTTTGTAAACACTTTTAGGGGGCATTTGTGTAAAAAAATCATTTTAATCGGTTCATCCAATAGTGAGAAAGTCGAAAATATGAAAAGTGTTTCTATGGTAAGTATCGTCAATAAGTAGGCAAAATAAAATGTTTTTTTTTTTAAACTAATATGTGGACTGCACTAATCTAAGAACACACACACATTTTTATCAAAATTCTGGGAGCCGTTTTTAAGAAATGAATTTTTCCTTAAATTAATTTAAATTTGTATGGGATGTACAGTTGTTTTTTAATTTAGCAAAATAGTTTTTTTTTTAAGTATATTCAAGATAATGTCAAGGAACTACTAAAAACAAAGTTTCGAAAAAATCTATTACTTAAGTCGTTTTCGAAATAAAGAGTTCTAAAAAAAAAAGGGTTTTTTTTTAATATCAAAACAAATTTTTGTGGGAAAAATTTTGGTTTATTTATTTATTTCATGAAAAACCTATACACGTTAAGACATATTGTCTTATAACTTAGACACAGGATACAGTTAAACATTTTATGAAAGCTAGGATTTGACAATTTTTGTTACTAATGGGGTTTTCGTTTGGTAAATTTATATTTTGTAAATAAATTGATTTTTGTAGTAACGATTCGAACACGTTTTCAGATTGATTTTTATTTGCTATATTATTGGTGTATATTTGTGTCTGTGAACCAGCTATTAGCTGTTTGTCAAACTGATGGCTGTCAATTATAATGCATAGTGGTGTTAGTAAAAGATAGGTAGATCTGCCGAAAAATCCAGATCTGCAAAATTGATTTAGAATCAAAAAATAAATCAGTTTATTTGGCCAATCGAAGGCAAATATTGTCGAAATCAGTTTTTTGACAGATTTAAGTCAAAAATAAATTGATTTGTGTTACCAAACGATAACCAGATAAGATACATTTAAAGAAAAAGAAAATTTATACAAACCAAAAAAAAATAAGTTCAAAATATTAAAACGCTGTTGAATAGTTTCTAGTTATTTTACTAAAAAAATGCTAAACAAAAAATTTTCAAACTATTTTAGGCAAAACAAAATATTGATTTTTTGTTACTAATGGGGTTTTCGTTTAGTATAGTAAATTTATATTTTGATCTATAAATTGATTTTTGTAGTAACGATTCGAAAACGATTTCAGATTGATTTTTATTTGCTATAGTATTGGTGTATATTTGTGTCTGTGAACCAGCTATCGGTATCAGCTGTTTGTCAAACTGATGGCTGTCAATTATAATGCATAGTGGTGTTAGTAAAAGAGGGGTAGATCTGCCGAAAAATCCAGATCTGCAAAATTGATTTAAAATAAAAAAAATAAATCAATTTATTTGGCCAATCGAAGGCAAATACTGTCGAAATCAGTTTTTTGACAGATCTAAGTCAAAAATAAATTGATTTGTGTTACCAAACGATAACCACATAAGATACATTTAAAGAAAAAGAAAATTTATACAAACCAAAAAAAAATAAGTCCAAAATATTAAAACGCTGTTGAACAGTTTCAGGTTATTTTACTAAAAAAATGCTAAACACAAAATTTTCAAACTATTTTAGGCAAAACAAAATATTGATGTTGGCTAAAGAAATCCTACTTATTCGCTGGGAATCACTCCTTTTTAATTTTGTAAAAACATAATTAGGTTTTTATCTGTGTTTTTTTTTACAAGGATGAGCGCACTAAAGGGGTTTTGACTACCCTAAAAATTATCAAGCAACTAAGACTTAACAGACCTCAACTGTCGCTCCTGATGGGCATCCTAACGGATCACAATTGAAAACCCTATGGGAACCCGCATGATCACAAAGGACATCAGCACAACTAACTTATAAATAGAGATTGTATGGACGAAGAGGTGGAAGAGGGCTCAAATCACTTCCTTTGTGAATGCCCTAGCCTAGCCCGAACCAGGAAAGAAGCCCTTTCCTACTTCGACAAACAAAGAAGATTCGTCTCATAAAATCGCTCTCAAGTAATGGAGGAGTCATTACGAAGTGCGCTGCAAGCAAATTGGCTTTTTCACGAGAGCTGACAAAAGGAGTGTCATAAAAGACGAGCGGTGGAACCGAAGACAAAGTTGGATTTCGGATTTTTTTTTACAAATGATCAAAAAGTTGTAGTAGAACTACTACTTTGAGATATTGTGGTATTTTTTGGCTTCATTTTAGGTCATTCAGAAATTTGGTTCTCAGAATATGATATGAAAGTTACAGGTATTTCTATGAACGTTACATACGTTTTTATGCTTGAACTTATTCTTGTTTTCCGCAGTGGGGTTGGCTTTATACTTCCGGAAACTTACTTCTCTAGCCTTAATAACCTATTTACAGCTCAAATCAAACCGTGCATTTTCTTTCTGTTTGATAGGTTTCACCATATTCGTGAAAAAATACTAAAATAAAATCACTGCGCTGTAATCTATGACACTACCTAAGAAGCATAGTAACCAGTTAAAGATCCTGAAGAAACTATTGAGACCGTCCCAGTTGGCTTTCTCATATTGACAAACGGTTCTCTTAGGTGATTTTTTTTAAACTGAGAGGTGTTTGCGTGAGACAATGGCAGCTATGACAGAACACTCTGATGTTCTAGAGGCGATAATACACTAATAGCTAGTTTCATTCAAGAAAAGATTGGCTCTTTCTGTAAAAAGATTGGATCTTTTTGAATTTTCAGATTTTTATTCCAACAAAAAGATCAGATCTAGATCAAATCTTAACACGAATTATCTGATCTCTGATGGGTTTAGAAATTTGTTCTCAATATACAGATACATGTAAAGTCTTTTCTGTCAACGGTCAAATGGTAAATATTTTGTTATTAATTTGTTGTGAACTTGTGAACGCGTGCTAAAAAAATAAAAAAAAATAAACAAACAATGGACCAAGATGTTTGTAATTTAGATTTCGTCTTCATCTGATGATGAAGATGTTTTTTTCTTCAGAAATGCGTGTGTCAGTCATTAACCAATACTACAATTAAATCTGGAAAAAAGTTTCATTGAAAAGATCAAATCTCGATTTTGAGAGATCTTTGAAATTTTAATGAAACTCGATATAACAGTATATTTATCAGGTTTGGGATTTGTGTTGGCTCATCAATTAACTGATGGCGTTTTTATTTGGCAATCAGAAATCCTTCTAGACTCTTCTGAATGGGAAAAAATGGCAGTTCTGATTCTGAAAAGAAGATAATTTTGGTTCTAGATTTGAAATTAGATATTAGAATCGGAAGCAGAAGCGCACTCACACATTCATACACTTGGACGCGTCAAACTCGACTGTTTTCATTTTGTGTATCATAATTGTGCAGCAAAAGTTAAGTTTGTTCGTTGAGCGCTGAAGTCGCCCTAAAGAGTTTTTTTTTTGAAAAACCTGAAGTTACCCTGATAAATAATTCTGTGCCCTCAACTCTCCCTGAAGTAGATCTAGGTTTTTAGCTGGGGTAATGATTGTGCATAGCGCCAAAAAAAATGAACTAAGAACATACATTTAACATATTTTAAGTTTTAATTATTAAATGACAAGACTGGCTTGTGTGCAAAATAAAACTAATAGCCCTCGGGAGTTTTTTGAGAACCGAAAAACCCATGTTTTTTGGCAACTCCTGGGGTTGTCAACCATGAGTATAGTTCAAGGAGCAAACCTATTCTTTTTGGTTTGGATTATTTTCACACACAAAAAAATTCAGAATCGTCAGAATAAAAAGTGTTCCGTTGGGATCCCGGAACGGATGGATATCCGGATTGCCAAATAAAAACTCCACGAGTCAGTTTATATAACTCAGCAAAGACCTCAACCTACATCGCTTAGGGTGTTGCCTGGCTCGATAAACGGAGCCAGCTAGAATTGTGTACTTGAAATCACCCGTAGGTAATGACGATTTCAGTGTCAGAATAGGAAACAATACTTTGAATGGAGTCGAACAGAGCATCAATTTCGTTAAAGGCCTTGTCAAACCGAACGCGGGTTGGCAGTACGGGCAGAACGCACCGCTGCCCGTCGCGTTCAGGGGTGTTAAACAAAACATGGGCAGCTCTCACCGATCTAGTTAAAACATAATTTTCCTCTGAATAGGTTCACAGGCGCAGTAAGACAAAATGAACAGTAGTTCTGATGAAGGTGAGTTGCTTCTGCTTTTAAACTCAGTTCTAAGCAAGGGTTCATGAACTATACCAAAAACGAGCAGATTATTTACGTTCCCATCGCTTTTGTAGTGAATTCAATTTATTTGATGGCCGGTTTTGCCAATACTTCCGTATGTCTCCAGAGCAGTTTGAGATAATCCATGGACTCGCACCGCAGATTACAATAATGACAACCAATTGGAGATATCCCTTAGTTAAAATAAAGTGCACGACTAGATCGCACGAACTTGCTCTTATGTTTGATCACATCGTATGCAAAAGATTTCTATTAAACATCTAAATATATTTTTAAAGACATTTTTTACTTTATTTTTAATACACAAAGTTTCTTTATTTTTGTTTCTAAAAAAAAAATTGGTATCACAATCTTAAATATTTAATAATATAAACTTAAAAACAAAAAATTAAATCGGCTTAATCAAAGAAAAAATAATTCAAAATTTTGAAATAAATACTTCAACTAATTTGAGCTCAAAAAAGTACACAATTTTATTTCTTGGATAAATTTGAATTTATGTGAAAAAAATTCAAAACGGCAATTCATAGGTATTCAGCAAATACTCTTATAATTATATCTATAATGAAAAAAAAAATTAATGAGCAGTTTTCAAAATATAATTTTTTTAAATGCTTTGAAAAATACAAAAATATATTAAATAAAAATATTGGTACGCAGTATAAATTGGGCTATCTAAACCTATGTGTGAAATTTCGAAAGAATCGGGTAAGCCATTTATGAGATAGTCGAAAGCAAAAAAAACGGTCCGATGGAAAATACGTTTTAGACATTTTTGTACCTAAAAACCTCCATTGATTTTTTAAAAATCATAATGGCTAGAACCGTTTTCGAGAAAAAATAGTCTATAACGTAACGGTTATGAGCTAAAAAAAATACATACAAAATCTCTACATACCAAGTTTGAAGCTATTCGCCCCACCCGTTTGAACTTTAGGTGTCTATACTTATGTCCTTTTCGATTGGTAATCCGGGAGAACTCTCCGATCCGGGATTCCAATCGAACAAGTAAACACTAGATTCTAGATTCTGAAAATTTATTTGAGTGTATGTGTAAGACGGGAAGTGTCAAACGCAAATTTGGGATTATTTTATTTTGTAAGCATGGCTGACACAAATGTAGAAGATTTCGAAGTTATTCCTGATGAAAATGCGAAATTAAAGTTATTGAAGGGAAAATTTGTCTTCGGAACAGATATCCATAATTTCAATTCTCTAAAGAGAAGAAATTGAAATTACAAAATTACAGACAAACCAAAACAAAACAATGACGTGAATAAATTAATTTGAATTTGAAATTTAGTGGGTGTGAGTGTGTGCGTGTTTCTGGTTTTGATTCTGACTTCAAATCCAGAAGGAAATTTCTCTTCTATCCAGGAGAAGAACTGTCATTTGATACCAATCGAACAGTTTCAGAAGCATTCGGAAGACTTCGGAAGCCTTCCGGACGACCAATCGAAAAGGCCATTACATACAGAAAGACTGACAGACAGACATACAGAGTGAAATATTCATTTGAATCGAAAGATTCGATCGGATCGAATAGCAGAATAGGGCTGATAGACTAGAAATTACATCTAAAGCTTTCGTACGCTTCTTTTAATGTATTCGGTGACTGGTTTTTCGCGCACCAAATCAATCAATTTTTCAACGTTACAAATTTTGTATATAATTACCGTCCCAGTCTTTGTAAAAAATTACAACTCAATTTTGCCCGCTTTGTGTTTGAACAAATTGGTATGATTCTATACATTATAAAGAACGCGTCTGGCAGAATTTTTGACCGCACCGCCAGTATTTATTTCGGTAAGAACTAAAATCAGTCACGAACTAGGTTAGGTTAGGTAAGTGGGATGCCATTTGATATTGCTACCGGCAATTATTCGTTGTCATATTTTATCGGTGTACTAGTTGTGTACATGTTGTTATAGTGCTATGCCTAAACAGCATGTAATGAGTAAACCAGCAACTCATTGTATGACATTTTTTTTAAGAATTGGTTTAGAGTTAGGCTAGGTAAGTTGGCTGCCAGTTGATCTTGCTACCGGCACACTTAGATCAAAGTAGATCCATTGTGGTACCCTGAAGTGTTGTAACTTCTAATTTTATAACCTATGAGTTCTATGGATAATCGAGCCATTTAGAGGTTTTTATGAAGTTCAGCAGGTTTTTGCCTGAGATTCGAGAGCTCTTCTAAATCATTGAAGTAGTTGCCCAGGAATTTGTTCCTTATATGGCAAAGTGCTGGATAATGACACAGAAAGTGAGACGTGTCCTCATGTTCGTCTTCGTCATTGCAGCCTCTGGATAGGTCATCGTTGCTTAGCCCCATTTTCTTTTTATGGTAGCAGAAGTAACGAACTAAAATTAAATCACAAAATAAAGGAACTTTTTGTTTTATATATTTATACCTAACGTTTACTTCTTTCTGCTCCCGGTTGGTCCAATTGTAATGCGATTGCGACCTTTATTAAAAAAGCCGACAAATAACTCATACAATTAATTTATTTAAAATATTTTACATGTTTTGTGAATCTATTCCCCAGAAAAAAACTGAACGAGAGCTAAATTTGATTCGAATGATCCGAAAGTCAAACATTGTAGTTTTGATGAAGAAAAAATGAGCTTTCGAAACTCAAAATACACATTATTCGAATTTGACTTACTTTCGCATGAAAGTGGATTTCTAAATAAGGCTGAATAACAAAATATTTTTCATTTTTGAAGTGATATGATTTTATTTACAAATTTTGAAAGTATTCAGCATTATCACAAATTCCACCGTAATACTTCCCCGCACGAACAGTTACGAACAGCTCTCACAGAATACGAGTGGAATCTTCTTATTTTCGAAATCTGTCAGGTGCGTTTTGACAAAACTGATAAATAACAAAACCGTGGTTATTTTGAATTTAAATTAATTTTACATATTGTTTGAAAATTTAAAACAACCTTGTTGTTCAAGAATATTAAGGTCGGCTTTTACAATTTCCCAGAAATTTTAAACTTCTTCTTTTGACAGTTTTTTATAGCCTTGGGCCAGTTCGGCTTTTCGGTCATTAGATAAAAGTCTCATATTGGCCTTTGTTTGTTGTTTTTGTCCTTTAAAATCAAATATTATTTTTACTTATAAAAATTTTTATAAGTAAAAATACTTACTTCTTAACTTTTCTTTAAAATAACTGTTAATGACGCCTTACTTTCATTGTCCGACATAATAAAATCGAAGATCCGCAGGAGAGAGTGGAGGCTGTGGGGGCTGCTTTCCAGCAAGTGTACAAGGTGAATGGTAGCATTCGCCCGAATCATGACCTGGAGAACAGAGCTCTGCTTCATCACTTATGGCTCCGGAACGATATAACCGAATGGCGATCTGAGAACCTTGGTTTTACCGGGTTTAATGATGAAGATTTGGCAAACGCCATAATCGCCGACCGAAATGGGCCCAGCCCCCTGTTAATTTCGAAGAATGAGCTCCAGCTCATCTTCGATTCATTAAAGAAAAAGAAGTCTGCAGGAGTCGATGGTATATCCAACGTTGTACTACGACATTTATCTCAAGAAGCAGTTGACATTTATACCACACTGTTTAACAACGCGCTGAATAATGCATATTATCCAGTGCGGTGGAAGACAGCTGTGGTGCACCCTCTCCCAAAAAAGGGAAAGGACAACTCCAATCCGGCGAATCTCCGGTCGATAAGTCTTCTTCCGAGTATCAGCAAAGTATTTGAAAAGGTTATTAATAGAGCCCTGTTCAAGTGGGCGGAGGACAAAAATATCATCCCGGATAATCAGTTCGGTTTTAAGGCGGGACATGACACAATTCATGCCGCGTCTAAACTAGTTTCTGATATCCAATGGAACAAAACTAAAAAGCAGTGTACGGGTGCCTGTCTGGTTGATTTGGAGAAGGCCTTCGACACCGTATGGTTAGAAGGTCTCTATCTAAAGCTAACCAGACTAGGTATAAGTAAACCTCTATTGTATATGCTTTATGACATGCTAAATGGTAGAAAGTTTGTTGTCAAGAGTGACAATGTAACTTCTACCGCACTTTTTAATATTAATAATGGTCTTCAGCAGGGAGCGGTTAACTCGCCGATTCTATTCAGCATTTACACCAGCGATCTGATAGGTAGTCTTACTCAGGCAATTGCGTACGCCGACGATCTAATTGCGTACAGAACAGCTAATACAGTTGAGGTCATCAAAAGTCTCTTGCAGAGTGACTTCGACAAGATTCAGCGATATTGTGATGACTGGAAGTTGAAAATCAACTTCCAGAAATCAGAAACTATTTTGTTTAGGACTCCGTTGTCTAGCGCCTCAAGGGATACGAGAAAGAACTGGCGCAAGCTGGTGATCGTAGGGCCACATGGACATCCACTGGCGAGTAAAAGTGTAGTAAAGTACCTTGGCATCTGGTTGGATCAGTACCTGTATTTCGACAGACATATAGGTGCTGCTTTGGCCAGGGCTAGGGGAGCCTTTGCCTTGACAAAACGACTGTTTTATAGCAGCCGTCTTGACAGCAGGGTGAAGGTGATTTTCTACATGGCCCTCATCAGGCCGATGATTGCCTACGGATGTCCGGTGTGGTTCAACGTTGCCCCATCTCAAATGGAAAAGATTCGGGTGTTTGAGAGGCAATGTCTTAGACGTTGCCTTGGATTACACAGAACACCAGAGTCGGAGTACACAAGATATTATTCCAACCAGGTTCTATACAACGGAGCCAACATAAACAGAATAGATAATTTTTTGTTCAAGCTGATTCGGGGTCACGTTGCAAGAGCGATGTCCTCAACTAACAGCTTAATTTTTGGGGCGTATTACCCCAATAACGAATATTTTGAGAGTGCGCGGTTAAGTGGTCACATCCCTCCCGAGGCATTCCTCTATTTAGACAGTCGAGGGCTGATACAGGATAGAATGGCGGTTCCGCTTATCTACCACGTCAGCCGTAAAACTGTAGATAGGCGACTCCTTTATGGTCGAGACGTCATCGCTCAAGGTGGAGAGGAGCGCCTTCGGTTCAGTAGGACTGTGTCCGATCGGGACCGGAGGGATAGGGCGAAACAGGAGAAACAGTTCTGGTGGCTCTCTGAACAGCATCGTGATATTTAAAGTCGATGAAGATATTATATCTTGGCCGACTTACATAGATTTAGGGCAATTAGGTATAGGGAACAGTCAGGGTGGCACCAACAAAAAAAAAAAAAAAAAAAAATTAAAATATGGATGTATGCGGGGGCATACATACATGTATCTGCGTGTCTGTACATGTATGTGCGTACGTATATGTATGTGCGTATGTACATGTATGGGTGGGTTGCATGTTAAAAAATAAACAAAAAAAAATTAAAAAACGAAAAAAAATGCTGTGGCTGTTCTAGTTTTTAAGTAGTTTTAAGTATTATTAGGTATATTTAAGTTATTTTTAGTTAGTATAAGTTCGTTGTATTTATTTTTAAGGTTATAAGTAAAAAAAAAAAAAAAAAAAAAAAAAAAAAAAAAAAAAAAAAAAGATCAGATGCCGAGTTTTTTATTAAGTTTCCTTGAAACATAAAATAAAATAAAATAAAATAATTAGATTTAATTGAAATAGTTTTTAGGTCGAAAGACATTAGTTCTAAGAGTTATTGTTTAGTTTAGAGCGCCCGTATAGGGCCAGTAAATTAGTTGTAAGTTATTGATAATTAGGCTAGTTTTAAACATTTTTGTCTAGCTTTAAGATAGTTATAAGTTAAAATGAAATAAAAATGAATTAAAAAAAAAAAAAAAAAAAAAAAAAATTGTCAGACACAAATGGTTTATCGTAGAAAGTTTTTTCCATTCCATTCGAATTCAGTTATACCAATTTATACGTTCATCGAAAATCTTAAGCGATTTTTTCACTCCGAATCTACTACGATGGAATTTGTGATAGTTTTATCGGGAAACCTATGATAGGGCTGCTTATTTATTTAAATATAAATACTAGTGAAAATTCAATGATAGTTTTCCTAAAACATATTTTCAAATTTATTTCAAAAATATAACAAAATACATTTTTCTTTAAAAAAAATAAAACAATTAATTATAAAGTAGAAGACGAATCAATTGCTGATTCTGATACCGCTCTTTGGTGTTTTCGTTTACTTTCAAACAACAATTCGATCAAATTCAACAACTGTTGGTCAGACATGCTTTTTGCTGTTACAACTTTTTGTATGAATTCACATTTTTCGTCAGCAAATTTATCATGATTCAAAATTTCTTGTATCTCTTGAAACAGTCTTGTTCTACATGAAATATTTGTTTGTGATTTGCTACAGATGTAATCAATTATTGTATTAGAATTTAAGCGATCGCAAACAACGGAGGATAAATTTTCTTGGATTGCGCATTCCAGAAATTCTTGCGGATGTTTTTCCGAAAGTGTTTCTAATATTGTTGATTTAAACTTAGGGCTCACATTCATATAATTCGATATGAATCTACTAAAATTGATTCCGGTTTTATCTGACTGCTCATCAGATAAATATTTTTCACATAAGTCTTCAATACTAAATTGTTTCAAAACGTAATTGAGCACGTCTGTTTCACTGCGAAACAAAAACGGAAATGACGATTTATCTGCAACTGATTGATTTAATTCTGGACCCTCTTTTGAACTATTTTCTTGGCATTTCATTAGGTTACATTTGACTTTTTTTGCTGAAAGGGGGGTTGAATTCAAACCAGAATTATCTGTGGTATTATCATTTTGAATCTGGTTTTCCATTTTAGCGCTTCTTCTTAGCATGTGTTTTGTCGTTCCTTTATGTTCTTGATCTAGTAGTAGGCACCTAAAATAATTTATTAATTGGTCAAGTAATCATTTAATCAGTAAAATTATAAAACAAAATAGCATACCGTTTTGAATTATTCTTATTTTCATCATCTTTCAGGTATTCTTTTGTAACCGATACAGGGGGGTCATGAAAACTTACACGTTTTCGTTTGAAAGCTTGCGAATCATAAATGTCGTCCATACTATCGTTCTGGAATTTCCTTTTTAAAATACTTGCAGATGGACTTGCACAAGGAGATGGTAGTGTTTTTGAGAAAACTAACAAATTCATTGGACTTGCCTTGGAGTCGTTCTCTCCACCGGACCAGTTAAGAAACATATCGGTTTTGTCGCGATTTGCTTCCATTTTCGATACAGGAGTACTTGTTTCCATTTGCTTTGAATTATAATTATCGTGCTTTTTATTTCTTATCATATTGATGAGCTGCGCTCCTCTGCCTGTAAGGTGGGTTGTTTTGGGCTTGAGCACTGGACTTGTACTGTTATTTGTTTGCTTGCGATCAGGAGGAGATGACTGATGAAAAATAAAATAAAGTTTATTGATTTATTAATAAAAAACACTAATCTATAGAACGAGCGGTTTAGAATATTAAAAAAATACTAAACAATTCGAGGATTTGTTATACAGAAATTTCAAGTTCTAAAGTATGTAATTTTGTTCGCTAAGAAAACTGAGCTGGAAATTTTGAAAATAAGAGATTGGTTGTGGTTTCTTAGTTATAGAAGTCGATGATCTGAAGCTTTGGGTAGGACATTATGTTTCACAAAGATTTAGCAAACCTTCGGAGCACATTTTAACTTTTATTTTGAATTTTAGATTTTATGATGCAAGTACACTTTATTCAAATCTTGAATAATAAAAAGGATGTTTTTGGGCTAAATAGAGATATTGGCGCAAAATTTTAAATAACCTATTATTAAGGCATTAACACGATACCAGTTAGCAATTTACTATACATATTAAAAATTGACACCAGCAGGACTCGAACCTGGGCCTCCCGCGTGCAAAGAAGATATACTATCAGAATGACATGTGGATCTAGTACGATACTAAAAATTTAACTTTAGTAAAATGTTAAGAAGATAATACGATCTCGTTTAAAATTAGCAAAATCCTCTTTTTAACCTAGTATCATACTAAATATGATTTAACATATTACTAAATCGCTTAAAGTTTACGCCATTATAATTAAATTATTCAAAATAGCTTTTAAAGGCATTTAGTCCACAAAATTTGCGTTTCGTCCCGGCAATCTCACTTGGACTCATCAGTTGGTTAGTGAGCGCCTTACCAATACGCAATTTTTGTTAAGTTCAGTTCAACTTACATGTATTTTTTGACAAAAAAGCAATGTGAACTAACCAAATGATGAGTCCAAGTGAGATTGCCGGGACGAAACGCAAATTTAAAAACTATTTTGAATCAATAATTCGACAAGTCCAATTAAATACAATGCTTAGTCTTCTACTTGCCTGAGTAATTTCAGTAGTATATAGAATTGATTGTATTATAAAAAAAAAACACCTTCATTATAATCAAAATAATAGAAACCATTCGACCTGTCCTTATAAAATTAAGCAATATCTACCTCGCTGGACAATGGCAAGTTTTCTGAAATATGGAAACAGTCAGTAGTTGTTCCTGTAGACAAAGTAAAAAAATACGAATAATTGTGAAGAATTTAGACCAGTTTGCTTAGAGGGCCATAATATTTTGATCAAAGATCAATCTGGGTTTAGAAAGGTACGGACATTCATGTGAAACTGCAATAAACTGTGTTGTATGGAAGTGGAAGTGCAAGAGACAATTTGACTGTAGAAATATTGAATCTTATATAGCGATAGCGATATTGAATCTTATTTGGTTAATAGAAGCCAGAGAACAAAAGTGAATGATGAACTGTCGAACGAATATAATAATGATCTGGGTGTTCCTTTAGGGTTAGTGTTGGGAGTGTTTCTTTTTCTTTTAGATATAAACGATTTCAAAAAGCGTTTAAAATGTTGTAGTATAAAGCTTTTTGCTGATGACAGTCTCATTTATATTAGTGGAGATTGTAGCGAAATAATGTGCCAAAAGCTGAATGAGGATTTGAAAAGTGTTGACAATTGGTTAAAAATGAACAAATTAAAGGTTAATGTACACAAAACTAATGTCGTTTTTATTTGGCAATCAAGAAGCCTTCCGGACTCTTCTAAAAGCGTTCACTTGGGAAAAAATGACAGTTCTAATTCTGAAAAGAAGAGAATTTTGCTTCTGGATTTGAAATCAGAACCAGAAGCACTCACACATTCATATATTTGAACGTCAAACTCGACTGTTGCCATTTTTTGTATCATAATTGTGCAACTAACATTTTTTTGAATTTGAATATTCTCACGTACACAATAATTATTACACATACAATCTCATTAAAATTCAGAATCGTCAGAATCACACAAAAGTGTTCAGTTGGGATCCCGGATCGGAGAAGAATTCCGGATTGCCAAATAAAAACGACATAAGTGTATAACATTCAGAGTAAAAAATGAAATAAATATGTGTCTTGCCAACGATTACAGGGACTGCAGAATAAGAAAATGAGAGTCATCTTTAAGCTAAACATATACACACCGATTCGTGCTATGCTAGAGTATTAATTAGATGAACGTTAACCAAAAACTAACTTACGGCGATATGGTGATTAGGCCCAAACATACAGAGTGTGTTTCTTTATTCATTCTGGTATGTCCAGAATATTCGGAATACTAGTTTTACCTTTCTTTATTCCATGGAACATTCCAGATAAACTATTTTGTTGTTCCTTCCGGGACGTTTGGAATGCATTCTTTTTATTCCATGATGAAGGAATGAAAAGAATATTCTCGGAATAACCCTCATATGAAAGCAACAAAAATGACAGGAGCCAAAGACGAAAGCCAAGTAAGCAAACAAAATGGATGACCAAACAGTTATTATATTTTTATTATTGAAATAAATATATAAATAATATTTAAATGCAAATTTTCATTAATTAATAAATCAATATTATTTTATTTTTACTATTTCCCATAGATATACCTCTTTTTTTTGTTATCAATACAACAATTTCAAACGGCTGATTGATGACATCTTTTTCTTTTCTATTCCGAATATTATTTTTGTTTCTTTATTCATTCCCTTCTGGATGTTCTGGATAAACTTTTTGTCTTTTCCATCCAATCTATTCCTTATCCGAAATAAATAAAGAAACACACTCACAATTTGAGAACAACCCCAGTTGTTGTGAAAAATGAAAACGGAATCTTTTGCAATGCAAAGATAGGTACTCATGACATAAGCCAGGATGGTATGCGGAACCTGTATCATTATTATATTAATTGTTTTTGTAAGTATGTATGCCACACTTAGAAAGTTGCAACTATTTTCACAATAAGGAAGATGCAAGCGTCCCGAAATTCTGCAACTAATGATAATCTTGTATACTTTTGCAAATAAATGGGGTTTGGTAATCAACACCGATAAAACGAAAATCATAATCTTCTCACGTTCAAATCGAGGTGAAGTGACTAATACTTGGACTCTGGAGTAATGCTATTAAGAAGTATCTAAAGAATACAAGTATTTAGGGAGTAAACACAACCCTCGATTTCAGAATACACATTACAGGAAAAGCAAAACCCTCACAAAATCTGATCAATCTCACATGGAAAAAAAATTTATCAAACGACCACATAAGCCTGTCAACTAAATACAGGGTGGCGCACGAATCGTGCTACAAAAATAAAACGTAATAACTTTTTTTCAGTGTGAGTAATCGGCTTATTTAGATTTATCAAAATGAATGCTTGGGATACTGAAAAAAGGATTTGGATAGTGCAGCGATACCATTCTTTGCAGTCCGTCATTTCCGTCCAAAGGGAATTTAGGCTGAAGTTTGGCGGTACTCCCCCGAGTAGATGGACCATTATGAGGCTGGTGAACATGTTTGCCGAATCTGGAAGCATCGAAAGAAGACCGTATCATCGAGATCCCAATGTTCGGGTTCAGGATACAATCGTGGCTGTTGCATCGGCAATACAAGCAAATCCAAGTGTTTCGACTCGAAACTTATCGCGCCAAATTGGTGTTAGCAGACGGTCATTACATGGGATACTTCATGATGACTTAAACTTGTTTCCGTACAAAGTCCAAATTACAAGCAAGTTAAACCCTCAGGATTTGCCTGTTCGCCGAAAAATGATTACAATGGTCGAAGAAGACAACACATTGATAAATTGTTTGTTCATGTCTGATGAGGTCCATTTTGACTTAAACGGCAATGTTAACAAGCAAAATTGACGTATATGGAGTGAATCTAATCCAGAAATGCTCCATGAGACGGAACTGCACCCAGAACGAGCAGTGCAGTTTCATCAAGGTTTATTGTCGGGCCATACTTCTTTGAAGAAAACGGTGTAACACAACCTGTCAATGGGGACCGTTATTTAAAGATGTTGAAGGAGTTTTTTTACCCAGAACTTCGCCGAAGGCGTATCCCTTTTGAGCAGGATTTGGTTTCAATAAAATGGAGCAAGTGCACATGTAGCCACTCAAGTTATGGCGGAGCTCAAACGAAATTTCTCAAACAAATTGATATCCAGAAACTGCACTTTCCGCTGGCCCCCAAGGTCACCTGACCAGACTTTTTGTATGGGGTTATGTCAAGCAGGAAATGTACAAAACGAAATCCAGGAATTTGACTGAATTGAAGCAGTCCATTAAGACAATAATTGAGGCGATCCCAATTTCAACCATTCAGGCCGCATTGAACAATTTTCTGAACAGGTGCCGCATATGCGTGGATGAGCGTGGAGGTCATTTGCGGTCTATCATCTTTAAAAACCATTAGTTATTTAAAATAAAATTGAATTTTTAATCCAATAAAAAAAAATAATGAAATACATCGATTAAAATAAAAGTCATTTAAATTTCTTATTGTAGCAGGATTCGTGCGCCACCCTGTATAAAATTATCAATGCAGTTGTAAAATCTACGCTTTTCTATGTTACACAAATATGAGGAGTATAAGAATCTCACAAAATTGAAAAGCTCCAGGGAAAATTTATTAAGAAAATCGTTAACATCCTCTTAAACACGCCAAAGAATGCAATCTATCTGAAAACTGTACTTCCAAAATTATTTACTTCAACTTTAAGGTTACAAGCCGACTATATAATAAAAGTACTTGGGCTTCAAAAACTATCGTTTGTGTAAAATAATGTTCTCGAAATATAGGTGGATGAGGATATGAGAAAACATTGCCGCTTTCTGTGAGGCACATATGTCGTTTGATTACACCAACACTAATCAGGCTAAACTAAAATTATACAAAATAATTCAAAAAGTCTTAGACACTAATCGAGAACAGATGTTCCAAAAACCAAATAAATCACAAGGAAGAATTCTATATAGCTAGTCAACTAAATTTCAACTTGTATGACAAAAATTATTTTCAAAATTTGTTTTTGAAACAACAAAGATATTTTGCTTATTTTTAAAGCTACATGCGAACTCATCTATTTGAATGGAACATTATTTACGGAAGCTTCGAGTACTGTAATTTGTGAAACCTAAACCTTAAGGAGGATTGTTTTCATTTCTTAAGTGTATGTCCAATCTTTAGAAATCAGCGATAGTCACATTTTAGAAAAGCAACATTTTCAATGCAAGAGGTAATTTAAATCTTCAATGAATCAGATTAGGTGAGACTTGTGAATTTTATCAGAGTTTGCTACCAATACAGAATGCTTCTTACATCAGAATATTCTTAACACATCATACCAAATAATTATAAAATAATTAACGAAATTACTAAGTATTTCATTATACATTCACTTGTTAAATTAATTTTTATTTGTTTAATACTCTATAAAGTTACCAGTCGAGCTGGCGGCTTAGGCCGAGGATTGCATTCATAAAAACGTATTATATTACTTCTAAATCTAAATGGGTCCGGACAATTTATTGTCAACTAATGTACTCCCTTAATCAAAATAACTACTTCAGAGATGAACACAAGGTAGAGGAAATAGCTATGATGTTTCGCTTACGAGGAGAACTACTGAAACTGAACTATATACTGTCTGTGCAATTGGAAAGAAAGGGAAGATGTTTTCCATTTCCTGGGTCGGTGTCCAATTTTGAGAGAATTTAGAAGAAATATTTTTGGATGCATTGCACTCACAGAAGAAGAAGTTATAGGGCTATTGAAGGAAATGGATGTTAGCAAATTGTTTAAATTCTGCAAAATTGCTCTATCTTATAGAAACAAAATACTTAATGGTGATTTTTAATTAATGTTTTATTTAATTATCAATATTAAATCTTTTATAATTTATCTTAAAAAATGAATTGTCAATCAGGCAGACGGCAAAGCCATGCTTTAAAGATTTTTGTAATTTTGTATGTCAATATATTTTTTTAAATGCCAAAATAAAAAAAATCTCTAAAATCTATTGCACAATGCTGTTTTGTAAAATACATATATGTACTTTTAATAATGTAAAAACATACACAATTTTTACATTATTTATAAAAGTACATAGCTCCTCTGAAGATGTTTGATGGATTGAATTCAAATGCATTCAAAAAAATATCAATTCAAAATTAAAAGCATTATAAAATTGTACATACATTTAGGATACATTTATGACGGATCCTGATCATACGCAATTTATTAATAATTAATTAAATGATTTTTCTCTTGCTGTCTATTAAAAGCATTATTAAAGTGCCATAAGTGTCTAGAGACATATGCAAACAAAAATGTTTATTTTAATGGATACCAGTTCTTGTGCGAAAGTGATTTGGCAAAACTCAAAAATATTAGGTCCAACTCATTCATTCCAAAAAATTACAAGTCACCAGTTTTTTTAATAAGTGCACATGAAATGGGGAGCACATAACAAGAAAATGGTTGTTAAGAATATATATATATATTGTGCACTGACAAAATGAGCAGTCGAGTAATTTTTTTTATCTTATTTAGTGCACACTAAATATGTATGTTGAATGTGAGCAATGGAAAAACAGGGAATGGCTTAAAATGAAAAACCGATTCACATTTGCTTTGAAACTTAAAAATCACAATGGAAGGGATAAATGCTTTCCACATTGTCGTAGTGCGGCTGAAGAAAGATTTGACTGTAGAACACCCTACACAATACTGCTGGGCAGAAAACTAAAAGCTTATTTTTGATTCTGTTCAAAAAGCTCAGGTGCGTTTCGAGCACAACTGCCTTGAGAGTTATACGTAAGCTTTTGGCGTAAATATGTGCATATGTATGTATACACGATGCCCGTAAGTCAACGTCAAGTCGGTACAGGGTCAATCAATACCCTAGGCCACATTTTTAGGTACTGTGGTCACAAATTTCCAAATTTTGGATGTTTTTATTTTTTACGTAATCCTAAATAACCTTGCTAGTAATTCCAATCACAAATCCAAAAAGAAAAATAAATATTTACTTAGTCATGGTTCAAAATAATTTTGTAACCTAACTTTGATACTTCATATTTAAAAAAAAAAATGTACTACTCTACCCTCGGCAAGTTGTTTAAAAAATTGGACCGCTTCATCAGGATTTTAAAATTGTAGAACACTTGCTAATTATTCATTCGTTAAAAGTATTATTTATTTTTATTTGCAAAAAGGACCTCAAACACATACCCGAATAATGTTTTTTTTTTATACTCAAATTTTGAAAAAAATAAAAGAAACAATCACCAATCGTATAATGTACAACGTTTACAAAGTTTGCTACCTCGGGTCTACGCTCGCAGAGTCGACTTTTGCAGAGCAATGTTAGCGAAAAATAGTGATGACCCGTAATTTCTCAACCATATCTTATGTACTGACGAATCAACATTTTAAAAAGACGGTTATTTGAACTTACATAATTTGCATGAGTGGCACCAAGAAAATCCGAATTTAATTCGTGAAGACCGCTTTGATTATCAATTTAAAATAAATATGTGAACTGGAATTTTGAATGAACAAATAATTTAACCATTTGAGAAACAGGAAATTTAAATGGCTACAACTAACTGCATTTTTTACAAAATGAACTGCGGACTTTATTAGAAGATGTACTTCCCAACATCTATCGAGACATATGGTATCAACAAGATGGTTCCCCAGCGCATTATACTCGTCATGTACGGGATTTCCTGAAGCATCCCAATAGGTAGATTGGGCGCCGTGGATAAATTTTGTGGCCTCCTTGTTCTCCAGACCTAAGCCCTATCGATCTCGATTTCTTTTACTGGGGCTGTATAAAAGAAAAATTGTATTTAAAACCAGTTAAAAATAGACGAGAAATGCGCCACAATATTTTGGAGACTGGTGATTAGAACTTTTCTGCAGCGATTCAGAGCCTGTATTCGAGCCGAGGGTAAACCATTTGAGCATTTGCTTTAATTTGTGCATCCAATAATAATGTATTAAAATATTTGCTTTTGTTTTATTAATACATAATTAGGGTAAATTTCCAATTTTTTAGACAGAATTTTAAATGTTCCAAAACAGTTTTAATGCTGATGTTAGCATGAAGGCAAAAATGAAACACATAGTTGATTTTAGTTATATTGGACACAGCATAATGTATTTTTATTTCTTCATCTCTGAACTCTCATTTGTTTAAGGAACGCGTCATCACTCTTTCGTGGTCGGGAATCAACTGACTCTTTATATATTTATTCTCTATCTATTCCTACTCGGCAAACAGTTCCCCTTGTACAAATTCCAATCATATATATGTATACGCTTACACTGATAATATTTTTTACGAATTAAAAAGTAGCAACTGTTGTACCATTTTGAAATGGGCCAACTTTTTATACAACTTGCTGGTGGTAGAGTGGTACATTTTTTTTTAATATGAAGTGTCAAAGTTAGGTTACATTTTTTTTTTGAACCATGACTTATGGCCTTTTCGATTGGTCGTCCAGAAGGCTTCCGAAGTCTTCCGAATGCTTCTGAAACTGTTCGATTGGTATAAAATGACAGTTCTTCTACTAGATAGAAGAGAAATTTCCTTCTGGATTTGAAGTCAGAATCAAAACCAGAAGCACGCACACACACATCCACTAAATTTCAAATTCAAATTAATTTATTCACGTCATTGTTTTGTTTTGGTTTGTCTCTAATATTGTAGTTTCAATTTCTTTTCTTTAGAGAATTGAAATTATGGATATCTTTTCCGAAGACAAATTTTCCCTTCAATAACTGTAATTTCGCATTTTCATCAGGAATAACTTCGAAATCTTCTACATTTGTGCCAACCATGTTTACAAAATAAAATAATCACAAATGTGCGTTTGACATTTCTCGTCTTACACATACACTCAAATAAATTTTCAGAATCTATAATCTAGTGTTTACTTGTTCGATTGGAATTCCGGATCGAAGAGTTCTTCCGGATTACCAATCGAAAAGGACATTAGTAAATATTTATTTTTCTTACGAAACTGACAATATTTATTTTTGGATTTGTGATTGGAATTAATAGCATGGTTAAAATAAAAACACTCCAAAATTTGGAAATTTTTGACCACAGTACCTAAAAATGTGGCCCAAGTATTGATATTCATTACTTTGCAATTATTACGGTTAGTAGAGATGGATTTTTTAACTACTTTTACCAATACAGGTATAAGCTACCCTATCATCCTGTACCCGCTGACGTTGACTTACGGGACACCCTGTATATATTATTTTCTGTCCCATAAACTCGTGAAAACTTTCTGGTTACACCAAAAGCATGACATACTGTGTCACAGCTGCTGTCGAAATACCTTAACTTATGAAATAGGTTTTCATTGCCGATAGCAGTATCTCTTTCGTTACACCTAATGCCACGTAACCAGACAGTACAAGCCCTAATTCCAGAATGCAACTTTTCAATAGGTCAAAGCTAAGTAATGCATTTTAGAAGTATGTAGCCATAAGTGGTAAGTAGATCCCTGGAAACGCTTTCACACATATTAAAAAAAACACGATTTAGTGGTTTATCTTTAACACGTAGACTAAGTGCAAAATGCCATTAATAAAAACAATTTTCCGCTATTTACTCGTAATTATTTAACACATTTAAGGCGGAACTACTGTTATAAAACTGTTAAGCCTATTATAAATTGGAATTTCTCTAAAAAATTAGATTGGATGAAAAAAGCAATGTCTTGCATTCACTGTTTTTTGAATGAACAACAACTTGAGTGTGCTACCAAGTTTTTTCTCTTATTAATTTTGGCAGGAATTATAGCTATTTCACGATTTGCCAGATCGATCATCAGATTCCTTTGCTTTTCTAGTTGTGCTGGACTTCTTTTACATTTTAATTGAAAAATTTATTTTTTATATATCGGGTATTGAATCACGCCACCTAGCCCATATGATCAGGTCCAACCCAATGCAGGTTTTGTTGCAGTTTATCAATTGATTAGCCACACAAGTTTTGTTGTTGTTTATTCGGGTTTTTTTTTCTTATTTTCTCCTTGCTCGTTTATAAGCCAGAAATTTGTTGTTCATATAAGGAGGGAGATTTCTTATATGAAAGATTTTTGACACTGGTCAGGTCATTTGTTTATTGCATCTTCTTAGGAACCATAAGTAATTTGCAGCGTTTTTTCAAAGGTTCATAAATCTGCATTTGCAAAGTCTAATATACCAAAATGGAATAGCTTTAATCGCACATGTTCTGTATTTCACTTTTTGTGAATTTGAGGAACGAAACTGAATTTAGATGTTCTGTATTCCACATAAAAATGTTCTGTATTCAACATAAAATAAGGTTTGTAAATAGTTCATTCCGAATGTGGAATTTTAGGATTCTGAATATAAAAATTCGGGCTCTTCATTACGAACATGAACAGCTTTTTATACAAATTGCCTGTAACAGGTGATGAACAATTCGAAAATGAATTCGAAGTGAATTGAAAGGAGTTGAATTCACTCCACACGTTATTTCATTTTAAGTGAAATTGAAATATTTGAATATTCGATTTTAGGTCAATACTTAAATAATTGTTAAACAATTTAATATTAACATGAATCATTTCATACATTGTTGATTGGCTTTATAATTTATAAGATGAGGACTTTTAAAAATAAACTGTAGGAAATAGTTTCAATGTGTTAATGGTAAATTCGTTATTATATTAAAAAAAAAAATAATACATGTTAACTTACTGTGTCTTTTAGTATTATCGCTTCCACTTGCTCAACATAGTCCTCCAAATGTCCATTATTTTCAATTTCTTCTGGTTCAATTGATGCAAGTTTTCCTCTTGTTAATCTGACGTTAGTTACTGCATTAACGTCGTCTAAGACTTTGGTCCGTCCTAGAGTTTTCTCTGGTGTCTTCATTTCTGTGACTGATTTTGATTTGTTTTGCGACCATATATTTTCTTGTTTAGGCGCAATGAAATCTTTTGGAGAATTTATTTTTTCTTTTTTAACCTCATTTGAATTCGGTGCTGGCGATAAAGTTTTAGGATCATCCTCTGGTAAAGCTTTACGTTCATCTTCATTCCTACTTTCTCCAATAACAATTTCTTCTGCAGTTCCCTTAGCAATAACAAGTTTTTTCGGCGTCCATGGTTTAATAAAGGCATCTTGCGATTGACTCATGTCATTGTAAAGCGCAGGTATGTCTGATTTCTCGTAAAATTTCTCTTTTTGACGTTCGGTCAATTTGTCTGGATTAAGACTCCAAACTGCAGGGATAATAACGAACAAATCATCATTATCCATATAATTTTTTATTTTGCTGTATAGTGCCTTAGAAGCAACTTTTTTTGCATCATCTAATAATTGCTTCTTATAATCGTCAAAAATGGTCTTTTCAATATTATGACTTCTTTTCTTGTTTATTACGTGTGACCAAACATCTTTAATATTTGTAAAGTGTTTTTGTAGTCCGCCCTCTCCCAGATAACTCACAAGACCTTTCAAGCATTTCATACATAGCTCAAAATTACCCTTGTGGAAATCTCTTGCTAGATTAATATTGAGAATATTAAAAATTCTCGATATCAGTTCTTCATTATACTCTGTATCTGATGAAACTGAAACTGAAACAAGAATTCGAATGAAACATGCAAAATAAGCATTCAAATCGGAATATATGGCATTTAGGTTATACATCTTCTGTAATAGCGCCGAAGTTTCCTTGAGGAACGCAGTTTTATTTATGGCATTATTCAATCGGTCGACAGCCATATGAAGTATTGCCTCAAACTGATCGTCAAAAATTTTCTCTTTCGTGGAATTTTGAATTTCCGCATAAGCTTTTAGCGGCCAAATTATCCATACGTTTATTATATTCAAATTAGTATCACATTCGCTTTGATGTGACCAACCGAACTGCTTGAGAAGACATTTTGTTACCAACTTCCACGTTACCAGAACACCTTTTAGAGTTCGCGTAGCGTTAGAAAGTATTTCCGTTAAAAATACATCCAAGACATGTCTAAATCGATCAGCATTTAAGAGAAAGATTTGTTTGATGATTTCATCAACAGCTTGCGTTTGAGTATCATCAGTTATGACGATTTTGCAGAAAGCAGCAAGTAATGTTCCGAAAAAATCATCATTTTCAATGGTGGTGAAACATGAGGAAAATTGCTGTCTTCCAATTATCTTTTGCATATTTTCTAACACACTTTTGTCTTGCCAAATGTGTAGTTTGTCAAAAAGAAAAATTATAGCTTCAGTATTTTCAATCGAAATTACATTTAACAACAAGTTTGACAAAAGCAAGTCCATAAATTCACCACCTGATGTTTGAATCAAATTACAGTCTTTTAAACCTTCGACGGTATAGTTTATTATTGACTTCCAGAATTTTTGCATAATATTCTTGTTGATGTTCTTCTCCTTCATAATATTAAGATCAAAGTTCTCCATTCTTTTCGTGACAATCTTAGACTTAGAACCTCCCAGCATTGATATCAAGCTGAGAATTGACATTTCTTTGAATTCTACGCTGCCAATACCTCCTTTCACTAGTGTATTATAGCAAAAAACTAGAAACGTCTCTAAAATAGTGTCGACATACTGCTCGATATGACTCTCCAACCTACAAATCAAATACCACCAAACCCTTAATTTTACAATTGCAGCTTGAGGTGTTTTAGACTGCGACGATTTAAGTGGTATGTAAAGGAGACGTATTCGTTTAGGAGAGTACAGTTCACCGTTGTTGGCAAAGATTTCAATCAAAACCTTCCAACAATAGAACGCCTCTGTGCGAACATTGTAGTCTGGACTGCGAAAACCTAACTCAACAACAGATAAAAACGCATTTATGGTAGAGGCTCCCTTTACTATTTCCTTGTCAAGGATTCGAATCATCAAGCACCAAATTCTATACCAGCAAGAGTTAGACACCTCACGGTATTTGGGTATTTCCTTAGAATAGTTTTGAACTATTTTTGTTTTTAGGGCATTCCACCCAGGTAAGCTATGGAGGATTTTAAAATCAAAGCTACGTACAACTGTTTCAATTGCTGCGATAGCACTTTTCTGAATATCTTTATCTTCATCAAAGACCAAGGGCAGAATATCTGTTGTCCAAAATAAAATGAATTCATCAGTGTTTAAATATTTGTCGCCAGTAGTTTTGGTTGTCCTTGCAAGCAAATCAAGCATCTGTGAGGTTTAAAAGTATATTTTTAATTACATCACGTAAGTGATGACTTTTAAATGCATTGAAAATAGAAATTGGTCTTTCACTTACGTTGCAAAACAAATGCCTTTGGTTATTTTTAATAATTTCTTTCGAGGAATTATAGACTCCACAAAATGCTTTATTAAGCCCTGCATCCATTTTAAAATAATATTATTGTAAAATTGATAAAAATGTTTAAATAAATTACACGAAATTAGTTTAAAAAAAATAAAGATGCGGGGAAATTGACACTATTCGCGCCCGCAGTTTTTCTTTGTAGGTAAATATTTGGCGCGAAATAATGGACAGCTTGATGTAAATTTTTGTAAGAAAATTGTAAATGAAAGCATTCAGCTATCGGTTGCTATGTTTATTTTATCGATCATTTGTATTGTTGAGTTGAAATGAACCTGATTGGACTCGAACCCACTATTCGTGCGCACTGATCTCTATAATACACTGGATAGTGTATTCCCTACAAAGTATAACAGTTGTTTTGACTCCATTTGAATTTGACAGTAGCACCATTGCAATTGCCTATCTCATTTTTTTATAAAAAGTGTGAGTACACTATCCAGTGTATTATAGAGATCAGTGTTCGTGCGGAGTCGAATCAAAATAAGTTTTTCTTATGAATGCGGGTGTTCACTCATTTATTCTCGGATACCAAGCTATCGGAGTAAGGCGGCTTTACATGTATCTTCATCTTCATCTGCATCGACATCTGCAAGTAAAGAGGAAACAAAATAAAAAAATCATACTTCTGCGATAGAGAGCGAAGACCAAAATGGAGATCATCTTCATGTATGAAGATTATAGGAGGCTTTACATGCATCTTCATCTTCATCTGCATCGACATCTGCAAAAGAAGAAGAAACAAAATAAAAAACTCATACTTGTGCGATAGAGAGCAAAGACCAAAATGGAGATCATCTTCATGTATGAAGATTATAGGAAGTATGAGTCTGAAGATTGCAGATTATAGTGAAGATGAACATGTTTATCTTCATTATAGCATTTTCATATGCACCATAATTTGTTCCGTTCAGGTAACGAATTTTCAATTTTTTTTTACCATTTCACCTCAGTTTGTCTAAAATCAACGAAAATAGTGAACATTTTCTTCTCAAAACTACATATCTGAACGCTAAGAACATGTGAGTGTGAGATGTGTCAAGAAAGTTATGGTAGAGTTCGAGTAAGTTATTAGTGTGTACCCTGTCTTACTTTTATGTTTGTTTTATATTACGGTCCTGCTCTAATTTTCTTCAAGTCTGCAGATGCAGATCCATGTAAAGCCTCCTTATAGGAAGCATAAATCTGAAGATTGCAGATTATAGTGAAGATGAACATGTTTATCTTCATTATAGCATTTTCATATGCACCATAATTTGTTCCGTTCAGGTAACGAATTTTCAATTTTTTTTACCATTTCACCTCAGTTTGTCTAAAATCAACGAAAATAGCGAACATTTTCTTCTCAAAACTACATACCTGAACGTTAAGAACATGTGAGTATGAGATGTGTCAAAAAAGTTATGGTAGAGATCGAGTAAGTTATTAGTGTGTACCCTGTCTTACTTTTATGTTTGTTTTAAATTATGGCCCCGCTCTACTTTTCTTCAAGTCTGCAGATGCAGATCCATGTAAAGCCTCCTTATCTGTGGACGAATCAGATAGGTTAGCTGAAAGCTGTCAAAAAATCAAAGCAAAACGCATACCAATGAATTTTGCAGTCAGCTGGTTCAATACATTTGTTCTCGGATAGCAAGTTATTCCAATTTTTTTGGATAACTGAAGATAGCTTTCATGAGAGCAGCTGTTTGTTCATCAGATGTGGTTTTGCACGCATTACAACAACAGAAAGTTATTCCAGATTGCTGAGAATAATTGAGTGAACCTCCCCAATGAGTTTATATGGATGAATATTCAAATATGTTTTTGTTTCAATAATTATGAGTATTAAATAGTCAAGTTCATTCTATTATTAAATCATGTGTTAGCATAAATTGATTAGCCATTTATTTTCAACTGGACTGCAAATTAATGCAAGCTAGAATAGGAGTCAGACAAAACGTATTTAGGAACTTTAATTCCCAATTTCGGCGTATAAAAATAGTTTCGAGGATTGCTCAAGTTTCAAGTAAGTAATAACTACCGAAATAAAGTTAATCTGCCGAAAACGGTGAGTTAAATTTACTGAACCACGGATAAAATATTTGTGCAACTGAACCTTAATGGTGGATTTTACATGTATCTTCATCTTAAGATTTGACGAAGAGTAGATTCAGATATGCGCGTCACAATATGAACGTCGTGTGAAAGGTAACAACGGTATATTAACTTTCTGTAATTTACTGTAACTCTTGAAAGCTGCCATACAAACATAATATATGTTATTTATTGTCGAAATCATTGTTTGATTTTTAATATATTTTATTTGTGGATTTAGATATAATAGACTTATAAAATATATTTATCTGTAGTTTGGAGAGAAGTGCGAGAGAAAAAATGTATGTCAAAATGCGAATGTGTGAAGGAGTATACAAGTCGTAGCTTTATATTATACTTTCTCTAATTTGCTTAAAACCTTTGAAATAAAATCGTCTTATACTTTTTACAAAAGTATAAGAGTAAACGATATTTGCATCAAAAATTTTAAAATTCCAGATTTTTGGCTGCTAACTATACGGTGGTATTTATTATAGCGCTTTTTGTTTGAGGAAAAAAATAATTAAATTGTTTTTGAAACCAAAATTAAAGTATGTAGGTATTGTACCAAATGTATGAAAGTTTATTCAGCAATATAGGTATACTTTATTACTTACTATTGAATTATTTATTTCATTTTTCCATTTTAAATTTTTTGTAAGTCATTCAGACAACCTGTTATTGCTCGAAGCAAATTTACTTGGATGTTGGTATATTTTTATTACTCTATTTTATTCTTATTTTATACTTCATAATAGCCAGCAAACATATTGGTAAATGTGAACTCATTCATAAATGTACAAATACGAACGATGATACCATAATAAAGATGATCATCATCCACACTGTAATTTTGAAATGCATTTCTTCTATTTTTTGTAATCTGCATTTAATGCTACGTTTTGACCTAAAGATAATCCGGTTTAAGTTGAGAAGATTACAAATTAATTTTCAAGCGTTTTCACCGGTGAAAAAAAGATTAGTTTGACGTTTTCACAATGAATTGTCATTCAAAAGTCAATACAACAAGACAAAATCAAAATAATTGGGAAGAAGAATAATAATTTCGGTGCAGTGAACAAATTTAATTCCAATAAATAAAAATGAGTAATAACTTTAAAAAATTGTTATCCCAACATCTTGCAGCATATAGATATATTTACATAAATACCTTAATCGCCTTTGTACGGTTTCCGTTTTTACATATTTGGGAAAGACCAACTTCAAAGTATTACTGTAGGATAGCTTAAATATTTTCCATTACAAATTCGAGGCACCGACCGCTTTGATCCTTGTAGCTTTATTGCATTTTTTATTTTTATAAATAAAAACAGAATTTGAAGGCAACGACAAATTATACCAGACAAAAACAAATTAAATAATGTTGGACAGTTTTTTTTTTTTTTTTTTTTAATGTCATTGGAGAGAATATGACATTAGAATAGGCAGGGAATCCATTAGCTGGAAGTGTTGGTCAGATAAAGCATTCAAATATTGTTCATTTTGTTTTTCATTTTCCTTCTAGATTATCGACCTCGTGTCCTTGTAAGATTTTTTAAGGATAAATTGTTGGGATAACAAAACAATTAAGTTATTACTCAATTTTATTTATTTAAATTAAATGTATTCACTGCACCGAAATAATTATTCTTCTTTCTAATTATTATTTGGTTTTACTCTTGATTTATTGACTTTTGAATGCCAATTCAGAGTGAAAACGTCAAATTAATCTTTTTTTTCTCTGTTGAAAACTCTTCAAGATTAATTTTTAATCTACTCAATTTAAACCGGATTATCTTTAGGTGAAAACGTAGCATTACTAAACAGATCTATTGTGCATTAATTTTTTTTCCAGAACGCACCTAAAAATTAATTGCTGATTTTGATTGATTTGACACATTTGACACTTTAACAGAAGTTTTGTTTTTGGTTTACTTCAAACTTCACGTGATAAACAAATCAGGTAAAATAATTATTAATAAAAGTTAAAAAAAAAGTTGATTATAAGGTAACAAAATATTTTTATAAATACTCAAATTGACGAAAGACCGACTTGAAACTCCATTTAGATTCTGCTTTTCTCTTCTGCTTTTTTGTTAATCCTAAATGTATGTACCCATACATTTTCCTTCTTTCTGAAATGGTTAGTTCCAATAAGATATTTATTAATTAACCAATGAAATATCTAGATAAAAAGGTCAAGTTAACCACTAAACAACAATGAACAAGTATTTTAGAAACGAAAGAAAACTCGATCTTCTCGTTAAACTTACAATATGACAAAAATATGTTTCTGGGGGTAGGTGTACTTGTAGTTCTTGAGTTTCAATTAAATAAACAAAACTTTGTCTATTATAAGCGCGAGTTTTGAAAACAATAATGAAGTATTAATACAATGAATGTCCGAAAGTATTGGATGGCCAGGAGGATGGTGTATCTTTAGTGTGAATCAACTGTATGGTTAACAGTGTGAAAGAAAAACCTTGATTACAATTCGTATGCATAGATCTAAGGTCAACAGAAAGGTTAAAGACTATCCAGTGATAAAAGTTGTGTATCAACCAGAATGTTTTCCTAGGCTTCAACAAGGTACTGTCCCTGTGGGCTTAGAGATAGTGAGCCTAAAATTGCAACAAGGCCCGGAAGAGTATTTCCAAACTGTATATCAGCACAGGTCTCCATAGACTGTGCTTAACCATTTCCTTCTCGCCGAATTTGACAGCATTATAGAGTAAACTGTATGCCACCACAGAGCTCTCTATGGTTACATGCAGTTCGCTTGTAAAGCAGTTTCTTCTGGGTTGGTTGCTATGGTATACATGTTTATCAGGCAACTAAGAGCAAAATACCTGCGAGTTTAGCCTATCGGAGCAAAGTACATCGGTTCGGCTAAAAACTTATAACTTAAACACACACAAGAAATATATATTATCAACGTAGATGTGTAGTGTGTCAACAAGCCTAGAACTCAAACACTAAACAACCCATAAGAAACTGCATTTGCTCTGGACACAGTACATAGTCTGCTTTTATTTTGAATGAGCACACAGTGCACATAATAAGGAAATATATTGCGCATGTTTACATATTCGGTTGTCAGAATTCAAAAATTCGGTGGTCATATTTGGCAAAATTCTCTGAGATTTGGCATTTTCACATACAAATAGGGATGGGTCAATATTAAATAACTGTTATTAAAATAACATTTGAAATTTCTAAATTTGTATTTTGATCAAACCAAACAGCGGAATATAGATGAAAAAGTGATGAATAATTAATTTTAAAATGGTAGTGGAAAATAGTTTAATAAAATTGTCATTTCACTGACAATTTTTGTTCCATAATTGTTATTTCAGTAACAGGAATTTATAACTGTTATTTAAAAGTAGCAGTAACAGATATTGCAACTAGCAGTTTGGTCCATGCCTGAGCATATGCGCATGCCAAATGTGACACGATTATCTCTGAGTTTTGCCGCATGCGCGAACTTGAAGGAAAATGAAAACCGGAATATATTCCCTTTATTATGTGTACTGTGGAATGAGCAAACTATAGCTTGTTGTAGAGCGCACGAGATCTGTACTGATATACAGTTTGGCAATACGCGACCCGGAAACCTATACATATAGCGAGGTTTGTTCAGGAGTTTAAGTGGATACTAATCTATCTTATGGGGTTTTCTTTTGGTAACAAAAATTAATCTTTTCCCCTTCAGATCTGTCAAAACACAGATTTTTACAATTACAGCCTTCCAATTGGCAAACAAATAAATTTATTTTTTTGATCGGAAATCAATTTTGCAGATCTGGATTTTCGCCAGATTTACCCCTCTTTTACTAAAACCAAAATAACATCAGAACAATTGACAGCCGTCGTTTTGTAAAGATTTTGTTTTCAGTAATTATGTGAATAGTGAAATAAGGCTGTGAAAACATACATACATTTTAAGAACAAAATAGCAATTATGTATTACCAATTTTGTAATCCTCCAAATTAATTTCGGCATTCATTTTTTAAACATTTAGATCGCTTCATGTTACAAAAGAAAAAAAAAACTTGAATGAAAAAACAATTTTCAAATCTTAGGTTATTATTTTCGCGGATGATATTCATATTACATAAAGTTTAAATTTTTCGGAACTTACCGCGTTAAATTTAAGAAATATTTTCAATTTCTTTTTCCCGACGTTTCGAAGAAGTTTCAAACTTCGTGGTCTCATCCTGTGACCACGAAGTTTGAAACTTCTTCGAAACGTCGGGAAAAAGAAATTGAAAATATATCTTAAATTTAACGCGGTAAGTTCCGAAAAAATTAAACTTTATGTAATTTTCAAATCATTTGTCATCAGATACTTCCGGTTCCACAGACACGAATATACACCAATAGCGTGATACAAAAAATAAATCTGAAATCGTATGGTATCGCGACGAAAAAAATCAAATTTCCGATCAAAATCTGAAATTACCAAAAGAAAACCCGATTAGATATGCTATCGTACCGACATTTGAATGTACCCATTCTAATAGCGAGTTTCATTCAAGAAAAGATCTGCTCTTTCTGACAAAAGATTTCATATTTTTGAATTTTGGGAGTTTCATTCCAACAAAAAGCAAATCTAGATCAGACCTCAACACGAAAGATTTGATCTTTGGTGGGTAGGATCTGATCTGAATTCACGCATACACGTAAAACGTTTTTTCTATCAAACATCAAATGGAAACTATTTTGTTATAATATTTATGGTGAAATTGTGCCAGTTTTAAAATTTAGTGGAGTTTTTTATTGCTTTGCCTTCATCTTCCTTCTCATCTGATGATGAAGATATGTTTATTTTTTCAGAAATGTGTGTGTCAGTCATTCAGCATTGGGCGCGTTCGGTGCAATGCCGATGGGCTAGCCAAGATACCTTAGTAGCTTAAATTAATCAAAAATTTGGACATTAATGTGGTTATCCTTTGGTAACACAAATCATTTATTTTTGATTTAGATCTGTCAAAAAACTGATTTTGACAATATTTGCCTTCGATTGGCCAAATAAATTGATTTTATTTTTGATTTTAAATTAATTTTGCAGATCTGGATTTTTCGTCAGATCTACCCCTATTTTACTAACCACACTATACATTATAATTGACAGCCATTAGTTTGACAAGACAGCTGAAACCGATAGCTGGTTCACAGACGCAAATATACACCAATACTATAGCAAATAAAAATCAATCTGAAAACGTATTCGAATCGTTACGAAAAAAATCAATTTATAGATCAAAATATAAATTTACCAAACGAAAACCCCATAAGTTTCATTGAAAAGATCAAATCTACATTTTGAGAGGAGATCTTTGAATTTTGAATCAACTCGTTATAATTTTAAAGACCTCCTCTCATAATCGAGATTTGGACTTTTAAATGAAACTTGTTTCCAGATTTAATTGTAGTATTGGTAAATGACAGACACACTGAAAAAATATCTTCATCATCAGATAACGAGGAAGACGAAGTAATAAAAAACACTATTAAATTTATAAAATTTAAATTATTAACTTCTTCGTCCATTATTTGTTTATTTTTAAAATTTTTCCAGCATGGACTGGCACACGTTCAAAACAAATTTATAACAAAATATTTTCCATTTGACATTTGACAGAAAAGAGTTTTTACGTGTATGTGTACATTCATATCAAATACTTCAAGCCATCAGAGATCAAAGTTTTCGTGTTAAGATTTGATCTAGATTTGCCCTTTTTATTGCAATGAATCTCTGAAAATTCAAAAAGATGAAATCTTTTGACAGAAAGCGCAAATATCTTCTTGAATTTAACTAGCTATAAGCGATTGGTAAACGGAAATGCAAAATAGTCAAATTCTCCAATTTTTACTTGCTTGTAAATACATATGTAGGTGTAATATGGCGAGTTATGGATTCGTTAAAAAAATCGAACTCAAAATTTTTATCAAACTTGACATTACGATAATGGAGAGCACCAAACAAATCCGTCTGTCTGCCTGTCCTCAAGTTTACAGCCTTAACTGTTAGATGAATTTGCTTCAAAATTGGTACATATTGGGGCATATTCATAGTCACTGATAAACCAAGATTTTACGAAACTACAGTTTAAGACAATTTTGGCTCAATAAATACAGACCGATTTTACCTTAAAATTTTTGGATTTGTATTTTTATAAGATCATTAACTTGTTTTACTACACAAATTCCTTCAAATATTTCGGAATGATAAATTAAAAAAATAGAATCAACGAAACCCAGGCTTAACTTAGACATAGTTTATGAAAACGCCACACCGTTTTTTTCGGTAATATTTCCACACGTGTTTTTCATCTTTTTTAGGACGAAAAATATTTTTTGTTGTTTTCTTGTTATATGCCCATATGTTTTTTTACATTTTTTTAAGACGAAAAATAACGGTTCCTGCCACACCTCTACTCACTACTTTTCACGATTGACTTGTTACGCAAAGGTTCTTGTATGTAAAAGAACTTGGCTACATTTTTACCATTTATGTTTGTTATAAAATTTTTCTTGTTATATTTTATGTAGGATACTTTTATAATGCAGCAGCTTTACCTAATTCGAACAGCGATGAGTCTAGCAAAAACTTTGAAATAAGCTAGGGTTTGCTGCTCGTATCTCAAACATAAGAAGTGTATTATATTCTATTATTTGTATAAATATTTGAGTCATCATTTTTACTTTTGTTTGATGATAAACAAAAAGAACAATATAAGTGAATATCTTATAATAAAACTATTTTTAATTTGCTTACAGATGCTTTTTTCATATTAAATCATCATAAAGTACAAAGAAAATAAATAAAATCATGCCTGTAGAAACCATAAAATGTGTTAAAGTAAAAATAATACCAACATTGGAGTTGATAGAATTCATCAAACTCAATGCAGATGATATTAAAGAATTACCAGAAACGTTAAAATTACTTTGTTTAACAAACAAAGAATCAAAACCTATCCCAAAGCAAAACGATTTAATAGAAGAATTAGAAAAAGATGACGTCAATTGCAAGGAAAACACAGTATTCCTAAGTCTATATGACTTTTACTGTTTAAAGAAAATTTTAAATGAATTAAGAGCCAACAAGAAAACAAATCGCTATGCATACGAATTTTTAGAAAATTGTAACGTAATCTTACCTGAAAACGAAATTACACCCCGAAACCAGACATTGGAAGATAGATGTGAAAAGCTCAGAGCAGCACAAGCGAATTCGGCGTATATGAGCATAACAAAAAATGTTGACTTGAGTATCAAACAAAGGCATGAGGACTCATTTGCATTTCAGTGTGAGTATACAATTTTTTGTACGTTTTATTTGTATTCTAAATTATTTATAAAGCTTAGTTTATACTTCGTTTAGTTTGTATTGTTCTTTGAATTTTAAATTTCCAACTATTACATACAGTGGCGACAAAATAAATAGCACATCTTTGTTAAGAAATTTGACTAAAGCTGGTATTAGACGGTCCTTGTAATGTGTCATTGCCGTGACACTCTGACGTCACTATGACGTAGTACTCTGTCCTAAAAGTGTCACGTCGTATGATCGTCATTTTTTGCATGTCATTGCCGTGACAAAAACAATGACAAGCACCGTGGCACGTCACTTTTAGGTCATTGCAATGGCAAATTGCCGTGACCGTGTGATACCCCTTTCATTGTCGATGGGACATCGTGACACGTAGCCTGTCGCTAGGATGGTAATTTGTACCTATCTACATAGATGGAACCTAGGTATGTAAATATGGACATACATAATGAAAGTGATGTATATAGGTGGGTAGGTAAATATATATATGTGACGTTTGAACAGATGTTATATTATAGTTTGAGGGAAAAAAGATGCCATTTGAATTCTTGGGCAAATACCGTAAATTTTGTTTTGTTTGATAGCTAGTACCAATTCTCCGAAATTTTGTATCAAAATCGTTGGAGCCGTTTTCCAAAAAAATAAGCTTTTCCTTAACAACCAAGACACAATGACTCGATTAATCGACGTCGTGTGATCGTCACTGCTAAAAATAATAAATGTTATTGCAGTTTAGGCTCACCTCCAATGATCAGCTGTTTGAGAGTTGTCACGCCGTGTGATAGTCATTGTTTTGCATGTCATTGCTGTGACACCGAGACACAAATATCACCGTGACACACTTTGACGTTCATTGTATTTTGGTACAACAATGACAGACATGTGTCATTCGTGTGATAGTCATTGAAGCTAGCCATGACACGATTACCTTTGTCACGGCAATGACGGTGGTAGGACCTATTTTGTTGTGACGTCAGAGTTTCACGGCAATGACACATTACAAGGACCGTCTAATACTAATAATTTTAAAGTGGGAACTCTTAGAGTTTTTTGTAAGTCTATTAATAAAATTGGTAAAATTTTAATTTTTAATATGTAGTATGGGCAAGCATTCCACTGTGCTACGAGTTTTCGATTTTAAAAATTTAGGTTACTCAAATTCTTCAATAGATGGAAAATTAACATGTTCGAGGAAGAAGGTTGTTAATTCTCTTTACCATTGTCAAGAAGCAGGAAGGGTTCAAAAGGAAATACGCAAGAACCGAACTGATGTTGCCATCGTCCGCATGAGCAAAGCAGATGTGCACATGACAGCTCCAAAAATCAATCAAGCAATAGAACAAGAACTTGGCGTGAACGTGTCCGTTAGCAAAATTGAAAACCGCCTCCTTAGAAAATTATAATTATAAAAATTATTTTTAAGAAATGCCAGAAAAATACCACATGTCTCCAAACGCAATTTGTTACGTCTTCGATTGAAGTCTGCAAAGGAGCATAATATTTCAAAAGATCAAAATTGGTGGAAAAATATTTTGTGACGGTTGAGTCTAAGTTCCCTTTGCATCGGATTTTAAAAAATATTAGCAACGCGGCAAAAATCAGGAATATTTTTCAAAGTCTACCATCAAAAGTGTTAAGCATGGCGGAGGTATCATTCTTGTTGATTTTTTCCTGGAATGGCGTATGGACACTTCATCGCATAGACGGTATTATCAGATCAGATAAAATAGAATCATACTATCATAATCATACAAGAATCCAATCCAATCCAATTCAAGAATCATTGAATAACAAGTTCAATCCCCAGATCTCAATTATATTGAGAACTTGTGGAAAGATGTGGATAAAGCAATTAATAGATCTGCTAGTTCAAATTTGAACAAACTTTGGCAGGAAGCTCAGCTAGCCTGGTACTGGTACATGTTGAACGAAATGAGAGTCTTGTTTTATCTATTAACCGCAGCGCGCCGGCCAGTGTGTTATGTTATTTTACTTGTTTTTCTTTTTCTAATGAAGTGTGCTACTTATTTTGTCCTAGAATAACTTCACTTGTTTGCATAATTGTGTGTATTTGTTTGTGTGAATACAATATTTATTTTGTTAATAAATCCAACAATTCGTTGTTCTAACTACCTCATAAGTCAAACAGTTCCATAATAAAGTTTAATAAAATACGAAAAAACTTTGGTTATGCCGGATTTACACGAGTGACAAATTACCATTAATTCATCCCATTAAAGTGGCAAAATAATGGTAAAATCAAATCAATAATGATAAGCATTTACACGGGGCAAAATAGTGACTGTTTGATTGATAATGGCAATCTGCCATTAAAAATTGAGCAAGTTCATTCTTCCTCGCGGTGTGCCATAATTTTCAAAATTGCATCATTGTGCATTTATATGACTCCATTATATTGGCAATATTCAATGCCAGTCTTCCCTGCTATTTTTAATGATGAAAATAATCACAAATTTTTCAGCCATTTACACGATTTTGTCAGCAGTGTCAATAAAATGGAAGAAATAATTACACATTTATGTTAAGTGTTACACAATGTGTAAGTCGCTCGATGAATTTTACATTTGATAATTAGTCTCGCTAATTTTCCCCAAATATATGATAGAGGCAGTTATCTTCAAAATGACTATCAAAAAATTGACAACCAATTACCACTTTAGGCGGTTCCACTGGGCATCGCTTTCTTGCCTTTCAATAAGATTACATACCGTTCCAATTTAGTCAGCCTTCCAATGTTACTTTTGTTAGTTTTATATTCGTTTGTGCTGTGAAATTATGTATATGTATTTGTATGTATTGTATTTGTTTTTATTTTTTCGTTAATTAAAGCCCGTTTGCTGATGAAGGACTCAAGCATTTAGGTTCAACATAAGCACTTATATGAAAGTATACGCAGAAGAAAAAGTAGGCCATCAGCGTTTAAAGTTGGACATACATATTTACATTTGACATTATTAACATAAAATACAATGGCTGGTCTGGTATGCAGGAAGCTTCATCTGAGTCTCAAATCTCACTTTTCTATAGCGAGTTTCATTCAAATTTAAAAGATATCCTCTCAAAATCGAGATTTGATCTTTTCAGTGAAACTTTTTTCCAGATTTAATTGTAGTTTTGGGGAATGCGACTGACACACACATTCCTGAATAAAACATATCTTCATCATCAGACGACGAGGCAGATGAAGACGAATCAATCAAAAACTCCACTAAATTTATAAAATCTAAATTATTAACATCTTGGTCCATTATTTCTTCATTTTTTTAATTTTTGTAGCACTCGTTCACAAGTTCACAACAAATTAATAACAAAATATTTACCATTTAACGATTGACAAAAAAGACTTTTTACATGTGTGTGTACATTGAGAACAAATCTGCCAACCCATCAGAGATCAGATCGTTCGTGCTAAGATTTTATCTAGATCTGCTCTTTTTGTTGGAATGAATCTCTGAAAATTCAAAAAAATCCAATCTTTTACAGAAGGAGTAAATCTTTTCTTGAATATAAATCGCTATAAGTTTTGTCAGTACAAAAATGACACACAAAATTTGAGATTTTATATTGAGACAAAGCTTCCTGCATACCATACCATTGTGATAAAAATAATTCTGAAATCAATCGACGATCCTTGTCCACTGACACCTGTCGCACTTACATATGTATCGGTTTTCATTGAATTCTCCCAGTTGCACTAAAATAATATTATTTATTATGTAATTATTATTTCACCGCTCCGTAGGGGTGAATTAAACTAGATTAATAGTAAGATTTATTATACATAGCGGTATCATAGCATATCCTGGTTTTCAAACGACCACTTGCTTCCTCCCAAAAATTATAGTTCTACGTTAAATAAGTAGTGCTGACGAGAGAACTTTAATTGGTAAAATGAGAATAAAAAAAACAAAGGTCGAAAAATTATTTCATTTACATATCTATGGAGATTTGCAACAAACTACCAACGTCCTATACGTACTTATTAGTTTGTGGTGGTTTCCAATAAAGATTTAAGTTGTCCTATTTCTTTCTGAATGGAAAATATTACTTCTATTGAATTACATTTAGCTTAATAACTTTGTTTCTTTATCTTTCTAGTAAAAGAAGTCAACCGTCAGGTTATTGCAGTGGTCCAATTCGTTTGTTCTGTTATAGCAGGTTTCGTATTTGGATTTTTGGGAGTTGAATTAATCGTTGGTAATCTGGACTTCGGATTTCGATTATTACTGGGAATAATGTGTGCTCTTATTATAGCGCTAGCCGAGATTTATTTTTTGGCTAAAAAACTAAATGAGTGTGATGAATTGTTTTCAAATAAAATTAAACGAGATTAATAAATAAGCACTGAATTAATAAAATTTAAAATGCTAATATTCTATATGAAAAAAAATTGTATTCCTATTTTAAATTTTAAAATACCTTACTTTGTATTTATTTTCTATATTCCTAGACAGGAATATTTTTTTGTTAATTTATATTTCATATAATAATTTACAATATGGGCACATTTAAAGTTTCTAAATTAAATTATTTACAAAGCACACCATTGGCTTAAAAAACTGTTAAGTACTTAGTTCACCAAATTAATAAACTACATTATAATTATTATTAATCACTAAACAACTGAAGTTCTATTAGTTCATTTAATGAGTTCGGATCTGGAATTCTCTAGTAAAAAAAAAACAAAAAAAAAACAATATATGAATGAATGAATGTATGAATTTGGGGTATTGATGCACTGCGACTTTGATTGTGCCTCCCTACAGAACTGAATGAGATTTCTCATTCTACAGTACGTCTTTCAAATAAATTCCTTTGAGAAATTTTAGTATTTGTGGTATTTTAATAGTAGGGTAGTTGCTTTTCCTTTATTAGGTGCTACCCCAGAAATATCTAGTGAATAATGGCTTCATAACTCCCTAGTATATGGACAGGTATCTCGTATAGCTTACCCAGGAAGCATTGCAGGTAGTTTAGCCTGTCTTAACCTGGGGAGTTTATTCCAAATATTTGATCTTTTGGCCTCCTCTTCGGATCTGATTTTATTTTTGATCACGTTTTCTTCCATTCGGCAATAGAGCTCTGGTCCCATTAAATGTGACATTGCTCCTATTTTTGTCTGCCTCTTCATTGTCCTGTATTCTTATATGCTCAGATACCCAATGAAGTGAGACTTTATTATACTTGCCAAGCAGCCTGTGTCTGTTCACACATTCACATAACAATTTTGAGCTGCGCGAGTAAGAGCTTAGTGCCTTTAGTGCAGCTTGACTATCTGATATGATGGCAATGTTTTGGTTCCTATAGTTTCTTTCAAGATAACGTTCTGCGCATTTTCTTATGCGTTAACCTCCGTCTGGAAAATGCTAAGGGAATGCTCCATCGGAACGGAGAGTTTGGTTCTAAGCCCCAAAAACTCATTCACCAGTCCCCTCAGTTGTTCTCGATCCATCAGTGTACTACTTGATGGCATTTGTTTTAAGTGCGTTATTTAAGTTCTCACCTACCTATTCTTTTTTGGAACTTAACTGTTAACTCCGTTCTGAAGTTTTTCTCGAAATGACGGATAAAGGGAAATCGCATATAAGCAAATCTCCCTTATAATAGAGGGGTGATATTCTATATCATGTAACTGGGAAAACTATAAGATTCATTCATTTATTTTTTAAAAAGCGATTGTAAATACAAAAAAGAGAAATATGAAAATAATCCAAAAGTTGGGCGCCATTTACAAACCCCGCGATCTTTCACCACACTTGACCTCTTATGAAATGCCACCACATATAAAATAAATAATGATTGTATTCGAAAATGAAGCTTAATTATTTTCTAAGTTTATTTTGAATTTTTTTGTTCAAGTTGTACATAATTTTGCATTATAAATTTCATATTTATTTACATTCTTCAACCACTTCTATGTGTTCGGCTATTGACCATCCCAGTAGGTGAAAATTCATACGCATTTGTACAAATTTTCACATTTTGCTGTCAAAACACTTAGAAAAACTACTCAAGTTTAGGAAACTTGGTGAAAATTTCTAGGCATAGTATAGCTTATCCTTAACCCAATTTATTAATTATGCCTGTTTGGTAACTAGATATTTTCACCAAGTTTCCCAAACATGGGTTTTTATATGGACTTTAACAGCAAAATAAACATTTAACATAATATATGTTTAAAAACAGAATTTCAACAAAATCGGACACCAGTTTTCGAAATATTAAATTTTTCAGAACCAAAAAAATTGATTTTTTGCTCAAAAATCCCAAAAAAAATATTTTTCGAAATATCTTGGTACATTATATTAAGAATTCGAAGAACATCCTGCATAAACATTCTGATGGAAATCTGTTGAGCAGTTAATAATAAAGTTAAAAATAAAAAAAAAAACGGTTCTATGGCAGATGTCGTTAATAACATTTCGTATTTCCGATTCAATAATCTGTATTATCAAAATCGATGATGAGTCTGAATTAAAAAGTGTTCAATTAAAAAAAAATTAAGTTCACTGTGAAAAATGAAAAGCTTTTTTTTGGACGTGAAAATTCAAAATAGAAAATACCACTTCGCTTTTAATTGGAACCAAAAAGAAACAGCATCAGGAAGACTAACAAATCTAATGGCCTTTTCGATTGGTCGTCTGGAAGGCTTCCGAAGTCTTCTGAAACTGTTCGATTGGTATCAAATGACAGTTCTTCTCCTGGATAGAAGAGGAATTTCCTTCTGGATTTGAAGTCAGAATCAACACCAGAAGCACGCACACACTTACACCCACTAACTTTCAAATTCAAATTAATTTATTCACGTCATTGTTTTGTTTTGGTTCGTCTGAAATTTTGTAGTTTCAATTTCTTCTCTTTAACCAATTGAAATTATGGATATCTGTTCCGAAGACAAATTTTCCCTTCAATAACTGTGATTTCGCATTTTCATCAGGAATAACTTCGAAATCTTCTACATTTATGTCAGCAATGTTTACAAAATAAAATAATCACAAATGTCCGTTTGACATTTCCCGTCTTACACATACACTCAAATAATTTTCAGAATCTAGAATCTAGTGCTTACTTGTTCGATTGGAATGGAGAGTTCTTCCGGATTACCAATCGAAAAGGACATAAGTATACGAGTATTATTACATTGCTCATAGTTTAGTAAATACATTTTTATAAGTACTAGTAATAGATATCTTTATTCATTATGCATGCATTCACGATCCGACGCAATAAAAAGTTGTAACATTGCGAAATTTTATTTTTGTCTGTGAATCGTGAACGCACCTTTTGTTTTCTATTGGAACTCTAGAGTAAAAATACAAAATAAGTTTGAACACAAACATTTCTGACAGAAAATAACAGCTGCCAAAGTTACAAGTGCAAAAATGTTGTAAAATCTAATGGAACTCTCCGATCCGGGATTCCAATCGAACAAGTAAACACTAGATTCAAGATTCTGAATATTTATGTGAGTGTATGTGTAAGACTGGAAATGTCGAACGCACATTTGTGATTATTTTATTTTGTAAACATGGCTGAAACAAATGTAGAAGATTTCGAAGTTATTCCTGATGAAAATGCGAAATTACAGTTATAGAAGGGAATTTGTCTTCGGTACAGATATCCATAATTTTATCCTCTAAAGATTGAAATTGAAACCACAGAATTTCAGATAAACCAAAACAAAACAATGACATGAATAAATTAATTTGAATTTGATATTTAGTGGGTGTGAGTGTGTGCGTGCTTCTGGTTTGGATTCTGACTTCAAATCCATAAGAAGAACTGTCATTTGATACCAATCGAACAGTTTCGGAAGCATTCGGAAGACTTCGGAAGCCTTCCGGACGACCAATCGAAAAGGCCATATGTCAGTGTAAGTTGTTGTTGTGGTGCAAAAAAAAGTTGCACTTTTGCATTTTTGCAATCATACTACACTCTAAAAACTGCGTGTAAATTTACCATGAAATTGTTTGTAATTTTTAGTGCAAAATTAGGCAAGTTGCGTATTTATACACATGCAATAGGTAAAAAATTTAATACATTAGGGGTATTCACGATCCGGTGTATCTGGTCTTGTATCATTGTAAAAGTGTAAAAGTGTAGCATTTTTTTGCACTACAACAACAAAATATACTGAATGTCAAAGTCTTACACTTTTACATACCCGAGCCCTATTGTACCAGAAAAATACAAGAGTGTAAGATTTTTTTAACACAAACTTAAGCCTTCTTCAGAACAAATGTGAAACAGATTTTGACAATTGCTTCAGTGTTGCTACAGATTAGTAAAGGTGTGTTCACAGTCTGTTGTAAAAAAATAAAATTTTACAGTTTTACAAGACTTGGTACACCAGATCGTGAATACCCCTATTATGTTGGACATTACAAGCATTTGTTGCAAATTTTCATCCTCTGTGTACCTTTCAATAACCATTGTTCAGTATTAAACTAATTGTTTTTATTGCCTAACATTAAGCCAACGATGTTTATAACTAAGTAAATATTGTTTAAATTCAAACACCTTATGAAAACTACACATAAAGTGTTTGTACTTAAACAATCAATGCTTATATTAACTACCATTTGGTGTAAGTTATACATTTTATGTGTGTATTTGCAATTCGTTTGTGACGATGACGATACGTTTGCAAGTTCGTATTCAGACCGTTTGGCGTTGGCGAAAACAGAATATAAAATCTTTTGCTCTCCAATACGAAAAAAGAAAGAAGAAGAAGAAAAAACACATGCGGTTAACAATTTGTGAAGTGGGAAATCACATAATTCTAATTTAAAGCGTTTTCATACATAATTTTGTTGTAAGATAACACATTGCTTGTCGAATTTGGCTATAAATTTGAACATTTTATGCTTATGTATATATAAAAACGTTTGCTTAAATTCTGCTAAATTTGAAAAAATACATTATGTATACACATATTGAGTTTAAACATCTTTGGTGTAGAAATACACATTTTTACTTTAAATCTTTATTTGAAATTACACACAAGATTTACACATTAAATATTTAGAATAAATACGTGCGTAAAAATAGGGGAAGTTGGGGCAAAACCACACATGGGGGCAAAACCGTTTCTGTACTATTTTGTTTGAACAAACAAAATCAATGGCAACACTTTTAATGTAAAAACATGGAAAAATGAATGACACATCATGTCTATGAAGATAATGTAGTTCGCTGAATACGACAAACATTTACAGTTATTTTTGTGATTTTTGGTGAAGATGTTATCGCTCGTGTGAAAAGTAAATTGTGTTTTAGCAGTAAAATAATCAAAAAAATAAGTGTTGTTATTTTTATAACTGCACGTTAGATATTGGAAAGTAGTATAACCTATAAAAAATCGACAAGAATCTACATTTTAGGGAAAAAATTTCTATAATTCTGGTAAGATTCATGTGGGGCAAAACCACCCAGTGTGCGGTTGAATGGATGGCCAAATTCCTAAATGGAAGATTTGCAAAGCAAGTCTCATGCTAAGCAAATGCTCGAACCCGATAAAAATTGAAAAGCAAGGAAAGTGCGTAACACAAGCTTAAAACTTGCACAATTGCATGAAGTTTGCGCAAGAAAAAAGAATGAACTGCGTTTTGGGACAGTGTGCTTAGCAGAGATTTTTCTGTTTGCGTTTAGGAACAGTTTGCTTAGCATATTATGCGCAAAATTTGCGTTTAGGAATTTGCCAGATGATCTTTTATGTCCCCAATCTTGGTAACTGTGAAAAGAAGAGCATTGGGCGATTCGAGACTGTTTTTACAGCAGAGCAGGAAAATAAATTGTCGGATCATATCCTTTTATTGGAAAGCCGCTTATTTCCAATAACAGTAAAAGATTTACGGGAGATCGCGTTTCAGCTGGCTGAAAAAAATAACATAAAGACGATTTTGACAAGAAAACTGGGATCCCCGGATACAAATGGGTGGAAAATTTTTTGATGAGAAATCCGACCATTAGTCTGCGTAAACCTGAAGGAACTTCTGGAGCAAAAGTAATTGGTTTCAAACGCGTTTCAGTGGCCAAATATTTTGATCTATTGGTTGAAATAATGGATAAACACCAGTTGCAGCCAGACCGAATTTCAACAGTCCCCAAAAAAGTGAGTAAAGTGTTGGCTAAGAAAGATAAAGCCCAAGTTGGAACTTTAACATCTGCAGAACGCGGTAAAACGATGACTATGGAAATCTGTACGAGTGAATCTGGACAGTATATACCACCCTTGTTTGTTTTTCCCCGGGTTAGAGCTCATAGGCACATCAACATACTGGAGATGGCTTCACCAAGTTCAGTTGCTACGTATCATCCTAGTGGTTTAATGCAGACCGATTTATTTTTGATTTGGTTTAACCATTTTTTACATCATGCGAACCCAACCAGTATAGGCCAGTATTGTTATTACTAGACGGACATTCCACCCATACCAAAAATTTGCAATTTACCATCAAGGCTCGAAAACAAAATGTGATTGTGTTGTACTTTCCGCCACATTGTTAACACCAAATGCAACCACTTGACGTTTCCTTATGTCACGGCTAAGCCAGTATTATTTAACGGAAGTCAAAAGATGGATACGTACTAACTCAGCGTTGAGGGTTACCGAACACCAAATTCGAGAGCTGTTTGGCATTGCATATATGAAGCCCGCTGTCATCCAGACTGCAGTCAACGGGTTCAAAAAGACTGGAATTTATCCCCTCAACAGCGACGTTTTAGAAGACTGTATGTTCGAGCCATCTGAAATAATAAACCATCCACAATTCGCTCCTAGAAGGAGTGCTTCTATCAATCACTGAGAGAAATCGTTCTATTGAACTCAAACCAGTATCATCAACTTCCAAACCTGAATAAAAAATTCCTAAAGCTAGTATTAGACGGTCCTTGTAATGTGTCATTGCCGTGACACTCTGACGTCACTATGACGTAGTTGTCTGTCCTAAAAGTGTCACGTCGTGTGATCGTCATTATTTTGCATGTCATTGCCGTGACAAAAACAATGACAGACACCGTGACACGTCACTTTTAGGTCATTGCAATGACAAATTGCCGTGACCGTGTGATAGTGCTTTCATTGTTGATGGGACACCGTGACACGTCGCCTGTCGCTGCAAGAACTGTGTCCCAACCTTGACACGGCAGGAATTTCTGCCATGTCATTGTTTGTCACGGTTGGGCATAGTCACATAGGTACCTACCTACAAATGTGTATATAAATAGATTGCAATTATGTAAATTAGAAGGGGTATTTGTACCTACCTACATAGATGGAACCTAGGTATGTAAATATGGACATTATTTATGTATATAATAAAAGTGAAGGATATAGGTGGGTAGGTAATTATTTATATGTGACATTTGCAAAAATGTTAAAGTTATAGTTTTAAGGGAAAAAAGATGCCATTTGAATTTTTGGGCAAATACCATAAATTTTGTTCTGATTAAATGATAGCTTGTACCAATTCTCAAAATTTGTATCAAAACCGTTAAAGCCGTTTAATAGAAAAATAAGATTTTCCTTAACAACCAAGACACAATGACTCCGTTGATCGATGCCGTGTGATCGTCATTGCTAAAAATGATATATGTCATTGCAGATTAGGCTCACCTCCAATGATCAGTTGTATGAGAGTTGTCACGTCGTGCGATAGTCATTGTTTTGCATGTCATTGCCGTGACACCGAGACAGAAATATCACCGTGACACACTTTGACGTTTATTGTATTTGTGTATATATGTCATTCGTGTGATAGTCATTGTAGTTAGCCATGACACGATTAGCTTTGTCACGGCAATGACGGTTGTAGGACATATTTTGTTATGACATCAGAGTGTCACGGCAATGACACATTACAAGGACCGTCTAATACTAGCTTAATACGGATTTTGTTGATGTCCTGGCTGCCTTAGAAGACATTCCTGCTAGGTCAACTGCTTTTATCTTATCTTCACCAAAATAGCTTGTCAAGGCTGCAATTTTGACAAGTTCACCATACAAATCAGAGCTGGAAGCTCTCCCACCTCCAAAAACTGCCAGGCGAGCAAAACAGGATACCATAAAAGTAGCCAAAAAAGCTAAGCGGCCACCTAGAAGAATTGAAACCGAAAGTGATAATGAAAATCAAAACAATGCTGACAACGATTGCAAGTGCATCTTCTGTCAAGAACTTTTTTCTAAATCCAAAACATCAGATGGCTGGATAAAATGCACTCAATGCCCTGGGTGGGCTCACGAAGCTTGTGCAGGAATTCGAGTCAATGAGGACATAGCATATGTTTGTGACTTTTCCGCCTAACTTTATATTCCTATTTGAGGAAAAAGTGGTTTTGCCCCCAGTTTAATAGAGTAGGGATGTCTTGCCCCCACACAGGGGCAAAATCGTTTTTTTGGACACTGTTTTTAAAAGTTATATAACTTTATTTCACTAACTTATTTACTTATAATATTGCTCAAAGTAACTTAATGGATAAACAGACTTGCAAAATAAAGACTTTATTTTCATTTAAAAATTTCTTTTAATAGTTTTTAAAGCGGACAAACACTAAATATGCGGTTTTGCCCCCACTTCCCCTACTTAAATTTTGTTGCCTACCATAATTGAAGTATTCTTACGCACGTATTTAGTTTCCTGATACTTGATAGTAAAATTACACTATTTATTTTTGGAGTGTAGACCAATTGCACCAGATCGTGAATACCCCTCATGAGAATTGAAACCTTTATAACATTTTTTTCACCGTTAAAAGTGTGAAATATTCATCCCACTTCGTCAAATATCTTCTAACCGCATAAACAGGACTTTTATAAAAAGATCTATTATAAATTGGCATATCTGTAGTTATTTCCAATAAATATATGTACATGATAAATTTAAACAGTTGTCTGTTTTTAATATTAATAGTGCGAGTAGTAGATAATACATATTTTGATAAGGAATTTCATTACTATAATAATTAATAATAGGTGCTCCCTAATGCTCTCCTGGCTCCCTTAATATACGGTTTCCTAAAGGGAGTGGAGGCCTGTAATTAAGAACGAGCTTTCCCTTGATTTCGTTAGCTGGGCATTCAGCTTTAACATCGTAGCAATTTAAATTTCTCATAGCATCCAATTGTTCATGAGACACTTCCACTGGTGTCTTCAAAACGATCCATGTGACTGATTCCGAACAAGGTGGTGTAGTCAAAGATCCTTCATAAGTCCAATAGGTACAATCTGTTGGAAGGAAATTATTCGGGTCACAACCATTAGTTAAAGTTATACGATCTCCTTTGTGCATTACATAAGGCAGCAATTGTGTAACCTTTTCCAACTCAAGATGGTGATTTCCTGTCTAGTTATACATATGTATATTTGTTTTAAAAATTTGACTTTCAAAATTTTGTGTACCTACCTTTAAAAACAAAGCTAACACAGCTAACCCATCTGGATAGGCAGCCGCTTCAGAAAAGCTACTGTATTTAGTAGTGTTCCAATGTACGAAATGTAGTTCACCAGAATACGCTTGTCCATCAACTGTGTGCTCTGAACCCTCTTCATCGGAACAACCCCAATGACAATGAAATTGCTCTAAACGGTATTGATTTGTTCCCAATGGTCCACCGCTTAGGAGAGAATCATTTCCGATTACGTCAATTTTCCAACCATGTCCTAAATTACGAGTATGTAAATAATCAAAAGAATGTTATAATTTTTTTTTCACTGCAGCTCTATATAACTTACCAGTATTAACCAAGCTTCGAGAATCGCTTCCCACATACTTCCATATAAGTGAGTTTTCCTTTAAGTCACTGTCACGCTTCGCAGTTAAAGTATTGATATCAACAGGAGACTGTCTGTGTCCTGATGCTTGTGGGAACAGCTTAAACCACTCCTGTGGGCCTATTTCAAACAAAAAAAAATACATAAATGTAAACAGTTTATTAAAGCTTAAAAACAAAAACTGGCAAGTGGTAATAGGAACCCATTTAAATAAAGAGGTCGATTAAATATCTCTCGAAGGATTATCCTAATTTCTAAAATAGCATTCCATAAACTCTGCTCAAGGAATCCATAGCTTTCTCTGACTCAATCGAAAACCACAAACGAGAAACTTAACAAACTGATAGGGGTGGCCGTGGCGCGATAGTTGTGTGTTCGCCTGTCAACCTCATGGTCACAGGTTCGATTCCTGCCGTAGTCTATGTCTTCTTATTTTTCCATTAAAAACCAATTCTAAAAATAAATGTCATACAATGAATTGCTGGTTTACTCATTACATGCTGTTTAGGCATAGAACTAACAACATTTGATTGAGTAAAACTAGTATACCGATAAAATATGACAAAAAGAATTAAAAAATTAATGCGAATTATAAGGGACATCTATAAATAAGACACGGAAATTTCTCCGCATTAGTTCAGCCGCCATCCCTGGATATAAAATCTGAGACAACAACCACCTACAGTCTCCGAATATCGCGCCACACATCTTTCCTATCATTCTTTCTCTTCCTTAACCTCACCCCCACGCCCGCGCTGTGTTGAAACGTTTAAAGGGTATTCATACTCCCTTGAGCGCGTGTAGATTATAAAAAAAAAAAAAAAAAAAAAGCCATGTTGGGTAAGGAATCTGCTCCGAGCCATTAAATATCTAGGTCGACTTCCCCAATTTGATAGCATTTTTCAGGCCAAACTGATGTTGGCAATTAAGGAAGCATGCAAGATATTTAAACAGAACCAAATCTTAACCGCAATTCTGCTATCCTAATAGACCGCCAGAGAGCAGTTAAAGCCATTGTCATGACCACATCATCGAACAAATTGCTTCAGCAATAGCAAAGCAATTCTAAATATTAACCAGTCCATGTTTTTGAATGAACAACAACAACTGATTGTGCTACCACAAAAAAAAAGTAAAATGCACAAGTGATCTTACGAACTTACTCTTGTAGCTAACAACTTCAAGGAATAATAACTACACTATATTAAATCTATATTATGGACTTTAATTATGTAAGTTAGGAGAGTAATATGTAGCAACATACATACATAGATGGAACCCCTAGGTTTGTAAATATGTACCTATAATAATGAAGAAGAAGGATGTGGCTAGCAGCTGTATACATATAAATTTATAATTTAGGTGCAAAATGCATACATGAGATTCATGTGATTTTTTAAGATACATACATATGTATATATAAATGTATGAGGGCCTACAACATTGTATGTAGTATTCAGTGACGTACGCAAAAATTATTAAAAGAAAAAAATATAATTAGGTAGAAATAAATGGATAATACAAATAATAAGATGTTTTTATATGGTTTAGTGGTTATAGTTTTAGGGAAAACAAAGATGCCATTTCATTTCCTTAATAAAAGGAATACGATTTTTTAAAAAAATTAATTTTTATGTATAACATCCTAAAAACATTTTCAGAAAAAAAATTTAAGCGCCACTTTGAAGCTTTTATTAATATACATATAGAATTAAAATTTCAAAAATATTCAGTGAAGTGTTTTTGAAAGATAGATTTTTCAAAAAAAAAAATTATTTATTTTTTTTTTTAAATCCAAATACTTTTTTTTTCTGTGGAAAGTACCGGTAATAAGTATGCAAAATAAAATATTTGTAAACTTAAAAATGGACTGTACTTATTTATTCTTAACACATTTTTTTTATAAAAATTTTCTGAGCCGTTTTCGAGAATTTAATTTTTTAAAGGATTTTTTAACATTTGTATGGGGATACCGTTGTTATTTATTTTAGGAACAGAGTCTTCTTAGCTGTTCAAGATACATACATAATGTCAAAAAACTAACAAATACAAAGTTTCGAAAAAATCCATTGAGGCTTTTTGTGAAATTTTGAGTTTTCAAAAAAAAAATTTTTATTTTTTAATTTCATTTAAAAAATTTTGATTTACATTAGTGCTTAAACTTTCTAAGGGCTTCTGCATAAAAAATTTGAAAAAAAAAATCAAATGAACCGTTTTCCAGACAATTCAAAACCAAATACCAAAAAATTACAAAAATTTTCCTTTTCTCCTAATAATCGAACTTGAGATTTTTATCAAAGTTGATATTAGGATGATAGAGAACACCAAAAAAGTGGGTCCCTCAATTCCATCTGTCTGTCTGTAGGACGATCTACAGCCTAAACGGCTGAACCGATTTTGTTCAAACTTGGTGCTTAATCGTTTTAGATGATCGTGCACAATTTAATTTTATTTAAAAGATTTAATTTTTTTAATTTTAGATCAAAATTTGTAAACAGGAGCTCCTTCAAATTCGAAATAATATTCCATTTAAAAATTTTCCAAAAATAGTTTTTTTTTTTTGAAAAACGATTTTTTCCGAATTATATTATTAAATGTTTAAAATGGTCATACCAATTTTTTATAGAAAAAATTTAAGAATTTTTATATATACAAAATTAAGCGAAAAACGACTTTAAAAATACATTTAACGTACGTGCGATCCAGTCATGGATTTTATTTTTATAAAAATCGTTGTAGCCGTTTTTGATAAAAAGAAGATTTACCTTTTTGGCCAAAAAAATGTATGGCAGGTGTTGTTATTTTTCGTCTTAAAAAAAACGTGTAGGTATATTAACGAAAAAACAATATGTTCCGAGGACTGACATACAGAGGGAATTGCGGACCCACTTTTTTTCCTAATTATCAATAACTTACAACTAATTTACTGTCCCTTTGCGGGCACTCTAAACTAAACTATTCCATTCGATTCTTACTAGCTTTAGCTGTAAAGGAAAACCTCGACATAGAACGAATGGATGCAGTAACGGCGTTTTTACAAGCAGATTTAAATGAAGAGATTTACATTCGACCACCTGTAGGATTTGAAAATGGAGTAAAAGTGCTTCGTTTAAAGAAAACAATCTATGGTTTGAAACAATCTTCTCGAATGTGGAATCAGAAATTAGAACATGTTTTAAAAGAATTTGTCCAGTTAGCATGCTATTTGCTGCACAAGTATCCAGACCTGATATAAGCTATGCTGTGAATAACTTAAGTCAATTTAATCTGAATTCAGGAAAAGCCCACTGGATAGCAGCAACAAAAATTTTGAGATATTTGAAATTTACTGCAGACTTAAAACTTTGTTATTCTAAAAAGAACATTGAAGATCAGCTTATAACAGGATTTTGTGATGCAGACTACGCTGGAAATATTGATGACAGGAGATCAGTCACCGGGTATGTTTTTAAAATGCAAGGTGGAGCAATTTCTTGGTGTTCTAGGAAACAACCTACAGTTGCATTATCAACTACAGAAGCAGAATAAATGTGTTTAAGTGCGGCTATTCAAGAAACAGTATGGCTTACTGGGTTAAAGAAAGAATTATCACCAGAAGTACAAGACAACATTATTTTATTCTGTGATAATCAAAGTGCAGTTAGTTTAACTACAACAAATATTTATCACGCAAGAACTAAACACATAAGTCGTGTTTTATTGGGAAATTTATCCGCCGTAAGTCTATCCGTCGTAGCATTTTACATACAATTCGCTACGGTCGATAAAAAGCTAAAGTAGAAGCTACGGTGGATGGCTGGTTGACGTTCAGTCGAGTCTCGATTCTGATTTTGTTAGTTTTGTTGGTACGATTGATAATTGAATTGAATCTCGATGGATGTATTCATGGAGTGTTATAATTATTAATTTAAGACAAATCGATCTTTTTGATTCTTATTTTTTTAATAGTTGGCCAGTTTATATTTCTCAAATCTTAGATAACTCCATTTTTTAATAAATTATAAGCTTCTGAAAAGTTTCTGACTTTTACTATTAAATACTGTATTCTTTGCTCAATTATTTTCTGAAGTACGTCTAAAATTGCACCTATATCTGCAATTTTGCATACACCTAATGTCAATTAATCACTTTTAACAAATTTTGATATCCATTTTGCAAAAGAAACCAATATTTATCGAATAAATTCCGTTTTACTTTTATTTTTGACTAACCAAGCCCAATTTTCGTTTTGTGTTCAAGTTTTATTGATAGTTGTAAATAAACGGAGTTTGGTGAAAAAAATCATCTTTATATTTAGATCTACAAAAAAGCAATTTGAGAAGACAAACCGAATTGGGTGGAACTGCACTATAGAGGAATTGCTTGACACTGCGCTGCAAAATATTTATTCTATGCGCTATAAGGCTAGAGGCGCGCACATATGCAACTTTCAGTTTTGCAACAGTTTGGTTGCTAAAGTGAATACCCTGGACTTATATGAGAGTACACGCACATGCAAAAACTATTCACTCCGCGATTCGAGCAACTTAAGAGTTTGTGTTTTGGCACAAATCGAACGATCGCCCCAAATAATTGAATTGAAAAATAAAACTCTAGCTATCGATAAGCTCAGAAAATAAATAAAAGTATGAAATATGAACAATTAAACTACGTTGTAGTGTGCGTTCCAAACCAAGAAACATTAAAAGGAAACAAGTAAGTCACCGGCACTTTTGTTTCCTTGTGTGAAATGCATAGACCATTTTTAAAGCAATACAAAAATTGTACTGTGCAAAAAGGGACTTGACCATAGTCTATGAACAAAGCCATTCACTTATCATTTCCGTTCTATTGGTGCAAAATGAATGTTCGAATTTAAAACTGCAATTGCAAAAAAAATGAAAACAAGAAATAGGTTTGTAACATAAATTAAATATTGGTACGTTTTTCTACTTTCTATTTTATATGAATAAAAGGTAATTATTGTTCATAACTTTGATATTTTCTTAATTTTACTTTGCAAAAGACTATTTCATTACTTGTGACTGCTGTGCAGGGGTACCAATTTTCAAAAATGAAAAAGCTACGGTCCATGCTACGTTCGATGCGTTTTCTTGGGAATTACTTACGGTACAATGGATAGCTTCCCAATAAAACACACCTGTAGATGTCAGACATCATTTCGTTAAAGATGTCATTTATGAATAAATTATTAAATTGAACTATTTAAAAACTTCTAAGATGATTGCTGACATTTTAACTAGAGGACTACCTACCGAAAAAAACAAATTACTGTGCTAGATCAATGGGTTTGAAAGATAGATCCTAGTGGGGGTGTTGAAATGAGAATAAGAATCTACTGTAAATAATTTGTTTTATGTATCTAGTTCTCTATTAGATATTTTGTCAGTATGTTTGTTTTATATTTAATTATATTATTCATTATGATTTTGTAACTAAACATTGAAAATTGTTTTACTATTAAAAACTATATATTCAATAATTTCCAATAAAAATGTATCCAACTATAGAATACATACATGTTGTAAGTATGTATAAAAATATTCTTGTTCGTTTCCCGTAATCGATTAAAAATCAGACTATGAGTATTAACAACAATTAAGCAGATTTTCTGAAAACTCGATTATAGCTCCCCTCTTTAGTAGTGATACATACCTGCTTTCTTGCAGGGTGAAAAACTAACGTTTTCCTAGGCAAACAGTTTAAACGTGCATATAACGAGAAAGTGAAAAGTAACTATAATGTTCCTAAAATTCAATCTAAACACAGTTGGTAATTCTCAGATTACTTGTATTTAATTACAAGGTACTTCGTATATGTAGTTCCCGCATTTGAATGCATGATAATGAGTCTACAATCTACATACCGTGTGGTCTTGTAATAATTTGTACCTAATCGAACTTGCTCTTCTGGTTGAATTAATGATTTAAGGCAAAGAATACTTAAAAACTAAAATCAAAAAAATGTATGTACAATATGAAATATGTAAGTGAATTGATGAATTACAAAGTAGGTACTTGTTTCCAAAAATTTGGTAAAATTGTCTTGGCCCTTAACGACAAGAAATACACGTGCCCCAGCACTTAACTTGATACAATCGAGTTTTGTCGATACAATCGAGAAATGGAAACACCTATTTTAGTTCATTCGAGTTTTTTCTAACGATGCAATTGAGGACACTCGATTGAACCAAAACAATTCTCGATTGTATCGACAAAACTCGATTGTACCAATTTACGTGTTGGAGCCCCAGAATTTATCCCAAAACCTTAAACTCAGTTATTCTTGTGACTATTTATTTGGTCAGTTCAAAACTTAAATATTTTGAAAGCTTCATAATATGAAAGTACACTAGACGTCCAGTAACGAAAGTTATAATGTTCAGCCAATTCGTTATATCGAAAGATTCGTTATATCATCGAAACCAGTTTTTTCATCTTAAAAATAAAATAAAATATTATGTTTACAGATGATTTAAAAAGTTTTTATTATATCAACTTCTTACAATTGCACAAATGGAATCAATTTTGAGAAGAAAAAAAGTCATTTATTTGAGTTTGTCTGAAGGTTTTGGTTACTTCATACCACTTGTGGACAGCATCTTCCTGCAACTGCCGTAGATTCAATATATTGGAGCAATCTTGCAACAAATGCGAAAAAAATTCCAGAGACTTGTTATTAAAAAAAAACAACGGTACATGAACCGTTTTGTTGCGCAAACAACTTCAATCGCAGAAAAAAACGACTGAGCTCTATATAAAAACGATTCTCATAATTTGTTGTTCCTCTTCCTTGAAATTGAAATGCATTCGTTTATAGAGAGTATTCGTTATTTGGAGCACAAATAAGCCATATTGAGATTGGAAACCTTCTTACGTTTCACCCCCCAAAACCCATTTGTTTACATTGTTGTATTTGTAGCTTTGAAACTCTATCCATGAATAGATGGGAAATCGAAAAACAAATTACTACCCAGCAAACATTTATCTGAAGGTTCAGATTTTAATCACCAAAAATGAAGAATAATATTCAGGCAACCTTCAGTTTTTTTAATGAATTATGAATATATACAAAGATCCTACAAATTCTTACCAGAGAGACACAAAGAGATATGTATTCTGTGTAAAAAAAAAACAACAATCAGATTTTGTTGTTGGATCCTTCATTTGGAGAATGGAGATCCTTTTTTGTTCGTCCTTTTATTTTTCTTTTTACAAAGGGGTAATGATGACGGGTCGTTGTAATGACAAAAGTTTCGTTTGCATAGTCGATTATCAGTTCGGAAAAGTTTTTCGAAAGATAGGTTTAGATAGGCATATAACCAGCTGTGTTTTAATAGTAAATGGTTACCTACTTGCAAATGATAAAACATAAATGTATGTAAAAAATGGTGTTAAATTTTCTTAGAAACATAAAAATCATTTTTTTAATTATAGCATCGTGTAACAATTAAAAAGTCCTGGAAGCTATAAAAGCCAAACAAGAGGCAAATCAAAAAATGTTCCAGAGGCTCACCGATGAAATATTCAATCATAAATGAATCAGAAATAATGAATTCACTTATGATGCAATTTGAATCCTTTTACCTGGGCTCTTAGACACCGATTTGAATCATTTTAATGATTCATTTATGATTTGAAAATTCTGCAATTAAATGAACGTACATAAGGGTTCCATATATTCCTTTAAATGATTAATCCCTGAACCTTTTCGCAAAAATGATTTCTATACGACTAATTAAAGTGAAGGAATATACTTAGAAATCCTTCACTTAATTGAATTTTATTGGAATTATTTTTATGATTTAGAAGAGATTCAGGCATGAATCATTTAAATGAATATATGGAGCCCTTATATACGTTCATTTAAATGACGAATTTTCAGGTCATAAATGAATCATTACAAAAATCGGTGTCTAAGAGCCCAGGTAAAAGGATTCAAATTGCATCAAAAGTGAATTCTTTTTCGGCCGGTTTCTTCACTTTTATGAATTAATTATCGTTCATTTCTGAGTTAAAATGTTTGCTGGGAAAGCAGAGGTTTCGGGTGTTTATGTTATGATTTGGAGATGTCAATGGCCTCGTTCGGTGGCATAACCTAACCGATCCGGATGGCTTGGTGTTGTTGTAACGCCTAAGGGAAAAACAGCTGATGAACTAAACATATGTTGTCAAACACAAATCTCAAGCTACCCAAAAATTATTGGATTCGTTGAGATTCGTTTGGAAATGTGAGGAACAGCTGATACAAAACTTCAGATGTGTATACAATACAACTGACATAACGAGAAAGCTACCTGAATCGTTCGATAATAAATCCGCTACAAAGGTGTCTTGGATAGCCTATCGGCCGCGCACCGAACGAGGCCAATGTCAACTTCAAGTGGTGATAGGTTATAATGGAAATTCGTTATAACGGAATTCGTAATACTGGACGTCCAGTGTATTTAGTTTTACTTCAGAAATTTACACTTTGGTAAATTCTGAAATGAAACTCTTTAATAACCAAATGTTGTTGTTTGCAATGGGAATAACCGAGCCAAGTCAAAATCCTATTTCGTTAATGCTTTTTTTTTAAAATACCTAAAACGCTGTTAAAATAAAATAATTTTTTATTATAGACGTTGGAATTTAAACAAAATACCAATTTTTAAAAGCTCTATTGAAAAAGATAGTTACTTTCACGGTCCTCCACCGCCCCGACGCCGACGGTGACGCGGTGCCCGGTAGACATACTCATGTCGTTTTCGACTGGTAATCCGAAAGAACTCTTCGATCCGGGATACCAATTGAACACACCAATTTAACACCAAGTTAACACTAGACTCCCGCTTATGAAGTTAAATGAGAGATTTTGTAATATTGGTCGACTTCAAAACCAGAATCAAATTTCTCTTCTCTCCAGGAGAAGAACTGTCATTTGATACTAATCGAACATTTTCAGAAAGTGTTCATTTGGAAAAAAATTACTGTTCTGATTCTGAAAAAGAGATAAATTTGCATCTGGATTTGAAATCAGAATCGAAACCAGAAGCAAAAACTTAAAATTCAAAGTCGATCAAAAATAATAAGTTTGCTTTGCACAACTGATACAAATATGGCCACGTTCAGAAGGACGTAGTCGACTAGAAAGAAGTTTTAAAAGCGTAATAGTGCAGCTTATGCCACATAAAAGAATACGATGGTTAGAAGGCAAAATAAAAGAATAAATATTGTTTTAAAACAATTTAAAAATCATTAGGATGTTTAGTGTTGCTTTTTTTTTTATTTTGATTTGATTGTTTTTGATGATATGGCAAATTATGGATTCTTGATTCTTAAAAAAATCGAACACTGGATTTTCATCAAACTTGTCATTACGATGAAAGCGAATATGAAAAAAGTATCCCACAATTCCGTCTGTCGGTTTGTCTATCCTCGATTCAGCCTAACCAGTTGGATGGATTTGCTTCAAACTTGGTACGTGTCTTTTTTTGGTAATATACCCACACGTTTTTTAAAATTTTTGTACAGACGAAAAATAACGATACCTCCCATACATTTTTTTTGGCCAAAAAGAAAAATCTTATTTTTCTCAAAAACGGCTCCAACGATTTTTATTTAAAAAAATCAGTTGAATCAGATGAAGTTAAAATATATTTTTTGGTAATTGTTTTGTGAAAAATGGTTTTTTTGGTGCCTACATATGTATGTACGAGTATGTAGAAGCAACCGCAAACAATGTAAAATATTATTTTTGTTTTGTTTTTGTGAACTGTGTGGACCAAATCCCAAATGTTTACATATTATTTGCGTTTTTTCTACATACATAAATTAATGGCCAGACCACGGGCATAACATATTTACACAATTAGCAGTGTGTATTATATGCTGTAAATTTTAAATTAGAGTCTGTAATCATCCACCAAAAAATATTGCGTCTTAGAAGTTTACGATAGCATCTAACTGATGAGCCCAACTTTTTTTTAGACTGAAGGTTGCAAAAATACTTCTATTTTTGGTACCCCTAAATTTTTTATGCAGAAGTTAATAGAAGGTTTAAACAATAATGTAGGCCAAAAACTTTTCAAAAAAAATAAATTAAAAAAAAAAACTTGTTTTTTTGAAAACTATTGAGTTTGAGTATGAAAACGACTTAATAGATTTTTTCGATACTTCGCATTTTTGTAGATTTTTGACATTTACCTGAAAAGATAAAAAGAATTAGTTTCCAATAATAAAAAAAATGGTACCTCCCATACAAATGTAAAAAAACCGTTAAGAAAAAAATATATTTCACTAAATCGGCAAAAGAATTTTTATAAAAAAACTTTGTGTTCTTAAATTGGTACAGTTCGATTTCATGTAAAAAAATATTTTATTTTGCGTACTTATTAACAGTACTTCCCATAGAACCACTTTTCACATTTTCGACTTTCTCACTATCGGATGGTCAAATTTTCAAAAAAATGGTTTTTCGATTTTTTAAAAAATAAACAACTTTTTTTTTTGAAAAATCGATTTTTCTAAAACCAGTCATTGAATTTTTTTTTAATTAGAATTTTATATGTATGAGGGTTACTCTACTGCACGCACATATAGACTCAACAAAAAAAAAGAAAGTTAATTTTTCTCTTCACTTAAACAAAACAAACTGATGTCGTTTTGGTACCAAAATGAAGGTACTACTTATACAATATTTTTTGTCAAAAAAAATATTTTATTTGCTCCACCACTTTCTTGTAATTTCACTTTTGATTTTTCAATGATCATTCAATTATCATTGAAACGCTTTCCATCAAAAGTTAATTTACAAGAAAGTGGTGGAGAAAATAAAATATTTTTTTTTTACAAGAAATATTATATATCGTATTACCTTCATTTTGGTACCAAACCGTCATCAGTTTTATTTGTTTAAGTGCCTCAGAATTGATAGTCAAAGTTTTCAATGATGAGTTTCAATGAAAGCTATAACTGGCGACTAAGATCATTGAAGAGACTAAAACAAAAAAAATGGTTAAACAAATTTTATTAAACATTTATAATATTTGCCATAAATGGCTGCTTATGCAGTTACATATTTTTCAAAATAACAAAAATATTTACTCCCTCCGCCTACATGGCATGTTGTCATAAGCAAAAGGCTGTCCTAATTGAGAGTTCAAATGGTGTCTAATAGACAGCAACTTGATGAGGGACGTGAATAAGAATTTACCGACAAATTGTTCCATTTCACTTCGTGTAATGTTGACCGGATTGTTTTATTATCTTGCAATGCTTTTCTATTGGATACCTCAACAATCATTTCAAACAGTTCTCCAGTGAAATGAAAAGAAGTTAGGGGGTCTTTGGAGAGCATATTTCCTATTGAAGCTCTTTTGTCCCTAAGAAGGGATAATCACTGTCTATGAGTAATGAACGAGACTTGTTCCTCTGTTACATTTTGCTTCTTGTTATCTTTCGATATCAAAGTGGACAATGGTTTTTTATCATCAGAATGGTACTTGCTTTCATCGGTTTCAGGCACCTCAAAGTGTTCTCTACAGTCCACCTCTATATACGGCTCATCCTCCAATTCAAAGATTTCATCTCTGAAATTCATCACCAGTATCAAAACAAAATCTTTTTCCGTAGAAAGAATTTGACTAGAGCATTGTGTTCTCATTGCAAAAAAGCGAAAATTTCGAATATTTATATTTCTGTGAATGGATAAGGAGCCATATATGGATGTTGCCAAAAACGCCCCGTGTCTTGAATTCGAAAATCGGTATTGAAAATTCCACACTTAAATTTTACTTACAAATATTAAATCTTACTAAAAAAAGTTTAACAACTTTTAAATTATTTTCCAGCTAATAATAAATAAACTTTTATTTCTATGTGCTTGCACTGAACTCCGTTGCGTGCACTGTTAAATTTTATAATTAAATTTTGGTTTTTGGCGATTGCGCAAAGAAAAATAAAAATAAAACATTGGAAACACATACACAAAGAACTTTTCTAAAGGATAAGAACGGTACTTTTCCAATGGCAGTTGTGTAATCCTTGTGGTCGGCGTTTAAAAATAGAAAGCCATATATGGCTACTTGTACAGTAGAGGGCTTTAATAATAACTTCAAAATGGCGGTTGAATTTTTTTCCAAAAATATTTTTGATCTAAAAAGATTTTATTATGTGTATCATCCATTTATTTCTTCCTACTTATACTTCATTCTTACGCATTTTTGCCTACGTCACTGAATACCTACATACATATATATACTATTTAGGTCCTCATACATTTACATACATATATTTATGTAACTTTAAAAATCACATGAATATTATGTATATAGTATATTGCACATAATTATAAAGTTATATGCATACAGCTACATTACCCACCGTCATACATCCTTCATTTTTATTATTATATGTACATACATATTTACATACCAATGTTCCATCTATGTATGTAGATACGTATATATTACATATTAAAATCCATAATCTAGATTTAAATATAGGTTGGCCCACGAATCGTGCTGCAAAAATAAAACGTAATAACTTTTTTTTCAGTGTGAGTAATTTTTATTATTATAGGCTTATTTTTTTTTATTTTATAGGCTACTATTTAGATTTATCAAATTGAATGCCTGGGTTACTGAAAAAAGGATTTGGATAGTGCAGCGATACCATTCTTTGCAGTCCGTCATTTCCGTTCAAATGGAATTTAGGGGGTGGAGTTTGGCGGTACTCCCCCGAGTAGATGGACAATTATGAGGCTGGTGAACATGTTTGCCGAATCTGGAAGCATCGAAAGAAGACCGTATCATCGAGATCCCAATGTTCGGGTTCAGGATACAATCGTGGCTGTTGCATCGGCAATACAAGCAAATCCAAGTGTTTCGACTCGAAACTTATCGCGCCAAATTGGTGTTAGCAGACGGTCATTACATCGGATACTTCATGATGGCTTAAACTTGTTTCCGAACAAAGTCCAAATTACAAGCAAGTTAAACCCTCAGGATTTGCCTGTTCGCCGAAAAATGATTACAATGGCCGAAGAAGAAACACACTGATAAATTGTTTGTTCATGTCTGATGAGGCCCATATTGACTTAAACGGCAATGTTAACAAGCAAAATTGCCGTATATGGAGTGAATCTAATACAGAAATGTTCCATGAGACCGCACGAGTCACTTTGTGGTGCGCAGTTTCATCAAGGTGTATTGTCGGGCCATACTTCTTTGGTTTTTTTACCCAGAACTTCGCCGAAGACGTATCCCTTTCAGCAGGATTTGGTTTCAACAAGTTGGAGCAAGTGCACACGTAGCCACACAAGTTATGGCGGAGCTCCAACGAAAATTCCCAAACAAATTAATATCCAGAAACTGCACTTTCCGCTGGTCCCAAGGTCATCTGACCTGACTGCACCAGACTTTTTTTATGGGGTTATGTCAAGCATGCAGTGTACAAAACGAAACCCAGGAATTTGTCTGAATTGAAGCAGTCTATTAAGACAATAATTGAGGCGATCCCAATTTCAACCCTTCAGCACGCAATGAACAATTTTTTGATCAGGTGCCGCATATGCGTTGATGAGCGTGGATGTCATTTGCGGTCTATCATCTTTAAAAACCATTAGTTATTTAAAATAAAATTTAATTTTTAATCCAATAAAAAAAAATTAATGAAATACATCGATTAAAATAAAAGTTATTTAAATTTCTTATTGTAGCACTATTCGTGGGCCACCCTGTATACATATATTGTTATATTTATTTTTAAATCTGTTAAATCCTTATTCTTATAATTGTTACCAAGAAGTAAAAAATTAACTAAAAACAAAAAAAAATATATACAAGGTAATATTACGTACAACGGCTTTAAAACCGCATAGGATAATTAGACTACCTACCTACTAACAGTGTCATTGTTTAGATACATTGAAGTTGCTAGCTACAAGAGCAAATTCGTACGATCCAGTCGTGCATTTTATTTTATTTGTTCTAATTTGATTGTCCTCTGAGAATTTCTGCTTTAAGAATCATGTTCTGTCTATAAAAACCTTTCATTATGCCTCATGTTAATTCTTACCCTTTTGTTCAATTCAATAAAATTGCCTATCAAACTATACGACTTTCCGTTTTTGAGTAAGAAAAAAAAATATTTAACTGTAGGAGCTACCTATTCCATATATACATATGTGATGCACAAAGATGAACATTCTTATTTTAATCCTGATGCATTGCATAATACAAATTCCACGAAACAAATTTTAAGTAAATCATATGCATTTTAAACTCGAGTTCGATGAGTAGCCACGAACCGTGTGACGAAACCCACCATTATGGAATTTATATATAATATGTTGTTTAAATGTCGTTGTTTTTTTATTTAACACTTAAACCATCAGTACACTAAAGCAAAAATTTAGGAAAATTTTACTTCCATTTTATTAGCATGCGAATAATTCACACGTGATCCAATATCACACAATTTTAGTTTTCTTAATTTATTTTTTTAATGACATGGTTTTTATTTAATAACAACCGCGCAAAATAAATCACAAAATATTGCCGCATTATAAATTAGCACCTTTTCAATAAATAATGTTACTAATTTATTGATTAACTAACAAAAACTTTTTAATAACTACTTTGTTGATATAAGCTTAGGTATTAATTAATTAATTCTTCATTGTTTCTTTTTATTATTATTTTTTTTTTGTATTTCGTTCAACAATCATGTTAATCAAAGTGCATTTTTTTTTTAAACTCTAACGTTTAGATACATTACATACCATATTTCAATTTATTGAGTGGTGTATGTGCCTTTCGGAATGTTTGCTACTTACTACAACAGCTGCCACTATATCTAGCTTTAAAGTGGAACTTAATAGCTTTAAATTGGCTCAGATAGAAAACTCAATTGGAAGCCGGAAGATAAATCTTAATTCCAGTTCGTTTACACTAAGTCCAGCTATAATAACACAGCAATAAAAATAATATGCCTATAGATATTATTCATTCAAAAAATGATTTAATTGGTACAGAAAACAATAGAATGACAGTTGATAAGTAGTAAGCAATATAAATTATTAGTTTATAATAAGTTATTTTAATCAAAAACTCGTGACAAATTTTCGGCATTTAAAAACAAAAAATCAAACATATCGCGGCAAAAAGAATGGGCTTAACTTATTTGCACTTGGACAGTTTAATTAAATCATCAATCATTTACTGATGAGTGATGCAAAAACAAATGAAAATCCCTTTCGGTTTCGTTTGTTGACAGTTTCGATTTATGGACTCCTTTACAAGCCTTTCATCAAAATTATTTAGCTTGTTTAGATAACAAACCAAAGATTGTGTATTGTACTCACGGGAAAAACGATCATATGACTTTTTTTTCGTTGTTATTTGAATTTAACAGATCACTCACCATTTTCAGTGTCATATCCCCAACTCATGGCAGGAAACTACACAACAATATTATGTTGGACAAGGCAAAAGAATTAATCAATTTTTTTTTTGCTAATTAAATTAAAAATATTTAAATATAGTTAAGGGGTGTTGTATACAGTAAGCTAGGTAGGGAAGGTATGGTATTGTAAGCGTTCTCTGTCTGCTACTGCTGACGACTGGAACTGGAAAAAATTGTGAAGCCAGTTTTGCAAATTTATTGTGCCGTCGAAAACTAAATAAAGCTCATTCTAGCTTTCGTATTTGTAGTATAAATAATTGTTGGTTTGTATAGAACAAAAATATTGTCACCAGAGCTTTTTAGATTTTTTTTTTTTGAAAAAAAAACCGTACCTTCTATATTTTCGTGACTTTATAATATGCATTTATCTCATTAAATGCGATGCAAGAAGAAGGAAAACAAAAAAAAAAAACATTTAAAACTTTTCCACATAATCTACAATAGTGGAAGTATAGTACAGAGAACGAGAAAGAAAACGTAGTTTTTAAATGCCTTTAATTAAAGGTACGTAAATCAATCAATAAAAATAAAACTGCAAGTGCAATACTACAAGAACAACCTTGAACGCCATGAGTGTAGAAACAGAGAGATTTTTGAAATAATAAACATTGGAATTGTAAAAATATTTTGCGAATATTTAAGGGAAATTGAAAAGTTTATGGGAGACTTGAATGATATGATCCAAATATAAATCGATCAATATGATGTGTTATTTGTAGGTATTATCCAATAAACCATTCATTACAAAATAAATATTACTTATTATTCCTACCTGTCGATATTTGTTGTTTGCTTTGCTTTGAATGCTCTTCTATTATAAACGGTGATTTTTTAAGAGCTTGGTTTTTGAAAATTCAAAAAAACACAGAAACTTGTAAAAAGTGAATGAAATTTTTATTTGGATCGATAAATCAATTTCTGCCATTTACTTCTTAAAAATAATTTCACTTAAATGTTGCCCGCGGCTACGCTTCAGATGGTCCATTCTGAAGGTCCAATTTTGGCAAACTTTTTCACACATTTCGGCCGGAATCTCACCAATGACGCGTTCAATGTTGGCTTCCAAGGCATCAATCGTGTTTGGCTTGTCCCCATAGACAATAGACTTAACATAGCCCCACAAAAAATAGTCTAACGGGGTCAAATCACATGATCTTGGTGGCCAATTGACTGCGCGAAAACGTGAGATCAACTGCTCACCAAATTCGCCTCTCAATTGATGCATGGTTTCGCGTGCAGTGTGGCATGTGGCACCGTCCTGTTGGAACCACATGTCGACCGAGTTCAATTCTTGCATTTTCGGCAAAAAAAAATCTGTTATCATCGAACGGTACCTTTCTCCATTGACCGTAACCCTGCGGCCTTCATCGTCATTGAAGAAGTACGGCCCACTGATGCCGCCTGCCCATAAACCGCACCAAACAGTGCATTTTTCGGGATGCATTGGTAGCTGCTGAATTGCCTCTGGCTGCTCTTCACTCCAAATACGGCAATTCTGCTTATTCACGTATCCATTTAGCCAAAAATGAGCTTCGTCGCTGAAGACCATAAAACGGACATAGCTTGCGAAACACATTTTTCACAGAGCACGAATTTTGATAATAAATTTCAATAATTTGCAAACGTTGTTCAGGCGTAAGTCTATTCATGATGAAATGGCAAACAATACTGAATCGAAATGTCAAATGTTCGTGGAATTTGTCATGTGTGATCTGTCAAAAATATAAACGTCAAAAACCAAGTAGCAAAAAAATCACCCGTTACAACACCACTGTAAATTTTCATCTTTATAAAGGGTCCGCCAAATAACTTTATTTTTTTGAAAATGCTATAAAAAAAACTACTGAATATTTTCTCAAATTTCTTTTTTTATTTGAAAGTACAATCCTTCCGGTTAATAATGAAAAATAATTTCATTCAAATGGCTGCCTCGGCTGGCCATGTAGTAGCCTACACAATCGGTCCAATTTTTAAGCACATTATCGATTGTATGCAGCTGTATTTCACCAATGGCTTCACGAATATTGTCCTTTAAAGCGTCAATTATCTCTGGCTTGTCGGCGTAACACTTATCTTTAACGGCACCCCACAAATAATAGTCCAACGGTGTCAAATCGCAGCTCCGAGGTGGCCAAACGACATCAGCTCTGCGGCTGATAATGCGATCTTCAAAAACAGGGCGCAAAACATCGAGTGTAGATTCGGCTGTGTGGCACGTAGCGCCGTCCTGTTGAAACCAAATATTTCCAATATCCTCCTCTTCAATTTTTGTAAACAAAAATTCGTTCAACATGGCCCATTGACTGTAACGGCCACTCCTTGCTCATTTTCGAAGAAAAATGGCCCAATTATGCCTCTGGACCAAAATCCGCACCAAACAGTGACTCGTTTTGGGTGTATCGGCTTTTCAATGTATGCGTGCGGGTTTTCTGTGCCCCAAATGCGACAATTTTGCTTGTTTACATACCCGCCAAGATCAAAATGAGCTTCATCTGAAAAGATGATTTTTTTTTGGCAAAATCGGCATCTTTTCTAAGTCGATCGCAGGCCCACTTAGCGAAGCGAAAACGTATTGGATGGACAGTTGGCTTCAACTCCTGAACCAATTGGACTTTGTATGGCGTCATACCAAGGTCTTTATGCAAAATTCGTCTCAATGATGTCTCCGAAATGTTCAATTGTTGAGAACGACGGTGAATTGATGTTGATGGCGCTTCACGCACACTTTCTGCCACCGCAGCAATATTCTCGGGTGAACGAACTGTTTTTGGCTTTTCACGCTTTGGTTTATCGATGAGGATGCCAGTTTCTTTCACTTTTTTCACAAGATAACCAAAATCCGTACGCAACTTTCGCACACATTCTGCAACATTACCATGATTTTCAAAGTAATGTCGCAATATTTCCCAGCGTTGTTCAAGCGTATACACAACCATATTCGCTCAGCGGAAGGATAAAACTAATTATCTGTCAAATCCGACATGAGCTAAGTGTTACCATTCACGGAATAAGCACTAGTTGAAAAAAAACGTTAGATGGCGGACCCTTTATATAAAAAAATGTTATCAAAAACGTATGACGCTAATGATCTCAGTTGGAATTCGACCATTTTTAATATACTTTTTTTATGAAAGATATGGCCGAGAAGAAGGTTTTAAGCTATGTGATATGTGCTTATGTATATTGTTTTAAAAATGCTTAAAAAATAACCATAAACGTAATATTCAATTCTAAAATTTGAAGATTTCACTTCTTCGGCTTTTTTGGTCGTGATAATTTATTAATGAAAGATATTCATTAGTTTTCCCAACGTTTCGACTGAGTTTTCAGTCTTCTTCAGGGGCACTTTATTAACCATGAAACAAAAATAAGAGAAACATTTGTATGTTTACATTTAGTTGTTAAGATTTTACACTTACAATTATATGAACGAAACTATTTTATCAAATTACATATATATATATAAAAATTAAAAAAAATAATGACAGTTTTTTAATTGAATATTTAAATTAAAGCACTTCTTCTTAGTTAGAAGTTAAGTCAACAACTGTTTAATAAAATTTTCTTTTAAAGGAGCAACAAAACTATTGATGTATGTATATATGCATCGCAGTTATTTAGAGACTAGGGAACAGTACACCGACGAGATACACTGTGTATCCTGCTTCGTGTTCATGTTATTTTTGTTATTCAAAATGTGCAAAGTTTCTAACGTATATGAAGAATTTGCACATTTTTAAAGTCTGGAGCATGATTTCTTTCTAAGCTGTGACTAGCAAGAGCTGTTTTTTGAGAACTTTTGGACTTGATATCAGATTTGTGATTTGAGATCCTTTGTTTTAAAAGCTGCTTGGTAGTGCCAATGTAACATAGTTCACAATTTTCTCTTTCGTTGCCTAGGCAATTGATCTTATATACAACGTCTGTACTTTGATCCTTTTCACTTTTCTTGTTAAGTTTTGTAAACAGTGTGTTAAGTGTTTGGTTGGATTTGTAAGCAACATTGACATCTTTAGCTTTGCTAGCGATGGTTTTCTTAAAACTTTCAGCAAGTTTCGGCACGTAAACCATACTTTTGAAATAACCTGTTCCTTCATGTTTATTGCTTTGTTGGTGATTGGTTTGGTGTTGTGCTATTAATTCGCGAATCATATCTAGCGGATACCCATTATCAATAAGGATTTTTGTTATTTTCTCTTTGTTGGCGGGATGGAATTTCTTTTCACTAATCGTAAGGACTTTCTTAATAAGGTTGGAAGCCGTATTGACTTTAATATGTTTAGCTTGATTTGATCGAAAATTTACGATTCTTCCGGATGCTGTCTCTTTTTGATGCCAGTCAAAGGTGAGTCTGTTTCTCTCACGATTAATTTGTACGTCCAAAAATGCTATAGTTTTATTTTTTTCCTTTTCCACCGTGAATTGGATTTTGGAGTTGAATGCGTTAAGACTTTGCAAAACTTTGTCAATCTCACGATTTTCCATTACTGCAAATATGTCATCAACGTATTTGGTGATGAATTTTGGCGGATTTATTGCATTGAACGTTTCTTCTAACAAAAAATCTAAGACAAGGTCGGCGATGGTAGATGAAAGTGGATTCCCCATTGGGATTCCATGTATTTGTTTATATATGTTGTCTTCATATTGAAAAAGGTTGTTATCCTTCAAACAGAAGTCAAACATTTCCAAGAACTTATTTAAGCTAAGGCTTGTGTGTTCACTCATAATACTCCACTTTTTCTTTATAATGTTTATCGCCACCTGCACCGGAATATTCGTGAAAAGTGACACCGCATCGAAAGGAACTAAGACTTCATGTTCCCTTAGTTCTAATTCTCTTGTCTTTTCAATAAACTCGAACGAATTTTTTACAGTGTACTTTGAGTTGCGAGTAACACCTTGTAGAATTCTACCTATGTACTTAGACAATTCATAACATGGGACTTTCATAGACGACACAATGGGTCTCAGTGGTAAATTCGGTTTGTGGATTTTTGGCAATCCATAGATGGAAGGGAGCTGTGCGGTGTAAGTTGTCATGTTTAACTTTTCTTTGTCGGTTATCAATTTGTGTGTAGGTATTTTACAAATTCATTGTTCTTATTTTGAAGAGAAGAAATTGGATTAGTTCGTATTCCTCTGTAGACGGAACGGTCTGACAACAGGTCTAGCATTTTATCTTCGTACACGCTTTTATTCATAGCTACAGTGACATTACCTTTGTCAGCTGCGACGATCATAATGTTTTTGTTTCGTTTTAAGAAAGCAACTGTCTCTTTTCTCACTTTTAAGACATTTTTTGCAAATTGATCGTTGTTGTTATTTCTTTGAAACGAGTGAATCATATTGCCGTATTTCGATCTCATCAATTCCTGTTCTCTTTCATCCTCAATATTTCTTATTACCTCTTCGCCATCAGCTATAAGTTGGAAAAGTGGAAAGTTGTCTCTTTCTATTGGTAGAGCAAATTTTTTACCCATCGATAAAAGCCATTTTATTTCCAGTGGGAATTGGATAGAACTTTTATTTACAAACCACTTGTCGTGCATATATATGTTTAAGGATCTCCACAGCGATGATTTTAAATTCTCTATTTTCTGTGCATTTGATCGTTGTTTTTTTTGCATAAAAATTCTTGTAGACTTGTTTTTGTTTTGAAGTGTATTGTTTATATTCGTCGCTCGACAGTTCATCTTTTATACGTTTGTCAATCAACCTGATTGTGTTCTCCGTTGTTTTTATTAGGTGGCACATTTCAGTGATTTCAATGTTGAGAACTTTTAGATGGAACTTCAGTTCTATTTTGTTGTATGAATTTTGAGAATGAGTATTTTTCAATATACATTTTGTCAAGTTGGTTGAATTTTTTATATGCTTAGGAATCAGTCCATAATCTCTGCATGTTAGTAGGAATATTCTATTTTGTTTTTGTTTTGCTAGTTTTTTTTGGAGTTTGCTGTATTGTTTTAAATGTATGCATACATGTTCTCCAATTAAATAACACATGGGACGGCCTGCCGCAAACATTTTTGTTAAACCATGAAGAACTACTACCAACACATAAATTACAAATAAGGAGAACATGTATGCATACATTTAAAACAATACAGCAAACTCCAAAAAAAACTAGCAAAACAAAAACAAAATAGAATATTCCTACTAACATGCAGAGATTATGGACTGATTCCTAAGCAAATAAAAAAATTCAACCAACTTGACAAAATGTATATTGAAAAATACTCATTCTCAAAATTCATACAACAAAATAGAACTGAAGTTCCATCTAAAAGTTCTCAACATTGAAATCACTGAAATGTGCCACCTAATAAAAACAACGGAGAACACAATCAGGTTGATTGACAAACGTATAAAAGATGAACTGTCGAGCGACGAATATAAACAATACACTTCAAAACAAAAACAAGTCTACAAGAATTTTTATGCAAAAAAACAACGATCAAATGCACAGAAAATAGAGAATTTAAAATCATCGCTGTGGAGATGCTTAAACATATATATGCACGACAAGTGGTTTGTAAATAAAAGTTCTATCCAATTCCCACTGGAAATAAAATGGCTTTTATCGATGGGTAAAAAATTTGCTCTACCAATAGAAAGAGACAACTTTCCACTTTTCCAACTTATAGCTGATGGCGAAGAGGTAATAAGAAATATTGAGGATGAAAGAGAACAGGAATTGATGAGATCGAAATACGGCAATATGATTCACTCGTTTCAAAGAAATAACAACAACGATCAATTTGCAAAAAATGTCTTAAAAGTGAGAAAAGAGACAGTTGCTTTCTTAAAACGAAACAAAAACATTATGATCGTCGCAGCTGACAAAGGTAATGTCACTGTAGCTATGAATAAAAGCGTGTACGAAGATAAAATGCTAGACCTGTTGTCAGACCGTTCCGTCTACAGAGGAATACGAACTAATCCAATTTCTTCTCTTCAAAATAAGAACAATGAATTTGTAAAATACCTACACACAAATTGATAACCGACAAAGAAAAGTTAAACATGACAACTTACACCGCACAGCTCCCTTCCATCTATGGATTGCCAAAAATCCACAAACCGAATTTACCACTGAGACCCATTGTGTCGTCTATGAAAGTCCCATGTTATGAATTGTCTAAGTACATAGGTAGAATTCTACAAGGTGTTACTCGCAACTCAAAGTACACTGTAAAAAATTCGTTCGAGTTTATTGAAAAGACAAGAGAATTAGAACTAAGGGAACATGAAGTCTTAGTTCCTTTCGATGCGGTGTCACTTTTCACGAATATTCCGGTGCAGGTGGCGATAAACATTATAAAGAAAAAGTGGAGTATTATGAGTGAACACACAAGCCTTAGCTTAAATAAGTTCTTGGAAATGTTTGACTTCTGTTTGAAGGATAACAACCTTTTTCAATATGAAGACAACATATATAAACAAATACATGGAATCCCAATGGGGAATCCACTTTCATCTACCATCGCCGACCTTGTCTTAGATTTTTTGTTAGAAGAAACGTTCAATGCAATAAATCCGCCAAAATTCATCACCAAATACGTTGATGACATATTTGCAGTAATGGAAAATCGTGAGATTGACAAAGTTTTGCAAAGTCTTAACGCATTCAACTCCAAAATCCAATTCACGGTGGAAAAGGAAAAAAATAAAACTATAGCATTTTTGGACGTACAAATTAATCGTGAGAGAAACAGACTCACCTTTGACTGGCATCAAAAAGAGACAGCATCCGGAAGAATCGTAAATTTTCGATCAAATCAAGCTAAACATATTAAAGTCAATACGGCTTCCAACCTTATTAAGAAAGTCCTTACGATTAGTGAAAAGAAATTCCATCCCGCCAACAAAGAGAAAATAACAAAAATCCTTATTGATAATGGGTATCCGCTAGATATGATTCGCGAATTAATAGCACAACACCAAACCAATCACCAACAAAGCAATAAACATGAAGGAACAGGTTATTTCAAAAGTATGGTTTACGTGCCGAAACTTGCTGAAAGTTTTAAGAAAACCATCGCTAGCAAAGCTAAAGATGTCAATGTTGCTTACAAATCCAACCAAACACTTAACACACTGTTTACAAAACTTAACAAGAAAAGTGAAAAGGATCAAAGTACAGACGTTGTATATAAGATCAATTGCCTAGGCAACGAAAGAGAAAATTGTGAACTATGTTACATTGGCACTACCAAGCAGCTTTTAAAACAAAGGATCTCAAATCACAAATCTGATATCAAGTCCAAAAGTTCTCAAAAAACAGCTCTTGCTAGTCACAGCTTAGAAAGAAATCATGCTCCAGACTTTAAAAATGTGCAAATTCTTCATATACGTTAGAAACTTTGCACATTTTGAATAACAAAAATAACATGAACACGAAGCAGGATACACAGTGTATCTCGTCGGTGTACTGTTCCCTAGTCTCTAAATAACTGCGATGCATATATACATACATCAATAGTTTTGTTGCTCCTTTAAAAGAAAATTTTATTAAACAGTTGTTGACTTAACTTCTAACTAAGAAGAAGTGCTTTAATTTAAATATTCAATTAAAAAACTGTCATTATTTTTTTTAATTTTTATATATATATATGTAATTTGATAAAATAGTTTCGTTCATATAATTGTAAGTGTAAAATCTTAACAACTAAATGTAAACATACAAATGTTTCTCTTATTTTTGTTTCATGGTTAATAAAGTGCCCCTGAAGAAGACTGAAAACTCAGTCGAAACGTTGGGAAAACTAATGAATATCTTTCATTAATAAATTATCACGACCAAAAAAGCCGAAGAAGTGAAATCTTCAAATTTTAAAATTGAACATATCGAATTGGTCAAAACACTTTTAATTACATAAACGTAATAATCAAATGCAAGAGGTGCGTGCAGAAGATATAAATGGAGACCTGCCCATATTTCACAACTTCGAACTGTACAATCACCACCACAAATTCGGTAAAAAGTAATTAGAAGATGAAAAGTGGTGAATGTAGACTTTAATCGCGCTGCATTTACTTTCTCGATGCTCCCGGTGGGACATGCAAAACATTTGTCATTTACTTGATTCTAGCAACAATTCGGCCAAGATCTCAAATTTCGTTGCATGTTTCATCATATGTCATCTATGGCGTTGCTGCCACACTGTTTGAAGGCGGTCGAACTGTACATTCCGCTTTGAAGCTGGCGATGAATTTTCTCACGTTGATAAGCCAATAACGTGCACAATGCAAAATCATAATTTGGGATGAATGCACGATGGCGCATAAACGAGCTTCGGAGGCAGTTGACCGCTTGGCAATGGCCAAATTTCTGTTAATGTCTCGACTGGATTGATATCATTCCCGGCAAATTTTCGCGAGTTAACAATGTCGAAGGAGAAATTCATCACCAAAATAAAGTGGTCCCCGGCATTGCAAAAAAATCTCGATAGGTTTTGTGAACGGCCAATACTAGCAGTGAAGAAAAAGGACGTCGTCGATAGCTTGGTAAACCGTCTTTGTTGTTTGTTTTTGCGCCGGAAAACAAATTGAAAAACATTGTTTATCATATCACTATCTACTGATTTGTATTCCATTCATATAAATCACATTGGTAAATTTGAACTATTTGTGTTTTATTATAGCTCTGCAGTTCATTTGAAGGCATTAAATTGGGGCGAGACGAAGTTCGCCTGGTCCGCTAGTTTTTTATATAATCCATAGCTTGCCACTTTTTACTTGCGATAGTATGAGTACTAGGGCAAGTTTTGCATTTGGAAAAAATGTCAAACTCGAGATTTTTATCCAACAAGACAGTACAATGATAAAGAACACGAAAAAAGTAGGTCCCACAATTCCGTTTGTCTGCCTGTAGGTCGATCTTCAGCCTAAATAGCTGTAGCGATTTTCTCCAGATTTGGTACTTAAATATTTTATGTCGATTCGGTTTTAATTTTGTTTTTAGCCAAAAGAATAACGGTAGGTAATTGCCATACAGATGGGTTCCAGAAATTGTGTGGAATGAAACTGAAACCGAAATTGCAAATCGAATGAATTTAATTTCAGTGTTCGGCGTTCGATCGATTTCATCTGTTCGAAAACTTTTCGAAATCACTTGTTTAACTATATACCTGTAAGACCTAAGGTCTTTTAAATGCAACCTGAATTGCACGGCACTAGTTTGGCACAGTGGATTTTAGAACCAGGTATTGACTGTCTCATTTTAACCCATGGGTGGCATCCAATTAAAATTGGAGGTATAGAAAAGGCCTACCGTGGGGATCGAACCCACACGTCTAAGTTAGCAATCAAGCACTTTATCCACTGCGCCATTGCCACCTACGATGTGCTTTTTTGCAGAAAGATATTTTCAACGTTCTGTTGGGAAATATGCTGATGTGTCGTCACCAGTCAGTGTTATACGCAAAAATGCGTAAAAATGAAATATAATTATGTATAGAAATAAATGGATTATACACATAATAAAATCTTTTAAGATTTATTTTTAAAAAATTGTGATGCTTTTTACACAAAGGCTGAGGTGAGCTCGTTGGTGTCCTGGGTATCCCGAAGAAAGCACAATAAAACTCGGGTTTTAAGAAGGTTAGAACTCGATTTAATCATCTTTTATTGCTTACGATATTTTCTTTACAATATTATTTACAAAATCTTTAACTTACGATAAATAACACAGTATTTCATAAAAGTGGCAGGCCCACGTTCTGCTCAGAAGAAGCAGACAGGGAATATAGAATACACACGCCCGAAACTTACTCAGAAGGTGCAAGAGGGGAAGATCGGTTAGAAATCTAGTTCCTGCCCAAAACTTACTCAGGAGCAGTTAGGAATCAAATTCCTGCCAAGGGCTAATGCAAGTGAAAATTTTTTTTTAATAACCAAAAAGTCCGCCTTAAATGGCACACCAGTGTACCAATTAAAGTTAAACGGAATTGATCGTCCAGCTGGCTGCCACTCGAGATCAACGAGAACCTTATTCCTCAGCAAAGCCAAAATCGCAATCAAAGCTTGCTATTGAGTATATAAGTTTCTTCCTCCTCATTATCATTCATTACCTCTACTTGATATATTTGTAGCTTTGAGGCAGTGTGAACTCTAACGATGACGAACGCAAATGTTAGGTTTATGTTCAGGTCGATTGATGTTGCTCGAGTATGTTGCTGGTGAGTGCGCATGACTAAGGGCCGGCAGTGGTCGTATGCTGTTGCTGGGTTTGGAATTGCTGTCGGCGGTCGTTTGGAAATGGAAAATGTAACGTTTCGTTACAAAATTCCAAACAAAATTTGCATATACCCAAACTTGTACCCCCCAAATCCTATATTGGTATAACCATGGGGTTGCAGAGGGGCAGCATCCCCCTTTAAGCGGCGAGCTTTTTGTACGCCATGGACCTATTTGCAAAAAAAAAACACTTCACACAAGCTCGAATTTTTGTCTAGTTTTTTTCAAATTTATTGTATACATTTGAAATCTATTTTATGTTCTGAATAAAGATTTCACAATATGTCATGTGGCCCTGACCCTACCGGACATGCATTCCACCCTTATTGTCTTCTTTGTAAATACCTTAAAATATTGTATGGCCTTTCTTCCAAAACATATTTCGAAATTAGGCCAGACACAATATTTCTGGCTTATATTCCAAAAAAAATTCTGCTCTTTTTTCCAATTTTAAGAAAGAAAAAAGTCAGGCATTTTGTCCCCAAAAAAAATCTGGCGCAATTTTCTCTGGCGTAATTTCCGGGACCCATCCAATAGTGAGAAAGTCGAAAATATGAAAAGTGGTTCTATGGGAAGTACCGTTAATAAGTACGCAAAATAAAATATTTTTTTTACTTAAAAGTGGATTCCACTAATAAAAGAACACAATCATTTTTTTATCAAAATTCTTAGAGTCGTTTTTGAGAATTAGATGTTTTTCTTACCGATTTTGTTAACATTTGTAAGGGATAGGTACCGTTGCTTTTTTATTTTAGGAAAATAGTTTTATTTTATTTTTCAGAATAATGTCAAAAAACTATCCGTCAAAGGAAACATCTTGAAAAATTACACACTTGAATATTGGAACGATAACTTTCTCCATTCTCGCATTTAAGAATAACTGAAGTCGATAGTGTTCGAAATCTCGATATGTGGGTATCGCTTTCAATGTGTCTTTGTCCATGAAATTTTGCTAAGAGTCCAAAATTAGCTTGAATACAATCGATTTTGCATGAAAGTTGTAATTTTTGTTGAACACATTAGAGTTTTTTTTCCTCATAGTAAACAAAACTTGCACAAACAAATACTATTAAAGCCCGTTAGCTGATACATAACTTAAGCATTTAAGTTCTACTTAATAACTTATGTGACAGTTTCCTCAGAGGAAAAAGTAGCCCTTAAGCGTTTTAAGTTGAACATAAATATTTATGATTCATATCAGCAAACGGGCCTAAAGGAGAAATTATATGTGATAACTTTAACGATAAATCAAAACAAAAAATACAGAGTAATATATATAGATATGGATATATAGATATGAAGGCGAAAAGGGGCCAATCTGAAATTTTAATCGGTTTTCTAAGGTGTGTTTATTTTTTATGTTGAAAAATTAGTTGTGTTCTATGTATATATTGGTTCACCTGTTTGATTAATATGTCCTGTGTAGAATTAAATAATTTAAACAGCTGCTTGTCAAAATTAAATAATAAAAATAACAATATAAGTGTAGTCTGGCCCTTTTTGTATAAGATTAGTTAATGTCAACAGAAACTAAACAAGGTAAATCTGACAGATTGTCTCATTTTGCTTCAATACTTCCTCTGCTACCTTATAAATTTAAAAGAGGAAAACAAAAAGCCAATTAACTATTCTATGAAATATCTGCACCTACCTCTAGCATGGATCATACGGTGGCGTATACGTACTATTTTTACTTGCGATATAGTTACTATATGGCAAGTTTTGCATTTGGAAAAAAAATCGAACTGCAGGTTTTAATCAAAGTTGACATTACTATGGTAGAGAACACTCAAAAAGTGGGTCCGGCAACTCCGTCTGTCTGTCTGTCTCTCTTTCTATAGAACGATCTACAGCCTAAACGGCTGAACCAATTTTGTTCAAACTTGGTGCGTAGGCGTTTTAGGTGATTGTCCAAAATAGATTAGAAATAGATAGTTTTAGCCCCAAAAATAACGGTATTTGCCATACAAATTTTTCTACCATCTTAATTGTCTCGATAACGGCTCTGACGATTTTGGCAGGCAAAAATTGGAGTGAGTACGCTTTTGGGTATGGTCTACATTTTGGCTGAAAAAAATTTAAAATATTTTGTTATTAACGGTACCTGCCATACAACTATTTTATTGATTTTGACTTTCTCATAAGCGGCTCAACCGATTTCGATCAAAATTTTTATTCAAGATCTCATTTGAATTTAAAATAATACTGCATTTAAAAATTTTTGAAAAATATTTTTTTTTGGATTTTTGAAAAATCATTTTTTTTGTTAAGTCAATATTTCGAAAACGGGAAGACGATTTTTTCTGAAATTTTGTTTAAAAATTTATATTTATAAATAATTAAAATTTTCATACTTTTTTTTTAGAAAAAATTTAAGAATTTTTATATATATTTTATTTTCATAGCCAAAACGAAAATGTTTATAATATTTTTGTTTATCAAAAAAATACATTCAGATGACTCCGACATGAATAAATGTGAATAATACGAGAGCACCAATTCATAATTTGCAACATAACACCAAGTCGAAATATTGTTGCCAAGTAACAGCATTTACTTTAACGAAAAACTAAAATCATCAGTGAAGTGATCTTTTTATTTTCAAAGCAACTACACAGCTCTCCGAAATTTATTTATTTTAAATTTATTTTTTGTCGTTGTCAATCCTATGGCATTAGAAACCATCTTGCCATATTCGTTAGGCACGTAGATATACAGTTTAATTTTTTTAACGTTCAATAACACTGTGGATTGAGCCTACTATCATCATCGAATGTCCAGCTAGCAAAAAATGTAATGTTGTTATACATTTTTTATTTAAATTGATGATCAGTGACAATATTGCTTGATTTTATTGTTGTCAGGCACAATTATCGAAGTATAAAGCTACACCTTTGACGTTCTTGCATTCAATTTTAACAAAAAGAGCTCCATGACCGTACAAACTTTATTGCACCCTATTTTTATATTTTTTCGCGCCACATGAAACAGAATCTATTTGCGTTCAACTCTCATAACACGTTAAATTATACACTGCATATTTGCATGAATAAAAAATTAAAATACTACTGCCACAATGCGTGTTCACTACTTTTTGCAAATCAAACTAACAATTAATAAATGATTTGTCTGTTCAGATCGGCACGATATTGTTTGCTGATTGCCTCTTTTTCAGCTACATATGTGATTTTAATATTTGAGCTGCTCAGTCTCAAGTCTCTGATAGAGGCTTAACATGAACAATACTGACACAAGTAGAACACTTGTTTTTTGTAGGTGCGCGTATTCCTATATTATATTCAATTTTGAACTTAGTTTTTGAATTTAAAATTTGAACCAGGCTTTATTGCAGTTTCCCGACGATGGTTTTGGTATTTTCGGTAAATATTGCTCAGAGACTCATATTCCTTGGGTGCATATTTTTTTTAGTTGAACTGCCGCGCCAATAGTCCGAGTTCAATAACATTTCGTATTCATTGAGCCGGATTCTTATTGCATTGACTTCTATTTACCCCTTACATCTACCGAATCCGTACCAAGTTAGTAGCAACATTGTTCTCCGTATATCTCAAAAGTCTTGCAGCAACATTCAGAGTAGCTTGAAAGGATTTCTTGCAAGTTTCAGTATTTTCTTTATCTTTAGTCAAACAGTAACGTCCAGAATACTTTGTACGGTTATTTTCAACTATTTCTTTTGATTTACCTGTCGTTTTAATACACCTTATAAGGAGCTCTATGTTTTGAACACAGCCAAGCTTCCAGTATTCTCGATGGGTGGTTTGTCTTTATTCATTGGAAAATAATGTTGAATTTTTTTTTCTTCTGTTTTTTCCCCTTTATTATAGTATATAATTTACCCTTTTCGCTAAATAACTGTCTCAACACACACTGCTGCGGTGAACCAATTTTCTTCTTGCCTTCGACCTCTACGCCACCAATCTCTTTTCTTGTATCTACAAGCAAAACAAAGAGTATACCAACACATGTTAACACCATGTCAAAAACAGGAGCATCCTCCATAACGACTTGAACAAAAGTTCGAAACAACATTATTTTAAAGTGCAATGCCATCACGGATAAAGAAGCCCTACTTTCAAGTTGTGTGGAGTTATCTAAAGAGCTCAATAAATGATATCCAAAACTCACTACGAGTAGCCATATTAGCGTAGATACTCGAAACTCGAACACGATCAGAATGCAACTGAAATATACCTCGAATGTGTTACACACATTCCCACACCCATAACACAGACAGAGGCACAGACACGAAAAATCAAAATGATTTTATTTTGTCGACACCGTGTTCGACACCAGAAATCTGTGTATTGTACACACACGCCCATATACGCCCCGCATTCAATAACACTGACACAGATGTCATACATCAGTGTTATGTGTATGGGCCGCTTAAGGCAACGAAATACTGCAGCAGAATCTTCCATAAGGACTGCAATCAACTTATGAATAAAATATAAAACATTTTTATGGTCCACTGGTATAATGACAAATAAATAAAAATCAAAGCATGCTTTCAAAAGTAACCGGCTGTTCAATTTCAATTTGGATGGGTTTCTCTAAGATCGTAATATCTAACTCTGGCCGTTGTATTTTACCGAATAGTACACCAGCTGCATAGAAATTCTATTCAAATTATGATAAGCAAAACATTTATAAAATTACCCTCAAAACGACAAAAAAAATAACAAAACATGAGCACCTTCAATAGTAGCAGGGTTTTCACTTCCAATTTGGGAGTGGTTACCTAAATTATCTAAATCTGCAGGTTGTTTTATTGTACAATTTAATTAATTTGTTGTGAACTAGTGCTAAACAAATTAATAAAAATGAACAAATAATGGACCATGATGTTAATAATTTAGATTTTATAAATTTAGTGGAGTTTTTGATTGTTCGTCTTCATCTGATGTTATGTAGATATGTTTTTTTTTTTCAGAAATGTGTGTGTCAGTCATTCGACAATACAACAAATAAATCTAGAAAAAAGTTTCATTGAAAAGATCAGATCTCGATTTTGGGAGATCTTTAGAATTTGAATGAAACTCATTTATATTGTTTTTAACTTCAAACAAATAAGCAACAAATCGGCAACATCTGTTTAACCATCCGATCAACGCAAGAACAAGCATTGATCCTAAATCCCTATGCAAAAATTTTACCTCTGTGAAGTTGTCCACAAGTTATATAAAAAGTTAATTATATAATTTTTGTGTTGAGCAACAGTTTATTTTTTTCTATTTTAAGTTACTTGGTATTTCTTTTTTTAATTTTAAATTATTTATTTTTTTTACTTAAACATAAAACCGGTACATTAAAAAACATTGTTTTCCTCGTTTTAGTTCTGTTCTAAAATGTTCAGATTTAGTTAGGCAGATATTTGTTTGTACATTTAAAATGATTTTTTTTCTTTTTCATACCTCCTTTTAACATCTTATGTTAGAATGTTTGAAAAACAAGGTGGTTTAATAATGCATTTTCAAATGAAATAATTTATAATGTAAATGTAAAATAAATATGTACGTTGTTGACTACGCTAATTGGATATATTGGATTTTGGTGATGGATTTCCGATTATATACAAAGATTTGGCCGCTTCCCTTTCACTTCCGTATATTTTGCCTGCTTTGGGAGCCATATTTCCCAAAAGCTGTTGAGAAACTTTGTGAGCCGATCGCAATGAGAATGCCCATTCCTTTAAACCAATTTCATCCTGAAAGCAATACACAAAATTTAATTTGAATAATATAAATATTACTTAAGGAAATAATTACTGAATTGGTTAGAATAAGCCTTCCGTCACGCAACCCATCATTAATACGAATTTGAATACATTGTTCTCCCTTGTAAAGAACAAAATCTGGTGAAACTTCTTCGACTTGATCCATAAAAAAGAGTTCTGGTTTATTGTTACCACTCTCAGTATGAAGTTCGAGTCTTTATTATATTAAATTTAAATAATTAAAAAATGTACTGTAAAATAAATTAGAAACAAAAATTACCTGTTGGGATATAACTTTGCGTATTTGGTTTGCCACACCGATGCAAAGGAACCTCCCAGTTTTTTTATATAACCGTGCAGTATACAGTCAGATTCTCGCTCGTTGGCATCAAAATGCATTTTCTGTTTCGATTTGCGTTTTTGCTCAATTTTGTCTGTTTCTATGTTAACAGCGTCAAAAACAGTTTCGGCTACTTCCTGTTGCCATCTTAAAATGTTTAAGAACACATGTCCAATTAATTGGTTAATGACATGGAATAATTATGTTTTTGCTTAATTAGATATTAACGGTTCATTTGGCAATAAAGTGAACCCAAAAAAAAAACCTACGAAAAGTGATTAAATAAGTCACATGGGGTTCATATGTGGAAGTTGTTATCAGAGTTAAGGACAATGAACCTTTTAAAATGTACAAGATGGATGGAATTGGGTGCAATTTTGTTAGGAACTAAAACAAATAGATCTGATTTTACGCAATGTTATTTTGATGGTGTAAAATTAAAAGGGACCGTCAAGGAACAACTCACCAGGGAAAAAAAATAGTAGTTTGTAACGTTAAAATGCACTTAATATGGCTAGACGTAGACACCTTTACCGTAATGGCTTATTTTTGCTCCTTCCTTCACATTTTCTTCAGAAGACTTAAAGGCTCATACAACATTAATTGATGGTACAATAATATTATACCCTAGAAATTTAAACTGTGATAAGGGAAATGAGCTTGGAGAATGCAACATTCGATTGACTAACTAAAACGATGACGATTAGTTAGAACCCTCGTCTTTTATTTGTAAATTGATAATGGGCAAACTACAATGGTAAATAAGCAAGTAATCTAGTATGAAATTCAGGAAATAATTCGATAAAATAACGGTAGAAAAGGATGGGACAAGAAACTTTACGATGGTGTTCAAGCGATGTAAATAATTCAACGATGATATTATCACCAATCAATTTAAATGATCTACGTTCAATACTGCCCAAGGGGCTTAAATAAGTTACAAGAGCACAAGTCCAGAGGGATTGACTCTAGTTTGGAACGTACATAAGTCTTATAGATAACATTTAGATCAGAGGGGGAGCAAAACTTCTTGCAGGAAACCCAAGCATCTAGCGGCATTATTGGCGACATCGGTTATTTTGTGGTTTTCAGACTTGAACACACCCAATACTACTTGTATTGAACGGTCTGAAAGGTAATTTCTAAACCAACGAAGGAGGGATTCGTCAAAACCGAAGTCACCCATCGATAAGAGAGCCAGTTTTCTTTTTTTTTTTATAACTTACACGCGCTCAAGGGGTTATGATGATTACCCTTTATATGTTTTTTTAACACAGCGCGGGCGTGAGAAAGAAGAATAGGAAAGATGTGTGGCACGATGTTCTGAGACTTAAGCTGGTTGTCTCAGATTTATCTCCAGGGATGGCGGCTGTACTAATGCGGAGAATCTGCCGTGTCTTATTTATCTATTTGTCTAATAATTCGTATTATTTTTATGTGTTAGGTTGTCATTTTTATGGGTATACTAGTTTACTCAATCGCATGCTGTTAGTTTTATGTCTGAATAGCATGACTGAGTAAACCAGCAACTCATTTTATGACAATTTTAGAATTAGTTTTTAATGGAAAATAAAGCAACATAGACAACGGCAGGATTAAAACCTGCGACCACGAGGTTGACAGGCGAGCACACAAATATGGCACCACGCCCACCTATGATGCCAAACTCTATCAAATGCTTTTGAAATATCAGGCGCAATAATCTTACTTTCTCCAAAACGATGTAAAGATTTGTGCCACTGTTCGGTGAGATATAACATCAGATCACCAGTGGACTTATTGCTGTGTAAGCCGTACTGCCGGTCATTAAAAAGCCTTCGGTCTTTGAGATATTTCTTGATCTGATTATTAATCAGCGTTTCCGTGACGTGAGGGAAAACTAGTTTGTGTTTTAACCCCATTGGGTTAAAAAGGCATTCGACTTCTGGAAATTGGTTGTTTTTTTTAGCAGCCCCTAACCGCGCAAAGCGCGGGGAATATATTTTAATACTTTTAAGGGTGAACAATTGTCAAGACTATTATAACTGTTTTAAGTTGACATTTCTCTAGTCTCGTCCATAGTACATACCTCTCAGAAATCGTTAGTGGAAAATATCTATATTGCTCCTGATCTGATTCCGTTAGTTTTATTCCTTTTGTGTCTTCTTCGTCGAATGATCCAATATCAAAAGCATCAGCTGCATTCACTTCCCCTCTCGGTGGTATAAGTGGCGGTGTATATTTTTGAATATAAACTTGGTTCCAGTCGATTCCGGTAAAAAACGGGTGTTGTTTTATTTCTTCAGCTCTGTTGTAAAATTAATATACATAAATATTTTTAATTTAAATAAAACTATAAAGCTATAAAAACAAATATTTAGCTTAAATAAAATTGTTTCTGTTTTGAAGTACATACGAGTATGTATGTACGTATTTATTTAAGAGTAATGTATATACATATATTTAATATTATTATGTAAATAAAATTAATCAAATATGAATGTGCAATTAATTAAAAATTAACCAGAGCGAAACTTAACATTTTCTCTGCTTTTAAACAAAATATGTATGTATACTTTTTTTAAAAATATATTTTGACCTATGTATAAAACATAAACTGACCCCAAAGTTTCTCAAACAAATGTATTCGTTATCCAAGTACATACTACTATAATATTAAATAACTATTGCTCGAAAAGAATAAAATGAATTAGAAATTGAAATTTTTGAAGTAGATCATTGGGTATTTTAGATTCAGTTACGAACTTTTTGGAGAAAGAATATTTCGTCATGTAAAAAAACTTCAGCCATATCAAGACAGCGGTAGTGTTTTATTAGTTTTATTAGATTAGAATGTCTCTACAAACTGACTTGAATGAGCAATTTTGAGGTCGATTTCGAATTTAGTGCATCAAAACACCCTTTTGGAAATTATAGCGTGCAAAAGTATAAAGTACAAGGCGTAAAAATTGAATATAATTAATGCAGACACATAACATATGCAACTTAATGATAATGAACTAACAAAAGCGTCTTAAAACAAATAAGTGTAGAATACACTAGGATTAATTAATACAAAAATCCTTACATTTCTTTTCAAACGCATACTACTTTTAAAATGGATGACTTGTTAGAATTTAAAATTGTACCCTAAAAGCATCCAAAATGGGTTCTCTTATCAAATAAATTCATGGCGTAATCCAGAAAAAGCACCACAACGATAATGTGAACATTGTAAAATTATTATTCTTTGATAAAAAATACATTTCTTGGAATTAATATCTTGGTTAGAATTCTTCCAAATCTAAAGGTAAATTTGTATGTACCGTTTGTCATTTTATGGGAAGCGAGAGGATTTTCAAAATGTCATTTAATTTCCTAAATCAATTTGTTTTTTGAGTGACTGCTTTTTTGTTGGAATATATTAAAAAAAATTATCGTCATATGTAATTTTATATTTAATAATTAATTTTCTTTTTATGCGGGTGTTTTAAAATACATCTGAGCACAAAACTTGTTGCACATAAAGTGGAGAAGAACCACTTCTAATGAATTTCATTGATCATTTCATGATCGCTATCGGGAATATTGGGAGAAAATAATTAAACTACCAGCTGTAGACAAAATTATAAATTTTTCAATCAATTGTTTTATTAGCGAAGCAGGGGGTGGAATCGGCTAAGGTGATTTGTGATAGTTGACAGTCACAAAAAATAAATTTGGGCTGCGTAAGGTGACTGTCACATGTGATAATCACATTTTTGTGACTTTTTCTTGTGACACCTATTTTGGTGTCATTTTCATATACAAATTCATTTGTTTTCTTATTTTGTAAATTTGTAAAATTGCTTTTATGATTTCACAAATTCCGAAAATAGAAACCATATATGTACATGTGGACACCCATATACATTACATTCAACAAAGTATATCCGATAAAACAGAAGTATGTACATGTGGGTAAAGGCATTGTTTTTCTCACACATATTTATTTCAACTTTTAATTTATATTGTTATTAATTGGCATTTAGAATAAATTAATAGTAGGTACAAATTATAAAACTTGGCAAACGAGCGAAACATTTTTATTTTCTCAGTTTGTAGAACAAATTGGAAATATCCTAATTTTATCGCGCGAACTCAATGACTAGATTCTACTTTTTATTTCAACTTTTTTGGATTGCGAGATAATTAAAACATTTTTTTTAATATCAAAAGGTTAATAACGTTTAGGCACTCAACATTGCATGAAAAAAAATAAACAAATAAAACAATTTGCAGACAAACAAAACCAAACATAAACATATGGATTTTTGTCAAATTTTAGTACTTCTCTTAAAGTGGTGCCAAGTTTTATGCATTTGTTTGTGATCACCTTACACAGACGAACATTTTTATATGATCACATGTGATTGCCGGAAATGTGACAATCACAAATCACCTTAGCCGATTCCACCCAGGGTTAATATTTCATACATTTAATGCAAACTGTTACAAATTGGCTAATTGCTGAAAATTACGAAGTGAACGTGGACAATTAGACAAATATCAATTACGAAAAATACATTTTATTGTCTATGTTCATTCCTCATTTAATGATGTATTGCTTTTGTTTCGGCTTTGGCTGGATTGGTGTGGGCAGGGCTATATCGTATGTACGTACATATGTGTTTACGAATAATTTTGTTAGTTCAAAGCTAAGTCCAACACTTGACAAATCAAATAAAATGCGCAATTAAATCTGGAAAATAATCTTCTACTGTTTATTTTAGCTAAAAGCCAGAGGATAAAATATCCTGCGAAAAAATCAGCAGAAATAAATATCTGTAAGTGCTCGTAACTATATAAATTTGTTTTAATGTTTCTGCAAAGAAAACTTAATAACTTCAGAAGCAAAAACACAGAAGAACATGTGAAAAGTGATTCCAAGAAAAAATTCTAAAGTTTTACTTAAAAATAACTAATAAATGAGTTGTGGATTAATAGTTTTGCTAGGATACTCGAGTGTTTGTAAAAATAGAGACAGTATAATGTTATAATAACCAATATTATATATACGTTGATTAATATTAAAAAAAAAAAAACAAGACGGAATATATTCCGCTTGAATTACTTAACACGGTTTTTAGTCAATTTTGAAATGTTTAAAACATATTTTTTTATTTGTCCATCATTCGTTAATTTAATTTAAGTTTACTAAAAATTTTAAGATATAATTTCTTGTTTAGCATATACAGTTTTGGTTAATGACTTATGTGCTCCTACTTATCTTGTTATGCAAATGGTATATATGTATGTACATAATATTAAAAACAAAAGCAGATATGTAGATTCATAAATTTTATGAAATAGTAAGCGAAGAAAAGATCTTAAAATAAAAATAGCCTGTACACCAATAATAACGCAATTGTTAATAAATTATTATTGTTCATACCCTTTGCCCATACAACCCAAACGTTTTTCAGTATCTCTCTGTAGAAGACACTCCAAAAGATTTTTTAATTCCGCACTGAAAACATCCGGAAATTCGATATTCTGAAATACAAATTAATATGACCTTTATTAAATAAACTTAGCTTCTCTTAGATGCTTGCTGCGAAAATTAGATTAAATTGATTTGAAACTAACGGAACCAGCAAACGTTTTATCGGCTTATTACATTAGTATACCTGGGGCTTGGGTATATACATATGTGCCCTGCTGCCTTAAAAAAATTTTTTTCTCACAATAATTTAATTTTTTCTAACCGCAACTACAAATGCAACTCACGCGTAAATTTTCAAGTTTTAAATTATCGTGTATTGGGTGCATATTCAAATGCATGTTGTATTAGTTTTATAGTGCAGATTTTTAACGTGTTTTTTATTTTAATAAATTAAAGATTTTATTTAATTAACTAAAACGCAAATCATTTATTTATTGCTTAGATGTACATTTCGGAAGGTATGCTTCAATCAGTGTGTGAAATTTTGGGAGCGGGTCAAAATTCTGGCTTCAAAATACTGCATTTCTAAATTCTGCTTTTAAAATAAAAATTCTGTTTTCAAATTTCTGCTTTTCAAAATTCTGCTTCTCAAAATTCTGCCCGTCAAGAAAAAAGAAAAAAATCAGCTTTTTTTAAATTTTTAATTCACATTTTTTTTACAATAGCAAACGGGAAACAAAAAAATAAAACAATCCAATCCATTAGGAAACCTAAGTATGAAAAAAAAATTACAAAACAAAAACTCTTAAGAAATTAAGACTATGGCTCGGCTTATACAACTCTGCAAATAATAAAGAAAACAAAGGTTAGGAAAATGTTAAAAGCGCGCGCTTTTTAACATTTTCCAAACCTTGGTTTTCTTTATGATTTGCAGAATTTTAAAAAGCTAAATTTTAATAGCAGAATTGTGAAAGCAGAATTTTTTAAAAGAATTTTGACCCCGGCAGAATTTTGAACATGCCTTAAGCCAAAAGCTAAATTTTACGGCACTAGTTAGAACGAATAGAAATATGTATAAGATAGATACTTAAAGGTGTAAAAACAATGACGCAAATTTTTAAACAGTTTGCTAATATTAAATCACTTTACTAAAGTATTCCCAATTTTAAACATCCTTTAATTAGCACCATACTAATACTACGTTTTCACCTACAACTTAATCCAGATTTATGTGGATTTACCACACATCTTCGAAATCTTCTTAATTTTTAAGATTTCCCATACAAATTTTAATCTCCTCAAACGAAGATTAGAAATTAATCTCATTGAAATCTTCTTAAAAGTAGTGAATTATTTTCTCAACACACCCCAAACAAACTTTATTTTGTGGAACGCGACCAGAATGCACCAATCCAAATGTCGATTCTCCGTACAGAAAACAAGGACGCCATCTTGCTAGAGTCGTCACGTAGCAATCTTCTCCGAGTTTTAACTTTATATGTGAGTTAGAAAGAGATGGAGGTATATAGAAGGTCAAAATAATCTCTTTTTTTCTATTGTGAAAACACTTCAAGATTAGTTTTTAATCTACTTTTTTAAACCCGATTATCTCTAGGTGAAAACGTAATATAAACCTAATTTCTGGATAAACTGCAGCTGAACACACCCTAAAGAGTGCAAAAAAACTTTTTGACGTTTGTAAATGTCAAAGTGGCATATAGATTTAGTACGATACTAAAAAGATAAAGTAGAAATTTGGTGATTTAACTTTAGTAAAATGTTAAGAACGTAGTATGATATTAAAACTCGTTTAAAATTAACAAAAACCTCTTTTTAACCTAGTACTATACTAAAAAATTTATATTACTAAATCGACTAAAATGTTGCGCCAAATGTTCAGTCAAATGAACATCTTCTGAGTTGATCTACATTCGCGCTTCCTTTGTATTTTGAATGGTTACTCGAAAATCATTTGATACGGAATTGCTTGATACGTATTCAATGGCGGTTTTCAATAATTTTAAGGTTTTTGATTGTTGTAAAAGGAAGAAGGCTTTGGCCATCAGATCTGGAGGAGTGATACATAGTTTACGACTTCGTTTAATAAAAACTCTTCCAATACTTAAGGGATGTTTTCACAAGACGTAAGTATGATATTAGTAATATCAAATCCAACATAATGTGTGAGTGCCTTAAGCTCTTCACACATTAAGCCTAGTACGCTGCTGATACGAAACGAAAAATCCCATACAAAAATGACACGACGAAATCATAAACGCAAAAATTTCTCTCTACTTTTCGTTTTCCAGTACGCTGTGTAATTTTGTGTAATTTTAGTGGATAGCTGTACTAGATTTCTCCACTCTTTTCGTTCTCAATTTAATTGATCGGCACATTAATTGCTTGCGAAATTTTGACATTTAATTTTTTTTTATTGAAACAAAAAAAAAAATTGTTTTTCATTTTCTTTGTGGAGTGTTGAGTGTATTAAAAAGAAAAATCTTATTAAAAAGGATACGTCTAATAAAACATTTAAAAAAGCCAATTTATCTCGGAAAAGTGCAAGTTCAGGTTCTTTAAATTTCGGCCATATGTCCCATTTCAACATCGACAAAACTAAATCTGCAAAATTAAAATGGGAAAATGGAAAGAATCACACCCTTCACATATAATTATTTGTTTTAAAAATCGCTGAGTTATGATCCGCGAGATCGAATTGTTCAAGTTACAATATGGTATTTGAGTACTTATCAAGCCAGACGAAAGATTTCCGTTGCCAAAAAGCCGTACAATTTGATTTTGGGAGAAGTGTTCCAGTGCCATTGGGACATTACTGGAGAACAACCTGATAATGAGGAAGTCAAAAATGGGCATATTCCTTGGCGCAAACGTAATCAATTAACCATCTTTGCCGAACAGGTCTCACGTCATCCTTCAATTTCTGCTTTTTATACGGAGCACTACAACAGAAAAATCACATTCGCCGCCCATGTTTGGACAAAATCAAAATCCCTTGGTTTATCTATTGGTGTACACAATAAGGCGAGGGAATCGTAACACTATGTGACCTAACGAAGATTACATTCCAACATTTACCAAATGTACCGTGGATCGAATTAGGTGGTTCGGTTGAAATCAAATGCCCACAAACTGGTTACTACCATTCAGATATAATTTTTTTACAAAACTATTTTATGGTGGAAACCTTGTCCAGGAAGTTCGTCGAGGTCATGACCGAGTAAAATCGCACTCAGACCGACTACAGAGAACGCTGCAAAGGCAGAATACAGCGTCAGCTGGAGATCACCGTTTGGGCAACTACCAACGACGAGCTCAAAGCCATGCTGGAGCAAGGTAATCTGGCCGTCACTCAAGGTATTATCATGGAGACGCAGCTGGCTAAACAGACACTAGTCGATATCGAAGCTCGACACGCTGACATCATGAAGCTGGAGACGTCCATTAAGGAATTGTACGACATGTTCATGGGCATGTCCCTGAGAGCCATGGCAAATTATTGCACAGTCCTTAAAAAGAATTTGAACACATTGTTGTTATTTCAAGGTCATTACATAAATGTATTTATTTAAGTTTCTAAAAGAGTAAATGGGTTATTTGCATTTCCTTTAAGAAGGTACAATCATTTATTTTATTTTCTGGAAGCTATCCAGTTTTCTTTAATTACTTACAGGGTTTATACAGTATGACAGTATTTTTCTTATATGTAATTATCTTATCGGCGAACAAGATTTAGTCTACTAGGGACAATTTGTCGAGTTGAAAACATTGGAGGGCCTAATCTTTCTCACCGATCGGTTTTTAAATCACGTCTTATGTGTTCCCATTTCGTTTAGTGGAAAGATTTTTGCATTTAACTACACTGAGAAGTTTGCCATGAACGGTTGGGATGTATTATGATATAGATTGGGAGTACCCAACGAGCTTTGGAGATAGTATCTAAAGTGAATGCCAATTACGCTGTAAGTGATAGTTATCCATCAATTTGGGCAGTTCCCTCGTGCGTTTTAACTGGTTTATCTGCCGATTTGATGAAATTCCTATCAGTTTTAGAAAAACCAATGAAATTGGGAAGTAAACCATTCTATAATTCGAAAACTTCATTGGGATGGTGTAAGCGGTTCTGAGTTCATATTTATGGATTCTTACTAATTCCGGATACCATTTTCAAGTCCGAGAATTATTTAAAAAAAATTACATCTAAAAGTAATTTGGTGACAAAAAAAATTCCATCTAAAAATAATTTGGTGTCGAAACTACTTCTATTTTTAAATTTTTTTTAAATAATTCTCGGACTTGAAAATGGTATCCGGAAATAGTAAGAAACCATAAATTAGAACTCAGAAATGTTTACACCATCCCAATATCATTGATTTTCTTAAAATTGATAGAAATTTCATCAAATCGGCAGATAAACAAGTTTATAAATCCCAAAGTAAGTGCATAATTTCGATCATTTAAACGTTTCTGTGTTTTATTTTAAATTCTCCATGTGTAACCAGAACAATTTTTAAATCCAAGAATTATTTCAAAAAAAATTATATCTAAAAGTAATTTGGCGACAAAAAATTTTCCATCTAAAAATAATTTGGTGACAAAATTACTTTTTTTTTACAACTTGTCAATTGTTTTTAACAGCTTACAGAACTCTTCGCAAATATTTTTCCGCTGTGGTTTTCGTCAGTATTTCGCTCTCCTAGTGGAGACCACCGAAAAATTTCGTTTCGCATCAGCAGCGTACTAGGCTTTACCACATTGAATTTTTCAAATTTTAAAATCGCGATATCTCACGCATGGGTATTCGTACAAAAAATGCAATAGAACAATTTTTGTAGAGAAACTTATGGTTTCAGAGAAAAATGGGAAATCCTGAATTTTTTACATTTGACCTTGGATACAATTTATTTGCAGAAGTAGGATCGAAGGGGGATTATTTAAATTTCATTTTTAATGAGTTATTAATCGTACTCGATAGCGCGGGAAAACTGATACAGTTGTGTTGCACATAAAAAACACACGGTGCAATTGGGAAAAATTTCTTTCGTACTAGATATTATAAACATTTACATTGTTTTGACACGAGATGCGATTTTTATGTAGAATCATCAATCTCTTTATTGGGTGGCAATGGTGCAATGAAGCAAACTTAGACGTGTGGGTTGAATCCGCACGCTAGGCGCATTCTTTTCTATACCTCCAATTTTAATTGGATGCCGCCTATGGGTTAAAATGAGACAGTCAATACCTGGTTCTCAAATCCACTGTGCCAAATTAGTGCCGTGCAATTCAGGTTGCATTTAAAAAGACCTTAGGTCTTACAGGCATATAGTTAAAATTAAAATTTATAGATTCCTTCACGGGGATTGAATAACAAGCGAAACTTGAAAGGTAAACATTGAAACTTGAAAGGTAAACATTGAAATGGGAGTGAGAAAATATGTGACTCTGAATGTTTCTTAATTTTTGCATTCTGGTTTATTTAATGAAAATAAACCAGAATGTCGGGCACTACAAAATAAAACGGCCTATAGCGACACGACAGCGAGTGTGTATAATAAAAAAGCACATTGAAATGTATGACTTTTATTTTAGAGTAAAACTTGAAAGAGTAAGACTGCCGAAGAACGATTCGAAATTTTTGTAATACATATACGTTACATACTGTGTAAATAGCAATTAACAGTCAAAGATCTGGGGCCCCAGCACGTAACTTGATACAATCGAGTTTTGTCAATACAATCCTCCAGAATTGGAAGCACTTATTTTGGTTCAATGGAGTTTTCTCTAACGATACAATCGAGGACACTCGGTTGAACCAAAACAATTCTCGATTGTATCGACAAAACTCGATTGTATCAAGTTACGTGCTGGGGCCCCTGAATTAAGATTTTTAAAAAATACGTGAATATTTGAGTGTTACTGCTTAAAACCTGAATCTGGCCAATAATCTGAAACTGCACACTGGTCTAATAATTGTACAAAAGTAAAACATAATTGGCAGCTCCTAACAGCATTTTAAATTAGAATACTTTTTAAAAATATATTAAAGATAATTTGGGAACATTTGTTTCGGGCATTTTCCTTATCCGATTATTGTGGTATAATACCAAATAAATAAATAGGTTTTAATAACAAATATTCTATATATTTTTTGAAACCTTTACTTACCATTGTTAATGTCATGCGATCAATCTCATGTTTATCTTTTGTTTTGTGCTGTCGGAAAGGTGAATGACCTTTTAAAAGCTTATATAACATGCAACCAAAACTAAACCAATCAGCACTTGAGTCATATGGAGTTCCTTTTGATAACACTTCGGGAGCCATATATCCGTGGGTTCCTACTGACGCATGTGGCTTTTTTCTTGAGAAATCACAAGCTAATCCCAAATCTGATATTCTTACGTGTCCATTTTCATCTAAGAGAATGTTTGCGGGTTTCAAGTCTCTATACACAATAAAACGTTTGTGCATATGCTCCAAGCCAAGTATAACCTTAATTAAACAAAGTTAAGTTAATAATGTTATTTACTTTTACAACTCGAAATTAATTCCAAAATGAAATTGTTTAAAAAATAATATATTTATTTACTTTTTTTTGCCTAAAATGTAAACTCTTTATAACTATCTTGTTTAACATCGTTATTGGTTGTACAAATCGGGTATTTTATAAAATAAAATTAAAGTTAGATTAAAAGATTCTGTTTTCCGAAACAAATGGGTTTAAAAAGCCCTTATGCGTTAGACGAAGTGTGAAAATCCCTTATGCTACCGGCCTGCCTTGAGTAATCGAGTGTTCGAATAACGGAAAATTTTTTAAAAATAAGAATTCTTCAACGGATAAGTTGTGTGTAAGGAAGGCAAAACAAACAAAAAAAAGATACAACTATGACATTTGTCGAGCTGTACCCGGTGTCGGCTTTAGGGTAGGGCTTTAAACAAATTGGTGTGATTAATGAGACGACATGAAAAACAACAGTATTCATTTAAAAACAAACCTTGTTTATTTAGTGAGATCCTTTTTAAAGCAAATTTTAAAGCCTTCCTACTTCATTTCTCAATATTTATATTTAAGCAGTGGAATAAAATTTGTAAAAAAATAAGGCGCAGAAGAAATTGCTTTGTTTATACTTTACTTTCCGCTCGGCCGGGAGCCAGATTATTTTTATTTTACAGGTTTGTATATAAAATTATCAAAATTGGGGCGATTAAACTAGAGCTTGGATAGTCCAGCGCCAATATGGTTCGAAGTCTATCATTTCAGTCCGCAGATAGTTTAGGCGGTCGTTGGGAAGGACTCTTCCACGTTGATAGACTATAATGGGGGTTGTCATGAATAAAAATTTCCCTGGAAATTTGTCTCCAATTCGAATCTTGGGAACGTGAATGATGCTCAAAAGGGAATTTTGCTGTCATTACATAAAATTGAAAAGTAAGTGAAGTGTGCTACACAAGTTTATAACTTGCACAATTGCATTGAAGTTTGCGCAAGAAAAAAGAATGAACTGCGTTTTGGGACAATGTGCTTAGCAGAGATTTTTCTGTTTGCGTTTAGGGACAGTTTGCTTATCATATTATGCGCAAGATTTGCGTTTAGGAATTTGCCCAGTGTGTCTGTTGTATGCAGTTTCACCAAGCTGCATTGTCGGGCCATAGTTTTTGTTTAAAGAATTTTTTCCCGAATTACGCCGCGCCGCCCGTAAGAAAATCCCTTTCAACTCCGTCTTGGTTGATCAAGTACGTACATTGCCAGTCGGCTATAACTAAATGGCAACGAAAATTCCGAAAAGAATTTGATTTCAAGAAACTTCCCTTTCCGTCGGCCCTCAAGGTCACCTGACTGTACCTAACTGTTTGTCAGTCTTAGTTTTGAGCGGCAAAAAAATTTCCACTCATAACACAACGAGGTTCGAAGCGACACATATTCCTGAGTAAGAGCCATAAATATTACAAGGTAGGATAAAAGGGGGACCGAGCAGTTTGTTTATGGATGCGTCTTATTTCACAATTTCCTTACAAGAATCTCTTCTATAGCGGTTAATATATTAATAAATAATAATTTCATTTCTTTAGTTTTCCATAGAACTAATTTTTAATACTTACCTCAGCCGCATAAAATTTCATTTGGGCCTCATTAAAAACACCGTGTTGGGATAAGTGATAATGCAAATCACCACCGTTCATCAAGTCGAGGATGAAACACAATTTATCTGGAGTATGAAAAGCGTAAGTCATACACACGATAAAAGGGCAGTCGGCCTAAAAAAAAGTTAACAGAAATTATTGAGGCATTACAAATATTCAGCAAAAATATTTATTAAAACATTCTAGAAATCTCTATATATAAAAATAAGTCTCAATTTTGTGTGTGAACTTATAATATTTATGGTCCCGCAGGGTTGATTTTTATAATTTTTTTTTAACAAAAGGGGACCATTTCAAAATGGTTTAGAAGCAAAAATATTAAATTTTACAACCTGATAGCAACAAGTCTTTTTCGTTAGGGTTTTCATTTCCATTGAAATTTATTTCAAAAATTTATTGATTCATTGCAAATTAAAAACAAAATGTTTTCATAAGGATCTTATTTGGTTTCAACATAAGTGAATTGTAAGTTATTACCATTATTTTGCTTCAACCAATTAATTTAGTAGTTAATTAAAAAAAAAAAATAAACAGACGCAAGTTCAACGTGCATTGAGTAGGATTGCATTTATTTTTGAAAAGTGTCATTAATTTTTGTTGATAGTATAGTGATGGATGGAAGGCTAAACGATCGAATATAAACAAGGCGGTAATGTATTGCCTTCAAATGATATACCAAAAGTCTATGGTCATAAGGAAATGCAAATATGTGAAACATTAAAAATTGTTGGTTATACAAAAGAAATTGATGGTGGTGATTCTTTGTCATCTAAAAAACATCTTCTTCAATGAAAAAAAGTAATTTCGCATTGCCTGGTATGTATGTACATAATATACATTCTTCTTTTATATAAAGAACAATCCAAATTATGTTTGTGCGCGAACTACTTTTTTCAGCTCGATCGATTTGAATGAATTTCTTAGGTGATCCTGACATGTTTGGAGAGTGCATATAGAAATCTGTTTGCTGTCCGATGTCTAGAACTCGAGTTATGACCAAAAATATCACTCACATGGTCGTCAATGCTTTAGTAGTATAAATACATAATGTGCTTCTTTTTCGTTACTTTCTCGATGCTCCCTGTGGGACATGCAAGCCATTCGTCTTTAAGTTGATTCTGGCAACAATTCGGTCAAGATCTCAAATTTCGTTGCCTGTTGCATCCTATGGCATCTATGATATTTTCCTGCCATACCTGGCAGTTCCTGTCGAACTGTACATTTAGCTTTGAAGCTGGCGGTTTATAAGCCAATAACGTACACAATGACCAAGAATTCGACGACAGCGAAATTGATGCGAGAATGCAAAATCATCATTTGGGATGAATGCACAAACAATGATGATTTTACGAGGTGATTTGAGATGATTTGGTGGGGTTATGATATTATTATAAGTTTGGTTACTTCTGACTTGAAGGATCAATCATCGAAACGATTAAGGAATATCCGGTATTAATTTACAGGTTCCACTATTTGCACATGTGCAATTGTATGTTGCATGTTCACGTGTAGGCAAACCATTTCCCTTAATTATTTTGATTGATGGATGGAAATAATAAGTAAAAATGAATTCTGTCCACCACTTTTGTATTAACTTAACGATAACATATTATACAATACTTCTTGCAGAAATTACCGTTAAGACATCAAACTATAGACTTTTGCAGTTTTTATTTTTTTTATCATTTTATGGGCTCGGTTTAGAATGTTGAATTTGGAATACAAATACGGAATTTGTATCTTTTAGCGTTAAGCGGAGAAGATTACAGTTTCATTAATTGTGATTAATTAGTTATGCGTATTCTATTAATACAATGACGTTGGTTTTATTGAACCCTTTTCCCAGAAAATTAGTTGGGGATTTTAAATTTCCCATACAAATGTTAGCCAGTTCATTAAGCAAGTCGCTATATCCCAGACAACTAATTTCAAGAGTCGTTAAGTAATCAAAGTAAATAAACTTAACATTCTGATAAAATTGAAAAAAAAAAACTGGATCAAAAAGTAAGGGAAGAAAGATGAATGAATTCAAAATTTTCAAATTGAATTCGTTCTTTAGTATCCTAATGGACGATATCTCGAAAGACTTTTAAACATTTACCAGTCTTCTAAGCCTTAAAATGAATTTGTTTGGTTTCACCAAGCGCTTTTAAATTAAACAATCTCTTAAGCACCCTTATAAGCTAAATACTTTTTTTTGGCTTATTAAACTTTAAAAAGTGTCATTCAAATGTCATCAGATGCAGTGAATAAGTGGAAAAGCTGATATTATTTTTGTTTTGTAAGATTTTAATTTTCAGTTTTTGGAAATACAAAATAAATAGGTAAATGAATTTCGACTTTGCATGTAAACACATAATAATATTTTACTGATTTGTTTTTTATTCGAAAAATAGATTGGTCGTCTTCATCCGAAGATCATGATGAATAGTTGGTACTAGGTTTTTAAAATGTATAATTAACAATTTGTATACATACCCCGGTGCTTACAGCTGAGAGCATAGTCCTTTCGTTAAGAGCTAAGGTTTCACCTTGTTTCATTTTTATTCTCTTTTTATCCAAGCACTTCATTGCATACATTTTGCCACTATCAGCTTTTCTACAACCATAAACTTCACCAAATCCTCCACGTCCGATTATTCTGTGAACACTAAAGTCATTCATTGTAAGCTGAAATTATAATAGAAGCATTTATATTTTATTTATTATTTAATCAAACAAATATCTTATAGACTACTAAACATAACTAACGATCATCAATTACATTAATATTAATTATCTATGTTCACAAAAGGTACCTAAACAATCTTAGCTTCAGAATATATTAAACTCATCAAAAACACTATTTACTACTTATAAAGACACTATAACTACAAAACTATAACTACTTATTATTACTGCCTTGCATCATTTGCTACAAATTTATCAGGGCTAGTCGATTTTATAGTTTATAGTATCTCTCATAAAAATTATTCTAAAATATGATCTTTAGATGCTGGATACCTAATAATAAACTACCTGACTTATCAATGTTCCATTGCAAAATCTTTTTTTTTAGCGATTCTAATGAATCGTTTTTTTATTATTTCATTCCTGTGAAACAATTATTTATTACTATTCACCTTTCAGAAGTTTTTTAAATAATCACTAAAAATAGTAATGTTCTTAGTGGTAGATCTCCCACAAATAAAGCGTATTGCTTTGGAGAAACAATTTCTTTTAACTAAAAATTAATTTATTTTAGATTTTAGGAATTGGAAATAGTTTGCAATTACAAGTTAGATGTAATCTCTACAAATAGTATACTAATATAATTCTGACTAATTGCAGCCTTAAAGCACAATGTAATTTTAGTTCTTAAGTCGTTATTTTGTAATTTTGAAAAACTAAAGTTATCTCTAAAAAAACAATAGTACATTATAGTTGTTATACATGTTCATTGTCCAATAAAGTATTTACTATAAAATTTCATCCGAAACAAGTTAGACATAATCTTATAAGTCTCTACAATACAAGGTGCTCCAACCTGTATTAGAATGTTGGAAGATGATATCACTTTTACAAATGGTGACAATTTATCTATTTATTTGAATTACAAAAATAAACTTAATTTTAAGATTTACATCTTTTTGTTAGAAATTTTATAATTTTAAATAAATTAATTTAAAAATTATTAAAAGCGACTGTTTTACAAACACGCTAAATACGCGTTTCGTCCCGGCGATCTCACATGGACTCATCAGTTGACTAGTGAGGACGTTTGTCAATACGCAATTTTTTCCAAGTTCAGTTCATCTTACATAGATTTCGTGAAGAACATCTAGTGTGAACTATATCCAACAAGACTAGAATTCCCAATCATTAAATTGGAAATTTTTGTTTTTTGCCCGTGGCCTGGCATTGTTTATATATTATATCTTATATAAATAAATTATATTGAAAAGTATTAATTTACACATCCTTCTTATTTCTCGTTGAAGTGAACCAACGATTACCATTAACAAAGAATTGTCTCTCGGAAATGAGACAGGTAAACCGCGGAAACAAAATTTGATTTATTCGACTTGAATTACAGAACTGGATTTAATAATAAAGTTCAAGAGGTGTCTGCATATGAATAATCAAAAAAACAAAGTTGTCAAAGTCCTTATTCCTAAGAGCTTATTAAAACTTACACTAAATAAACTTTTCGAAAGGCAATAGATATGTTAATATCTTCCATGGTCATACACATAACGGGTAACGTTGTTAAGCAATCCCATATGTAAAAGTAGGAATTATAATCGATTTCGCAAGTATTTGTCTTGTACCAGGTGGTGTAAATTTTTTATAGGTCGAAATATTTATTAAGAAACCATAGGCTTTCCCTACCAAAGTGTTAATTTAGATAGATAGTTTTTTTTAGATAGATAGATGTTTATTCACATTTTTCAAAAGTACAGTTTCATTTTGTATACAATTCATGAATAATTCAGCCTTATTACGAATGGCGTTTCGCTTAAATAATGAATGTCGTTTGCAGATATTTGTATTACGATTGGCGTTGTATAGTCATTTTGTTCAGCGTTACGCCTTAATTCGAGTGGAACTTAAATTTTGGTGAGGGAAACGTCACTCATCGTTATTACAATATGCATTACGCCTTGTTCATACGCCAACTAAAACGCTATTTTTTGTCGAACAAAAATGTTTAAACGACTCGTCGAGAAATTGCCTAAAAATATAAGTTTTGTTGTTTTGTGTATTCCTTTTTAACACTTTTTATTAAATTTGAGTTTATTAAAGGGTAAAAATTACAAATGTCGAACAAATGAAGCATCTCGTGGAGTTATCATATCACAACATTGAATTCTTTAACACTAAGTTATAAAATTGACACACAATATCCTTCTTCCTTATGGCATTTTGTACTCCTATTTATTGAAGTAAAGAAAGGCTACCTTATTAAGCCTGAAATATCTATGCATTACAAATCTGGAAAGAAGAGAATAATCTTAATTGAAAATATTAGTGTAATAACGACACTTAAACGCCTAAAAAGTGACTCGACACAAAAAGTGAGAGCTGTCGTTCAAGGTAAACGCCAATCGTAATAAGGGTGATTATTAAGACATGACATATAGTGTCGTCTGCTTGAGGGGCAATCTTGCCTGAGGGGCATTCTTGCTAAAAAAATATATCCAAAGTGCTGATATCATCGTTCCAAGTCAAAGTTCTTTAAGACCAACCTGCCAAATTTTTAGATTGCTCCATAGACTCTAAAGGGGGTCAATTAACCTCTACACGAGGGAAGTAAGACACATTAAGAGTATTTTTGGATATTACAAGGCGCTTTTTGTTTCAGTGGAATTTAGAACAAGGCCATATTTATTTGACCATTCGAAGATAGTATTCAGATTTTCATTTATAATACTTACATAATATTTGTTAATAGTGAATGAATAACAACTTTGACTTACACAAGCTGAACGTCGCCAGCATATATTCGTGTCTCGCAATATTTTATTTAAAGTGGTAAATCGTGCATACGCAGAAAAAAGAAGAGGTCCCAAAATCGATTCTTGCGGTACATTGTGGCCCAGCGAGAGTAAATCAGAAACACGATTTCAGAAAAACAACTGATTGACTTCCCCCAGAAAGGTAAGACAGAATTATCTTTTCAGCCTCATAAGAAAAATTGAAGAGATATGACAGTATTCTACAGATTATAGTCTGATAAATATTATCGAACGCTTTTAAGTAATCCAGCAAAACCAGTTACTTTGTCGTTAACTACACGCCTTAGTTACCTGTTCGATCACATCAATGACTGTTGTAGTACTACTAACTATGATGTGGTTGAACACCGGACTGCTTGGTATATAATAGACTTTTACAGCCATATTAATAAAAAACGCTTAGTCCACCTTTAGGCCATGGACTTACAAAACCATGGAATAAGAGTTAGACCATGGACTATAATTTCCTAATAATAAAAAATCGAACAAAATCTACTACAATAAGTATTAACTCTACCTCTTTTTATTGTATGTCCCTGTAAATTTTGTTCTTAAATGTCAGTTCTTCGTCCATCGCTAGACCACCGTCTTCGATGGTCTAGCGAAGGACTTAGTTGGTAAACATCAAATAGCAGAAATTATGTTTTATTAATAGCATTTCGCACTTAGCCCATGGAATAAGTCCTAAACCTTCCCTAGTCCAAGTTTATTAATTTGGGTGTTAGTATTAAGAAAATGCGAAATCTATTTAGAAAGGGCAAAATTGATATCGGCCGAAAATCTTTTTTTGCGGTTTTTTGTTTAGGTATCACTCTTGAAACTCTCCATTGTGAAGGGAAAATGTGTATTGTTAGAATTGTGTTGCTAACGTGAGTAATATATAGGAGAACAAGAGGAAGAATTGCGTGTACAACTGAAGTATATAATTTATCAAAGCCCATTGCATTTGATTTGATAGAACCAAAGCTTTTCACAACCTCTTCTTGAGTAACACATTCAAAATTAAAACAAGCATTTAAGGCTGGCAAATATCGTAGACAGAGTTTCGACGGATAATGGCTTCGCCGATTTCGTTATTGAACCAGGGATTATCTTTATGAACATGTGGAACCTGGAAATCAAAAATTGAAATCAAATTACGCTGCAGAAATCATCCCGTTCTGGAGATATTGTTAAATATATGTCGTCCCATCGGACAGCTCGAAAGTCATACTCAAGAGCATCGAGATTTATGGTTTTAAAATCACGGTACTGAAAACTGGACCCATTTACTTTAGGGAAAAAATCAAAAGAAAGAAGGTCATGCCCAGAAAAATCTGGTGCAGATAGCTGGTCGCACAAAAGAACCTTATTGAGTTATCAGGTTTGTTTTTATATTTTTAAAATAACATACACTTCAACAAGCAATGAAACACTTTACTCCTCAAGAACTCATTATACTCGTGACATCCTTTGCGGAGCAATTCGTCAGTGATTTTTGCGGCACCTACTACAACTCATTTCAACCCAATTTGTTCTCCATTCTCCAAAAGTCAATGCAGTACATGTTATCCTCGATTTCTCCCTTAAATCTTCATTCCTCAGAAAAATTATGTGCAACATCTCTTGCTAAGCACTTAACCTAGTTTTGTTTTTACTTTCAAGTTATTATTTACTATTAAGTATATTGTTCATACATGCAGTATGTATTTGATTGAATTAAGTTAATTAATAAAAAAATTAATTTACTTACTTGCATATTAAGTTCTAAATTTTTCCATTGACAAAAACGAGTAAATTTATCGCTGAAAAAAAAAGAAAATAATTAGTATTGATTAATATAAATTATTATTAGCGTTACAGTACGTTTATCCAGCTTGTACGGAAAAAAATTGTTTAATGATAAGATTAAAATAACGATAATTTAAATCCCTTATACATATATTAAATATATATATTTGGTAGCACAGTTTTTATCCTCTCCAAAAGCTAAGCCCCGAGAATTCTCTCGGCTTAAGATAAGCACCCCAGGGGATTAGTTGTTGTTGAATTTAGCATGCAAATTCTTAATCCCACTCCTCGTTTTTTTTCGTTCAATTTCCCCGGGTTTAGAAGATCAAAGATCCACATTATATGTACATTTGCGGCAAGAGTTAAGTACGAGGGGAGTACTTTGATTTAAAATTGACTTAGTTGCTTATTGCAAGTCTAGAGTAGAAGTTGAAGAGACATTTTTTTGGAACTAGTCGAATAAAAAAGTTTATATGTTTTGTGTTGGTAATTGCCCCTTCACTTCCTTTATCAATTTTGGGAAACTTTGTATAGTGATTATAAGACTAGGACTCACTCCATTTTCATTTTGGAAAAAAAAATTTGTCGATTATTTATTTATAAGTAATGTCTTGTATTTTTTTAAAATTTGAAATGAGAATACAAAAATAATGAATGTTTGGAATATTTTTTTTCTTTTTTGCCTTAAAAAAAGTGTTTCTGTTTTTTAGGACTGCTATAGAAAAACACCAATTTGTAACAGTTTTATACCAGTTGTTCGCTGTTTAAAGCAAGATATATTCACCGGCTGTGGAGTGTTGCAAAAAAAAAAAACAAAAATGTTCCGGAAGTATACTGCACTTCTAACCATACTTATGGTTAGCTTATAGCACTTGTATAAACAGAACTTTTATTAATTGGCGTGACTAAAGTCACTCTCGGCGGCTGGATGTTGTAGGAACTGGGGCCTCAAGATGTATTTTTTCCTACACATCAAGTGCTTACATTACTTCCAAGTTGGTAGCCGCCGGATACTGGTCTTGACTTTATGTGCGAATGTTGATCACGGAAGAATTGCAATATTAAACCCATGGCCCTACAGATTGGAGGTTCGTGGGTTGGGCTAACGACCCAGTAAAAAAACAATGTTGTTATGAAAGACACACGAGAAGCCTCGGATAACGACCCCCCTCAAATGGCAACCAGACCCGGAACGAAAATGGACTACGACCTACGAGTATGCACCTGGAATGTAATCTATACGCCAGGTGCTACTCAAAAACTTGAATCTGTCCTCTCGCGGTACAAGGCAGACATTACCGCGATCCAGGAGATACGATGGATAGGATCAGGAATGACGAAAAGAAAAGATTGCGACATTTATTACAGCTGTTAAGATGCGGATTCGTCGTGGGAAATCGACTCAGGTCGAAAGTCATCGATTTTAAGCCCATTAGCGATCGCCTGGATGTGATCCGCATCAAAGCTAACTTCCCAAACATCAGCCTAATATGTGCATAAGCCTCTACCGATGAAGCTGGGGAGTCTAACAAGGAGGAGTTTTACGACCTCCTGGACGGAGCCTACGGAGCCTGACCGGAGTACGATGTCAAAGTCGTGCTTGGAGACTTCAATGCTAAAGTCGGGAAAGAAAATCTCTTTGGGGGATTAGTTGGAAAGCACAGCCTCCACGACACGACAACAGATAACGGCTTCCCACTAATTGACTTTGCTGCAGCTCGTAATACGGTGATAAGTAGCACTAGGTTTCCAGGCGAAGAATACACACAGCAACCTGGCGATTTACAGATGGTCGAACCGCCAACCAAATCGACCACGTGCTAATTGGCGCAAGGCACGCATCAAACATCTTGGACGTGCGAACCTTCCGAGGTGCAAACGTGGACTCTGTCCACTTTCTTGTTGTTACAAAGTTCAGAGCCCGACTGTCAAACGCAAAGAAAACGAAGGTCGCCCAAAGGAAGAAATTCATCATCGCCTGCTTTAGCACATCTGAGAAAGCCAGAGACTACAGTGAGCAATTGATCGGGAAACTCTCTGCAGTACCCCCAGACACAAGCGTCAAGTGGAACTAGTATGGCGACATCATTAAGGCGACAGCCAAGACCACCATAGGCTACCATCCACCCACGAAAAAGAACGCGTGGTATGGTGATGAATGCGCGGTATTGAAGCAGGAGACGGAAAATGCACGGATGCAAATGCTACAACGGAAAACAAGAGCAGCAATGGAGGAGTACCGTGAAAAAAGAAGGGACGAGAAAAAAACCCTGCGAAGAAAGAAAGGAGCATCCGCAGCCTCTCAGCTTAGGTATCTCGAGGAATTTTGCACCGCCACCAACACCCGCCGGTTCTACAAAACAGCCAAGCAACTGGTATCTGGTTATAGGACTGGCACGCAAGCTCTTCGAAACAGCGAAGGGAACCTAGTCAGGGAATTGTAGACGTAGCGTACCTGCGGAACTCTTCAAGTATGGAGGAGATGTCCTGGTAGGGCGCATGCACCAGCCCATCAACTAAGTGTGGGAGGAGGAAAGAATGCCCGACGACAGGTCAAATAGCTCCATATGCCCAATCTGCAAAAAAGGCGATCATATGTCCTGCAAAAACTACAGAGGCATATCCCTGCTTAATGTTGCCTACAAGATCCTATCCAACGTATTATGTGAGCGTCTAAAACCTTTCTGCAACACTATCATCGGCAACACCAGTGGGGCTTCAGGCCAGGCAGATCAACGATAGACCAAATATTTACAATGAGGCAAATCCATCTTTTCATCGACTTCAAAGCCGTAATGATAGAATAAGTCGCCAAAAACTTCTATTGACGATGTCGGAACTCGGGATCCCCAAAAAACTGATCCAGCTTTGCCGCATGACGTTACAAAATACGCGGTGCAACGTGCAAATGGGAAACAGCTCATCTGAGCTTTTCCAGACGTGTACAGTGTTCATATAGTACGCAAGAGTGGTGTTAACCTGCAAGGCACTATCTTCAACAGGTCTTCCCAACTGCTTAGTTATGCGGACGACATCGATATCATCGGCCGCTCCAAGCGAGCTGTACTTGAAGCATTCACAGCTATTGATGAACAGGCGAAATGCGTTGGTCTTGAAGGGAATGAGGACAAAACCAAGTATATGCTATCAAGAAACAAAGCCTCATCTGTCCATCGCCTAGGACAAAACGTCACTGTTGGTAGCAGTAATTTCCAGGTAGTCAAGGAGTTCACCTACCTCGGAACAAACATCAATTCCACGAATGACACCTTAGTGGAAGTTCGACCAAAAATTACCCTAGCGAACCGCTGTTACTTCGATTTGGCCAAACAAATGGGTTCAAAACTCCTGCCTCGAAAGACAAAGTGCACAATTTACAAAATGCTAATTTTACCAGCTGGACGATAAGTAAAAAAGCGGAATTGATACTGAGCACTTTCGAGAGAAAAATTCTTCGGAGGATATTTGGTCCTATATGTTAAGAGGGCGAATGGAGAAGATTCAATCGAGAATTGTACGAGCTGTACCAAGATGTGAATGTAGTCCAAAGAGCCAAAGCGCGTCGACTACACTGGCTCGGCCACATCGAGCGAATGGACAACAACGCTCCAGCCAAGAAAATCTTCGAATCCCAGCTTGCAGGTTCGAGACAACCAGGAAGACCGAAACTCTGCTACAGGGACCCGGCGGTTACAGAGGCAAGAGCGCTTGATCTCGACGACTGGAGGGAGCGTGCAAGGGACCGCAATCCATGGAAGACCGCAATATGTCAGGCAGCGACCCTCCATGGATCGGGAGCCGGATAAGTAAGTAAAGTATAGTCACTCTCATTTAATAAGCTGCATATTCAGTTTATGGTCAAATAAATTTTCTTAAATTCATATGTACATTTTTTTAAATTGACTTACCTTTCCACGAATTTTTTGAAAGGCTTCGATTTGAGATGACTAAAAATTTCTTCGATATAAGGCTAAAAATATATAAAATGTTAATGATTTATCTTGAATGTTAGAATGTTCGAAACTTACCTCAAATAAATTAATTGGAACTTCATTTTTTAATAGATATTTCTGAACATTAGCAACCGCCTCTTTCGAATATTCCTATTGAATCAATAAAATAATTAATACAACAGGATTAATTTATACATTTGTATAAGAATTATATTAAAATCTATAAGTTGTCTGCTAATTGTCCTGCATGATGAGGAAGACATTTGTAACAGGATTTAATTTTGGAAGCATATTTGTATTTACAATATATAAAGATTTGCTTTGTGATCAAAATAAAACCTGCCCAACTCTAATATCGGTCATAAACAAGAAATCCAAGTTCATACAAAATTAGTGTTTATTATATCACAAGAACTTTATACTTAGAAATAAATTATTTAAAAATCTATTGCTGAGTTGTAAAAATATACGTAGACCAGCAGATAAGAAATTTGAACGACAAAACATACATATCACAATGACAGTACTCTGAGCTTTTTCATATTCGTTTTCAGATTCACCTTCTTGTTCTTCGGATGTGGAACTGAAACGGCAGCGTATGATACGCTCAATAAATTCTAATCTCAACAACATGGTCCATGGTGGATAAACATCCTTGTAGAATTTAATACTTCAAAAAATCAGTGCTGTATTTTGTCGTTAAGGCAGAACCAAACCCCATGTCGCTATCGATGAGCGGCACTTGCATTGAAGAAACCGATCAGCTTTCAGTCTTTGGTATCTGCATCAAAGACCACCTCTTGTGCAATGACCACATATTCGATGTCGCCAAAAACGCTGGAGTGTTTGGGCTTTCTACGAAGATGCAAGAAATTTTTCTCTTCTCCCCGTTTTATCTGGTTATAATCTATAAGGAATTAATTGCTCCAAAACTAGAGTATATCTCACATTTGGGAAGTAGCTCCCGAAACTCATTTTAATAGAATTCAAAATAGAGCTCTAAGAAGGATAGGTGATAAAACTGTAATGGAAACATTTACATCTCTCGAGCACCGTCGAAATGTTTTATGTCTTTCATTATTTTATCGCTATTTTTATAAGCAATGTTCTAGCGAAATAGCCAGTTGCATTCATCCCCTTAAAATATTCAACCGTAATACTCCCGCTTTTGTGAACCCTTGATCACAACTTCGGACGTACTGTGAAGTACAGATTCTTTGTTTAGTCGTAAAACACAATGTGTATTGTTTTACCATGCTCTATTTTTGCCTCTCATTTTGATATCATGATCTTCAAAACCAATGTATATCGCTATTTAATTCTAAATCGTTCCCTACTTTCCTAACACACGCATTGTGCTTGGCTACTAAGCGGCTGGTCATGGTTCAATACACGATGAAGGCACAATAAGTTTTTCAATTAAAATGAAAAAGTAGACCAGCACCACTAGAGCAAAGAAATCTTATGATCGACCTTGGCAAGTCGTGAAATAGCTATAATTCCAGCCAAAAATAATTGAGAAAAAACTTGGTGGTAGCACACTCAAGTTGTTGTTGGGCATTCAAAGTCGTTACATATTAAGAATAGTCAAGACCCATTTAGTACGCGCGCAATTATAAAAAATATCGATATTCTTTGCCATTCAATCGACAACGCTTCAGGTACTTGAAAAAACCTTTCGATTTCTGTATTTTTAAAACCCTATATACTTATCTCGCTGTAGTCTTTGCGTGTCTAGTAAAAAATTTTGCAATCGATTTAAAAACTAACTTGCCGATGATCATGAAACTTTAAGTTTTAAACAAATGGTTTCATTAGAAAAAGGGATTGAGAAACAACAGAGAACCTATCTTGTATACATTTTGCCCACTGTTTTATTTTAAAAACCCAAATCAAACAATTTTGTTTGTATTATGTTTATTTAATTTTATCTTAATTTAATTAATTTTAAATTAATGAAATACAAACGTAAATATTTTTACGTTCATTCATTCTCTTAACATAAAAATAAAGAGTCGTGATGTTCATGACTTTCGAAACAGATTTATGATTTATTTCTTAAATAGGCCAAAAATCAAAGAATTTACTTTGATTTCTTTATATCATTAATTTGTTAAAATATGTTTTTCCAAGAAAATAAACAAATAGTGGGTAATTATAAAGTTAATAGGAAAATGCAAATGAAGACAAGTACCGGCCTATACATAGATAACGAAACTAGTTCTGTAGGGAACATTTAATTCGGTAACATAACGGATTAAAGAGGATATTTAAAATTCAGCCTCTTCAGAATGTGAACACAGATCGATTCTGTGATTAGATTCAAATTTGCTTCTGCTGCATTCATACGTACTTATACGTAGATTCTTAAACCGAATGTAATTTTAAAAAATTTAAAACTCTTCACCCTTTTTTAAGCATTGAAATTTAAAATATTTTATTTCAAGGAGCATATGGCTAAATTTCTAATCGTCAAAAAAAAACTGAGCATCATTTTAATTGTTGATATATTTTACAGATTCTTAATTAAAATAATTTTTATATAAAATCTATATTCAAAAAAATATGATATATTTTATATGTAACCATAAATTTACGTAAAATATATATGTATATAAACTAAGCGTTTGGTATTTATTTAATGCTTTACATATGTAAATGTTGTCGCGTTAATTAAAACTTAATTATGGGGTTCATATAATTGGCGATTATTAATTCAGCTGTTATAATGCGAATAAAAACTTACGTGCGTGTGAGAGAGCATTTCTTTCATTATAAAATTATCGTAAATTTCACGCGCCAAACTTTTTCGGTCATCGCAGCATTCTGTTTTTTCAAACGCTTTAATCTGTATTAAATTGTATAAATTGAAATGTACACTTTGTGCCATAATACCAAAATAATATAACCTGTTCATAAAATTTAAGATGCTGTATTGGCTCCTCAAAGTCACCTTCGCAAAACTCTTTGAATAAAAGATATCCTATAAAAAGAAGAATAACAATTTTTTACTTCTAATATCTACAAAATAGGACTAATATGAGAATAAATAATGAAATATATTAATTAAAAATATATTTACAATATATATGTACATATATTTACCAAAAACTTGATTGAAAATTTTATGAAAATTTAGTTCATTTTCCTTCTCCATATATTTGTACATTACACTACGAACACTGAAATAAATAAATAGCATTAGTAATATATAAATTAAATATGATAAATATTTAATAAATAGCTTTTACCTAATTCTAAATTTAAATTTTAATATTGAACGTTTATATTATGTGAGCAATTATTATTTTCAATTATATTTCTAATTAGTTTAAATAGCCCTTTTCCCTCAATTTGATTTAAATGTAAATAAAGCAAGTTTATTTCCTCTTTTCGGTCGCTATCCACCACCAGGGGTGTATTAATTTTAATTATGATAAATCAACAATGAATATTAGTGAACTCTATTTAAGTAATTTCTGAGAAAAATAATTTGTAAAAGAAAACAAAATAAATTAACATAAAATAGACATTATTTTTCTTGAACAAACAAAAATGATCACACTAGTGTATGCAGGTGCTTATAGAATTCAATAAGTATCTGCATACACTAATGTGATAATTTGAGTAGTACAGTTTCATGGAGATACGTTATGATAAAATCTAGTTTAAAACCACTCTAATATGTAATAATATTATCTAAAATAATGCTTAGTCCACCACTAGTCCATGACTTTACTAAACCATAGAATAAAAGTTAGTATACGCACTAAAATTTTCAATTAATAAAAAATCAAAAATACACGAACAAAATCTACTAGTTACAATACGTATCAACTCTATTTATTTATATTCCATGTTCCTTTAAATTTTTTTCTTAATGTCAATTCTTATGCCCGTTTGCTGATACGAATCATAAAAATTTATGTTGAAGTTAAAACGCTTAAGGGCTACTTTTTCCTCTGCGTAAAGAACTTAAATGCTTAAGTTGTGTATCAGCAAATGGGCCTTAGTCATTCGCTAAACCACCGTCTTCGTTGATGTAGCGAAGGACTAAGTTTGTAAATCGTCGGTTTAATGCGAAAAGACATTTTGTAGATTTCGAGAAAATCGAGTTTGAAGTTTTGAAATTACTTGTTTTTACTCTTGTTTTTACAATTAGAAGGATTTCTATTATTCTGAGGCTTTTGATGAGTTATTTAATCGATAGCTATGATAAAAATTAACAATTCTGCATTTTTAGATTAAAATTGACCAAAAGTATACTTAGTGACTTTTTGCAATAAACCGACGAAATGTCAAATAGCAAATATTTTGTTTTATTTATAGTGTTTCGCACTTAGCCCACGGAATAAGCCCTAAACCTTCCCTAGCCCATATTTATTAATTTGGGTGTATTTATTTTACTCATTCACGTTTTAATAGTTTAAGAAATTAAGGAATGAATAAATTAAATCTATTGAGGCTTTTAATAAATCTATACACAATTTTGATTTGTTTTGTTTACAAAATTCTTAAAATGTAAGTTATTTTACCGACTTAGCATTGGTCTGGTAGAATTGTACAATTTAATCACAGGAATTACAACCTATGAAACAAGTTAGGTATAAATATTTGAATTTCATATTTTTTCTTAAATAAGTATTTGTTGAATAACAGCATATTTTACATTGGTACTGAAACTGACAACAAATAAATAAAAAATAAAATGCACGACTGCATTGTACGAACTTGCTCTTTTAGCTAAAAACTTTAATGCCATTTGAATTCCTAGACAAATGAAAATATATCAAAAGTCGTTGGAATGGTTTCTTAAAAAAATTAATTTATGTACAAAATTTTAAAAACATCAAGTACGCTTGAAAGATTACAAAAATTACAAAATAAAATATTGCGTTCGGTTTTAAAATGTAGTAGATATACATCTATTCAAAGTATGTTGGAAACACTTGGTTAAATGTTAAACAGAGAGTAGTTATGAGCACACTTATTTTTATTTTTAAATTTTTGTAAGAGTAATTAAGAACTTCTAAAAACAAATAATATACAGGATGGAACACGCATCGTGCTACAAAAATAAAACGTAATAACTTTTTTTAGTGTGAGTAATCGGCTTATTTTTTTTTATTTTATAGGCTACTATATAGATTTATCAAAATGAATGCTTGGGATACTGAAAAAAGGATTTGGATAGTGCAGCGATACCATTCTTTGCAGTCCGTCATATCCGTCCAAAGGGAATTTAGGCTGGAGTTTGGCGTACTCCCCCGAGTAGATGGACCATTATGAGGCTGGTGAACATGTTTGCCGAATCTGGAAGCATCAAACGAAGACCGTATCACCGAGATCCCAATGTTCGCGTTGCTGTTGCATCGGCAATACTGGCAAATCCAAGTGTTTCGACTCGAAACTTATCGGGCCACATTGGAGTTAGCTGACGGCCATTACAACGGATACTTCATAATGACTTAAACTTGTTTCCGTACAAAGTCCAAATTACAAGCAAGTTAAACTCTCAGGATTTGCCTGTTCGCCTGGAATTTTGCCGAAAAATGATTGCAATGGCCGAAGAAGACAACACATTGATAAATTGTTTGTTCATGTCTGATGAGGCCCATTTTGACTTAAACGGCAATGTTAACAAGCAAAATTGCCGTATATTGAGTTAATCTAATCCAGAAATGCTCCATGAGACGGAACTGCACCCAGAACGAGTCACTGTGTGGTGCGCAGTTTCATCAAGGTGTATTGTCGGGCCATACTTCTTTGAAGAAAACGGTGTAACCAAACTCAATGGGGACCGTTATTTAAAGATGTTGAACGAGTTTTTTTTACAAAGAACTTCGCCGAAAAAGTATCTCTTTCATAAGGATTTGGTTTCAACAAGATGGAGGAAGTGCACACGTAGCCACATTAGTTATGGCGGAGCTCCAACGAAAATTCCCTAACAAATTGATATCCAGAAACTGCACTTTCCACTGGCCCCCAAGGTCACTTGACCTGACTGCACCAGACTTTTTTTATGGGGTTATGTCAAGCAGGAAGTGTACAAATTTGAATGAATTGAAGCAGTACATTAAGACGATAATTGAGGCGATTCCAATTTCAATCCTTCAGGCCGCAATGAACAATTTTCTGATCAGGTGCCGCATATGCGTGGATGAGCGTGGAGGTCTTTAAAAACCATTAGTTATTTAAAATAAAATTTAATTTTTAATCCAATAAAAAAAAATAATGAAATACATCGATTAAAATAAAAGTTATTTAAATTTTTTATTGTAGCACGATTGGTGTGCCACCCTGTAGTTTATAAGAATTCAAACAATGTAACCATTTATAAATAATGGCTAATGAAGCTAAATAAACTTTGAATTGGAATTGAATTGAATAAAGTTTGAAACGCTATTTTGCAGTAGTAATTATTAATATACATACATACATACATACATATACAATTTTAATATCAAAAAAATTCAGTAAGTTTCAGGTTTTTGAAAAATCGATTGTTCAAAGAAAAAATGTATTTATTTTTTAAAATTTTGAAAATCTTAGTATGTAGTTTTAATTTAAACGGTTCATCCCATTGTGAGAAAGTCGAAAATATGAAAAGTGGTCCTACGAGAAGTACCGTTAATAAGTACGCAAAATAAAATATTTCTTTACTTTTAAAGTGGATTGCACTAATACAAGAACACACATTTTTTTAATCAAAATACGTTTTTTTTTAATATTAGTATGAGAGGTACCGTTGTTTTTTATTTTAAGAAAATAGGTTTTTTTAACTGTTCCAAGTTAATGTCAAAAAACTACCAAGTACGAAGTTTCGAAAAAAATCGATTGAGTAGTTTTGAAATGTTGGTTTTAAAGTTTTTTTTTTATTTCCAAAAAAGAAATGTTTTGAACTATTTTGCATTTGTGTTTAAACTTTCTAGCAGCTTCTGCATAAAATAATATAAATATAAAAAAATAAAATGAATCGATTTCCAGAAAATCGAAAATCAAAAAAATGGTCTACTACCAAAAATAACAATTAAAAAAAAATTACCAAAAAGTACATTTCCCTTCACCAGATTTTTTTTTATAAAAATCGTTGTAGCCGTTTAAAAAAAATTAGATTTTTCTTTTTGATCAAAAGTAGACAGGTACCGTTAATTTTCGTCTTAAAATACTGTGTCGGCATATTACCGAACAAAAAAAAAACAATATGTACCAAGTTTGAATGAAATACATCTAAGCGTTTAAGCTGTTAGCTTGAAGCAGAGAGACGGAATTGCGGGACCACTTTCTTTGCTATCATCGTAATGTCAAATTTGATCAAAATCTCGTGTTCGATTTTTTTACGAATTCTTAACTTTCTATATACTATATGTACATATATCGCAAGTAAAACTTAGCTAACAACACTTAACAAAAATATAAGAAGGGACTGAAATTTAAAATGATTAAGTTTAGGAAATGTACATATGTACATATATAAGTTTTGAAAATCTTAGCATTGAATTAAGAAATAGGTATATAATATATATGTAGATCTAAAACATATTTAAAATTTGCTTATGTATTTTATAAATGAACTACTGGTCTATTGATTATTAAGACATGAGTTTAAAAAATAATTGAGCTTAAATGGTTTCCATCTTGTAGCAACTATTCAAAAAAATATCATTTGTTTTGCCTTGGAATACAATTGTCCATGAAGAATACAAAATACATACATACACTAAAAATTCAAGAACACAAAATATGTTATTTCATAAGGGTGTAAAATTGTTTATGATCTTCCAAATAATTGGAAACATTTATAAATAATGGCTAATGAAGCTCAATAAACTTTGAATTGAATTGAATATATGTATTTCGGGCATAAAAAGAAAAATTAATATATGCATGTATTATTTGTAATAATAGTTCGAAGATTTCTTGATAGAGTTTGCCAAACATTATTTTGTAGATTAAATTATATTTTAACAAAAACTTCAACAAAATTTTCAACAATAGATTTAGATTTATTACTTAATGGATAATATTGTTTTTGTAACTACAGTCGAATTTCGATAAGTCGAATTTTGATAACTCGAATATTTGATAACTCGAATGAAATTGGGTGGCAATAGCGCGAAGCTTGAAGTTTACATGTAATTTTTGTTTGATAACTCGAACTTCTATAACTAAAATGTCTCGATAACTCGAAGATATTATTTGGCGTCAAATTTTTTAAGGAAATTATCAAATTCTGTGGATTTTTACAAGTTCATTTCATAATGCATTGCGTTTGTGGGTGCTGTTTTATGTTCTATGACCTTGTATACATATGTGTGTGTTAAAAGTTGTGATTCAGTTAAGTGTGAGAAAAAGCTGTCATATTCCGGTGTTAGAACACACATTATGTTTGTTCAATGAGGCTGTTCGGAACAGATTAGAACACTTTAGAACAGAAAAGTACAGGATTTTGCTTTTCAATAAGAAATTTTCTGTTCTAAACTGTTCTGGTTTGGTGTTCAATGAGTCAGCTTGGAACAGTTTCGAACACTTTAGAACAGGATTTTCTGCACTTGCTTTTTAGGTAGAACAGGTAAGAACAAATTTTTGAGAACTGTCAAAACCAATTGTTGGTGTTAAAAAGAAATATTTCGGTGTTAGATTTAGTTAATAAATCATATTCCGTGTCGGAATCATCTCAATTTCATGAATAAATAAATAAATTCAACTCCATTTCAGTAAATTTTAAGAACTTCGATGTAAAAATAAACGAACTTGAATTGTAGGTAAACAACAATAATTTTTTTTATATTTTCTGCCAGATGACTGACTGTTCTAAGTTGTTCTATCTTGTTCTGAAGTTTCTCACGAATCTGTTCTGTACTGTCCTGTTCTGTCCTGTTCTGTTCTATTCTGTTCTAACTTTTTCGTCACTGAACAATCTTATTATTAGGTTGATATACGTATGTATTATAATAAGAATTCAGTCTTATTTTAAAAATTAAGAAGAAAACGAAATAAAAAGTGTAAAGAAACTGACGTAGATATTAACAGTGCAGTGTGAAGTTTTTATTAAAAGTAAAGCTAACGTGGATATGTCGTTAAACGAACATTAAAAACATCTAAACTAAACTATTAAATATAGCATTCCGGCAAAGCCATTCGTCAGTCAAGTATAACAGAATATTTTAAATAATCACAACAACTGTACTTTTTGTATTCGTAAATAAATATTACGTAAATTATATTAATTTTCTGTTTTACTAGATAACTCCAAGTCTTGATAACTCGAATTATTTTGTTGGCAAATGATGTTTCGTGTTAACGGAGTTCGACTGTAATTGCTTTCAAAAATAAGAAGCAATAGGGTAGAGTCCCCAGTGGCCGGCCCCTTAAGCAATTTTTCGTAAAAAAATATGGCACAGGAGCTGCAAATATCAAACTTTTCCCACTCATTCTTGAAGCAAATTATTCTTTGTAAATTGAACAATTATTTATTTAGGTTTTATAAAAAAAAAAGTCATATTCCCCAGTGTCGGGCCGCTATTATCCTATTTCCGGCCACTTATGCTCTTGAATTCGGCCACACAAAATTAGGCCTGAACCAATTTTTTTTATATGAAGCGGTCGAACTTAGGACACACATCCCAATATGCGGCCCCCTAGTTTCTACTTACAAAAAGGCGGCCGAGTACTTGATTTTATTGATTTTTAATTGCAGTTTTTGCTCGATTGATCGTGATTTATTTATTTCTGTAATTTTCTCGAAAAATTAAATGTTGCCTATTTTCGGCCGGGGGCCGATTTAAGGAAACTTCATTTTTTTTTTGTTTCCTATGTCCGGCCCCCTTGAAAACGACCATAATTACAAAATATTTTTCAATTTTAAAGCAAATTTTAATTGGAAAATATACTCTTATACTATATAAACACCAAATAAAATCATTAACCCAATAAAATTCCCTCAAAATTACTAAATTCTGGTACAATGTTTACTAAGGGTTCCAACAGTTATCCAGTGCAAATAATTTTTCCGATGGGTTGCGCATTTAATTATCTCATAACTCTGAAATTACTGTAAATATCTAATGACCATTTTGACATATTATAAGGAATAGGTGTCAAATCGTAATAAGGCTCCAAGCAGAGAAGTAGGTCCTTAGATTTCTTAATTAGAACGCTTTTATTTGTAAGGGGACGGCTACTGGAGGGGGCCGGCAATAGGCGACTCTACCCTATTATTAATCGCTACATGCAATTTGTTTTTTTATTCAATGAAAATTATACGAACACCGGAATATCTACCCTACCAATTTTTTAAGCTTATGTACATAAATAAACTAAAATATTTTTTTATGACCAATTCACCAATTAAAGCACTGTATTTTAGGAATTGTTTTCACATCTATTCAAAGGTGTGTGCTATTATTTATTTAATTTTTTTTACACAAAAAATACCTTACATTTTACATTACTGATAATTTTGTTTTAAGAAACAAATGTATCTATCATATGTGTCACCCAAATATCGACGTAAATCGAATTCGAGATGAAACAACATCCAACTAAAAGTAAGATTTTTTATTAAAACACCTACGAATATTACCAGGAATACTTATTGTTTCTTCGTCGTCGTATTATTCACCTAAACATAAATTCCTGTATTATTTTTTGTACGAAAATACATAATGTATGTATGTATATATGAAGAAATGTACTGTGGAGTGTGGCCGGCTAAATTTATACAAAGTTTAGATAAACAAAAAATTTAAGTGCACAATCAAATAAAGAACATACACTATACGTTTTTATTGCTCCTCTTCTAGGTATGTATGTATATACAAAAAAACAGACTTAAGCTTTTTAGATAATATTAACAACAATAATATAATTATAAAGGGTGAAGTATATACAACAAAGGCATTAGAGCTAAAATATCATGTTTTACAAATTACACATAAAAATGGAAAAAATATAAAACTTTCGCTATAATTTGGATTTGTAATATATGCGCATAATTGTATAGAAATGTACATACTATATGATAGTATAGTATATTATTGGTATCATATTTAATGTTTTGAGAGGTCCTTATTGTATTATTTAATATTTAATGGAACATGAAAGCATATTGGTTTTCTTTACCTTGGATCGGGTAATATTAACTTTTTACTTGCTCTTGCTGCGGGGGTGCATTTAGATTTTTCCATTGCCATTAAATAGCTGACATCGGCCAAAACAGCCTCGAGGTCCGCCATTTTAGGGTAAATCTAATTTATACCGCAGGCTTTTGTGTTGTTTTCTAAGTTTTTTTTCCTGATTCACTTATGGTTAATGTGATTGCATTATCATGACTTTATTTAATATTTATTTTTATATTAAAATAAAAGAACAAATTATAATACAACATTTGACAAAAGGTAGCGATAACGATACGACGTAAGTTGGTCAATTTTTCTGTATCCAAATATTTTTTTCCAAATGCCAATTTGACAGCTATTTTTAGTAATAGATTTTTATTAAAGTATTCTTATCCAATTTAACCTCCGTGCCCACATTATTTTAGTACTTCAGCAAGCGCCAGCTATGAATCAGACCTAAACCTTAACAAGGCTAAGGCTGACAGGAACCATTGGCCTCGCTCGGTGGCAAAACCTAACCGATCCGCTTGGTGTTGTTGTAACGCCTAAGGAAAAAACTGCTGATGAACTAAACTTATGTTGTCAAAAACAAATCTCAAGCTACCCAAAAATAATTGGATTCATTGAGATTCCTTTGGAAATGTGAGGAACAGCTGATTCAAAACTGCAGATGTGTATGCAATACAACTGACATAACAAGAAAGCTACCTGAATCGTTCGAAAATAAATCCGCTACAAAGGTATCTTGGATAGCCTATCGGCCGCGCACCGAACAAGGCCATTGAATATCCAATCATATTAGAGGCGCTCGGTAGCGCACAGCTTTGTTGTTGTAATACGTGTCAAATATCTTTTAATTAACATCTGACGACCATAACAACGAACAAAACATGATTTCCAAATCGAAGCCAAGCTAGCGCTAAATTTCTGGTAAACTTAGGTATCGTAGTGCAAAGCTGACTACGAAATCAGGGCGTCAAATCCCGATCTGTGAAGATGTGAAGTGATAAATTTTATCACGCTTTCACGTCTGGATTCGGGAAAAAGTGAAGTTAAATGCCAAACATTTTTCATATGATAATATTTTGATCACAATCAATTGTTTTGTGAAGAAAATGTTTCTATTCGAATATATTTATTAGAAAAACAGGATTTTGCACATAACAAGTAAGCAACAATTATATTTATACACAAATTTATTTTGGTAGTAAGTTATATTTGTGTTAATTTGAGTAAATAACGAAATTGTTAAATCAACAGATTCAAAACAGCCGACGCGACGGTGCTCACACCCGCGACAGATCGTTGGAAACTACCCATTGCAAAAAAATGCAGAGCACTTTACCATATTTAAATGGCTTTGAAGAGCAATTATAAGTTGAGTGTTTTTCAAGAATGCTCTCAATTCACGTATTAAATCCATGCATAAATGTTTTGGGAATATATAAAGTTCAATAAAGTGCTCCTAGTTGTAACTTCGAATAGATCCTGCCCATCTCGAAGGGAAAGCCTCAATGTCCTCACATGAAAAAATAATAAATCTTACTCAAAACAGAGATACTATTGAATATAATATAAAACCCACAATTGTTCAGTACGACGTCTTTTATTAATTTATAAAACGAATTATTATTCCGGACATTATTTTTAAGCAAATTCAGAAACTGAAATGAAATATTTACCTTTCCCAACAGAAAATCTAATCAGAAATGACAGAATTTATCATTTGGTACATTTTAGTACAAACTTTATCACAATGAGTTCTAGAAACGCATAAGGCGTGTGCATGAAGTTGGAAAATGATAAACCTCTGTGAAAACTGAAATGATATTTTTTTTTCACTTCAAAACTTCACAGACGGGAATTGACCCCCAGCTTTTTGTTGTTTGTGAATTTTAATTACGTACCTAATACATCATCTTCTTCTTCTGAATCCATTGAAACATTTGTGGTTGTTACTTCCTGATTCATTTTGAATTTATATTTTAGCCAACAAATGTATGTTTAATTCGCTTTGAGCCGAAGCGTAATCATAAGCAAATAGCTTTTTTTTCTGTTTTGACTTTTGACAGAAATGGTTACCTATTGGGTATTATACGTTCACAAACGCACAATATATTTTCAGCAATGTATCAGAAAGCTGTGCGACACCGAACGCCCTCATTGACACCTGTTAAGTTGCTTTCCACGCTACCTGGAACTGAGCGTGTGAACTTTCAATTGGAGATATATTCTTTTTCGATTTGACGTTCAATGTATTTGCCATAAGAAAAAAACAAAAAAAGGGGCTGAAAAACATTCATTTTACTACTTAATTTTATATGAACGGGTACCCATATTATGAATTTAATATAATAAGAATTCATCGAGTATAAAAATCAAGAAGAATATATATCAAAACTTAATTTTAATTTGTTTTATTTTGCAGATAAAAAATGCAAACAAGCCGAATTGTTGTTGTTGTTTTTTTTAGTGAGCTCATGTCGTCAGTCAAACTGATGTCATTTGCGTAGTATGGGAAGGGGGTTTAAGAAACTAAAGTAACATAGGGGTTAATGAATTTCTATGTTCCCATATGTTATAAAGCAAATGCTCAATATGTTAAAATGAGGGAGGTGGGCCTTGCGTAAATATGTTTATAATATGGGTGTAGGTATTTCTATTAATTTAAAGGTTGTACGCATATCTTAAATTTTTCTTATTAGCAGAAAATTGAAGAAATCATTTGTCGTTTGTGAAATTAATTAATATAATTCGTTTTTCTTAAAAGAACTAAAAAATAAATCTTATTCAATAAACATAAGCATTTGATATGTTCAAGATATAAATAATATAAGAACCCCTTTGTATGTGAATCCAATAAAAATGTTCATTAATTTTATTGTTAAATTTTGATATGGAATTTTCAACTTTTGTAGCTTTTATTAATATTTATAAAAATTACATACATAAATAATATATTAAACAAAAATAAAATGCATCCGTTTATCAAAAAATTTTAGGCTTTCGATAAATTATTACACCTGCAAACAAAACACAATGTTTTTTTTTAGTTTCTTAGATTTCTTTTCCCATAATTGGTATGAAGAAATTAGTTATTCTCTAAGCAAACGTTCAATTAGTCAAAAAGATTCATTTTAAAAACAAACATACTTTTCGTAAAAAAAATCGTAATTTTAATAATCCTGCCAACGGCCCTGTCCTTTGTATATTTAATCTATAGTAATATCGTCTGGTGTGGTAAATAAGAAGCCACCTAGTGTCCTTATCCAAAAATTTCTCTCAACACTAAAAGTTGCGGAAAAAATGTTTAATGTTGAGAAAATTTTCAGATTGGGAAACATGTATGTGAATATATGGTGGAATAATTGACAATTGCGTGAATGGGAACATTATATAGAAAATGTTTAAGAGTGCGAGTGAACAAAAAATAGAACATTATAGGCAAAAAAAGCGGTATTTTTTGGTATTGTATTACATGCATATACCTAAATATATATGTGAAACATAGAAATAAATTTTTGTAGGTGTAGATACGTGGATTTGGTTTGGGTGTGTAGTTCCTTATGAATGAAAAAGATATTTTTTGTTTAAAAGCGAGAAAGTAGAAATACAGTGTTTTTCTGTAGATGTGGATTTGGTTTGGGTGTATAGATTTTTACGAATTCATTGATATTTTTGTGGGTAATATCATTAGAATTTTAAATTTTGGTGCGAAATCCAGCAACGTTGTAGATATAACTAAATAAATGTCGGATGTAGGTATGGTTGTAATGTTAATGAATGGTTGTCAGTTAGAATCACAAAAAAATGTCAACAGAAAATCGAGAAAAAGTTCAAAAGCCTTTAACTTCTGAACTATTTTAGGTAGTAACTTTTTATAAGATAAAACTGTATGTACTGCTAGGTATACTATACGTACATTTTTGGTTAAACATTTTTTTCTACTTCAGATTTTTTTGTAGTTATGCATATAGGTACATATGTACCTACCTATTTTTGCATTTTTGAATTTTTGTGTAGGAAGGTATATTTCTAATAATAATACATATAATAATAATAATAATAGTTCTAATCTAAATTTGAATTCTGATACCTTTTTAGGGTAGGTATGATTATATACAAAAATTTCCAAGAATCTTGGAGCGGTTTTTTTAAAATAATTTTTACTTGAAATTGTAGGTAGGTATTAAGGCAAGTTACGTACATATGTTTTTTCTAACAATCAATCATGACATTACGATCATAGCGAACACCAAAAAAGTGAGTCCCCCAATTCCGCCTGTCTGTCTGTCCTCGAGTCTGCAGCCTAAACCGTTCGGTGGATCTGCTTCAAACTACACGTTTTTTCATTTTTTTAAGACGACAAATAACAGTAGCTCCCATACATTTTTTGGCCAAAAACAAAAATCTTATTTTTCTCAAAAACGGCACCAACGATTTTGATTAAACAAAAACAGTCCATTAATGAAGGAAATGGTATCTTTTGATAATTTTTTTTTGGAAAAAAATTGTTATTTTTGGTACCTCTAGTAGAACCATTTTTTTTGGTTTTCGATTTTCTCGGAAACGGTTTATCTGATTTTTTTTTTTTGAAATATTTACGCAGAAGCTCCCAAAAGGGTTGAACACTATTGTTACCAAAATTTTTCAAATAAATTTCTTTTAGAAAATAATTTTTTTTTTGAAAACTCAAAATTTCGAAAACGACTCAATAGATTTTTTCGAAACTACGTAGGTATTTGATGGTTTTCTGACATTATCTTGAATAGTTAAAAAAAACTATTTTTCTAAAATAAAAAACAACGGTACTTTAAAAACAGCTCCTAGAATATTTATATAAAATGTTGTGTTCTTATAGTAGTACAGTCCATTTTCAAATATAAAAATATTTTATTTTGCGTACTTATTAACAGTACTTCCCATAGAACCACTTTTAGTTTTTATTAACACACTTTAATATTTTCGACTTTATCGCTATTCGATGGGCCGATTAAAATTATTCTTGCTAAAAGTGTTAATAAAACTGTTTACTAAATTTTCAAATGCGAGTTTTTCGATCTTTAATAAGTAAATAATTTTTTTTTTGAAAAACCGATTTTTCTAAAACCAGACAGTGATTTGTTTTGAAATTTGAATTTTATATGTATGTTAATAATATCTTCAAAATGTCTTTCCAATTATTTTTCTAAAAATGTTTTTAAAATTTTATACATAAAAAATTAATTTAAAAGAAAACCGCTTCAACGATTTTTGACATTTTTTTATATTTTCTTATTTATCCAGGCTTATCTTTGATGTTTAATATTTTTTTCAAAAATGTTTGTCTTCTTTCAAATTTCATATTAAGAAAAACATTAATCAGAAACTTCACTTTTGTCAAAAAAAAAAAAATATTTGAAAATTTTTAGCCAATCAAAAAATATAATGTCGATTTATATAGCCTTTCCAAATTAAATTCACGTTTTTACAAATCAAGTTCAACTTTTTGCAAATCAAATGCACGTTTTTGGAAATTAAATCGTTTTAAATAAATTATAAGATATTGTTTGATGTAATTTAAAAGGCTATATGTATTTATTAAAAAGAACAGCCGACTTTTAATTGTACAGGCTATACTTCCAATAAATTCACACACCTTTCCTTATTATTATTTAAAAAAAAAAACACTTTTAATACAAGCACTTTAAATACGAAAAAAAAATGTTCACTCCACATAAAGATACCAAAGAAGGTATGTAAGTATGTATATAATTATATACACTTCACAGATCTTATAATATGTTCACAACACTTAAAATTAATAAAAGTCCATTTGCAAATAGAATTGCATTGTAGGTGTTTTAGTTATATCTAAATTTTATCCACGAAATTCACACAAAATACTACCTACAGCACAAACAATTATGTAGGTATGTAATCTGCCCATATTCAACTGGACATTTTTCACTATTTCATTATTATTAAGATGTTATTTTTCTTATTCTTATCGAAAGACCTTGAAACACCTTGAACTTAAACTTAAAAAAAAATTAAAAAAAAAATGCCAAAAATAAATCAAAACAAAACATAACAACAAAACGAAACTAAATGTAAAATTCACACACACGCACTGAATATTTTTCTATTTACTTGCAATTTATCTGTTCTTTGTCCTTGATATGACAAAAAAAAATATATTTTTTAATGAACTCTCTTACTCCTTTATTAATAAATTTAATGTACATAATATACCCTGCTCTTTCTAAAATGGTGTGTATATTCAAAATGTTGCCACAAATCTGACAATGTTGCTAATTTTAATGTAGAAACTAGCGCCCTCATGAGTCCTTATCCAGCGTAAATAAAAGCTACCTCATAATATTACTATAGGTTATTAATACAATGCCTCAGTGTACGAAATTTCAAAGAAGAATTCGAAGAAGAGTCGCGACTCATAAGTCGTGGTGTAATACCAGTCTAGGGGACTATAAGAAAAATTTCTTTTCGTTTCATTTTATGAAAGAGATGGCTTTAAGAGTTGCATTCGAAACAAAAACATACAAATCTAATTTCAATTTTCCAATTAAATAAATTCTTTATTTTAAATAATTTAAATTATTTAGAAAATAGTTTCTCTTTTGTTACTTTTCCGTTTCAGTACTTTTAAGGGCTGTGATTTTTGATCTTAAAAACTACTTAACTTATTTATAATATACTTATAATAAGGGGTTTTCCAATCAGAGGTGTTATTTTGAATAGCCCGCTAATTCGGTAGCTGTCACTTTTGAAGCTGTCATTTTTTGACATTTGACAAGTAGAAACTACGCTATTAATAAAAATGGAACGATACACGCTTCAACAACGCATTTCTTTTTTTTTTAATATCAAAATAACACCTCTTATTGGAAAACCCAAGGGTTTTCTATGGGTTTGCCAATAAGAAGGTGTTATTTTGAATAGCCCGCTATTTCGGTAGCTGTCACTTTTGAAGCTGTCATTTTTTGACATTTGACAAGTAGAAACTACGCTATTAATAAAAATGGAACGATGCACGCTTCAACAACGCATTTCTTTTTTTTGAATATCAAAATAACACCTCTTATTGGAAAACCCTATATATCGAAAATGTGTTTGTTGGCTTCTGCCTAATGAAAAAAGAGACATCGATAACATTTTTATATCGAAATTGACTGACCCATCAACATTTATCGGCTGAACACACAAAAAAAAAAGAATGGTGAATCTGTCAAATCCGAAAAGTCAAATAAAAATAGTAAACCAAAGGGGACCCGAATATGTTTTACATACTTTAAATTTTTATCAAAACATAAAAGTAACATCAAATCAATTAAAAATATAATATAATGGCTGATCAAAGTAAAAATCGTATGAACCTAGCAGCCATTAAAAGAGTGGATCCTTACGCAAAAGACATAGTAGACTCGACAGCACATGTGGCATTCTACACATTCAATTCGGATGAGAATGAATGGGAAAAGACGGATGTTGAAGGAGCTTTCTTCATTTACAGCCGCAATGCGGAACCATTTAATAGTATTTTCATCAACAATCGCCTCAATACAACTTCATTTGTCGAACCAATAACTGGGCAGCTAGAAATCCAGTCACAGGCACCATTCCTATTGTATCGCAATGAAAGATCCAGAATCCGAGGCTTTTGGTTCTATAATAGTTCAGAATGCGATCGCATTGGTGATCTCGTTTGTAGTTTAATTCAAGATTGTGTTGTGAAACAAAAACCGCCTGGAAATGCTGCAAATCAAAGTATCAATATCTTTAACATGCTAAGCAGAGCACAACAAGATTTTCAGAGTGGTTTGAATAGCGGAGGCATCAATCAAGCCGACTTGGGTTCCCGTAACGTGATGAATTTCTTTGCTGCTGCCAAGCCAACACCATCGTCTGAACTACCACTTTTCAGGCGTCTCTTGTCAAACACTCTGTCTGTTGAGCAGTTAGAGAAGCAACAAGTTAAGGCGCCGCTTAACGAAAGTTTGCACCAGCTGCCCAAAATGGACTCTGAAGTAATGATCAAAATGAATTCGATTAAGAAACCAGAACAGCCTAAATGTGATTTAGAAATGTCTCCGCTTGCAAAGTTCCTCAACATACAGAATATAATGAAACCGGCCTCCCTGAACAAAGATTCTGAAATCCCGAAAGAAGTATGCCACCCAGTGGAACAACCGATTGCCCCTAAGCCAGCTTTAATGCCTCCAACTATGTTTGAAAAGTCTATAAAACTCGATAAAACTCTCCAAGAGCCTAGTGTAACTTACAACCCAGTTAATCCGCTAACACAGGCCCAGCTTGTCAAAACTATTTGTTATTTAATCAAAAATGATTCAGAGTTCGTAAGGAAAATCCATGAGGCCTATGTGAAGCAATTCTCTGAAATATCCAACGATTTTTTGGATGATTAAAGTATTTATTCACACCACATTAGTATGTTACTTCATTAGAAATGGTTTATTGAAACTTTATTCGTAAATCCTTTGTAGGCGTTTTTCTTTTCAAAAATAGTTTTTTTTCTTTTTATTAATTTTATTTGTTTCAATTTAAAAAAAGAATGCCTCGAATGTAAAAGTTTTTTTTAAAAACAAGTATGAATAAAATCTAGTGCGAACAATTATGTATACAGCACAAAAGCATTCATGTGCTTATTTCTTTTGAATATTTTTGTTTGTAGTTGTGACCTTGTTGAAAATTTAATTATTTTCGGCAAGGGGTTAGCCTTGATTTTTGTCTAAAATGTTGAAAAAAGTAAGGTCGTGAATTGTACAACAAGTTGTACACCAGTGGAAAGGTCTGTGAAATCCCTTTCGAGAACTGGTACCCGCAGATTTTTGCGGGGTTTGGTTGCGGAGATATCACCATCCAAAACGAGTCAAATGCCGTTGGGTGGAAAATCATGTGAATAATTTTGAATTGAAATATCTCAAGAACCAGATATCACGGATACTTTTTGTCTTCACTGTGGATAGGTATTGAATAGACATTTCTTTTGATGTATCTATCGATGGGATTGGGAAACATTGTTGAAAATGTAATTTTTTTCGCAATGTTTTTCTAAAATGTTGAAAGAAGTAAGGTCGTGAATTATACAACAAGTTGTACACCAATGGAAAGGTCTGTGAAATCCCTTTCGAGAACTAGTAGCCGCAGATTTTTGCGGGGTTTGGTTGCGGAGTTATCACCATCCAAAACGAGTCAAATGCAGTTGGGTGGAAAATCATGTGAATAACTTTGAATTGAAATATCTCAAGAACCAGATGTCACAGATACTTTTTGTCTTCAGCTGTATATAGATATTGAACCGACCTTTCTTTTGATGTATCTATCGATGGGTTTGGAAAACATTGTTGAAAATGTGATTTTTTTTCTAAAATGTTGAAAAAAATAAAGTCGTGAATTGTACAACAAGTTGTACACCAGTGGAAAGGTCTGTGAAATCCCTTTCGAGAACTGGTAGCCGCAGATTTTTGCGGGGTTTGGTTGTGGAGATATCACCATCCAAAACGAGTCAAATGCAGTTGGGTGGAAAATCATGCGAATAAATTTGAATTGAAATATCTCAAGAACCAGATGTCACAGATACTTTTTGTCTTCAGCTGTATATAGATATTGAACGGACCTTTCTTTTGATGTATATATCGATGGGTTTGGGAAACATTGTTGAAAATGTAATTTTTTTCGGCAAGGGGTTAGCCTTGATTTTTTTCTAAAATGTTGAAAAAATTAAAGTCGTGAATTGTACAAAAAGTTTTACACCAGTGGGGGGAATCTAAAAATGGCCGAAGATTCCTAAGGTAGGGTGGGTAATGGCCTCACTGCAACAACATCCGCAGTGCCTTGATGTGACAATAGTCCGTCCGTCTTTATCTTCCAATTTTCCTTTTCCTTTCCTTAGGCCTGATCTGTGTTTTTTTGTTTGCCGGTGAGGTTAGGTTTCCGGGGGGAAGATCCCCCCCATCCGACGAGCTGATGCCGTGCATAGCAAGCAGGCCACGCCCCCCGGAACTTAGCATTCTATCCCTTTTCCGAACTATTCCTTTCAAATATCCTAGCCCGTCCTTTTTCCTACCTATCCCCACTACCGCGACCTATCCACCTCCTCTTGCCCGCAACAATTATGGTCTGTGAAATCCCTTTCGAGAGCTGGTAGCCGCAGATTTTTTCGGGGTTTGGTTGCGGAGATATCACAGACACTTTTTGTCTTCAGCTGTGGATAAAAATTGAACGGACCTTTCTTTTAATGTATCTATCGATGGGTTTGGGAAACATTGTTGAAAATGTATTTTTTTTCGGCAAGGGGTTAGCCTTGATTTTTTTCTAAAATGTTGAAAAAAGTGAAGTCGTGAATTGTACAACAAGTTGTACACCAGTGGAAAGGTCTGTGAAATCCCTTTCGGGGACTGGCAGCCGCAGATTTTTGCGGGACTTATTTGTAGAGATATCACCATCCAAAACAAGTCAAATGCAGTTGGTGGAAAATCATGCGAATAACTTTGAATTGAAATATCTCAAGAACCAGATGTCACAGATACTTTTTGTCTTCAGCTGTGGATAGGTATTGAATAGATCTTTCTTTTGATGTACCTATCGATGGGTTTGGGAAACATTGTTGAAAATGTATTTTTTTTCGGAAAGGGGTTAGCCTTGATTTTTTTCTAAAATGTTGAAAAAAGTGAAGTCGTGAATTGTACAACAAGTTGTACACCAGTGGAAAGGCCTGTGAAATCCCTTTCTAGAACTGGTAGCCGCAGATTTTTGCGGGGCTTGGTTGCGGAGATATCACCATCCAAAACGAGTCAAATGCAGTTTGATGGAAAATCATGTGAATAACTTTGAATTGAAATATCTCAAGGGGTTAGCCTTGATTTTTTTCTAAAATGTTGAAAAAATTAAAGTCGTGAATTGTACAACAAGTTGTACACCAGTGGAAAGGTCTATGAAATCCCTTTCGAGAACTGGTAGCCGCAGATTTTTGCGGGGTTTGGTTGCGGAGATATCACCATCCAAAACAAGTCAAATGCAGTTGGGTGGAAAATCATGTGAATAATTTTGAATTGAAATATCTCAAGAAGCAGATGTCACAGATACTTTTTGTCTTCACTGCGAATGAGCATTGAACATACATTTCTTTTGATGTAGCTATCGATGGGTTCGGGAAAGATTGTTGAAAATGTAATTTTTTTCGGCAAGGGGTTAGCCTTGATTTTTTTTAAAAAAGTTGAAAAAATTAAATTCGTGAATTGTACAACAAGTTGTACACCAGTGGAAAGGTCTGTGAAATCCATTTCGAGAACTGGTAGCCGCAGATTTTTGCGGGGTTTGGTTGCGGAGATATCACCATCCAAAACGAGTCAAATGCAGTTGGGTGGAAAATCATGTGAATAATTTTGAATTGAAATATCTCAAGAACCAGATGTCACAGATACTTTGTGTCTTCACTGCGAATGAGTATTGAACAGACATTTCTTTTGATGTAGCTATCGATGGGTTCGGGAAAGATTGTTGAAAATATAATTTTTTTCGGCAAGGGGTTAGCCTTGATTTTTTTCAAAAATGTGGAAAAAATTAAATTCGTGAATTGTACAACAAGTTGTACACCAGTGGAAAGGTCTGTGAAATCCCTTTCGAGAACTGGTAGCCGCAGATTTTTGCGGGGTTTGGTTGCGGAGATATCACCATCCAAAACGAGTCAAATGCAGTTTGATGGAAAATCATGTGAATAACTTTGAATTGAAATATCTCAAGGGGTTAGCCTTGATTTTTTTCTAAAATGTTGAAAAAATTAAAGTCGTGAATTGTACAACAAGTTGTACACCAGTGGAAAGGTCTGTGAAATCCCTTTCTAGAACTGGTAGCCGCAGATTTTTGCGGGGTTTGGTAGCGGAGATATCACCATCCAAAACGAGTCAAATGCAGTTGGGTGGAAAATCATGTGAATAATTTTGAATTGAAATATCTCAAGAACCAGACCTCACAGATACTTTTTGTCTTCAGGTTTTGATAGATATTGAACCGACCTTTCTTTTGATGTATCTATCGATGGGTTTGGAAAACATTGTTGAAAATGTGATTTTTTTTCTAAAATGTTGAAAAAAATAAAGTCGTGAACTGTACAACAAGTTGTACACCAGTGGAAAGGTCTGTGAAATCCCTTTCGAGAACTGGTAGCCGCAGATTTTTGCGGGGTTTGGTTGTGGAGATATCACCATCCAAAACGAGTCAAATGCAGTTGGGTGGAAAATCATGCGAATAAATTTGAATTGAAATATCTCAAGAACCAGATGTCACAGATACTTTTTGTCTTCAGCTGTATATAGATATTGAACAGACCTTTCTTTTGATGTATATATCGATGGGTTTGGGAAACATTGTTGAAAATGTAATTTTTTTCGGCAAGGGGTTAGCCTTGATTTTTTTCTAAAATGTTGAAAAAATTAAAGTCGTGAATTGTACAAAAAGTTTTACACCAGTGGGGGGAATCTAAAAATGGCCGAAGATTCCTAAGGTAGGGTGGGTAATGGCCTCACTGCAACAACATCCGCAGTGCCTTGATGTGACAATAGTCCGTCCGTCTTTATCTTCCAATTTTCCTTTTCCTTTCCTTAGGCCTGATCTGTGTTTTTTTGTTTGCCGGTGAGGTTAGGTTTCCGGGGGGAAGATCCCCCCCATCCGACGAGCTGATGCCGTGCATAGCAAGCAGGCCACGCCCCCCGGAACTTAGCATTCTATCGCTTTTCCGAACTATTCCTTTCAAATATCCTAGCCCGTCCTTTTTCCTACCTATCCCCACTACCGCGACCTATCCACCTCCTCTTGCCCGCAAAAATTATGGTCTGTGAAATCCCTTTCGAGAGCTGGTAGCCGCAGATTTTTTCGGGGTTTGGTTGCGGAGATATCACAGACACTTTTTGTCTTCAGCTGTGGATAAAAATTGAACGGACCTTTCTTTTAATGTATCTATCGATGGGTTTGGGAAACATTGTTGAAAATGTATTTTTTGTCGGCAAGGGGTTAGCCTTGATTTTTTTCTAAAATGTTGAAAAAAGTGAAGTCGTGAATTGTACAACAAGTTGTACACCAGTGGAAAGGTCTGTGAAATCCCTTTCGGGGACTGGCAGCCGCAGATTTTTGCGGGACTTAGTTGTAGAGATATCACCATCCAAAACAAGTCAAATGCAGTTGGTGGAAAATCATGCGAATAACTTTGAATTGAAATATCTCAAGAACCAGATGTCACAGATACTTTTTGTCTTCACTGCGAATGAGTATTGAACAGACATTTCTTTTGATGTAGCTATCGATGGGTTCGGGAAAGATTGTTGAAAATGTAATTTTTTTCGGCAAGGGGTTAGCATTGATTTTTTTCACAAATGTTGAAAAAATTAAATTCGTGAATTGTACAACAAGTTGTACACCAGTGGAAAGGTCTGTGAAATCCCTTTCGAGAACTGGTAGCCGCAGATTTTTGCGGGGTTTGGTTGCGGAGATATCACCATCCAAAACGAGTCAAATGCAGTTGGATGGAAAATCATGTGAATAACTTTGATTGGAATATCTCAAGGGGTTAGCCTTGAGTTTTTTCTAAAATGTTGAAAAAATTAAAGTCGTGAATTGCACAACAAGTTGTACACCAGTGGAAAGGTCTGTGAAATCCCTTTCGAGAACTGGTAGCCGCAGATTTTTGCGGGGTTTGGTTGCGGAGATATCACCATCCAAAACGAGTCAAATGCAGTTGGGTGGAAAATCATGTGAATAATTTTGAATTCCAATATCTCAAGAACCAGATGTCACAGATACTTTTTGTCTTCAGCTGTGGATAGGTATTGAACAGACATTTCTTTTGATGTATCTATCGATGGGTTTGGGATACATTGTTGCAAATGTCATTTTTTCGGCAAGGAGGTTAGCCTGGATTTTTTTCTAAAATGTTGATAAAAGTAAAGTGGTGAATTGTACAACAAGTTGTACACCAGTCGAAGGGTCTGTGAAATCCCTTTCGAGAACTGGTAGACGCAGATTTTTGCGGTGTTTGGTTGCGGAGATACCACCATCCAAAACTAGTCAAACGCAGTTGGGTGGAAAATAATGCGAATAATTTTTAATTCCAATATCTCAAGAACCAGATGTCACAGATACTTTTTGTCTTCAGCTGTGGATAGGTATTGAACAGACCTTTCTTTTGATGTATCTATCGATGGGTTTGGAAAACATTGTTGAAAATGTAATTTTTTTCGGCGAGGGTTAGCCTTGATTTTTTTCTAAAATGTTGAAAAAAGTAAAGTCGTGAATTGTACAACAAGTTGTACACCAGTGTAAAGGTCTGTGAAATCCCTTTCGTGGACAGGCAGCCGCAGATTTATGCGGGGCTTGGTTGCGGAGATATCACCATCCAAATCGAGTCAAATGCAGTTGGGTGGAAAATCATATGAATAAATTTGAATTGAAATATCTCAAGAACCAGATGTCACAGATACTTTTTCTCTTCAGCTGTGGATAGATATTGAACAGACCTTTTTGATGTATCTATCAATGGGTTTGGGAAACATTGTTGAAAATGTACTTTTTTTCGGCAAAGGGTTAGCCTTGATTTTTTTCGTGAATTGTACAACAAGTTGTACACCAGTGGAAAGGTCTGTGAAATCCCTTTCGGGGACTGGCAGCCGCAGATTTTTGCGGGGCTTGGTTGTGGAGATATCACCATCCGAAACAAGTCAAATGCAGTTGAGTGGAAAATAATGCGAATAACTTTGAATTGAAATATGTCAAGAACCAGATGTCACAGATACTTTTTGTCTTCAGCTGTGGATAGTTATGGGACAGACCTTTCTTTTGATGTATCTATCGATGGGTTTGGGAAACATTGTTGAAAATGTAATTTTTTTCGGCACAGGGTTAGCCTTGATTTTTTTCTAAAATGTTGAAAAAAGTAAAGTCGTGAATTGTACAACAAGTTTCACACCAGTGGAAAGGCCTGTGAAATCCCTTTCGAGAACTGGTAGCCGCAGATTTTTGCGGGGTTTGTTTGCGGAGATATCACCATCCAGAACAAGTCAAATGCAGTTGGGTGGAAAATCATGCGAATAAATTTGAATTGAAATATTTCAAGAACCAGATTGTCACAGATACTTTTTGTCTTCAGCTGTGGATAGGTATTGAACAGACCTTTCTTTTGATGTATCTATCGATGGGATTGGGAAACATGGTTGAAAATGTAATTTTTTTCGGCAAGGGGTTAGCCTTGATTTTTTTCTAATATGTTGAAAAAAGTAAAGTCGTGAATTGTATAACAAGTGGTACACCAGTGGAAAGGTCTGTGAAATCCCTTTCGAGAACTGGTAGCCTCAGATTTTTGCGGGGTTTGGTTGCGGAGATATCACCATTCAAAACGAGTCAAATGCAGTTAGGTGCAAAATCATGTGAATAACTTTGAATTGAAATATCTCAAGAACCCGATGTGGCAGACACTTTTTTGTCTTCAGCTGTGGATAGGTATTGAACAGACATTTCTTTTGATGTATCTATCAATGGGTTTGGGAAACATTGTTGAAAATGTACTTTTTTTCGGCAAGGAGTTAGCCTGGATTTTTTTCTAAAATGTTGAAAAAAGTAAAGTCGTGAATTGTGCAACAAGTTTCACACCAGTGGAAAGGCCTGTGAAATCCCTTTCGAGAACTGGTAGCCGCAGATTTTTGCGGGGTTTGGTTGCGGAGATATCACCATTCAAAACGAGTCAAATGCAGTTGGGTGCAAAATGATGTGAATAACTTTGAATTGAAATATCTCAAGAACCCGATGTCGCAGACACTTTTTTGTCTTCAGCTGTGGATAGGTATTGAACAGACATTTCTTTTGATGTATCTATCAATGGGTTTGGGAAACATTGTTGAAAATGTACTTTTTTTCGGCAAGGGGTTAGCCTTGATTTTTTTATAAAATGTTGAAAAAAGTAAAGTCGTGAATTGTACAAGAAGTTGTACACCAGTGGAAAGGCCTGTGAAATCCCTTTCGAGAACTGGTAGCCGCAGATATTTGCGGGGTTTGTTTGCGGAGATATCACCATCCAGAACAAGTCAAATGCAGTTGGGTGGAAAATCATGCGAATAAATTTGAATTGAAATATTTCAAGAACCAGATTGTCACAGATACTTTTTGTCTTCAGCTGTAAATAGGTATTGAACAGACCTTTCTTTTGATGTATCTATCGATGGGTTTGGGAAAAATGGTTGAAAATGTAGTTTTTTTCGGCAAGGGGTTAAAGTAAAGTCGTGAATTGTATAACAAGTGGTACACCAGTGGAAAGGTCTGTGAAATCCCTTTCGAGAACTGGTAGCCGCAGATTTTTGCGGGGTTTGGTTGCGGAGATATCACCATTCAAAACGAGTCAAATGCAGTTGGGTGCAAAATGATGTGAACAACTTTGAATTGAAATATCTCAAGAACCCGATGTCGCAGACACTTTTTTGTCTTCAGCTGTGGATAGGTATTGAACAGACATTTCTTTTGATGTATCTATCAATGGGTTTGGGAAACATTGTTGAAAATGTACTTTTTTTCGGCAAGGGGTTAGCCTTGATTTTTTTATAAAATGTTGAAAAAAGTAAAGTCGTGAATTGTACAAGAAGTTGTACACCAGTGGAAAGGCCTGTGAAATCCCTTTCGAGAACTGGTAGCCGCAGATATTTGCGGGGTTTGTTTGCGGAGATATCACCATCCAGAACAAGTCAAATGCAGTTGGGTGGAAAATCATGCGAATAAATTTGAATTGAAATATGTCAAGAACCAGATGTCACAGATACTTTTTGTCTTCAGCTGTGGATAGGTATGGGACAGACCTTTCTTTTGATGTATCTATCGATGGGATTGGGAAACATGGTTGATAATGTAATTTTTTTCGGCAAGGGGTTAGCCTTGATTTTTTTCTAATATGGTGAAAAAAGTAAAGTCGTGAATTGTATAACAAGTGGTACACCAGTGGAAAGGCCTGTGAAATCCCTTTCGAGAACTGGTAGCCGCAGATTTTTGCGGGGTTTGGTTGCGAAGATATCACCATCCAAAAGAGGTCAAATGCAGTTATGTAGAAAATCATGCGAATAACTTTGAATTGAAATATCTCAAGAACCAGATGTCACAGATACTTTTTGTCTTCACCTGTGGATAGGTATTGGACAGACCTTTCTTTTGATGTATCTATCGATGGGTTTGGAAAACATTGTTGAAAATGTAATTTTTTTCGGCAAGGGGTAGCATTGATTTTTTTCTAAAATGTTGAAAAAGGTAAAGTCGTGAATTGTACAACATGTTGTACACTAGTGTAAAGGTCTGTGAAATCCCTTTCGAGGACTGGTAGCCGCAGATTTTTGCGGGGCGGCTTGGTTGTAGATATATCACCATCCAAAACAAGTCAAATGCAGTTGGGTAGAAAATCATGCGAATAACTTTGAATTGAAATATTTCAAGAACCAGATGTCACAGATACTTTTTTGTTTTTAGCTGTGGATAGGTATTGAACAGACCTTTCTTTTGATGTATCTATCAATGGGTTTGGGAAACATTGCTGAACATGTCATTTTTATCGGCAAGGGGTTAGCCTGGATTTTTTTCTAAAATGTTGAAAAAAGTAAAGTCGTGAATTGTACAAAAAGTTTCACACCAGTGGAAAGGCCTGTGAAATCCCTTTCGAGAACTGGTAGCCGCAGATTTTTGCGGGGTTTGGTTGCGGAGATATCACCATTCAAAACGAGTCAAATGCAGTTAGGTGCAAAATCATGTGAATAACTTTGAATTGAAATATCTCAAGAACCCGATGTCGCAGACACTTTTTTGTCTTCAGCTGTGGATAGGTATTGAACAGACATTTCTTTTGATGTATCTATCAATGGGTTTGGGAAACATTGTTGAAAATGTACTTTTTTTCGGCAAGGAGTTAGCCTTGATTTTTTTCTAAAATGTTGAAAAAAGTAAAGTCGTGAATTGTACAACAAGTTGTACCCCAGTGGAAAGGTCTGTGAAATCCCTTTCGAGGACTGGCAGCCGCAGATTTTTGCGGGGCGGCTTGGTTGTAGATATATCACCATCCAAAACAAGTCAAATGCAGTTGGGTGGAAAATCATGCGAATAACTTTGAATTGAAATATTTAAAGAACCAGATGTCACAGATACTTTTTTGTTTTTAGCTATGGATAGGTATTGAACAGACCTTTCTTTAGATGTATCTATAAATGGGTTTGGGAAACATTGTTGAAAATGTTTTTTTTCGGCAATGGATTAGCCTTGATTTTTTTCTAAAATGTTGAAAAAAGTAAAGTCGTGAATTGTACAACAAGTTGTACATCAGTGGAAACGTCTGTGAAATCCCTTTTGAGAACTGGTAGCCGCAGATTTTTGCGGGGTTTGGTTGCGGAGATATCACCATCCAAAACGAGTCAAATGCAGTTGGGTGCAAAATCATGTGAATAACTTTGAATTGAAATATCTCAAGAACCAGATGTCGCAGACACTTTTTTGTCTTCAGCTGTGGATAGGTATTGCACAGACCTTACTTTTGATGTATCTATCGATGGGTTTGGGAAACATTGTTGAAAATGTAATTTTTTTCGGCAGGGGGTTAGCCTTAATTTTTTTCTAAAATGTTGAAAAAAGTAAAGTCGTGAATTGTACAACAAGTTGTACATCAGTGGAAAGGTCTGTGAAATCCCTTTCGAGAAGTGGTAGCCCCAGATTTTTGCGGGGTTTGGTTGCAAAGATATCACCATCCAAATGAAGTCAAATGCAGTTGGGTGGAAAATCATGCGAATAAATTTGAATTGAAATATTTCATGAACCAGATGTCACAGATACTTTTTGTCTTCAGCTGTGGATAGGTATTGAACAGACCTTTCTTTTGATGTATCTATCAATGGGTTTGGGAAACATTGTTGAAAATGTACTTTTTTTCGACAAGGGGTTAGCCTGGATTATTTTCTAAAATGTTGAAAAAAGTAAAGTCGTGAATTGTACAACAAGTTTCACACCAGTGGAAAGGTCTGTGAAATCCCTTTCGAGAGCTGGTAGCCGCAGATTTTTGCGGGGTTTGGTTGCGGAGATATCACCATTCAAAACGAGTCAAATGCAGTTGGGTGCAAAATCATGTGAATAACTTTGAATTGAAATATCTCAAGAACCCGATGTCGCAGACACTTTTTTGTCTTCAGCTGTGGATAGGTATTGAACAGACATTTCTTTTGATGTATCTATCAATGGGTTTGGGAAACATTGTTGAAAATGTACTTTTTTTCGGCAAGGGGTTAGCCTTGATTTTTTTCTAAAATGTTGAAAAAAGTAAAGTCGTGAATTGTACAAGAAGTTGTACACCAGTGGAAAGGCCTGTGAAATCCCTTTCGAGAACTGGTAGCCGCAGATTTTTGCGGGGTTTGTTTGCGGAGATATCACCATCCAGAACAAGTCAAATGCAGTTGGGTGGAAAAACATGCGAATAAATTTGAATTGAAATATTTCAAGAACCAGATTGTCACAGATACTTTTTGTCTTCAGCTGTAGATGGGTATTGAACAGACTTTTCTTTTGATGTATCTATCGATGGGTTTGGGAAAAATGGTTGAAAATGTACTTTTTTTCGGCAAGGGGTTAGCCTGGATTTTTTTCTAAAATTTTGAAAAAAGTAAAGTCGTGAAATGTACAACAAGTTTCACACCAGTGGAAAGGCCTGTGAAATCCCTTTCGAGAACTGGTAGCCGCAGATTTTTGCGGGGTTTGATTGCGGAGATATCACCATCCAAAACGAGTCAAATGCAGTTGGGTGCAAAATCATGTGAATAACTTTGAATTGAAATATCTCAAGAACCAGATGTCGCAGACACTTTTTTGTCTTCAGCTGTGGATAGGTATTGCACAGACTTTACTTTTGATGTATCTATCGATGGGTGTGGGAAACATTGTTGAAAATGTAATTTTTTTCGGCAAGGGGTTAGTCTTGATTTTTTTCTAAAATGTTGAAAAAATTAAAGCCGTGAATTGTACAAAAAGTTTTACACCAGTGGAAAGTCCTGTGAAATCCTTTTCGAGAACTGGTAGCCGCAGATTTTTGCGGGGTTTGATTGCGGAGATATCACCATTCAAAACGAGTCAAATGCAGTTGGGTGCAAAATGATGTGAATAACTTTGAATTGAAATATCTCAAGAACCCGATGTCGCAGACACTTTTTTGTCTTCAGCTGTGGATAGGTATTGAACAGACATTTCTTTTGATGTATCTATCAATGGGTTTGGGAAACATTGTTGAAAATGTACTTTTTTTCGGCAAGGGGTTAGCCTTGATTTTTTTATAAAATGTTGAAAAAAGTAAAGTCGTGAATTGTACAAGAAGTTGTACACCAGTGGAAAGGCCTGTGAAATCCCTTTCGAGAACTGGTAGCCGCAGATTTTTGCGGGGTTTGGTTGCGGAGATATCACCATTCAAAACGAGTCAAATGCAGTTGGGTGCAAAATGATGTGAATAACTTTGAATTGAAATATCTCAAGAACCCGATGTCGCAGACACTTTTTTGTCTTCAGCTGTGGATAGGTATTGAACAGACATTTCTTTTGATGTATCTATCAATGGGTTTGGGAAACATTGTTGAAAATGTACTTTTTTTCGGCAAGGGGTTAGCCTTGATTTTTTTATAAAATGTTGAAAAAAGTAAAGTCGTGAATTGTACAAGAAGTTGTACACCAGTGGAAAGGCCTGTGAAATCCCTTTCGAGAACTGGTAGCCGCAGATTTTTGCGGGGTTTGGTTGCGGAGATATCACCATTCAAAACGAGTCAAATGCAGTTGGGTGCAAAATGATGTGAATAACTTTGAATTGAAATATCTCAAGAACCCGATGTCGCAGACACTTTTTTGTCTTCAGCTGTGGATAGGTATTGAACAGACATTTCTTTTGATGTATCTATCAATGGGTTTGGGAAACATTGTTGAAAATGTAATTTTTTTCGGCAAGGGGTTTGTCTTGATTTTTTTCTAAAATGTTGAAAAAATTAAAGCCGTGAATTGTACAAAAAGTTTTACACCAGTGGAAAGGCCTGTGAAATCCCTTTCGAGAACTGGTAGCCGCAGATTTTTGCGGGGTTTGATTGCGGAGATATCACCATCCAAAACGAGTCAAATGCAGTTGGGTGCAAAATCATGTGAATAACTTTGAATTGAAATATCTCAAGAACCAGATGTCGCAGACACTTTTTTGTCTTCAGCTGTGGATAGGTATTGCACAGACTTTACTTTTGATGTATCTATCGATGGGTGTGGGCAACATTGTTGAAAATGTAATTTTTTTCGGCAAGGGGTTAGTCTTGATTTTTTTCTAAAATGTTGAAAAAATTAAAGCCGTGAATTGTACAAAAAGTTTTACACCAGTGGAAAGGCCTGTGAAATCCTTTTCGAGAACTGGTAGCCGCAGATTTTTGCGGGGTTTGATTGCGGAGATATCACCATTCAAAACGAGTCAAATGCAGTTGGGTGCAAAATGATGTGAACAACTTTGAATTGAAATATCTCAAGAACCCGATGTCGCAGACACTTTTTTGTCTTCAGCTGTGGATAGGTATTGAACAGACATTTCTTTTGATGTATCTATCAATGGGTTTGGGAAACATTGTTGAAAATGTACTTTTTTTCGGCAAGGGGTTAGCCTTGATTTTTTTATAAAATGTTGAAAAAAGTAAAGTCGTGAATTGTACAAGAAGTTGTACACCAGTGGAAAGGCCTGTGAAATCCCTTTCGAGAACTGGTAGCCGCAGATATTTGCGGGGTTTGTTTGCGGAGATATCACCATCCAGAACAAGTCAAATGCAGTTGGGTGGAAAATCATGCGAATAAATTTGAATTGAAATATTTCAAGAACCAGATTGTCACAGATACTTTTTGTCTTCAGCTGTAGATAGGTATTGAACAGACCTTTCTTTTGATGTATCTATCGATGGGTTTGGGAAAAATGGTTGAAAATGTAGTTTTTTTCGGCAAGGGGTTAAAGTAAAGTCGTGAATTGTATAACAAGTGGTACACCAGTGGAAAGGTCTGTGAAATCCCTTTCGAGAACTGGTAGCCGCAGATTTTTGCGGGGTTTGGTTGCGGAGATATCACCATTCAAAACGAGTCAAATGCATTTAGGTGCAAAATCATGTGAATAACTTTGAATTGAAATATCTCAAGAACCCGATGTCGCAGACACTTTTTTGTCTTCAGCTGTGGATAGGTATTGAACAGACATTTCTTTTGATGTATCTATCAATGGGTTTGGGAAACATTGTTGAAAATGTACTTTTTTTCGGCAAGGAGTTAGCCTGGATTTTTTTCTAAAATGTTGAAAAAAGTAAAGTCGTGAATTGTGCTAAAAGTTTCACACCAGTGGAAAGGCCTGTGAAATCCCTTTCGAGAACTGGTAGCCGCAGATTTTTGCGGGGTTTGGTTGCGGAGATATCACCATTCAAAACGAGTCAAATGCAGTTGGGTGCAAAATGATGTGAATAACTTTGAATTGAAATATCTCAAGAACCCGATGTCGCAGACACTTTTTTGTCTTCAGCTGTGGATAGGTATTGAACAGACATTTCTTTTGATGTATCTATCAATGGGTTTGGGAAACATTGTTGAAAATGTACTTTTTTTCGGCAAGGGGTTAGCCTTGATTTTTTTATAAAATGTTGAAAAAAGTAAAGTCGTGAATTGTACAAGAAGTTGTACACCAGTGGAAAGGCCTGTGAAATCCCTTTCGAGAACTGGTAGCCGCAGATATTTGCGGGGTTTGTTTGCGGAGATATCACCATCCAGAACAAGTCAATTGCAGTTGGGTGGAAAATCATGCGAATAAATTTGAATTGAAATATTTCAAGAACCAGATTGTCACAGATACTTTTTGTCTTCAGCTGTAAATAGGTATTGAACAGACCTTTCTTTTGATGTATCTATCGATGGGTTTGGGAAATATGGTTGAAAATGTAGTTTTTTTCGGCAAGGGGTTAAAGTAAAGTCGTGAATTGTATAACAAGTGGTACACCAGTGGAAAGGTCTGTGAAATCCCTTTCGAGAACTGGTAGCCGCAGATTTTTGCGGGGTTTGGTTGCGGAGATATCACCATCCAAAACGAGTCAAATGCAGTTGGGTGGAAAATCATGTGAATAATTTTGAATTGAAATATCTCAAGAACCAGATGTCACAGATACTTTTTGTCTTCAGCTGTGGATAGGTATTGAACAGACCTTTCTTTTGATGTATCTATCAATGGGTTTGGGAAACATTGTTGAAAATGTACTTTTTTTCGGCAAGGGGTTAGCCTTGATTTTTTTCTAAAATGTTGCAAAAAGTAAAGTCTTGAATTGTACAACAAGTTGTACACCAGTGGAAAGGTCTGTGAAATCCCTTTCGAGGACTGGCAGCCGCAGATTTTTGCGGGGCGGCTTGGTTGTAGATATATCACCATCCAAAACAAGTCAAATGCAGTTGGGTGGAAAATCATGCGAATAACTTTGAGTTGAAATATTTAAAGAACCAGATGTCACAGATACTTTTTTGTTTTTAGCTATGGATAGGTATTGAACAGACCTTTCTTTTGATGTATCTATTAATGGGTTTGGGAAACATTGTTGAAAATGTATTTTTTTTCGGCAATGGATTAGTCTTGATTTTTTTCTAAAATGTTGAAAAAAGTAAAGTCGTGAATTGTACAACAAGTTGTACATCAGTGGAAACGTCTGTGAAATCCCTTTTGAGAACTGGTAGCCGCAGATTTTTGCGGGGTTTGGTTGCGGAGATATCACCATCCAGAACAAGTCAAATGCAGTTGGGTGGAAAATCATGCGAATAAATTTGAATTGAAATATTTCAAGAACCAGATTGTCACAGATACTTTTTGTCTTCAGCTGTAGATAGGTATTGAACAGACCTTTCTTTTGATGTATCTATCAATGGGTTTGGGAAACATTGTTGAAAATGTACTTTTTTTCGGCAAGGGGTTAGCCTTGAATTTTTTTCTAAAACGTTGAAAAAAGTAAAGTCGTGAATTGTACAAGAAGTTGTACACCAGTGGAAAGGCCTGTGAAATCCCTTTCGAGAAATGGTAGCCGCAGATTTTTGCGGGGTTTGGTTGCGGAGATATCACCATCCAAAACGAGTCAAATGCAGTTGGGTGCAAAATCATGTGAATAACTTTGAATTGAAATATCTCAAGAACCCGATGTCGCAGACACTTTTTTGTCTTCAGCTGTGGATAGGTATTGAACAGACATTTCTTTTGATGTATCTATCAATGGGTTTGGGAAACATTGTTGAAAATGTACTTTTTTTCGGCAAGGGGTTAGTCTTGATTTTTTTATAAAATTTTGAAAAAAGTAAAGTCGTGAATTGTACAAGAAGTTGTACACCAGTGGAAAGGCCTGTGAAATCCCTTTCGAGAACTGGTAGCCGCAGATTTTTGCGGGGTTTGTTTGCGGAGATATCACCATCCAGAACAAGTCAAATGCAGTTGGATGGAAAATCATGCGAATAAATTTGAATTGAAATATTTCAAGAACCAGATTGTCACAGATACTTTTTGTCTTCAGCTGTAGATAGGTATTGAACAGACCTTTCTTTTGATGTATCTATCGATGGGTTTGGGAAAAATGGTTGAAAATGTAGTTTTTTTCGGCAAGGGGTTAAAGTAAAGTCGTGAATTGTATAACAAGTGGTACACCAGTGGAAAGGTCTTTGAAATCCCTTTCGAGAGCTGGTAGCCGCAGATTTTTGCGGGGTTTGGTTGCGGAGATATCACCATTCAAAACGAGTCAAATGCAGTTGGGTGCAAAATCATGTGAATAACTTTGAATTGAAATATCTCAAGAACCCGATGTCGCAGACACTTTTTTGTCTTCAGCTGTGGATAGGTATTGAACAGACATTTCTTTTGATGTATCTATCAATGGGTTTGGGAAACATTGTTGAAAATGTACTTTTTTTCGGCAAGGGGTTAGCCTTGATTTTTTTATAAAATGTTGAAAAAAGTAAAGTCGTGAATTGTACAAGAAGTTGTACACCAGTGGAAAGGCCTGTGAAATCCCTTTCGAGAAATGGTAGCCGCAGATTTTTGCGGGGTTTGTTTGCGGAGATATCACCATCCAGAACAAGTCAAATGCAGTTGGGTGGAAAATCATGCGAATAAATTTGAATTGAAATATTTCAAGAACCAGATTGTCACAGATACTTTTTGTCTTCAGCTGTAGATAGGTATTGAACAGACCTTTCTTTTGATGTATCTATCGATGGGTTTGGGAAAAATGGTTGAAAATGTAGTTTTTTTCGGCAAGGGGTTAAAGTAAAGTCGTGAATTGTATAACAAGTGGTACACCAGTGGAAAGGTCTGTGAAATCCCTTTCGAGAACTGGTAGCCGCAGATTTTTGCGGGGTTTGGTTGCGGAGATATCACCATTCAAAACGAGTCAAATGCAGTTGGGTGCAAAATCATGTGAATAACTTTGAATTGAAATATCTCAAGAACCCGATGTCGCAGACACTTTTTTGTCTTCAGCTGTGGATAGGTATTGAACAGACATTTCTTTTGATGTATCTATCAATGGGTTTGGGAAACATTGTTGAAAATGTACTTTTTTTCGGCAAGGGGTTAGCCTTGATTTTTTTATAAAATGTTGAAAAAAGTAAAGTCGTGAATTGTACAAGAAGTTGTACACCAGTGGAAAGGCCTGTGAAATCCCTTTCGAGAACTGGTAGCCGCAGATTTTTGCGGGGTTTGGTTGCGGAGATATCACCATCCAGAACAAGTCAAATGCAGTTGGGTGGAAAATCATGCGAATAAATTTGAATTGAAATATTTCAAGAACCAGATTGTCACAGATACTTTTTTGTTTTTAGCTATGGATAGGTATTGAACAGACCTTTCTTTTGATGTATCTATTAATGGGTTTGGGAAACATTGTTGAAAATGTATTTTTTTTCGGCAATGGATTAGCCTTGATTTCTTTCTAAAATGTTGAAAAAAGTAAAGTCGTGAATTGTACAACAAGTTGTACATCAGTGGAAACGTCTGTGAAATCCCTTTTGAGAACTGGTAGCCGCAGATTTTTGCGGGGTTTGGTTGCGGAGATATCACCATCCAGAACAAGTCAAATGCAGTTGGGTGGAAAATCATGCGAATAAATTTGAATTGAAATATTTCAAGAACCAGATTGTCACAGATACTTTTTGTCTTCAGCTGTAGATAGGTATTGAACAGACCTTTCTTTTGATGTATCTATCGATGGGTTTGGGAAAAATGGTTGAAAATGTAGTTTTTTTCGGCAAGGGGTTAAAGTAAAGTCGTGAATTGTATAACAAGTGGTACACCAGTGGAAAGGTCTGTGAAATCCCTTTCGAGAACTGGTAGCCGCAGATTTTTGCGGGGTTTGGTTGCGGAGATATCACCATCCAAAACGAGTCAAATGCAGTTGGGTGCAAAATCATGTGAATAACTTTGAATTGAAATATCTCAAGAACCAGATTTCGCAGACACTTTTTTGTCTTCAGCTGTATATAGGTATTGCGCAGACCTTTCTTTTGATTTATCTATCAATGGGTTTGGGAAACATAGTTGAAAATGTACTTTTTTTCGGCAAGGGGTTAGCCTTGATTTTTTTCTAAAATGTTGAAAAAAGTAAAGTCTTGAATTGTACAACAAGTTGTACACCAGTGGAAAGGTCTGTGAAATCCCTTTCGAGGACTGGCAGCCGCAGATTTTTGCGGGGCGGCTGGGTTGTAGATATATCACCATCCAAAACAAGTCAAATGCAGTTGGGTGGAAAATCATGCGAATAACTTTGAGTTGAAATATTTAAAGAACCAGATGTCACAGATACTTTTTTGTTTTTAGCTATGGATAGGTATTGAACAGACCTTTCTTTTGATGTATCTATTAATGGGTTTGGGAAACATTGTTGAAAATGTATTTTTTTTCGGCAATGGATTAGCCTTGATTTTTTTCTAAAATGTTAAAAAAAGTAAAGTCGTAAATTGTACAACAAGTTGTACATCAGTGGAAACGTCTGTGAAATCCCTTTTGAGAACTGGTAGCCGCAGATTTTTGCGGGGTTTGGTTGCGGAGATATCACCATCCAGAACAAGTCAAATGCAGTTGGGTGGAAAATCATGCGAATAAATTTGAATTGAAATATTTCAAGAACCAGATTGTCACAGATACTTTTTGTCTTCAGCTGTAGATAGGTATTGAACAGACCTTTCTTTTGATGTATCTATCAATGGGTTTGGGAAACATTGTTGAAAATGTACTTTTTTTCGGCAAGGGGTTAGCCTTGAATTTTTTTCTAAAATGTTGAAAAAAGTAAAGTCGTGAATTGTACAAGAAGTTGTACACCAGTGGAAAGCCCTGTGAAATCCCTTTAGAGAACTGGTAGCCGCAGATTTTTGCGGGGTTTGGTTGGGGAGATATCATCATCCAAAACGAGTCAAATGCAGTTGGGTGGAAAATCATGTGAATAATTTTGAATTGAAATATCTCAAGAACCAGATGTCACAGATACTTTTTGTCTTTAGCTGTGGATAGGTATTGAACAGACCTTTCTTTTGATGTATCTATCAATGGGTTTGTGAAACATTGTTGAAAATGTACTTTTTTTCGGCAAGGGGTTAGCCTTAATTTTTTTCTAAAATGTTGAAATAAGTAAAGTCGTGAATTGTACAACAAGTTGTACAGCAGTGGAAAGGTCTGTGAAATCCCTTTCGAGGACTGGCAGGCGCAGATTTTTGCGGTGCGGCTTGGTTGTAGGTATATCACCATCCAAAACAAGTCAAATGCAGTCGGGTGCAAAATCATGTGAATAACTTTGAATTGAAATATCTCAAGAACCAGATGTCGCAGACACTTTTTTGTCTTCAGCTGTATATAGGTATTGCGCAGACCTTTCTTTTGATGTATCTATCAATGGGTTTGGGAAACATTGTTGAAAATGTACTTTTTTTCGGCAAGGGGTTAGCCTTGATTTTTTTCTAAAATGTTGAAAAAAGTAAAGTCTTGAATTGTACAACAAGTTGTACACCAGTGGAAAGGTCTGTGAAATCCCTTTCGAGGACTGGCAGCCGCAGATTTTTGCGGGGCGGCTTGGTTGTAGATATATCACCATCCAAAACAAGTCAAATGCAGTTGGGTGGAAAATCATGCGAATAACTTTGAGTTGAAATATTTAAAGAACCAGATGTCACAGATACTTTTTTGTTTTTAGCTATGGATAGGTATTGTACAGACCTTTCTTTTGATGTATCTATTAATGGGTTTGGGAAACATTGTTGAAAATGTATTTTTTTTCGGCAATGGATTAGCCTTGATTTTTTTCTAAAATGTTGAAAAAAGTAAAGTCGTGAATTGTACAACAAGTTGTACATCAGTGGAAACGTCTGTGAAATCCCTTTTGAGAACTGGTAGCCGCAGATTTTTGCGGGGTTTGGTTGCGGAGATATCACCATCCAGAACAAGTCAAATGCAGTTGGGTGGAAAATCATGCGAATAAATTTGAATTGAAATATTTCAAGAACTAGATTGTCACAGATACTTTTTGTCTTCAGCTGTAGATAGGTATTGAACAGACCTTACTTTTGATGTATCTATCGATGGGTTTGGGAAACATTGTTGAAAATGTAATTTTTTTCGGCAAGGGGTTAGCCTTGATTTTTTTCTAATATGTTGAAAAAAGTAAAGTCGTGAAGTGTATAACAAGTGGTACACCAGTGGAAAAGTCTGTGAAATCCCTTTCGAGAACTGGTAGCCGCAGATTTTTGCGGGGTTTGGTTTTGGAGATATCATCATCCAAAACGAGTCAAATGCAGTTGGGTGGAAAATCATGTGAATAATTTTGAATTGAAATATCTCAAGAACCAGATGTCACAGATACTTTTTGTCTTTAGCTGTGGATAGGTATTGAACAGACCTTTCTTTTGATGTATCAATCGATGGGTTTGGGAAACATTGTTGAAAATGTAATTTTTATCGGCAGGGGGTTAGCCTTAATTTTTTTCTAAAATGTTGAAAAAAGTAAAGTCGTGAATTGTACAACAAGTTGTACAGCAGTGGAAAGGTCTGTGATATCCCTTTCGAGGACTGGCAGCCGCAGATTTTTGCGGTGCGGCTTGGTTGTAGATATATCACCATCCAAAACAAGTCAAATGCAGTTGGGTGGAAAATCATGCGAATAACTTTGAGTTGAAATATTTAAAGAACCAGATGTCACAGATACTTTTTTGTTTTTAGCTATGGATAGGTATTGAACAGACCTTTCTTTTGATGTATCTATCGATGGGTTTGGGAAAAATGGTTGAAAATGTAGTTTTTTTCGGCAAGGGGTTAAAGTAAAGTCGTGAATTGTATAACAAGTGGTACACCAGTGGAAAGGTCTGTGAAATCCCTTTCGAGAGCTGGTAGCCGCAGATTTTTGCGGGGTTTGGTTGCGGAGATATCACCATTCAAAACGAGTCAAATGCAGTTGGGTGCAAAATCATGTGAATAACTTTGAATTGAAATATCTCAAGAACCCGATGTCGCAGACACTTTTTTGTCTTCAGCTGTGGATAGGTATTGAACAGACATTTCTTTTGATGTATCTATCAATGGGTTTGGGAAACATTGTTGAAAATGTACTTTTTTTCGGCAAGGGGTTAGCCTTGATTTTTTTATAAAATGTTGAAAAAAGTAAAGTCGTGAATTGTACAAGAAGTTGTACACCAGTGGAAAGGCCTGTGAAATCCCTTTCGAGAAATGGTAGCCGCAGATTTTTGCGGGGTTTGTTTGCGGAGATATCACCATCCAGAACAAGTCAAATGCAGTTGGGTGGAAAATCATGCGAATAAATTTGAATTGAAATATCTCAAGAACCAATGTCACAGATACTTTTTGTCTTCACCTGTGGATAGGTATTGAACAGACCTTTCTTTTGATGTATCTGTCGATGGGTTTGGGAAACATTGTTGAAAATGTAATTTTTTTCGGCAAGGGATTAGTCTTGATTTTTTTCTAAAATGTTGAAAAAATTAAAGCCGTGAATTGTACAAAAAGTTTTACACCAGTGGAAAGGTCTGTGAAATCCCTTTCGAGAGCTGGTAGCCCCAGATTTTTGCGGGGTTTGGTTGCAAAGATATCACCATCCAAAAGAAGTCAAATGCAGTTGGATGGAAAATCATGCGAATAACTTTGAATTGAAATATCTCAAGAACCAATGTCACAGATACTTTTTGTCTTCACCTGTGGATAGGTATTGAACAGACCTTTCTTTTGATGTACCTATCGATGGGTTTGGGAAACATTGTTGAAAATGTAATTTTTTTCGGCAAGGGGTTAGTCTTGATTTTTTTCTAAAATGTTGAAAAAATTAAAGCCGTGAATTGTACAAAAAGTTTTACACCAGTGGAAAGGTCTGTGAAATCCCTTTCGAGAGCTGGTAGCCGCAGATTTTTGCGGGGTTTGGTTGCGGAGATATCACCATTCAAAACGAGTCAAATGCAGTTGGGTGCAAAATCATGTGAATAACTTTGAATTGAAATATCTCAAGAACCCGATGTCGCAGGCACTTTTTTGTCTTCAGCTGTGGATAGGTATTGAACAGACGTTTCTTTTGATGTATCTATCAATGGGTTTGGGAAACATTGTTGAAAATGTAATTTTTTTCGGCAAGGGGTTAGCCGTGATTTTTTTCTAAAATGTTGAAAAAAGTAAAGTCGGGAATTGTACAACAAGTTGTACATCAGTGGAAAGGTCTGTGAAATCCCTTTCGAGAAGTGGTAGCCCCAGATTTTTGCGGGGTTTGGTTGCAAAGATATCACCATCCAAAAGAAGTCAAATGCAGTTGGGTGCAAAATCATGTGAATAACTTTGAATTGAAATATCTCAAGAACCCGATGACGCAGACACTTTTTTGTCTTCAGCTGTGGATAGGTATTGAACAGACATTTCTTTTGATGTATCTATCAATGGGTTTGGGAAACATTGTTGAAAATGTACTTTTTTTCGGCAAGGGGTTAGCCTTGATTTTTTTCTAAAATGTTGAAAAAAGTAAAGTCGTGAATTGTACAAGAAGTTGTACACCAGTGGAAAGGCCTGTGAAATCCCTTTCGAGAACTGGTAGCCGCAGATTTTTGCGGGGTTTGTTTGCGGAGATATCACCATCCAGAACAAGTCAAATGCAGTTGGGTGGAAAATCATGCGAATAAATTTGAATTGAAATATTTCAAGAACCAGATTGTCACAGATACTTTTTGTCTTCAGCTGTGGATAGGTATTGGACAGACCTTTCTTTTGATGTATCTATCGATGGGTTTGGGAAAAATGGTTGAAAATGTAGTTTTTTCGGCAAGGGGTTAGTTGATTTTTTTCTAAAATGTTGAAAAAAGTAAGGTCGTGACTTGTATAACAAGTGGTACACCAGTGAAAAGGTCTGTGAAATCCCTTTCGAGAACTGGTAGCCGCAGATTTTTGCGGGGTTTGGTTGCGGAGATATCACCATCCAAAACAAGTCAAATGCAGTTGGGTGGAAAATCATGCGAATAACTTTGAATTGAAATATGTCAAGAACCAGATGTCGCAGACACTTTTTGTCTTCAGCTGTGGATAGGTATTGCACAGACTGTACTTTTGATGTATCTATCAATGGGTTTGGGAAACATTGTTGAACATGTAATTTTTATCGGCAAGGGGTTAGCCTGGATTTTTTTTCTAAAATGTTGAAAAAAGTAAAGTCGTGAATTGTACAACAAGTTGTACATCAGTGGATAGGTCTGTGAAATCCCTTTCGAGAACTGGTAGCCGCAGATTTTTGCGGGGTTTGGTTGCGGAGATATAACCATCCAAAACAAGTCAAATGCAGTTGGGTGGAAAATCATGCGAATAAATTTGAATTGAAATATCTCAAGAACCAGATGTCACAGATACTTTTTGTCTTCAGCTGTGGATAGGTATTGAACAGACCTTTCTTTTGTTGTATCTATCAATGGGTTTGGGAAACATTGTTGAACATGTAATTCTTATCGGCAAGGGGTTAACCTGGATTTTTTTCTAAAATGTTGAAAAAAGTAAAGTCGTGAATTGTACAACAAGTTGTACATCAGTGGAAAGGTCTGTGAAATCCCTTTCGAGAAGTGGTAGCCCCAGATTTTTGCGGGGTTTGGTTGCAAAGATATCACCATCCAGAACAAGTCAAATGCAGTTGGGTGGAAAATCATGCGAATAAATTTGAATTGAAATATTTCAAGAACCAGATTGTCACAGATACTTTTTGTCTTCAGCTGTAGATAGGTATTGAACAGACCTTTCTTTTGATGTATCTATCGATGGGTTTGGGAAAAATGGTTGAAAATGTAGTTTTTTTCGGCAAGGGGTTAAAGTAAAGTCGTGAATTGTATAACAAGTGGTACACCAGTGGAAAGGTCTGTGAAATCCCTTTCGAGAACTGGTAGCCGCAGATTTTTGCGGGGTTTGGTTGCGGAGATATCACCATCCAAAACGAGTCAAATGCAGTTGGGTGCAAAATCATGTGAATAACTTCGAATTGAAATATCTCAAGAACTAGATGTCACAGATACTTTTTGTCTTCACCTATGGATAGGTATTGAACAGACCTTTCTTTTGTTGTATCTATCAATGGGTTTGGGAAACATTGTTGAACATGTAATTTTTATCGGCAAGGGGTTAACCTGGATTTTTTTCTAAAATGTTGAAAAAAGTAAAGTCGTGAATTGTACAACAAGTTGTACATCAGTGGAAAGGTCTGTGAAATCCCTTTCGAGAAGTGGTAGCCCCAGATTTTTGCGGGGTTTGGTTGCGGAGATATCACCATCCAAAACGAGTCAAATGCAGTTGGGTGCAAAATCATGTGAATAACTTTGAATTGAAATATCTCAAGAACCAGATGTCACAGATACTTTTTGTCTTCAGTTGTGTATAGATATTGAACAGACCTTTCTTTTGATGTATCTATCGATGGGTTTGGGAAACATTGTTGAAAATTTAATTTTTTTCGGCAAGGGTTAGCCTTGATTTTTTTCTAAAATGTTGAAAAAATTAAAGTCGTAAATTGTACAACAAGTTGTACACCAGTGGAAAGGTCTGTGAAATCCCCTTCGAGAACTGGCAGCCTCAAATTTTTGCGGGGTTTGGTTGCGGAGATATCACCATCCAAAACGAGTCAAATGCAGTTGGGTGCAAAATCATGTGAATAACTTTGAATTGAAATATCTCAAGAACCAGATGTCACAGATACTTTTTGTCTTCAGTTGTGTATAGATATTGAACAGACCTTTCTTCTGATGTATCTATCGATGGGTTTGGGAAACGTTGTTGAAAATATAATTTTTTTCGGCAAGGCAAGCCTTGTTTTTTTTCAAAAATGTTGAAAAAATTAAAGTCGCGAATTGTACAACAAGTTGTACACCAGTGGAAAGGTCTGTGAAATCCTTTTCAAGAACTGGTAGCCGCAGATTTTTGCGGGGTTTGGTTGTAGAGATATCACCATTAAAAACGAGTCAAATGCAGTTGGGTGGAAAATAATGCGAATAACTTTGAATTCCAATATCTCAAGAACCAGATGCCACAGATACTTTTTGTCTTCAGCTGCGGATAGGTATTGAACAGACCTTTCTTTTGATGTATCTACCGATGGGTTTGGGAAACATTTTGAAAATTTAATTTTTTTCGGCAAGGGGTTAGCCTTGATTTTTTTCTAAAATGTTGAAAAAATTAAAGTCGTGAATTGTACAACAAGTTGTACACCAGTGGCTGCGAAATCCCTTTCGAGAACTGGCAGCCGCAGATTTTTGCGGGGTTTGGTTGCGGAGATATCACCATCCAAAACGGGTCAAATGCAGTTGGGTGGAAAATAATGCGAATAACTTTGAATTCCAATATCTCAAGAACCAGATGCCACAGATACTTTTTGTCTTCAGCTGCGGATAGATAATGAACAGACCTTTCTTCTGATGTACCTATCGATGGGTTTGGGAAATATTGTTGAAAATGTAATTTTGTTGGGCAAGGCAAGCCTTGTTTTTTTTTCAAAAATGTTTAAAAAATTAAAGTCGCGAATTGTACAACAAGTTGTACACCAGTGGAAATGTCTGTGAAACCCTTTTCAAGAAATGGTAGCCGCAGATTTTTGCGGGGTTTGGTTGCAGAGATATCACCATTAAAAACGAGTCAAATGCAGTTGGGTGGAAAATCATGTAAATAACTTTGAATTGAAATATCTCAAGAACCAAATTCCTCAGATACTTTTTGTCTTCAGCTGTGGATAGATATTGAACAGACCTTTCTCTTGATGTATCTATCCATGGGTTTGGGAAATATTGTTGAAAATGTAATTTTTTTCGGCAAGGGGTTAGCCTTGATTTTTTTCTATAATGTTGAAAAAAGTAAAGCCGTGAATTGTACAACTAGTTGTACACCCGTGGAAAGGTCTGTGAAATCGCTTTCGAAAACTGGTAGCCGCAGATTTTCGCGGGGTTTGGTTGCGGAGATATCACCATCCAAAACGAGTCAAATTCAGTTGGGTGGAAAATCATGCGAATAACTTTGAATTGAAATATCTCAAGAACCAGATGTCACAGATACTTTTTGTCTTCAGCTGTGTATAGATATTGAACAGACCTTTCTTTTGATGTATCTATCGATGGGTTTGGGAAATATTGTTGAAAATGTAATTTTTTTCGGCAAGCGGTTAGCCTTGATTTTTTTCTATAATGTTGAAAAAAGTAAAGCCGTGAATTGTACAACTAGTTGTACACCAGTGGAAAGGCCTGTGAAATCCCTTTCGAGAACTGATAGCCGCAGATTTTTGCGGGGTTCGGTTGCGGAGATATCACCATCCAAAACGAGTCAAATGCAGTTGGGTGGAAAATAATGCGAATAACTTTGAATTCCAATATCTCAAGAACCAGATGCCACAGATACTTTTTGTCTTCAGCTGCGGATAGGTATTGAACAGACCTTTCATTTGATGTATCTATCGATGGGTTTGGGAAACATTGTTGAAAAAATAATTTTTTTCGGCAAGGGGTTAGCCTTGATTTTTTTCTAAAATGTTGAAAAAATTAAAGTCGTGAATTGTACAACAAGTTGTACACCAGTGGAAAGGTCTGCGAAATCCCTTTTGAGAACTGGTAGCCGCAGATTTTTTCGGGGTTTGGTTGCGGAGATATCACCATCCAAAACGAGTCAAATGCAGTTGGGTGGAAAATAATGCGAATAACTTTGAATTCCAATATCTCCAGAACCAGATGTCACAGATACTTTTTGTCTTCAGCTGTGTATAGATATTGAACAGGCCTTTCTTTTGATGTATCTATCGATGGGTTTGGGAAACATTGTTGAAAATGTAATTTTTTTCGGCAAGGGGTTAGCCTTGATTTTTTTTCTAAAATGTTGAAAAAATTAAAGTCGTGAATTGTACAACAAGTTGTACACCAGTGGAATGGTCTGAGAAATCCCTTTTGGGAACTGGTAGCCGCAGATTTTTGCGGGGTTTGGTTGCGGAGATATCACCATCCAAAACGAGTCAAATGCAGTTGGGTGGAAAATAATGCGCATAACTTTGAACTCCAATATCTCAGGAACCAGATGTCACAGATACTTTTTGTCTTCAGCTGTGTATAGATATTGAACAGGCATTTCTTTTGATGTATCTATCGATGGGTTTGGGAAGAATTGTTGAAAATGTAATTTTTTTTCGGCAAGCGGTTAGCCTTGATTTTTTTCTATAATGTTGAAAAAAGTAAAGCCGTGAATTGTACAACTAGTTGTACACCAGTGGAAAGGCCTGTGAAATCCCTTTCGAGAACTGATAGCCGCAGATTTTTGCGGGGTTCGGTTGCGGAGATATCACCATCCAAAACGAGTCAAATGCAGTTGGGTGGAAAATAATGCGAATAACTTTGAATTCCAATATCTCAAGAACCAGATGCCACAGATACTTTTTGTCTTCAGCTGCGGATAGGTATTGAACAGACCTTTCTTTTGATGTATCTATCGATGGGTTTGGGAAACATTGTTGAAAAAATAATTTTTTTCGGCAAGGTGTTAGCCTTGATTTTTTTCTAAAATGTTGAAAAATTAAAGTCGTGAATTGTACAACAAGTTGTACACCAGTGGAAAGGTCTGTGAAATCCCTTTCGAAAACTGGTAGCCGCAGATTTTTGCGGGGTTTGGTTGCGGAGATATCACCATCCAAAACGAGTCAAATGCAGTTGGGTGGAAAATCATGCGAATAACTTTGAATTGAAATATCTCAAGAACCAGATGTCACAGATACTTTTTGTCTTCAGCTGTGGATAGATATTGAACAGACCTTTCTTCTGATGTATCTATCGATGGGTTTGGGAAACATCGTTGAAAATGTAATTTTTTTCGGCAGGGGGTTAGCCTTAATTTTTTTCTAAATTATTGAAAAATTAAAGTCGTGAATTGTACAACAAGTTGTACACCAGTGGAAAGGTCTGTGAAATCCCTTTCGAAAACTGGTAGCCGCAGATTTTTGCGGGGTTTGGTTGCGGAGATATCACCATCCAAAACGAGTCAAATGCAGTTGGGTGGAAAATCATGCGAATAACTTTGAATTGAAATATCTCAAGAACCAGATGTCACAGATACTTTTTGCCTTCACCAACCAAAACGAGTCAAATGCAGTTGGGTGGAAAATCATGTGAATAACTTTGAATTGAAATATCTCAAGAACCAGATGTCACCGATACTTTTTGTCTTCAGCTGTGGATAGATATTGAACAGACCTTTCTTCTGATGTATCTATCGATGGGTTTGGGAAACATCTTTGAAAATGTAATTTTTTTCGGCAAGGGGTTAGCCTTGATTTTGTTCTATAATGTTGAAAAAAGTAAAGCCGTGAATTGTACAACTAGTTGTACACCCGTGGAAAGGTCTGTGAAATCCCTTTCGAAAACTGGTAGCCGCAGATTTTTGCGGGGTTTGGTTGCGGAGATATCACCATCCAAAACGAGTCAAATGCAGTTGGGTGGAAAATAATGCGAATAACTTTGAATTCCAATATCTCAAGAACCAGATGCTACAGATACTTTCTGTCTTCAGCTGCGGATAGGTATTGAACAGACCTTTCTTTTGATGTATCTGTCGATGGGTTTGGGAAATATTGTTGAAAATGTAATTTTTTTCGGCAAGCGGTTAGCCTTGATTTTTTTCTATAATGTTGAAAAAAGTAAAGCCGTGAATTGTACAACTAGTTGTAAACCAGTGGAAAGGCCTGTGAAATCCCTTTCGAGAACTGATAGCCGCAAATTTTTGCGGGGTTCGGTTGCGGAGATATCACCATCCAAAACGAGTCAAATGCAGTTGGGTGGAAAATCATGCGAATAAATTTGAATTGAAATATCTCAAGAACCAGATGTCACAGATACTTTTTGTCTTCAGCGGTATATAGATATTGAACAGACCTTTCTTTTGATGTATCTGTCGATGTGTTTGGGAAATATCGTAATTTTTTCGGCAAGGGGTTAGCCTTGATTTTTTTCTAAAATGTTGAAAAAATTAAAGTCGTGAATTGTACAACAAGTTGTACACCAGTGGAAAGGTCTGTGAAATCCCTTTCGAGAACTGGTAGCCGCAGATTTTTGCGGGGTTTGGTTGTGGAGATATCACCATCCAATACGAGTCAAATGCAGTTGGGTGGAAAATAATGCGCATAACTTTGAACTCCAATATCTCAGGAACCAGATGTCACAGATACTTTTTGTCTTCAGCTGTGTATAGATATTGAACAGGCATTTCTTTTGATGTATCTATCGATGGGTTTGGGAAACATTGTTGAAAATTTAATTTTTTTCGGCAAGCGGTTAGCCTTGATTTTTTTCTATAATGTTGAAAAAAGTAAAGCCGTGAATTGTACAACTAGTTGTACACCAGTGGAAAGGCCTGTGAAATCCCTTTCGAGAACTGATAGCCGCAGATTTTTGCGGGGTTCGGTTGCGGAGATATCACCATCCAAAACGGGTCAAATGCAGTTGGGTGGAAAATAATGCGAATAACTTTGAATTCCAATATCTCAAGAACCAGATGCCACAGATACTTTTTGTCTTCAGCTGCGGATAGGTATTGAACAGACTTTTCTTTTGATGTATCTATCGATGGGTTTGGGAAACATTGTTGAAAAAATATTTTTTTTCGGCAAGGTGTTAGCCTTGATTTTTTTCTAAAATGTTGAAAAATTAAAGTCGTGAATTGTACAACAAGTTGTACACCAGTGGAAAGGTCTGTGAAATCCCTTTCGAAAACTGGTACCCGCAGATTTTTGCGGGGTTTGGTTGCGGAGATATCATCATCCAAAACGAGTCAAATGCAGTTGGGTGGAAAATCATGCGAATAACTTTGAATTGAAATATCTCAGGAACCAGATGTCACAGATACTTTTTGTCTTCAGCTGTGTATAGATATTGAACAGGCATTTCTTTTGATGTATCTATCGATGGGTTTGGGAAACATTGTTGAAAATGTAATTTTTTTCGGCAAGCGGTTAGCCTTTATTTTTTTCTATAATGTTGAAAAAAGTAAAGCCGTGAATTGTACAACTAGTTGTACACCAGTGGAAAGGCCTGTGAAATCCCTTTCGAGAACTGATAGCCGCAGATTTTTGCGGGGTGTTGCGGAGATATCACCATCCAAAACGAGTCAAATGCAGTTGGGTGGAAAATAATGCGAATAACTTTGAATTCCAATATCTCAAGAACCAGATGCCACAGATACTTTCTGTCTTCAGCTGCGGATAGGTATTGAACAGACCTTTCTTTTGATGTATCTATCGATGGGTTTGGGAAACATTGTTGAAAATTTAATTTTTTTCGGCAAGGGGTTAGCCTTGATTTTTTTCTAAAATGTTGAAAAAATTAAAGTAGTGAATTGTACAACAAGTTGTACACCAGTGGAAAGGTCTACGAAATCCCTTTTGAGAACTGGTAGCCGCAGATTTTCGCGGGGCTTGGTTGCGGAGATATCACCATCCAAAACGAGTCAAATGCAGTTGGGTGGAAAATAATGCGAATAACTTTGAATTGAAATATCTCAAGAACCAGATGTCACAGATACTTTTTGTCTTCAGCTGTTTATAGATATTGAACAGGCCTTTCTTTTGATGTATCTATCGATGGGTTTGGGAAACATTGTTGAAAATGTAATTTTTTCGGCAAGGGGTTAGCCTTGATTTTTTTCTAAAATGTTGAAAAAATTAAAGTCGTGAATTGTACAACAAGTTGTACACCAGTGGAAAGGTCTGCGAAATCCCTTTTGAGAACTGGTAGCCGCAGATTTTTGCGGGGTTTGGTTGCGGAGATATCACCATCCAAAACGAGTCAAATGCAGTTGGGTGGAAAATAATGCGAATAACTTTGAATTGAAATATCTAAAGAACCAGATGTCACAGATACTTTTTGACTTCAGCTGTGTATAGATATTGAACAGGCCTTTCTTTTGATGTATCTATCGATGGGTTTGGGAAACATTGTTGAAAATATAATTTTTTTCGGCAAGGGGTTAGCCTTGATTTTTTTCTAAAATGTTGAAAAAATTAAAGTCGTGAATTGTACAACAAGTTGTACACCAGTGGAATGGTCTGCGAAATCCCTTTTGAGAACTGGTAGCCGCAGATTTTTGCGGGGTTTGGTTGCGGAGATATCACCATCCAAAACGAGTCAAATGCAGTTGGGTGGAAAATAATGCGAATAACTTTGAATTCCAATATCTCAAGAACCAGATTCCACAGATACTTTTTATCTTCAGCTGTGGATAGGTGATGAACAGACCTTTCTTTTGGTGTATCTATCGATGGGTTTGGGAAACATTGTTGAAAATGTAATTTTGGTTGCGGAGATATCACCATCCAAAACGAGTCAAATGCAGTTGGGTGGAAAATAATGCGAATAACTTTGAATTCCAATATCTCAAGAACCAGATGCCACAGATACTTTTTGTCTGCAGCTGCGGATAGGTATTGAACAGACCTTTCTTTTGATGTATCTATCGATGGGCTTGGGAAACATCGTTGAAAATGTATTTTTTTTCGGCAAGGGGTTAGCCTTGATTTTTTTCTAAAATGTTGAAAAATTAAAGTCGTGAATTGTACAACAAGTTGTACACCAGTGGAAAGGTCTGTGAAATCCCTTTCGAAAACTGGTAGCCGCAGATTTTTGCGGGGTTTGGTTGCGGAGATATCACCATCCAAAACGAGTCAAATGCAGTTGGGTGGAAAATCATGCGAATAACTTTGAATTGAAATATCTCAAGAACCAGATGTCACAGATACTTTTTGTCTTCACCAACCAAAACGAGTCAAATGCAGTTGGGTGGAAAATCATGTGAATAACTTTGAATTGAAATATCTCAAGAACCAGATATCACCGATACTTTTTGTCTTCAGCTGTGGATAGATATTGAACAGACCTTTCTTCTGATGTATCTATCGATGGGTTTGGGAAACATCGTTGAAAATGTAATTTTTTTCGGCAAGGGGTTAGCCTTGATTTTTTTCTAAAATGTTGAAAAATTAAAGTCGTGAATTGTACAACAAGTTGTACACCAGTGGAAAGGTCTGCGAAATCCCTTTCGAAAACTGGTAGCCGCACATTTTTGCGGGGTTCGGTTGTGGAGATATCACCATCCAAAACGAGTCAAATGCAGTTGGGTGGAAAATAATGCGAATAACTTTGAATTCCAATATCTCAAGAACCAGATGCCACAGATACTTTTTGTCTTCAGCTGTGGATAGATATTGAACAGACCTTTCTTCTGATGTATCTATCGATGGGTTTGGGAAACATCGTTGAAAATTTAATTTTTTTCGGCAAGGGGTTAGCCTTGATTTTTTTCTAAAATGTTGAAAAATTAAAGTCGTGAATTGTACAACAAGTTGTACACCAGTGGAAAGGTCTGTGAAATCCCTTTCGAAAACTGGTAGCCGCAGATTTTTGCGGGGTTTGGTTGCGGAGATATCACCATCCACAACGAGTCAAATGCAGTTGGGTGGAAAATAATGCGAATAATTTTGAATTCCAATATCTCAAGAACCAGATGCCACAGATACTTTTCGTCTTCAGCTGCGGATAGGTATTGAACAGACCTTTCTTTTGATGTATCTATCGATGGGTTTGGGAAACATTGTTGAAAATTTAATTTTTTTCGGCAAGGGGTTAGCCTTGATTTTTTTCTAAAATGTTGAAAAAATTAAAGTAGTGAATTGTACAACAAGTTGTGCACCAGTGGAAAGGTCTACGAAATCCCTTTTGAGAACTGGTAGCCGCAGATTTTTGCGGGGTTTGGTTGTGGAGATATCACCATCCAAAACGAGTCAAATGCAGTTGGGTGGAAAATAATGCGAATAACTTTGAATTGAAATATCTGAAGAACCAGATGTCACAGATACTTTTTGTCTTCAGCTGTTTATAGATATTGAACAGGCCTTTCTTTTGATGTATCTATCGATGGGTTTGGGAAACATTGTTGAAAATGTAATTTTTTTCGGCAAGGGGTTAGCCTTGATTTTTTTCTATAATGTTGAAAAAAGTAAAGCCGTGAATTGTACAACTAGTTGTACACCAGTGGAAAGGCCTGTGAAATCCCTTTCGAGAACTGATAGCCGCAGATTTTTGCGGGGTTCGGTTGCGGAGATATCACCATCCAAAACGAGTCAAATGCAGTTGGGTGGAAAATAATGCGAATAACTTTGAATTCCAATATCTCAAGAACCAGATGTCAGAGATACTTTTTGTCTTCAGCTGTGGATAGATATTGAACAGACCTTTCTTCTGATGTATCTATCGATGGGTTTGGGAAACATCGTTGAAAATGTGATTTTTTTCGGCAGGGGGTTAGCCTTAATTTTTTTCTAAAATATTGAAAAATTAAAGTCGTGAATTGTACAACAAGTTGTACACCAGTGGAAAGGTCTGTGAAATCCCTTTCGAAAACTGGTAGCCGCAGATTTTTGCGGGGTTTGGTAGCGGAGATATCACCATCCAAAACGAGTCAAATGCAGTTGGGTGGAAAATCATGCGAATAACTTTGAATTGAAATATCTCAAGAACCAGATGTCACAGATACTTTTTGCCTTCACCAACCAAAACGAGTCAAATGCAGTTGGGTGGAAAATCATGTGAATAACTTTGAATTGAAATATCTCAAGAACCAGATGTCACCGATACTTTTTGTCTTCAGCTGTGGATAGATATTGAACAGACCTTTCTTCTGATGTATCTATCGATGGGTTTGGGAAACATCGTTGAAAATGTAATTTTTTTCGGCAAGGGGTTAGCCTTGATTTTTTTCTAAAATGTTGAAAAATTAAAGTCGTGAATTGTACAACAAGTTGTACACCAGTGGAAAGGTCTGTGAAATCCCTTTCGAAAACTGGTAGCCGCAGATTTTTGCGGGGTTTGGTTGCGGAGATATCACCATCCAAAACGAGTCAAATGCAGTTGGGTGGAAAATAATGCGAATAATTTTGAATTCCAATATCTCAAGAACCAGATGCCACAGATACTTTTCGTCTTCAGCTGCGGATAGGTATTGAACAGACCTTTCTTTTGATGTATCTATCGATGGGTTTGGGAAACATTGTTGAAAATGTAATTTTTTCGGCAAGGGGTTAGCCTTGATTTTTTTCTAAAATGTTGAAAAAATTAAAGTCGTGAATTGTACAACAAATTGTACACCAGTGGAAAGGTCTGTGAAATCCCTTTCGAGAACTGGTAGCCGCAGATTTTTGCGGGGTTTGGTTGTGGAGATATCACCATCCAAAACGAGTCAAAAGCAGTTGGGTGGAAAATAATGCGAATAACTTTGAACTCCAATATCTCAGGAACCAGATGTCACAGATACTTTTTGTCTTCAGCTGTGTATAGATATTGAACAGGCATTTCTTTTGATGTATCTATCGATGGGTTTGGGAAACATTGTTGAAAATGTAATTTTTTTCGGCAAGCGGTTAGCCTTGATTTTTTTCTATAATGTTGAAAAAAGTAAAGCCGTGAATTGTACAACTAGTTGTACACCAGTGGAAAGGCCTGTGAAATCCCTTTCGAGAACTGATAGCCGCAGATTTTTGCGCGGTTCGGTTGCGGAGATATCACCATCCAAAACGAGTCAAATGCAGTTGGGTGGAAAATAATGCGAATAACTTTGAATTGAAATATCTCAAGAACCAGATGTCACAGATACTTTTTGTCTTCAGCTGTTTATAGATATTGAACAGGCCTTTCTTTTGATGTATCTATCGATGGGTTTGGGAAACATTGTTGAAAATGTAATTTTTTTCGACAAGGGGTTAGCCTTGATTTTTTTCTAAAATGTTGAAAAAATTAAAGTCGTGAATTGTACAACAAGTTGTACACCAGTGGAATGGTCTGCGAAATCCCTTTTGAGAACTGGTAGCCGCAGATTTTTGTGGGGTTTGGTTGCGGAGATATCACCATCCAAAACGAGTCAAATGCAGTTGGGTGGAAAATAATGCGAATAACTTTGAATTCCAATATCTCAAGAACCAGATTCCACAGATACTTTTTATCTTCAGCTGTGGATAGGTATTGAACAGACCTTTCTTTTGGTGTATCTATCGATGGGTTTGGGAAACATTGTTGAAAATGTAATTTTGGTTGCGGAGATATCACCATCCAAAACGAGTCAAATGCAGTTGGGTGGAAAATCATGCGAATAAATTTGAATTGAAATATCTCAAGAACCAGATGTCACAGATACTTTTTGTCTTCAGCTGTATATAGATATTGAACAGACCTTTCTTTTGATGTATATATCGATGGGTTTGGGAAACATTGTTGAAAATGTAATTTTTTTCGGCAAGGGGTTAGCCTTGATTTTTTTCTATAATGTTGAAAAAAGTAAAGCCGTGAATTGTACAACTAGTTGTACACCCGTGGAAAGGTCAGTGAAATCCCTTTCGAGAACTGGTAGCCGCACATTTTTGCGGGGTTCGGTTGTGGAGATATCACCATCCAAAACGAGTCAAATGCAGTTGGGTGGAAAATAATGCGAATAACTTTGAATTCCAATATCTCAAGAACCAGATGCCACAGATACTTTTTGTCTGCAGCTGCGGATAGGTATTGAACAGACCTTTCTTTTGATGTATCTATCGATGGGTTTGGGAAACATCGTTGAAAATGTAATTTTTTTCGGCAAGGGGTTAGCCTTGATTTTCTTCTAAAATGTTGAAAAAATTAAAGTCGTGAATTGTACAACAAGTTGTACACCAGTGGAAAGGTCTGCGAAATCCCTTTTGAGAACTGGTAGCCGCAGATTTTTGTGGGGTTTGGTTGCGGAGATATCACCATCCAAAACGAGTCAAATGCAGTTGGGTGGAAAATAAAGCGAATAACTTTGAATTGAAATATCTCAAGAACCAGATGTCACAGATACTTTTTGTCTTCAGCTGTGTATAGATATTGAACAGGCATTTCTTTTGATGTATCTATCGATGGGTTCGGGAAACATTGTTGAAAATGTAATTTTTTTCGGCAAGCGGTTAGCCTTGATTTTTTTCTATAATGTTGAAAAAAGTAAAGCCGTGAATTGTACAACTAGTTGTACACCAGTGGAAAGGCCTGTGAAATCCCTTTCGAGAACTGATAGCCGCAGATTTTTGCGGGGTTCGGTTGTGGAGATATCACCATCCAAAACGAGTCAAATGCAGTTGGGTGGAAAATAATGCGAATAACTTTGAATTCCAATATCTCAAGAACCAGATGCCACAGATACTTTGAGACTTCAGCTGCGGATAGGTATTGAACAGACCTTTCTTTTGATGTATCTATCGATGGGTTTGGGAAACACTGTTGAAAATTTAATTTTTTTCGGCAAGGGGTTAGCCTTGATTTTTTTCTAAAATGTTGAAAAAATTAAAGTCGTGAATTGTACAACACGTTGTACACCAGTGGAAAGGTCTACGAAATCCCTTTTGAGAACTGGTAGCCGCAGATTTTTGCGGGGTTTGGTTGCGGAGATATCACCATCCAAAACGAGTCAAATGCAGTTGGGTGGAAAATAATGCGAATAACTTTGAATTCCAATATCTCAAGAACCAGATGCCACAGATACTTTTTGTCTTCAGCTGCGGATAGGTATTGAACAGACCTTTCTTTTGATGTATCTATCGATGGGTTTGGGAAACATTGTTGGAAAAATAAATTTTTTCGGCAAGGGGTTAGCCTTGATTTTTTTCTAAAATGTTGAAAAAATTAAAGTCGTGAATTGTACAACAAGTTGTACACCAGTGGAAAGGTCTGCGAAATCCCTTTTGAGAACTGGTAGCCTCAGATTTTTGCGGGGTTTGGTTGCGGAGATATCACCATCCAAAACGAGTCAAATGCAGTTGGGTGGAAAATAATGCGAATAACTTTGAATTGAAATATCTCAAGAACCAGATGTCACAGATACTTTTTGTCTTCAGCAGTGTATAGATATTGAACAGGCCTTTCTTTTGATGTATCTATCGATGGGTTTGGGAAACATTGTTGAAAATGTAATTTTTTTCGGCAAGGGGTTAGCCTTGATTTTTTTCTAAAATGTTGAAAAAATTAAAGTCGTGAATTGTACAACAAGTTGTACACCAGTGGAAAGGTCTGCGAAATCCCTTTTGAGAACTGGTAGCCTCAGATTTTTGCGGGGTTTGGTTGCGGAGATATCACCATCCAAAACGAGTCAAATGCAGTTGGGTGGAAAATAATGCGAATAACTTTGAATTCCAATATCTCAAGAACCAGATTCCACAGATACTTTTTATCTTCATCTGTGGATAGGTATTGAACAGACCTTTCTTTTGGTGTATCTATCGATGGGTTTGGGAAACATTGTTGAAAATGTAATTTTGGTTGCGGAGATATCACCATCCAAAACGAGTCAAATGCAGTTGGGTGGAAAATCATGCGAATAAATTTGAATTGAAATATCTCAAGAACCAGATGTCACAGATACTTTTTGTCTTCAGCTGTATATAGATATTGAACAGACCTTTCTTCTGATGTATCTATCGATGGGTTTGGGAAACATCGTTGAAAATGTAATTTTTTTCGGCAAGGGGTTAGCCTTGATTTTTTTCTAAAATGTTGAAAAATTAAAGTCGTGAATTGTACAACAAGTTGTACACCAGTGGAAAGGTCTGCGAAATCCCTTTCGAAAACTGGTAGCCGCACATTTTTGCGGGGTTCGGTTGTGGAGATATCACCATCCAAAACGAGTCAAATGCAGTTGGGTGGAAAATAATGCGAATAACTTTGAATTCCAATATCTCAAGAACCAGATGCCACAGATACTTTTTGTCTTCAGCTGTGGATAGATATTGAACAGACCTTTCTTCTGATGTATCTATCGATGGGTTTGGGAAACATCGTTGAAAATGTAATTTTTTTTCGGCAAGGGGTTAGCCTTGATTTTTTTCTAAAATGTTGAAAAATTAAAGTCGTGAATTGTACAACAAGTTGTACACCAGTGGAAAGGTCTGTGAAATCCCTTTCGAAAACTGGTAGCCGCAGATTTTTGCGGGGTTTGGTTGCGGAGATATCACCATCCAAAACGAGTCAAATGCAGTTGGGTGGAAAATAATGCGAATAATTTTGAATTCCAATATCCCAAGAACCAGATGCCACAGATACTTTTCGTCTTCAGCTGCGGATAGGTATTGAACAGACCTTTCTTTTGATGTATCTATCGATGGGTTTGGGAAACATTGTTGAAAATGTAATTTTTTCGGCAAGGGGTTATAGCCTTGATTTTTTTCTAAAATGTTGAAAAAATTAAAGTCGTGAATTGTACAACAAATTGTACACCAGTAGAAAGGTCTGTGAAATCCCTTTCGAGAACTGGTAGCCGCAGATTTTTGCGGGGTTTGGTTGTGGAGATATCACCATCCAAAACGAGTCAAATGCAGTTGGGTGGAAAATAATGCGAATAACTTTGAACTCCAATATCTCAGGAACCAGATGCCACAGATACTTTTTGTCTTCAGCTGCGGATAGGTATTGAACAGACCTTTCTTTTGATGTATCTATCGATGGGTTTGGGAAACATCGTTGAAAATGTAATTTTTTTCGGCAAGGGGTTAGCCTTAATTTTTTTCTAAAATGTTGAAAAATTAAAGTCGTGAATTGTACAACAAGTTGTACACCAGTGGAAAGGTCTGTGAAATCCCTTTCGAAAACTGGTAGCCGCAGATTTTTGCAGGGTTTGGTTGCGGAGATATCACCATCCAAAACGAGTCAAATGCAGTTGGGTGGAAAATCATGCGAATAACTTTGAATTGAAATATCTCGAGAACCAGATGTCACAGATACTTTTTGTCTTCACCAACCAAAACGAGTCAAATGCAGTTGGGTGCAAAATCATGTGAATAACTTTGAATTGAAATATCTCAAGAACCAGATGTCACAGATACTTTTTGTCTTCAGCTGTGGATAAGTATTGAACAGAGCTTTCTTTTAATGTATCTATCGTAGGGTTTGGGAAACATTGTTGAAAATGTTATTTTTTTCGGCAAGGAGTTAGCCTTGATTTTTTTCTAAAATGTTGAAAAAAGTAAAGCCGTGAATTGTACAACTAGTTGTACACCAGTGGAAAGGTCTTTGAAATCCCTTTCGAGAACTGGTAGCCGCGGATTTTTGCGGGGTTTGGTTGCGGAGATATCACCATCCAAAACGAGTCAAATGCAGTTGGGTGGAAAATAATGCGAATAATTTTAAATTCTAATATCTCAAGAACCAGATGCCACAGATACTTTTTGTCTTCAGCTGTGGATAGGTATTGAACAGAACTTTCTTTTAATGTATCTATCGTAGGGTTTGGGAAACATTGTTGAAAATGTTATTTTTTTTCGGCAAGGAGTTAGCCTTGATTTTTTTCTAAAATGTTGAAAAAAGTAAAGTCGTGAATTGTACAACAAGTTGCACCTCAGTGGAAAGGTCTGTGAAATCCCTTTCGGGAACTGGTAGCCGCAGATTTTGGCGGGGTTTGGTTGCGGAGATATCACCATCCAAAACGAGTCAAATGCAGTTGGGTGGAAAATCATATGAATAACTTTGAATTGAAATATCTCAAGAACCAGATTCCACAGATACTTTTTGTCTTCACCTGTGGATAGTTATTGAACAGACCTTTCTTTTGATGTATCTATCGATGGGTTTGGGAAACATTGCACTATCCTTCGAAGGACAGCAGCCACCACCACATTATTAAAAAAAATCAAGGAATACAAAATTTGTGACGCAGTCTACATCATTAGAGAAAGAACAATAAAAGCAAATCTAACGGGAAGCCAGCTCAGTAGAGTTCATTTTAGGCTTACGCATATAATTGTGTGATTCATATTTTGTTTCATAACTGCTGGCAATAAATATTTTTATTAACGGTTTTGATAACTGTTTCTTATCCAAAAAGTAGACCAATTATAATCAACATTATATTTACGCGATATATAGGTACTACATAAACAGGCCTATAACGCATTCCATCGTAATTGGAAATTTGTTACGAATCCCGTAAAAATCTATCACAGAATCCATCGTAGTGGAAATTCTCATACAAATTGACGCTACGATCGGATTCAGCGTTAACTTTTTTCGTGATTCGTAGAACTTTCCGATTACGATGGAACCAGTGATAAGGCTGAATGAATGTATATGGCAACTTATAGATTGGTAAAAAAAATTAACTCGCTATTTTGATCAAACTTGACATTACGATGGTAGCGAAGACGAAAAATAAAAAAATAGGTCTCAAAATTCTGTCTGTCTGTTTTCAAGTTGGATTAATTTGCTTCGAACTTTGGTACATATCGTTTTTTCTGTAATAAGCCCACACTTTATAATTTTTTTTCTTAAGCCTAGTACGCTGCTGTTGCGAAACGAAATCATAATAAACGAAAATTATATTTCTGCTTTTCTGTCGGCAGTACGCGCTCTTCCAATTTATTACGCAGTCCAATTAATTGTGTGCGGAAAATCACGATTCCATTTTGAGTTGTTTTTTTTTTTTTTTTGTTTCTTTCACCGCAGTATGTTTATTTTTGATTTTTTTTTATTGCATTTGTTTGTTTTTTCTTAAAAAATTATGTTTTCGTTAGCATTTCGTTCTCTTAATCGAGAGCACCGAAAATTTTCGTTTCGCATCAGCAGGGTACTAGGTTTTAAGACGAAAAATAACTGAACCTGCCATACATATTTGTTTGGCCAAGAAAATAAATCTTATTTTTCTCAAAAACGGCTCTAAGAATTTTAATAAAAAAATATGTGTGTTCCTAAATTAGTGGAACCCACTTTTAAGTATAAAAATATTTTATTTTGCTTTCTTATTAACGGCACTTCTCATAGAACCACTTTGATATTTTCGACTTTCTCATTATTGGATGAACAGATTAAAATTTTTTTCTGCAAATTGTCCCTTAAAGTATATTGCATATTCCAATTTTCAAACAAATGTTTCTTATTTCTCGTTTGGTAAATTCATATTTTGATCTATAAATTGATTTTTTTCGTAACGATTCGAATACGTTTTCAGATTGATTTGTATTTGCTTTAGTATTGGTGTATATTTGTGTCTGTGAACGAGCTATCGGTATCAGCTGTCTTGTCAAACTGATTGGCATCATTCAGATGTCGGTACGACAGCCTATCTAAGGCCGTGTGTGAATTGCGTTAAAATGTTGGTTAAATTTTCTACCTTGGTAAAATTTTGAAGTTTATTTTGTGGTGGGATCAAATTTAGCTTTTTGCTGTGTGAATTGCGTAAAAAGGGATTTATTAAAACACTATTTTGGCCAAAATTCCTTCAAGATTTAAGAAATTTCCCTAGAAACATTTTTTTTTGTTGTTCAAGTTAGTTAATTTCTTTCCCAAAATCCGACTTAGAAGATATAAAGTTAATAATTTGGCACGAAAAAAGTAACGAATTCTTAGTTTTACTAATATGTTTCGGTTTTACATCGTTAATTTAATATTTTAAAACAACAATTCCAAATCTTTTAAAAACAATTCCCATTATGGTTAGTTTGTTGATTTAGTATGTAAACACTAGTTTTCACAGCTGAAGAATTTGACAAAGCTGACAAATCAATCTATTTGTATTCAATTTGCAAAATGAAATACAATGAGTATTTTAATTAATTATTTTATATTTGTTAAAATATCAACGGATTATATTATTTGTTTTTTCCTCTTGAGACCCTACACAAACAAAAATATTAATGTAATTTTATTTTTCAATTGAATAAATTAAAAGTTACATTTATTATATGGTTTCCCAGTAGATCTAGACTTTTTGGAATTCATATTTCTTTTCGGTTATCGTTTACAGTTTCAAATTACTCTATCTTGAGAAACGTTAAATTTTAACGCAAATTTAGCCTGCTCCACAGCTGCCTACATTTAAACCCATTTTATTCACCACGCTAGTGTCAAATTTTAACCAAGTTACAAAATTTAACCAACATTTTAACGCAATTCACACACGGCCTAAGATAGGTTATTATCCACTGAAGTTCCTGAACAACCAACATCGGAAAATATATTTTTTTTTGCAAAAATCGTTTTTTTCAAAACGAGGTACTGATTTTTTTGAAATTGAAAGAGTATACGTATATTAATAATTACCATTTGCTAAAAATGTTTTCAAAATGTTGTACATTTAAATTTAAAAAAAAAACGCTCCAAAGAGTTTTGATTTTTTTTATATATGTATGTACATATTCACATTTGTCCAAGAATTCAAATGACATCTTTTTTCCCCACTCAAACTAAAACAGTAAAGCAATCTTAACAATTTTGTTATGTGTATCATTCATTTAATAATAATGTTCCATTTTTACGCATTTTTGAATTAACTAACTTACAAAAACATACAATGACTTAGTATCTACGTCACTGGCAACCCACATAATGTAGGCTCCTTTACCTCTAAGTTGTATACTGCTTTAAAAATCACATGAATACTAATTAATCACATTTGACGTTACGATGACGGAGAAAACCAAAAAAGTTGTTCCCGGAATTCCGTCTATCTGTCTGTAGATCGATCTACAGCCTAAACGGCTGGAGATTTTATTCAAACTTGGTACCTTAGCGTTTTAGGTAATTTTCTCCAATAGATTTTTGAATCGTTTTTTTAGCACCAATTGCAATTAATTAATGCAATTGACATATAATTTTTTCTACCCTCCTAATTATTTCGAAAACGGCTCTAACGATTTTGATACATATTTTGTTACTAACAGTACCTGGCATACAACCATTTTAAATATCCTATCATCCCTGTACTGAAAATATAAATTAAACAGAATAGCTTCCATTGCTTACAGTACTCTTCTGGTAAATTTTAAATGTATGTCATTTTCGATTGGCTGTTCGGAATTACTACTTTTTCATTCCTTGTTTTATTCCTATAGAATATGGACAATTTGGGTTAAAAAAGACAACTCCAAGCAATTGGCTGTTCAAAATTATTCGAATGTGAAATGAAGGTCACCGCCAGACTAGCCCACAGCGACGGGGCGCCCCATTTTGACACCATAACTCGTATAAACCTATGGATTTAAAATGATTTGAATTGTTTTGTATATATAAATCGTGAATCTGACAATCTAGGCAGTTGGCAGACTGCCACCGATGCGTTAACCCCACCTACGATTGGAGTATTATATTTATAAATATATATTATAAACTACCTTAAGTTACAGTAATTAGACTTCTTCACTTTCGATATAATTATTGTAGGTACTATTGGGCAAGTTTTGCATTTGGAAAAAAATCGAACTCTAGATTTTGATTAGACTTGACATTCGATGATATAGAACACGAAAAATGTTGGTCCCGCAATTCTGCCTGTAGGTCAATCAAAATCCTATACTGCTTAGGATTTTCTTCAAACTTCGTACTTAAGAGTTATTGATTCTTTTTAAATGTTTTTTTTAGAACTAACAATAACGGTACCTCCCATACAAAAAAAAACTAAATCTTATGTAGATTTCGTTTCAATAAATAGGATTCGCTACTAAAACCAATATTTTTAGCTTTGAAAAGAACGACAGCGGATTTAATATCTTTTTGTGACTGTGTGTTGCTTGGCAGTTCTAAAAAAAAAAATAAAACTTCAGTTACTTAATACATCAAAATTTCGTTTTATTTCGGGGAAATTCCTAAATCCACTTGCACATTTTTTAATATTTGTTTCCAAGAAGTTTTAAACAATATTTTAATTTTTTAATAATATTAATTTACTTTTTTTGTACACTGCAACAAAATAAAAATTAATTGACGACACAATAATTGAGAAACTTCAAAACAAATATTGTAGTGTGCGTAAGAATCCGTGTACAAATCCTTTTTGAATCTTTCTCCAAAAAAAAAATTCAATACGGAATTTCAGAAAAAAATTGGCTGCACTATTAATAGGTATAATCTACATTTTGGTCAAAAAAAATTACATTAATGGCGTTTTATTTGGCAACCCGGAATCCTTCTCCGATCCGGGATCCCAACTGAACAGTGTTTGACGTTCAAGTATATGAATGTGTGAGTGCTTCTGGATCCGATACTGATTTCAAATCCAGAAGCAAAATTGTCTTCTTTTCTGAACTGTCATTTTTTCCCAAGTGAACACTTTCAGAAGAGTCCAGAAAGCTAATAGTACCTATAGAATCGTTTTTTAATTGTCGATTTGATTTGATTAACGGTTTACTGGATTTCGATCAAAATGTTTGAGCTCATTCAAATTCTAAATAATACTAGGTCCGTATTACGAATTACTATTACGGTTCAAAATCCCTCTTTATCGTTACGTTGTGATTACGTTTAATATATTATATTTTTTCGGTGCCGTGAAATAAGGTAAATAGCAATAAGGTCGAATCGGTTTTATTTCGCAAAACAATGGAAATAGAGACGAATTTCTTTTTTTTAGTCGACTAGTCTATTATCTACAAAAGTCGATCAGCATTTCGGCCTTATTTCCTGTTAGTGCCCAAGGAAATTTTTTTTCGATGTTATTTCCATTCCGTTCGTTGTTATTTCCATTTGAAAAAAGCCAAAGCCAATTATATATTAGTAGTAGTAGTAGTAATAAAAGTGATTTTATTGACATTAAAATAAATATGTACATAATTATGAATTAATACAAGTTTTCGCAATAAGCATTGGCGATTTCCGTCAGCCGTATAAGGAGTTCTTAATATACAATTATATACTTAGTAGTGTTATTAGTTTTTGAGTTCCATTAAATTAAAAGAGAAAAGAAAAAAAGCACAACTTTCGATTCAATTTTAAAAGGCTTCGTTGATGATTTGTTGACGATATTTAATAGCACCCTTCAAATAGTCATAGAGGGATTTCCAATTTTCTCCGTTTAGGGCGCGAAGAGTTTCCTCAGCTGTTAGTGTGATTTTACCTCAAATTGATCTTCGTATTGAGTTTAGGACGGGATATTTTCCAATGAAATAAAGTATATCTTCAGTATTTCGTAAATTGCACAAAGTGCACTGAGTGTTTTCCTCATTTCTATAGGGCAGATAGTTCAAATTGATGACATCACCTCTGGCTTTGAAGATCGTGGAGATAAAATCCAGACTATATTGGTCATCAAAGTAGTTTTTACCGCAGTGATCGTGTTCCAGTAGCTTATATGTATTCCTTGTTTGACTTTGGATACTTCTAGTTTTAAGCGCACTTCGTGTGGCTTTTTCAATTTTCATTAGAAGTATCTAAAGGTTTAAACCCAAAGAGCTGTTAGTTTATTGAAAAGGTGAGAATCTGTGTGCAGCTGATAATCTTGTCCATTCCGTGAAGAATTGTAGTTTTCTTTCTTTGAGAAATAAAACAATTTTATTTGTAAGGCTCTGGCTATGGTGTCCCATAATTTTGACTATATATAAAAAGTGCAGTCGGAGTGTGTGTATGTAGAGCGGTGGTAAGCCCGTTTCCAGATGCAACATGTATGTCGCTGTATTTTATGGTAGTTTGAAAATTCTCTTAATGAAATATCTAAGCAGTTTTTCAACTTTTTCGAATTCGGAAACACCCCAAACTTGTGCTGCATAGCACATAATCGATTTCATCACCGCTTCAAAGATTTCAATTCTATATTCTAACCAATGAAATTCATATTTAAAATTCATGTATGAAAAGCTCGGCTTGGTCCAGTTATAGAATTTGGAGTGGGGTCCAGTTTGGGTGTATACAAATGTTTTTTTTTTTAATTTAAATTCACCTCTATCTAAGTGCACTGTTATGTATATATAACCAGATAACAACACCAATTTCCATTTGGTTGTATGCAGAATTGTACCACACAATTTCGTCAATATTACCATTTGGGTAAAAGATATTTCTGTTTTATTTCCATATTTTTCTATATTATTGCAAATTACCCATTAAAACATGTTTTCCAAAAATTGCAGTGGCTTTCATTGCCTACTTTTTCATTCGACAATTTCTTTCGGTTTAGGCAATAATTCAGACTGTAAAATCAGTCTTATTTCCACCTCGCTTGAAATAAAGTCGACCGCCATTATTGCCATCTACCTTATTTTACGGCACCGTTTTTTTTTCCAATTTAAATTTGTAAATACTTAAAATTGACTACCTACGAATTGTCTCTACTACTTATGATGTCAGCGAACATAAGAGCAATTACGTGCGGTCCAGTCTTGTATTTTATTTGATTTTAAGCCAACTCAACTAATGATTAAAAAGAAACAATATTAGTTAAAGAGTTAATAATGTTCAAACCAATTCACTTTTTAGAAGACATCAAACATCAAAATATATCTACATACAATAGAAAGCATATCCATAAATATTTTCTTCAATACCAGTTTCTACTTTTCGAGTCTAAACTACATAAGACAAACTTAGCGATATTAGTATAATTTATTTTAAAAATTTAATTAAAAAAATTAAATACATATACAAACATATTTTGCTTAGTTTCACATATATATAATGTATATTTAAACATTTTTTTTATCCTAGATACAAGAACACAACACTAGAAATATATATAAAAAAAACTGTGCAATCTTTATGGTTCGAATACTAAGCTGATATATAATTTTAAACTTGAAATAAAATATATACGATTGCTACGAAATTATATTGTCTATTTTCCATCTAGGTTTAATCCTTTAAATGAGCTAATCAGTTTTGTATCTAAATCCCAAATAACAAGTTGGCCATCAGTGCCTGAAGTGCTTATTTTCTTGCACGACAGCTTGTCTCCGGAATAGATTCGGACGCATGAAATTGCATTTTGGTGAATCGACTCGATGAAAGAATCTGAATTTTCCGATCTCGAATTGCGATCGAGTGACTGAAAGATACGCATAGCTGATATTCCACTCGATTCTTTTTTCTGGGAAGTATCGAGCTTAGCGGAAAAACTTATTTTGTTCCCATCTAAAGAGAAAATAAGAGGAACACAGCTATGTCCCGCTACAAGAACTGAGTTAAGACTAATCCAAACACAGCTGAGGAATGGTAAATGCTCGGTTTTGCACCGAATAATGTTTCCATTGGTTGAGTCTGCAATATTAATGCAGCTATCATGACCAACCCAGCATATGCGATTACCATCACCTGAAAAGCTAACGCTATGAATCCAACCACCGCCAGTGTTGGCTGCGTTTTTAAATTCAGCCATCAAATGTCCCAAGGTCATACGATTTCCCCATGGCGTCGGAGTTGGTTGTTCCTCAATGTCCTTTATGTATGCTGAAAAAACGCGAACCTGAAATAAAACCAAATTGATAATAAGATTTGTTGATTATTTGATAAGATAATTATTCCAGAATATTGACAGTTTATAAACATGACCATTATTTAACTGAAAGATATTTGCGTACATACTTAAGTATATTTCAAAATTCTATTTACATATTTCGAACAAAGTCAAAAGCCAGTCAGATTCTTGTAAAGAGAGAAACAGGTGCAGGGCAAGGTTGCGTCTTAAGCTCGCAAATGGTCGCATTGTTCATTGATGATATTGATAGTTATCTACCAGGGGAGGGAAAACTTGCTTGGCAATGCTCATATAAAACTCCTGTTATACTCGTATGCATATTACCTTTATATTTTTGCTGACACTTTCGCTTCAAATAAATATGCTGAAAATGTTTTGTTATCTATGGGATCTCAGAATCAATGCATCCAAATCAAACATAACGATTTTCAGAACACAAATTCGCTCTGATAGGTACGTACATAAGAAACTGGATACCAGATGACGGCAATTGAAAAGTTGGGAATGATTTCAAATATCTTGGATTTATTATTTCACACAATAATCAAGAATCAAGGCATACATAGAAGAAAAACTAGCAGCCAAGTTAGCAAACAAATACAATGTGGAAACAATTTTTTTTTTTAAATTGTTTTGTAGATCCGACATTAAAATTTAAAGTATTTTACGCTACTAAACGGTGATTTTTTAAGAGCTTGGTTTTTGAAAATTAAAAAAAACACAGAAACTTGTAAAAAGTGAATGAAACTTTTATTTGGATCGATAAATCAATTTCTGCCATTTACTTTTTAAAAATAGTTTCACTTAAATGTTGCCCGCGGCTACGCTTCAGGTGGTCCATTCTGAAGGTCCAATTTTGGCAAACTTTTTCACACATTTCGGCCGGAATCTCACCAATGACGCGTTCAATGTTGGCTTCCAAGGCAGCAATCGTATTTGGCTTGTCCCCATAGACAATAGACTTAACATAGCCCCACAAAAAATAGTCTAACGGGGCCAAATCACATGATCTTGGTGGCCAATTGACTGCGCCAAAACGTGAGATCAACTGCTCACCAAATTCGCCTCTCAATTGATGCATGGTTTCGCGTGCAGTGTGACATGTGGCACCGTCCTGTTGGAACCACATGTCGACCGAGTTCAATTCTTGCATTTTCGGCAAAAAAAATCTGTTGTCATCGAACGGTACCTTTTTCCATTGACCGTAACCCTGCGGCCTTCATCGTCCTTGAAGAAGTACGGCCCAATGATGCCGCCTGCCCATAAACCGCACCAAACAGTGCATTTTTCGGGATGCATTGGTAGCTGCTGAATTGCCTCTGGCTGCTCTTCACTCCAAATACGGCAATTCTGCTTATTCAAGTATCCATTTAGCCAAAAATGAGCCTCGTCGCTGAAGACCATAAAACGGACGTAGCTTGCGAAACACATTTTTCACAGAGCACGAATTTTGATAATAAATTTCAATAATTTGCAAACGTTGTTCAGGCGTAAGTCTATTCATGATGAATTGGCAAACAATACTGAATCGAAATGTCAAATGTTCGTGGAATTTGTCATGTGTGATCTGTCAAAAATGTAAACGTCAAAAACCAAGTAGCAAAAAAATCACCCGTTATAAACGATTGCTTTTGCTACGGTAACGAAGTCTACGATACCAATGGTTGGTGAAGATTAAAAAAAAATTCAAATATACTTCGTTAAAAAAATATTTAGAATATCACACTATTATATCTATGTTGAGTCCGGCTTACCCCAAATATATGTATATAAGAAATTTGAAGCCTATGCTGATTTTTTAAATAAAGTTATGAAAAGTATAACAACAGATAAAAACTTACATACAAGATTATTACTTGTTTCTCTTCAATGCAGTTATACACCTTTTAAGAACTGGCAAGAACTTGCCTTGGTACATCGAGTTCCATTGAATTTGAGTCCCAACATTGTAACTGATTGGCAAAATTTATTTTATGACTGCATTTTAGTGGTAGACGAACAAATTGAGAGTGAGAGCGTTCAATGAAGCAAAGCTTTTTTCGATTCTATTTAGCATAACAATCTGTTCGGATATAGGTTAAGTGATAGGATCAATCCGGTTTGTTATATATGCAATTTAAACCAAAATAAAGACTTTGTACTTTTTCTTTATAATACAATTCTATATACTACTGAAATTACTCAGCCAAGTAGAAGACTTAGCATTATATTTAATTGGACTTGTCGAATTATTGATTCAAAATAGCTTTTAACGGCCTTTATTCCACAAAATTTGCGTTTCGTCCCGCTAATCTCACTTGGACTAATCAGTTGGCATTTTTACTAAATGCCGTTAAAAGCTATTTTGAATCAAAGACATTGTTCATTTTTAACCATTTTGCCCTATATTTCAGGAAATACGTAGATTGTATTTTAGAAAGAGTTAATGGAGAATATGGCTGGAAGTTAATAGTTAAATATATTTTCTGCATTATGAACAGCGCTGCCGTTTTGAAAATTTGGAAGGGAGTATTTCAGATGATTAGAGGGGAGTATTTCGCGTTCATGGGGAGTACGTAAAAAAAGCAATGACCATTGATGTTACCAATGTAACTTTTTATTAAAACATTTGTAACATTGGCACTTCAACTTATTTTATTTATCGCTTAAAGGTAAAAAAAAGAACCCGCTGAAAATAAAAGTAAAACAAACTTAAGCAAAGAAAATGCAAAAAATCAAAAAAAAGTCAGATTTTATTGTTACGCAATCAGCAAGACTTTACCAATCTATTTGTAATAATTATACCCAAGTCTCGTTTGATGGCCACTTATTGTGATGCATGTTGGCAGTGCTGTGATATGTACAAATTAAAGAACCAATAAATGTTTTCAACGAGAGAAGCATTATTTAGCTAGAACTCTTCCAAATTCAATTGAAGAATTCGTTGTTGTTCAAGAGCCTCCACAATATTACCCGTTACAAGATTTGGAAACATTTTTATAAGATGAACTAGAGAACGACACACATACAAGGTCTGCTCCATATCACTCAGCCCAAACTGCCAATTGGCACAAATTGACCACAATTTCTGCAAATTCCTGTTAAAGACTTACAAATTTGATAGTTTTGGGCAGAAGAGAGTGATCTTGAGAGAGTAACATATTTCCCCTTTCTGACAATTTCTTTTCAATTTCTGCCTAGTAAATTTTGGTAGGCAGTAATTTTTGGACAGAAAATTAACAATCGTCAGGTTGACGTTTGTCATAAAGGAAAAACAAAGTTTTGTAGTTATTGTGGAAAAATATTTGTTGAACAAATAAATTAATTAGAACAATTATTTTGAAGAGAAAATCAAATTTAACATAAATATAAAATATGTGCTCAAGCCGTCCCAGCATTTTTCGAACTTAATTTCTTTATGAGATAATTTCATTCCCACACTTTAAAATTTGATAAGCTGCCAATTTTTGCCCAAAAAAGTCTGGCTCAGACCTACGATTTTCAAAAACGAAACTGACTGAAATGAGACTGCATCTGCGATTTTCAATTATAAACATGTTTTTGTATTTTCATTCATGTCGGTGAATAGATTTCCCGAATATTTTTGTAAAAATATAAATATTAGTAGTTTTTGTATTTTGTATGATATCAGAAATGGTATCCGAGCACTTAGAATCCGAGGTAACTCATTCTTTACAAAAAATATGAATCAATACCTTCAGACTATTTCAGGGTTGAACGTATCCCATTAAATCGGAAATGCCATCTTTAATAAATGTTTGCAAACGTTTTGGATATTTTCGAAGGGAGTAAAATTGCAGTGAAGGTGATACGGGAGTACAGTAAACCTCAGGGGTTTTTATAACTTTTATATTATATTCTTTCATAAAAAATAAAATGAAAAATCTACTTTATATAAATTCTATCACGATCTTTCTGCATTATTATTAAATAAAAAAATGTTTAAATTTATTTCTTTAAATAATTTTGTTACTTATTTTATTGTTTCTTTAAACAAAAAATGTATTCTTTGAAATTGTTAGTATATTCTTTAAGTTATTTTATATTAAATTTTCAATCCCTTAAAGTTAAATTAAGAAAGCGACAGACAACGTATGCTTTAAAATATGAAAAGTGTAAATAGATATTATTTTTTAAACATCAATAATAATGTAAGCTAATCTAATTTAATAATGGCTATTTTTACTTTAACAGTTGTTTAATACGAAACAATTTTGTTAAATAGTCACAGACAAAGACTTTAAAATTTTCTTACTAACGTACAAATTATGTAGTAACAATAAAATATATAGTATCTACTATTAAAGTGTCACTAAAAGAGGAAATATTGAGAATGTACAAGATTTAATGGACGCGACAAGGAAATGCCAAATTATGACATTTATAACAGTTGTTCTCTATTAAAAGTGTTAAATATACACCGCGACAGCTGAAAAAGAAACAAGTAAAATCGAATGCCCTGAATCTGAGCATGCGCTCAAGGGATTATGAATACCCTTTTATATGTTTTTAACACAGCGCGATTATCCGGTGAAAGAAGAGAGAGAAGGATATGAAAGATGTGTGGCTCGATGTATTGAGACGGTGGTTGTTGTCTCAGATTTTATCTCCAGGGATGGCGGCTGAACTAATGCGGAGAAAATTACCGCGTCTTATTTATTAATGTCTCTTATAATTCGCATTATAATAATATTAATGAGTAGTTTACTCAATCACATGTTGTTAGTGTTATGCCTGAACAGCATGTAATGAGTAAACCAGCAACTCATTTTATGACAATTTTTAGAATAGGTTTTTAATGGAATATAAGAAGACATAGACAACGGCAGGAATCGAACCTGTGACCACGAGGTTGACAGGCGAACACACAACTATCGCACCACGGCCACCCCCTCTGACTATTTAGTAAAATCAAAACATTTTTGATATTTATTGCGCAACCTAAAAATATTTAACCATCTGTGGGTACTATTGCACAATATTTGCTTAAAAAATATCCAAGATTTGAGAAGTGAATTCCTCCGCGAGTCATTTAAATATATTAATAATAAATAAAACAATATTTCTTCCAATAATTATTTATTGGAAGAAATATTGCACCTAGCCAATAATACTGTGCAATATTGCAAACGCCTAGGGACCGCTTTATAAATTGGCATGTTTGGAGCCATTTCCAGATTTATTATCAGATGTCAGTCACCATTAATGGATTAGCTGAGTGCGAGCAGTCGACCGATTTGAACGTTTTCAAAATTGAATTAAATGCAAAATGTGACTGATTTTTTTTTACATGATTCACGGTTGTCCTTATAATTTTTACTTGCTATATACATATGTATGTATAGGTACTATACTTTTGCATTTGAAAAAAAATCGAACTCGAAATTTTTACCAAACTTGAATTTACTATGATAGCCAAGACGAAAAATCTGCGTTCCGCAATTCCACCTGATTTGCATCAAACTTGGTACATATTGTTTTTTCGGTAATAGCACATTTATGCATTTTGTATGACCACAAATAACGGTACCTGCCATACATTCTTTTTTGGGCCAGAAAGAAAAATCTTCTTTTTCTCAAAAACATGCTCCAACGATTTTTATAAAAAATAAAATGCACGTCTGGATCGCACGAACTTGCTTTTATTTTCGATCTCATCGTATGCAAAAGGTTTCTATTTAAAATCTAAATATATTTTTTAAGTCGTTTTTTACTCAATTTTTTATGTATACAAAATTTCTTTAATTTAATTCTAAAAAAATGGTATGAGAATCTTAAATATTTAATAATATAAACTTAAAAACAAAAGATTAATCGGCTTAATTCTTTAAGAAGAAAAAATAATTCAAAATTCTGAAATAAATACTTAAACTAATTTGAGCTCAAAAAAGGTACGCCATTTTATTTCTAGGGTAAATTTGAATTTATGAGAAAAAATTTTTTTTTAACTTTTTGAAAACATCGCCAATTCATAGGTATTCAGCAAATGCATATAACTATAATTTTTGAAAAAAAAAATTAATGAGCAGCTTTCAAAATATAAATTTAATTTTTTTTAATGCTTTTAAAAATACAAAAATATTAATTAAAAATATTGATACGCAGTATAAATTGGACAACCCAAACCTATATATGTCAGGAATTTTGAAAGAATCGGTTAAGCCATTTATGAGATAGTCGAAATAAAAAAAACGGTCCTATGGAAAATACGGTTTTTAGACATTTACATTTTTTTTCAACCATATGATCGGTCGTACCTAAAAAGCGGCACTGTTTTTTTTAAATCAAAATCGTTTTTAATCAAAAAATAGGCTTTAACGTAACGCTTATATAACAGGTACCGTTATTTTTTGAGCTAAAAAAAATGTTTCAATTTCCCCTATGTACAATACCTAAAAAACTCTATATACCAAGTTTGAAGCAATTCGGCCCACCCGTTTGGGCTGTAGGTGTCTATATATACATACAGACAGACTGACAGACAGACAGACATACAGACGGACAGAAGTTTTAGACCATCTTTTTTCGTCTTCGCTATCATCGTAATGTCATGTTTGATTGTTATCTCAAAACTTTTTTTTCGACGAATACATAGCTTGCCTTATAGTACCTATAATCGCAAGTAAGAATCAGTTCATTAATGAAGGGAAAAGGTACTTTCTGGTAATTTTTTATCTCTAGTAGAACCATTTTCCTGGTTTTCGATTTTCTGGAAAACGGTACATTTGATTTTTTTTTTTAATTTTTTATGCAGAAGCTCCTAGAAAGTTTAAACACTAATGTAAACCAAAACTTTTAAAGATTTTTTTTACTTCAAAAAAAGTTCGTTCTTGGAAACTCAATATTTCGAAAACGATTCAATCGATTTTTTTCAAAACATCTTACTTAGCAGTTCTTTGACATTATCTTGAGAAGACTATTTTTTGAAAACACTTCCCATACAAATGTTTAAACAAAAAACCGTTAAGAAAAAAAATATTTATCAAAAACGGCTCCAACAATTTTGATTAAAAATGTATGTTGTTAATTAGTTCAGTCCACTTTTAAGTAAACAAATATTTACTTTTGCGTATAAGTACTAGGACCAGCGAGAATTCTCCAAAATTGTCCGAATCCGAGAATATTTGTTTCGAGGTAATCTTCCTAACCGGCTGTGCGAAATATTTTTTCGACAGTTTAACGCGGGCCGGCTATATGCGCTGTAGCGCGTTTTTCATACAAGTTTTCTTCTGAAATCGTCTGACAAAAATAAAAAATAAAAATAAGTTATGTATATTTCTGCTTTTAATGCAGTATTGTATTTTTAGGCCGAATGAAAAAATTGATCGCACAGCAATTTGAGCTTATTGTGAACTGTTTACAAAATAAACACGACATATCTCAGAATTATACCAACAGACCACCAGAAGATGTTTCTGCATTTGGTACGACTTAAGTGAACACTAACGAACTTGGACGACACCAGAGAGATACTTTTGGCTGGAAAAAAGTATGTACATGACCCATAAAGAAAGTGATTCATAAATATCAACATGAATATTTATTTATTTTTATTTAATATTTGGAATGACTAGAAAACCTATAATAGAAACAAAAACTTTCGGCAAATGCCAAACCATGCGTCGCACAGTGGGTCCGTTTGTATGGGAGAGCGGAAAAAACTCCATAAAAACTAAACCACAGTATCGATTTTGTTGAAATTTTCAGGAATGATAATCAATGGCAAGAGAATTTTTGTATATCAATTTACGCCCACTGACACGCCTACATTTTCCTTGTTTTAATAAAATCTAAAGCTAAACTAACCCGATTTTAAAGAAATTTTTAGGAATGATAGTCAATGATAAGACAAATTTACACTATTAATTTCCCCCCATTACCGCGCCTAGTTTTTTTCCAGTTTTAATACAAAGCTTTTTATATTTTTTTTGTACAGAATTGTTCTTAGTTCAATAAAATTTAAACTACTTGAACGATTTTTATGAAATTTTCAGGCATGTGGAGGATAGAATAAGAAACAACCATTGAAAATTTCAAGCTACTTCTAAGAAAAAGATTTTAACTTAGTTAACCGTTTTAAGAAAGAGATAGGGAAAAAACTGCAAAAAATGGAACAATTCTGTTTCAGATTTTAGGTTATTATTTTCGCGGATGATATTCATATTACATAAAGTTTAAATTTTTCGGAACTTACCGCGTTAAATGTAAGAAATATTTTCAATTTCTTTTTTTTCTTCCCGACGTTTCGAAGAAGTTTCAAACTTCGTGGTCACGGGATGAGACTGGCGATTGATGATGTTGTTTTAGTTATTGTTTTTTAGCTCCCGCTCTCAAACAGTACCGGTGCGTAGATGTTGTTGCACTTGGATTGCTTGTGGGTGGTGTACTCGTTCTAGGTTGTTGTTGCGTTGAAATTGAAAATATTTCTTACATATAACGCGGTAAGTTCCGAAAAATTTAAACTTTATGTAATTCTATTTCATTTTATTTTTATGATTATTACATAATTTTATTCTATAATAATATTTACAACTTAAGTTTCACCTAATTTTAAATCAATTTAACTCGATTTAATTGCAATTTCACACACAGTTCAGCATATTTTATTTGAATTGTCTCCATAATGTTTAATGTTTACACTCTTTAAGAGCAAGTCTGACTGATAATTAAATAAATTAACAAAGGTATTATTAACTGACCTATACAAACCAACGCCAACGGTATTTGTTGTTGTTAAAAGTGTTGAATATAACAATAACCAAATATACTATTTTCCACATTGCTTTCCGACCGTTATATTAACATTAAAAGTTTTTAATGCAACAATAACAACTTGGTGGTCTACCACAAATGCATTATACTATTTGTAATAGACCATAAATTGTTGTTGTGACATTAAAAACTTTCAATGGTTATATAACGGCGAGAAAACAGTGCAGCCTGCACATTTATTTTTATAATCGAGGAGTAAGTTTTCAAAAGAGAATATTAATACTTCTCGGAAAATTGAAAAAAAAAAAACAAAAGCAAAATTGTAATTAGTCATATGTTTTAAGGTTTTCGCTTGTTTTCAAAGTCAGATTTACAGGGTTCAGTTTTGTTTTAAGCACTTTAACAACTGAGGCTGAGTTCGTAATTGTAAATCTTCCGCAATACTTCCAAAATTGCGTTCAAAAATGCAAACAAACAGCATAGGATCTGCATGGGCATGGCAACACTTGTATCCATAAAAGTAAAACGACAGTTAATTTGCGGTCAAATCGGCATTTGCTGCTGCTGAATTTGCACGAAAATGGCAGTAGAGCAAATGTGAGTATTTTTTTTAATTAAATGTATTTATAATCATAAGATTATTTTGTTTTCTTCTTTTAATATGAAATTAATTATGTTTCTTTCACAGGACTGAATCTGAGTCCAAACTGTGGTGTGATACTGACACCAAACAAGTCATTTCTATTCGATTAGAAATGGAATCCTTTAGCAATATTGAATTAGCAGCTTATTTCTCTAAAAGAGCAATTATTTGCAAGCTTCCAAATAGTGACGTAGACTGCCAGCTTCATAAATATTTTCGGCCGTACACAATTTCAGTTTTTCCAAAATAGCTTAAGTTCTTTCAAAACAAAGTGTTTGAAGTTCTGTGTAATTTCTGTAAGAAACAGTTATGAACACAAAGCGGTTTACTTAAAATGCAACCCTAGTCATCCGAAAATTTTTTTGAAAAATGTCATCCAGAAATTCATTGATCATTTTAAGGAAATTTTATTTTTTTTTGGAACATGGCTTTAAAGGTTTTCATATTCAAAAAACAACATTTTCCTTTTTCTGCGGTTTTTTTAATTTTTATATTTCTGCATATTTTTGTCCTATGTTTTCAAAAACGGGTTTTTCCGCAAAGTTTAGAACAATAAGTTTTAAAATATTTTAATTGATAGCCATTTTTAAATATATGTAAGTAGAGGTACTACAAATCAAATCAAAAGCTTCTAACAAATATGTAATTTAAACTTCTCATTTTGTCAACGTTTGCTATTATGAACTCATTTTAAACAAAGTATAATAACTGCACACGTGCAGTTGTAATTGTGTTCCTAAACGTATTTGAGCATATTTTAGGCGTGACATGGGCAACAAAGCTTGCAATTACGAACTCAGCCTAAGTAATTTAAAAAGATTCTATTCTATGTATCATCCATTTATTTCTACCTAATTATATTTCAATTTTACGCATTTTTGTGTACGTCACTGAATACCTACATTATACTATGTAGGCCCTCATACACTTACATATATACTTGCTTCACATGAATCGTATGTAAATTATAAAGTTATGTATATACATATAGCTATCTACCCATCTACATGCTTCATTTTCATTATTATATGTGCATATATATTTGCATACCTAGGTTCCATATATATATATATGTATGTACATTACTTAGGCCCGTTTGCCGATACATAACTTTAGCATTTAGCATTTAAGTTCTATTTAAGCACGTCAGCAAAAAAAGTAACCCGCGTCTTAAATTGAACATAAATATTTATGATTCGTACAAGCAAACGCGCATTATATAATTAAAATTCATAATCTAGATTTAACTATACTTTCGAATATACCTAACGACAATTAACTCAAACACTCTACAACCTCCATTTTTCATTGAAAATGAAGTAGAAGCTGCCTGTTCGAAAGTCAAAGACTCTGTTTTGCCAGGCTATGATGGAATTTCTGGATGCATACTTCGAAGATGCTCAAAATCTTTATGTGCAGTCTTGTGCCATCTTTTCAACAAGTCCATGCATGATTCAATTTATCCTGACATTTGGAAAAAATCGTATATCATACCTTTATACAAATCAGGATCTCAATCTATTGCCTCCAATTACAGAGGTATCGCAAAATTGAGCTCTGTTCCGAATCTTTTTGAATCACTAATGGTCAACTACATGTTTTTTTTAATTTGAAGTCTTATATTTCCCCACAACAACATGGTTTTTTGGTGGTAGATCAATTGTTTCAAATTTAATGGAGCTAACAGCGAATATATCAACAGGATTTGCGAATGGCCAACAAACTGATGTTGGTTACTTCGATTTCTCAAAGGCATTTGACCAGCTAAACCATCGTGCACTGATAAAAAAAATTAAGTCAACAGTAATTCTCTTCAAGATTGTTTTTTTTTTTTCGTATTTGAATAGTCGCATCCAATACGTAAAATTTAAGAACCTAAGATCAACAACAATAAAAGTTACGTATGGGGTACCCCAAGGAGGTCATATTGGTCCTCTACTTTTTACTATACATAAATGACTTACCACACAAACTTCAACATTCTAAAAATCTCCACTACGTCGACGATGCCAAAATATTTTTGACGTATTCAAATCCTAAAGAATCTTTATATCTTCAAAGTGATTTTGATGCTCTTCTCTAATGGACAGCTATAAACAAACTATCGCTTAATACGTCAAAATGCAGGGGTGGAATCGGCTAAGGTGATTTGCGATAGTTGATAGTCACAAAAAATAAATTTGGGCTGCGTAAGGTGACTGTCACAGGTGATAATCACATTTTTGTGACTTTTTCTATTTTGGTGTCATTTTCATATAAAATTCATTTGTTTTCTAATTTTGTAAATTTGTAAAATTGATTTTATGACTTCACAAAATCCGAAAATAGAAACCATATATGTACATGTGCACATTACATTTAACAAAGTATATCCGATAAAATAGAAGTATGTACATGTAATTGGGTAAAGGCATTGTTTTTCTCACACATATTTATTTCAACTTTCAATTTATTTTGTTATTAATTGGCATTTAGAATAAATTAATAGTAGGTAAAAATTAAAAAACTTTTGGCATACGAGCGAACCATTTTTATTTTCTCAGTTTGTAGAACAAAATTGGAAATATCCTAATTTAATCTCGCGAACTCAATGACTAGATTCTACTTTTTATTTTAACTTTTTTGGATTGTGAGACAATTATAACATTTTTTTAATATTAAAAGGTTAATAACGTTGGGGCACTCAACATTGCATGAAAAAAAAACAAATGAAACAATTTGCAGACAAACAAAACCTAACATAAGCATATGGATTTATATCAAATTTTAGTACTAAGTGGTGCCAAGTTTTGTCTAATTTTTTGTGATCACCTTACACATGTGATTGTCGAAAATGTGACAATCACAAATCACCTTAGCCGATTCCACCCCAGGATCATAACCTTCTCTCGAAAGCTTTTGCATCATCAGTTGGATTATCAACTAAATGGATACATTCTAGAAAGATGCGAACCATTTAATGATCTCGGAGTGCTTTTTGATCGAAAGCTTTCCTTCAATGACCATATAGACTACATAGTAAACAAAGCAAAATCATGATTGAGAATGATAAAGCGTTGGTCGAAAGAACTTAACGACCCATTTGTTACAGTCTATTTATGTTGGTATCGTATGAAGCTACTTAAAGTTCGCTTGCCAAATATGGTCACCCACATATGCAACCCATATTCAAAGGATAGAATCCGTCTAAAAACAATTTTTGTTATTTACACTTCGTGGTTTAAGCTGGGAAAATCGATTTTCGCTTCCACCATACCATCAAAGGCTATTACTATTACAAATGAACACACTCGAGGACAGAAGGAAGGTCTTCAATTGCATAACAACAATAAAAATCATCAATAGTGAAATTTCATCACCATATTTAGTACTGTTAATTAAATTTAACGTACCTGCTCGTCGGACACGGTTCTATACACCATTACGTATCAGATTTCAGAGGAGTAATTTCTTAGCCAACGAGCCGTTGAGGAGATGTTGCCAGACTTTCAATGATCTCTATTTTGTTTGTGATTTTTCTTCCAGTGTCTCTCTCATACATGAAATCGCATTTGTTAAATTATTTTAAACAAAATTTTCATTACTAAATCTATTAATGTAAGTTAAGTTTAATTGTTAGTCCTTAAACTTAGTTAATTACAAATCAATAAATAGAAAACTATTCCTTGAATCATCCATTCGACAATTCATAGAATCAAGGTATTCTTTTCTACATCGGCTTTAAACCTGCATGAGATAACTAAACTACATACCTACTAACAGCGTCAATGTTTAGTTACATTAAAGTTGTTAACTACAAGAGCAAAGTCGCGCGAACCAGTCGTGAATATCATTTTATTGATATTAAAATAATTTTGTATGCTAAACAATATTGCAAATGCCGACGTTACTAAGAATTGAATAGCTATCACAAAATTTACTAAATATGTAATGCATCATCTATGTCGATTGGCTTTGAGTCATGTTTATTGAGTCACCATTATTCATTACTGATAATATTAATTCGCTTGATTTAGCTCACCTTATAGTCTGTTGATCCCGCAACCAATAGAACATTGTTTGGATGCCAGTCCAAAGACGTAATTGTAGATCGAATTGGCTTTTTAATATGCTTCGATACCCACCAATCGTTTTCAGATTCGAAATAACAAACCGAGATTAGGCGTGCACCTGAACCAACTGCAAATTTGTTTTCGCTGGGAGACCATTTGACGCAAGTAGCTGCTCTATTAATACGCAGCAGCACCAGAGTCGGTTTCCATTTCCCGTCTTCACCTTGTGACCACACGTATGCATTCCTATCAGCAGCGCAACTTACAATACGGTTCGTATTCCTAGCCCAACCAATGTCCATAACACGTAAGTCATGCTGGTTAAGAACGTCAACGAGTTTCCAATTAGATTCCCGAGAATAAATATGAATCTCATTATTGTTAGGAGATAGGGCAATTTCTATACAGGTAAAAAAAAAAACTTGTAAAAGCGTTAGACCTAAATTTTGTATACTAACGTGAGCGATCCTTGTTCCAAGCATGACAAGTTATTGCATTAAGCGATCCGCCGAATGTATACCGTTCCGTCATTTTTTTCTTGTTTTATGATAACTTTATTGTTTTAATTTTTACTCGTGGACTCTGGTCAGTCTACACGAATTTTAAGTAGAACAAACTTTTTAATTTAATAAACTAAAAATAACCTTCTTGGGCGTTTGGCACAGAAGATAGATAACACAGAAAACTGGACTGACGCAGCCGAGCCAGTGACAGTTGACAGAACACACACATATTTATCAAACGCCATATGATGAACAAATCCAGCCGTGAATATGCAAATAGTAAAGTGAACTCATACAGCTCTAAGATATTTATAATATTTTTTGAACAATTTCGCACGCCTTTTTACTTGCGATTATAGGTACTATAAGCAAGTTATGCATTCGTAAAAAAAAAATTCTAACGATCAAACATGACATTACGATCAGAGAGAAGCCTAAAAAAGTGATCGACAAAAAATGTTTGTCTGTCAGTCAGTCTGTATGTATAACGATCTGAAGCCTAAACGGAATAAGCGATTACCTTCACCCTAGGCCTCCACTTGAAATAAATGATTGCAAGAAATGTGTCTTGTAGTCAATATATCTTGTGGAGGCCCCTTATGTCTGGATTTTTTTATTTTTAGACATAAAAATCTGTATTTATTTCTTGTCTTCTCGGAAGAAATAAAAGGAGAAATAAAATTTGACGTTTCATGACATCCCACATAAATCGTGCAGATGAGACAGATTATACCTATTCTAAAGTACATAAAGCGCTTAGCGCTTCTTGGAGAAGAATGAAATTTCAAGATTTATTTTTGCCCACATAGCAAAGAAGTATACATTTTTAGTAGTAGTGTTTGCAATAATGGCCGAAATAAATATTTCTAATGCAGTCGCGGCCTTGGTATGTGTGATTATTTTGGCATTCCTCAGAGGGAAAATTGAAAATACCTACCATATGACCTAGAACGAATATCTTATTTTTCTCGAAAACGGCTACAACCATGTTGATATTTTTTTTTGTTGGTAACAACTATCATTTAATTTTTTAATAACTTTTTTTTATAATTAAAATTAATTTATCAATTTTATATACCGAAAAATCAGTATTTTTAAAACTAATCAAAAAAAAAATAATTTTAAATTTTATGGTCACGTGTATATTAATAAACTCTAAAAAACTGCATACCAAAATTTAAAAAAACTGAAAATAAAAAACCGGATTTCATCAAAATCCGTCCTACAATTTTCGAAATCCTTTTTATAAAATTTTCATTGATCGGTGACATCTAATGGTTTTCTTGTTTTTTATTCGAGAAACCGATTAGAGTGATGGTTTTAGCAGTTTTTATAAGTTTAGAAAACGATTTTTACCCACTTATACAGCATTCACTTTCATTTATACATATGTATATTATGTATATATCTACATACCTAGGTTCTCTATATATAGGTAGGTACATAATACCCTCCTAATTTTAATAATTCAACCCCCTTTAAATATACATACATTTGTAGGTAGGTACCTATGTAACCATTCCTTGAATCATATGTATTCCACAATTCATTATATTAACAATCAGGGTTATCTTACTCTGCCCCTCCACAAGCAATAATTTCTTTCATAAAATCAAAAATGCAATGGAAATTTCCAATGCAGTCCACAAATTTGATGAAATTAATTATTTTACGAAATCGATGTCTGCATTTATTTTTTACCATCTCTGTGGAAATGAAAAAATAATTTGACGTCCAATGTCAGTTCGACTGATGTCGATTTCGTTTCAATAAATAGGAGGGCAAAATGTACGAAAACTTCTCATCTTTGTCATGCTTGGCACTCTGATATTCAATAAGATTTCATAAAATCATTTGCCCTCTCTGAACGAAGAAATAAAAATTTCTGCAATAATTTCTGAAATAAAAACAAAAATAAAAATTGCTTGTGGAGGCGCAGTGTTACCTACATCGGCTTTAATCCTGCAAAGGTTAACTAGACAAACTATACCTACTAACAGCGTCAGTAGTTAGCTACACTAAAGTTGTTAGTTGCAAGAGCAAGTTCATACGATCCAGTCGTGCAATTTATTTTTAATGGAAAAAGGACTATTAAAAACCACTAAACTCTTTAATACGCTTGATAGCGCATTCATACAAAAAATATGATACAACTTGAAGGAAGACTGCTATAAGTGCGTAGGTACTATTCCAGTTTAACTTATAACTATAAACACTCGACATACTTTTAGAGGTCACATGGGTGAAATTTCAAATGCAGGTGTATTATTTATTTGTATAAAACAATAAAATACAAAAATATTTTGTACTTTTTTTGTATGTACAAAACACAATATAAACTTACATTTTTTTACTGGGATAGATGTCAGATATGGTACCAGCGCACCGTATGTCATCTTCAAATAACCTAAAAAAAACAGTTATACTTATATACCAAAATTAAAAAAAAAACACTATTTAGTGTCGAAGTAAACACCTAGACTAGATAAAACTGAATGTCTGCTATTCGACATTTACAAACTTATCCATCAAAGACGGTGGTTTAATAAATAAGAATTCACATTAAGAAAACAATTTTTAGGGCCATACATAGAATAAAAACAGATAGAATTAATACTTATTGTGGTAGATTTTTTTTCGTGCACATTCGATTTATTAATTTAAAATTTTAATCCGCAGATTAACTTCTATTCTTTGTTCTAGTAGTCATGGATTAGCTGATAGAGAATCACTATGCATTGTATTATAGGGATCAGTGGAAAAAGGGCTTTTAAAAACTTCTATACAAAAAAAATCGTCCGTCGAAACTGCTTATGTCGTTTTCGAGGCGAAATGACGTTCAGTTACTCATTTCTACTTTAAATTGTTCATTCAATAGGAATAGAACAAAGAGATTAAAAAAGACGTAACTCCGAACGTCTACTCGAAAACGATATAATTTTATAAGCGAAAATGTTTATCGCCGCGAACTACTAGGGCACATAAAAACATACCTAATGACGAACAACTGCTACAAAACTCTTTTAAATTAAATTAGCATTTATGGGTTATATTATTAAACCAAAATTTTTTAATTGTTGATAGATTGTTTTAGATTGTATTTATCAGCTCCAGGCGTGTTAAGCTTACAATAGTTGAACTTAAAAATTATGAAGATACTTAACAAATGCAAATTTATAACTGGTTTATAGCATCCAATTAAATAGTGAATCACCGCGCTTTACGCGATTTGTGGATTTGAAAAAAAAAAACAAAGTTCCGGAAGTCGATTGCCTTTCATAAATTGTCAGTTTTCAAATCTTTTCCAGATTTAAATCAATTTAAATACACAAAATGTTCTGCCATTTTTTTACTTATTTTTATTTTCTTGTACAACTTTTTGATTTAATAGATTTTTGCGTTAGAGGTGAGCCGTTATCTTTTCCGTAGCGAGCTAATATTTCTTTCTTGAAAGACTCAAACCTTTTTCGATTTATATTGTTTTGTTTTTCTCTCCAAGCAGGTTTCATTTTTTTCATTTGTAAGCCCCAGTGACATGTGAATACCGGCGATAAGACATGGAACGTATACCCAGCTATAAACATTTCGTATACCTGAAATATGGATAATAACAATAACATTTTTGAGAGAGCTGAAATTTTCATTAGATAAATATTTTAATTGTATTTTTGTTTTGTTCGGACTTCATATCTTAATTTAATTAATTGGACAATTAAAAGTTGGGCAATGCCATTTTGAATATAGGAGTGTCTTTAAATGTGTCAAAATAATTGCATCATAAATTATTTTTAAAGTTTAAAGGCACTCCTATTTATAATTGAAAAAGTGAATATCCAACTTACAAAATTTTACATGTCAAGAGGAACAATTATCAAAAGTTAATGTAATTTAGAGTGAACATAAAAGTGAATAAAAATTTTTCAAACGTTGATGAAGGATGGATGGATGGATTAGATGGCGCTTAATTTTTTGTTTCGGGAAGATTGGTTAGGAGGTGTTTTGTTATGCATTTCAATTTAAGAGGAATCGTGTTTTTTTTTCAATTTTATTTGGTGCGCTGGTTATAATCTTCACGAAAACACGGTGAATGTATGTATTCAAATCAAATACACATCACAATCACAACTTAATCAATAAATAAAGAGCTCTGACACTCGTAACTGTATTGACTACGATTGTAAGGCGCCAGTTATAGCTATCATTGAAACTCATCATTGAAAAATTTGACTATCAATTCTGAGACAATTAAAGAAATAAACCTGATATCGTTTTGGTACCAAAATGAAGGTAATAAGATATAAAATATTTTTGTCAAAAAAATATTTTATTTGCTCAACCACTTTCTTGTAAATTCACTTTTGATTTTTCAATGATCATTGAATGATCATTGAAAACGCTTTCCAATATTGAAAAATCAAAAGTGAATTATCAAGAAAGTGGTAGAGCAAATAAAATGTTTTTTTGACAAAAAATATTATACACCTTATTACCTTCATTTTGGTATCAAAACGACATCAGTTTTATTTGTTTAAGTGCCTCAGAATTGATAGTCAAAGTTTTCAATGATGAGTTTCAATGAAAGCTATAACTGGCGCCTAAGTTAGGTTAGGGTAATTCTGAATTTTTACAAACAATAATTAAAACTATTTTTAATTAAAGTATTTACAAGAGAATCATTGAAATTTTTTACTTTTACTTGATTATTTTTTAATTTAAGAAATAATACGTCTGTTCTTGATTCGATTTGTATGCATGCTAGCAGTCTAAAAAGCTTATTCGAATTTGGAGAAGCTGTTCCACATCGAAGTTTGTTTCCTTTTATGAATTTATTAATCAATTAATAAAATCAAATGCAATTTTTGCCATGGGGGTTTTGATGAAAAATGTGTTCTTTACTTTTCCACGAAAAATGTGTAAATAGAAAAGAGAGTGTCTCATCGCAAATACAGTTTTATTATAGACATGAAGCTTTTTAACGTTTTAAATAGAAACTCCTAAATGGCCTTTTCGATTGGTCGTCCGGAAGGCTTCCGAAGTCCTCCGAATGCTTCTGAAACTGTTCGATTGGTATTAAATGACAGTTCTTCTCCTGGATAGAAGAGAAATTTCCTTCTGGATTTGAAGTCAAAATCAAAACCAGAAGCACGCACACACTCAAATACTAATATCGTTTTTATTTGTCAATCCGGAAGCCTTCCGGACTCTTCTGAAAGCGTTCACTTGGGAAAAAATGACAGTTCTAATTCTGAAAAGAAGAGAATTTTGCTTCTGGATTTGAAAACAGAATCAGAAGCAGAAGCAATCACACATTCATATACTTGAACGTCAAACTCGACTGTTATCATTTTTTGTATCATAATTGTGCAACAAAACATTTTTTTTTTGAATTTGAATATTCTCACGTACACAATTATTTTCACACATACAATCTCAATAAAATTCAGAATCATCAGAATCACACAAAAGTGTTCAGTTGGGATCCCGGATCGGAGAACAATTCCGGATTGCCAAATAAAAACGCCATAAATGGCAAACTTGAATTCAATGTCAATAAAAATGTTGTGTAGGGATGAGCGATATTGTAAAAAATGGATGTTAACATCGAAAATACAATATCGATATCAGAATATCGATGTTTTTAACATCGATGTTTTTTTTCGAAAAATCATAGCACGTTCAAAATACAATTATAAATTCAAAATACCATCAGTGTTTGCAAAATTGTAGCAATGTTTTTTATCGCAATTTTCGGTTCCCTTTTCGTGTATATGAGCTACATTAAATTCCACTTAGTGTCAACTGAACTTATACAATTTCACATAAATAGATGTGAAGCGTAGTTCCGCTGAAGTGCAGTTCCGTCGAGTGCGGTCTAACCTTTATAAGCATGAGTTCATTGGCAAAAGATTTCAGCTAATTTTAAGTCGATATTTTGAATCTTAACATCAATGCTGCGATCTTTACATGCTTCAACATCGATGTTGAGACATCCATATTTTTTCGACTAGCATTGATTTTTGCCAACAACAATAAGCACCGCCCATCCCTACATTTTTATGTCATTGTTTTGTTTTTTCCCACCTTACACATACTGTTAACTTGTACGATTGGAATCCCGGATCGGAGAGTTCTTCCTTATTACCAATCGAAAAGGCCATTAGATAGAATGAAATTTGATTTTTTTTCGCATGCACAATTAAATGAATGTAATAAAGGGGGATGTACTTAAGCATTTAAGTTCTATTCTACATAAGCACTTATGAGACCATTTACTTTTAGCCCATAAGCGTTTTAAGTTGAACATATATGTATATTTATGATTCGTATCAACAAAAGAGCCTTAATATTATTCACCGATTCTATCTGTGCTACCGGATTCTGTAATTTTGCTTCGGACATCTGTGAATATGACAGTCACGTTCTTATGTAAATAATGAGGACCTCAACCAAATGACATTCAACATATAGCTCGGTCCCTAGCTAGATTTTCTACTGACAATGGCTAATTTAATTATTATTATTTTATTTTTGTACATATTCAAATATAAGGCAAGAGGCATTTTTTACTTGCGACATATACATACATATATACTATATACATACATATTAAGGCAAGTTATGGAGTCGTACAAAATCGAAAGCGAGATTTCGATCAAACTTGTCATTATGATGATAGGCAAGATGAAAAAAGTGAGTCTCGAAATTCCGTCTGTCTGGCCTCGAGTCTACAGCCTAAGCCGTTGGATGGATAGCTTCAAACTTGGCAGATATTGCTTTTTTCTGTAATACGCCCACACGTTTTTTTCATTTTTTTAAAGACGAAAAATAATAGTAAGTGTCACAATTTTTTTTGTTCGCCAAAAAGAAAAAAATCTCATTTTTCCCAAAAACAGCTCCAACGATTTTTATACAAAAAAAACAGTACATTAATAAAGGGAGAAGGTTTTTTTGAAAATGCTGAATTTTTCTTATTTTCCTAAAAAAAAACAATAGAAAACAAATGTATTTCTCAAAAACGGCTTCAAGAATTTTGATAAAAAATATATGTGTTCTTACATTAGTACCATCCCCTACTAAGTAAAAAATATTTTATTTTGCATACCTACTTATTAAAGGTACTTCCTATTGAACCATTTTTCATATTTTCTAATTTCTCACTATTGGATGAATCGATTCAAATTTTTACTTGCGATTATAGGTACTATAGGCGTTTTTCTTATTTCGTTCAGAGAAGAGCACTGAACAGAGTTCGAACACATAAATTATGCACTGCACTTGTTCCAAACAGAGCGAGCTCTGAGCACGGATATGTTTTTTAAACACATTTGAACCACACAAATCAGAGCACATTTTCATTTTAATCATAAAAAGCAATATAATACAAAACCCACCTTTTTTTGTAGACTGATACAGACCCAGATACAGAAAATCAACTAGCGATCACCTTTTTTCGCCAACTTATGTATCTAATTATTTTTTTCTTCCTATTTTCCTTTTTGACACACATGGCATTTGGTGCGTTCAGCAATTTATACTCACATGCTCAGTCAATTATCTTTGAGCACTTCGAGTTCGATCTACACATGTTCAGACCGAAAAAACATTGGATCTCTATATGCTCTGAGTTAAATGAAACACAAGCAAATTTTTTGACAACTCAGACTCTGCTCTGAACTAAAAAAGAAAAACGCCTTAAGGCAAGTTATGCATTCGTCGAAAAAAAAAGGTTTTGAGATAACAATCAAACATGACATTACGATGCTAGCGAAGATGAAAAAAGATGGTCTTAAACTTCTGTCCATCTGTATGTCTGTCTGTATGTCAGTCTGTCTGTATGTATATATGTATAGACACCTACAGCTCAAACGGGTGGGCCAAATTATTCCAAACTTGGTATATGGAGTTTTTTAGGTATTGTACAGAGGGGAAATTGAATTTTTCTGGCTCAAAAATAACGGTACCTTGCCATATAACCGTTACGTTAAAGCCTATTTTTCTCGAAAACGGCTCTATATACGACCGATATGGTTGAAAAAAAAATGTTTAAAAATAGTACTTTCCATAGGACCGCTTTTTTGCTTTCGCCTATCTCATAAATGGCTTAACCGATTCTTTCAAAATTTCACACATACATATATAGGTTTAGGTTGCCCAAAATATACCCCGTATCAATATTTTTATTTTGTATTTTTGAAAGCATGAATACCTATGAATTGGCGCTTTTGATTTTTTTTTATATTTTTCAAAAAGTTTAAAAAAAAAACTTTTTTTCTCAAAAACCGCTCCACAGATTTTTAATTTTTTTTTTCTCATAAATTCTAATTTATCCAAGAAATAAAATGGCGTACTTTTTTTGGAGCTCAAATTAGTTTAATAGGGAGTTTCATTTAAATTTCAAAGAACTCCTCTCAAAATGGAGATTTGATCTTTTAAATGAAACTCTGTGTCCAAATTTAATTGTAGTATTGGCCGCGTTCGGTGGCATACCTAAAGCAATCCGGATTAATTTGTGTTGTTGTAACGACTGGAAAAACCAGCTGATGAACTAAACATATGTTGTCAAACACAAATCTCAAGCTACCCAAAAATTATTATTAATTTGAGGAACAGCTGATTCAAAGCTTCAGATTTGTATGCAATACAACTGACTTAACAGAGAAAGCTACCTGGATCCTTCGAAAACAAACCCGCTACTAAGGTATCTTGGCTAGCCTATCGGCATTGCACTGAACGCGGCCAATGCTGAATGACTGACACACACATTTCTGAAAAAAAAAAACATCTTCATCATCAGATGATGAGGAAGATGAAGACAAAGCAGCAAAAAACTGCACTAAATTTATAAAATTTAAATTATTAACTTCTTCGTCTTATTTTTTTATTTTTTAGTTTAATTTTTTAGCAGGGATTCGCACAATTTCACAATAAATTAATAACAAAATAGTTTCCATTTGATGTTTGACAGATAAAACGTTTTACATGTATGCGTGCATTCAAATCAAATCTGCCTACCCACCAAAGATGAGATCTTTCGTGTTGAGATCTGATCTATATTTGCTCTTTTTGTTGAAATGAAACTCTCAAAATTCAAAAAGATGAAATCTTTTGTCAGAAAGATCAGATCTTTTCTTAAATGAAACTGGCTATAAGTATTTATTTCAGAATTTTGAATTATTTTTTCTTTGATCAAACCTATTTAATATTTTGTTTTTAAGTTTATATTGTTAAATATTTAAGATTCTCATACCAATTTTTTTAGAAATAAATTATAGAAATTTTGTATACATGCAAAATTAAGTGAAAAACGACTTTAAAAATATATTTATATTTTTGTAAGAGAAATCTACGATCTCGACTATATGAACGAACATAAGAGCAAGTTCGTGCGATCCAGTCGTGCATTTTATTTTTTTATGCAAATGCTCCCTAGAAGTGATAAAATTGCGTAGGTACCATTGTATATAACGGGTGATTTTTTTGCTACTTGGTTTTTGACGTTTATATTTTTGACAGATCACACATGACAAATTCCACGAACATTTGACATTTCGATTCAGTATTGTTTGCCATTTCATCATGAATAGACTTACGCCTGAACAACGTTTGCAAATTATTGAAATTTATTATCAAAATTCGTGCTCTGTGAAAAATGTGTTTCGCAAGCTACGTCCGTTTCAGCGACGAGGCTCATTTTTGGCTAAATGGATACGTGAATAAGCAGAATTGCCGTATTTGGAGTGAAGAGCAGCCAGAGGCAATTCAGCAGCTACCAATGCATCCCGAAAAATGCACTGTTTGGTGCGGTTTATGGGCAGGCGGCATCATTGGGCCGTACTTCTTCAAGGACGATGAAGGCCGCAGGGTTACGGTCAATGGAGAAAGGTACCGTTCGATGATAACAGATTTTTTTTTGCCGAAAATGCAAGAATTGAACTCGGTCGACATGTAGTTCCAACAGTACGGTGCCACATGCCACACTGCACGCGAAACCATGCATCAATTAAGAGGCGAATTTGGTGAGCAGTTGATCTCACGTTTTGGCGCAGTCAATTGGCCACCAAGATCTTGTGATTTGGCCCCGTTAGACTATTTTTTGTGGGGCTATGTTAAGTCTATTGTCTATGGGGACAAGCCAAACACGATTGCTGCCTTGGAAGCCAACATTGAACGCGTCATTGGTGAGATTCCGGCCGAAATGTGTGAAAAAGATTGCCAAAATTGGCTACTACTCATCATGGGTTCCACTACCAAATCGGAGGTTAGGTAGTGTTGGTGTGTTATGAAAATGCGTATGAAGAGAAATAGTGTGATAATAAATTGATGAGAGAAATATATACAAAATTTATTATAAGTTAGAGGAGAAAAGGAAAACAATTTATTTCATAGGTTTTTTGTTTTTTTTATGAGGATTTTTTTGTTGAGTAGGTGCTGGTTGTGTGTGTATGTTTTTTATTCTACGGGCAGATAGAATGACAATTGTTTGATGGCTGTAGGGAATATTTAAATATTCACTACTCAATAAAATAAACTTTTTTACCAAATGAACAAACATGATAATAATTTAATAGTTAAAATTTGAGACTTCTGTTAATCGTTGTGCAAAAAAAAATGTTCTTGTGACAATTTTTTTTTATTTTATATTAATATTTTTTTTTTGATTTTGAAAAAAAAAAAATATTTTTTTTTGAAAATTCAGATTTGATAAGTAATTTCGTAAAAAATCGAGTTAACGAATTTTCAAATAAGAACTGTTTAATAGGTATTATATATTTTTTTAAGTCGTGTTTTACTTATTTTTTTTTTTAATGAGTATTCAACAATATACATATACATACATATATACATTTGAAAATATTATTTTAAAAAATCTTCAAAATATTTCATTTTGCAAAATATTGTTTTTTTTTTCAAAATCCAAAAATAAAATAAAATTTAATAACGATTTTTTTTTGAAAATTCTTGGAGCCGTTTTTGAGAAATACATTTTTTTCTTAACGGTTTTTAACATTTGTATGGGAGGTACCGTTATTTTTTATTTTAGAAAAATAGTTTTTTAACTATTCAAGATAATGTCAAAAAACTACTAAATACGGAAGTTTTTGGTATACAATATTTTTTAAACTCTCTAGGAGCTTCTGCGTAAAAAATTTAAAAAAAATCACATTAACCGTTTCCGAGAAAATCGAAAACCAAAAAAATGGTTCTACTAGAGGTACCAAAAAAGCAATTTTTTTCCAAAAAAAATTATTAAAAGGTACCCTTTCCCTTCATTAATGAACTCATTTTTTTTTATAAAAATCGTTGGAGGCGTTTTTGAGAAAAATAAGATTTTTGTTTTTGGCCAAAAAAAATGTATGGGAGCTACTGTTATTTGTCGTCTTAAAAAAAAATGAAAAACCGTGTGGGCATATTACCGAAAAAAACAATATGTACCAAGTTTGAAGACAATCTATCAAAGCGTTTAGGCTGTAGACTCGAGGACAGACAGACATAATGACAGACAGACGGAATTAGGGGACCCGCTTTTTTGGTGTTCTCTATAATCGTAATGTCATGTTTGATTGTTAGAAAAAAAAATTTTTTGAGAAAAATAATATTTATCTTTTTGGTCAAAAAGAAAGTTTGGCAGGTACCTAGGTAGGTCCTGTCATCTTTCGTCTTAAAAAAGCTGAAAAAAAACTGGGGACATGTTTATGAAAAAACGTTTAGTCTGTAAGCTCGAGGACAGACAAACAGAGAGACGGAATTGCGGAACCATTTTTTCGCCTTCGCTATCATCGTAATGTCAAGTTTGATCAAAATCTCGAGTTCGATTTTTTTCGAATCCATAACTTGTAATATAGTCCCAAAATTTATAATATCGCTAGTCAAAAAAAAAAATAAAAAAAATACTACCTAGGTATACATACTTTATTTCCTAATAAAACTGTGTGTGGAGAAAAAATTAAATTATTCTCAATAGATATTATATTTGAAAAAGAACAAAAAGTACATATGTATGTACATACATATTGTATGTAGATGGGTATCTCGGTACACATGTTCCTACAACCACAATAAAAAAACAACATTTACTTATATAATCGCACCAGGTTTCTTTATTTTGAATTTATTTTTCTAAAAATAAGATGCGGTTAATTTATAACTCAAAATTGTGTAGAATTTTCCAGCCGCGAAGCAAATTGTTTGTTTACAAAAAGCGAATGTCAAATCAAAAGCAATTCAAAAAACGAGCAACTCAGTTTCCTCTTCAATTTCTTCGTGTGAAAGCTACAAGGCAATTAAAGGAAAACGTCAAGAAAATCTCCAGCAACTGGTTTCCCTGTGTGAAAGGGGACAAACTTAAGCCTTCTTCAGAACAAATGTGAAACAGATTTTGACATTTGCTTCAGTGTTGCTACAGATTAGTAAAGGTGTGTTCACAGTCTGTTGTAAAAAAATAAAATTTTACACTTTTACAAGACTTGGTACACCTGATCGTGAATACCCCTATTGAAATATCTCAACATTGCTTTGCTATTTTTGGATAGAAAAAGTAAAAAGTAGCAACTTTGTTACAATTCAAAATCCTAAAATCCACCAAATATCTAAAATTTGAAAGAAACATTTAAAATAAATTCTATAATAACCTATACATGCATATACTGGTATATCCATATACATTCTTACTTCAAATTCATGTATACTGCAATAGCCTGGATATAATTTATTTATACCCACCATATTTTGAAGGTTGCCATGGCAAAAAGAGCTTATTCGGTTTTCTCCCTTACCCTCAATATTGTTGTCAGAACTAGTAAGTTTCGACCGTCTCCCTTGCTTATTTTCGTATTTGCCTCTACATTTACTTCTTCCACATCAACAATTCAATATCAAAAAAGAGAAACTAGCGCCCTAATCGACGGAACTACTATCTAAAAAATTCTGTCTCATAATAGTACTATAGGTTTCATATACAAAGGTAGGTATTCAAATTTCCAAAAAAAAAACTATTTTTCGATTTAAAAAAAAATCAATTTCGAATTAAAACGATTTTTGGAATACCAATCACTGCATCTTCTTGAAATTCAAATTTTACTTCAAAATGGCGTTAAGTTTGTTTTTCTAAAATCGTTTTTAAAATTTTATAAATAAAAAAATCATTTTTTTTATATACATATTCATATTTATCCAACAATTCAAATGACACATCTTTTTCCCCTCACTGTACTTTTAACTTTAACAACTAAGCAATCTAAAAAGATTTTATTCTGTGTATCATACATTTATTTCTATCTAAAGCTAGTATTAGACGGTCCTTGTAATGTGTCATTGCCGTGACACTCTGACGTCACAACAAAATTGTTCCTACCACCGTCATTGCCATGACAAAGGTAAACGTGTCATGGCTAGCTACAATGACTATCACACGAATGACACATGTATGTCATTGTTGTCACGGTGCCTGTCATTGTTTTTGTCACGGCAATGACATGCAAAACAATGACTGTCATACGACGTGACACTTTTAGGACAGACAACTACGTCATAGTGACGTCAGAGTGCGACGGCAATGACACATAACAAGGACCGTCTAATACTAGCTTTACTATATATTCCATATTTACGCATTTTTGTGAACGTTACTGAATACTTCATATACATATACTATGTAGGCCCTGATTCATTTATATACATGTATATTTAAAAACCACAAAAATATTATATATATTGCACCTAAACTATAAAGTTATATGCATATAGTTAACCTACCCTCCTACACCCTTCACTTTCGGTATTATATATACATATTTACATAACATTTAAATATACATAAATATAGTAAGGTAATATTACCTACATTGGCTTTAAGCCCGCATAAGCTACTTCCTAGCTATTATAAGCGTCAATGTTTAGCTACATTAAAGTTGTTAGCTACAAGAGCAAGTTTGTACGATCCAGCCAAGCTAAAACATAAACTATTAAATATTCTGATGTATTCATTCACCAAAGGATAACGTCTTTCTATTGCAAATTTTAAAATAAGATTATTGTTTAAAAATCTGATTATAATATAAAACCCACAATTTCCATATTCCAACTTTTAAAGGCCATTTTTAAGTCAATTAGCTCAAATATTGATTTTTAGGTACAAGAGTTGCCTAAATTAATGTCCTTTTCGATTGGTAATCCGGAAGAACTCTCCGATCCCGGATTCCAATCGAACAAGTAAACACTTGATGCCAGATTCTGAAAATTTATGTGAGTGGATGTGTAAGACTGGGAATGTCGAACGCACATTTGTGATTATTTTATTTTGGAAGCATGGCTGACACAAATGTAGATGATTTCGAAGTTATTTCTGATGAAAATGCGAGAAATCACAGTTATTGAAGGGAAAATTTGTCTTCGGAACAGATATCCATAATTTTAACTCTCTAAAGATTGAAATTGAAACCACAAAATTTCAGATAAACCAAAACAAAACAATGACATGAATAAATTAATTTGAATTTGATATTTAATGGGTGTGAGTGTGTGCGTGCCTCTGGTCTGGATTCTGACTTCAAATCCAAAAGAAAATTTCTCTTCTATTCAGGAGAAGAACTGTCATTCGATACCAATCAAACTGTTTCAGAAGCATTCGGAAGACTTCGGAAGCCTTCCGGACGACCAATCCAAAAAGGCCATAAGTTTAAACATACAAAACACATTACGTCATTAATACTTTACCTGAGAATTTCTGGTAAATCCATATCCTAAAAAGCGTTCGTCATGAGGTGGAGAATCATCCGACGCTACATAAAATGGTTCATACAAAAACTCGAAATTCGTTACGTTATGACTGATAAAAGTAGCCAGATCCGACCTTGAGTCCTTCTGCCATCTAAAATGAAAACATACATTACAAAAAAAAATTCAAAGCCATCGAAAAATCAAGTATTAACCTTGAAAAATTTGTTGCATACTGATTGTAAATAAACACATTCTCATGGAATGGCCTGGCCAAATTTTTCTTTACCAGACGAAGAAGTTCAACTTTGTCAAATGGAAATTTTGCTCGACTATCAATTTCATAAGTTGGAATTACAAAAGCGCACATTTTCCTACAATTTGTATCTCTCAGAAACAAACTTAAATGTGTGAAAATATTTTCACTCGGCACAATGTCCACATCTGTTAGAAAAACATACTTTGTTTGGCAACCTTTCCTGGCCAAGTTCCTCAAATGATTTTGTGGATAGACATTCCTTAATCGCCATTTCAAACTTTCAACGCTTCTAGATTTTAACATTTTACTCAATGTGACCTTTGGGGAATGACAGTCAAAGCTTGTTGTGTAGGCAAAACGCCCTTGCGATGTATTCAACGGACTTGTTGATTGCGGAACCAGAACATGAAAACTAATATTGTTATTGATGAAATCAAAGCATAGTCTCAAATATGTAACATAATTTTGTAATATGAAAAACTCTTCACTATCCGAAACAAAAACTGCCAACGAAATAGGACCCGTCCAATGTTTGCTCACTTGAACTATGGAATACAATCTTTCTATGGAGCTTTGAGTTGCCAAACAAACTATACTGCTGGCAGATAGCTTTCCAAATTTGTCTCCCACCAATGCAAAATCGTATATTTTGTATATTCTCTGATTGTCCCATCTCCCAATTTCTGAATCGATGCTGCTAAAAGCCAAATTGTACGGATAAAAGACGGATACTTTGCTTTTTTTAGGAACAACTATTTTATTTGTTATTCTATCGTCCAAATTTTTTGTTGCTATCAAAGATATATTAGGGCTTTTGTTGTGGAAATAATTTTTTGTATTAAGAAAATGAAGCGTCCATAAAAAATTGCAAACCACAAAAACTGAAACTATTCCAAAGAATGTCGATTTGAACTAAAACAACAAACGATTGCATCGTTAGAATTTTAAAATTTGTTCAAATAAAAATACTTTACCATATTACTTCCATCCAACGCGTTGTACGTTTTTCTTCAGCAATTAATTTTTTTTTTTTTAGAATAAGGGATGATGGGATCTACATTTTAGGGAATGGGGTTGATAATGGGGTGGTTATGGGACAGTAACAACAAATTTAGACCATGGGTATTTGTAACGCATGTGTGGAATATTCAGTAATAATTTTACCTTCGATCTGGTATTTCATGTTTATTATCACCACGAGCTTATGTGAATTGATTTGTTTTATATTTTATTATTCACTCCTATATAATGTACAATTGAAAGCTTAGTAAATATTTATCTTTCTGTGTTTTCTATTTCTCTAGTAGTTTTGTTTACATTAAACAAAATTTGACTGTTTTAATATCAGTTTCGAGAGTCGAAACTATTGACAGCCAGATTCCAGTGGAATATGGAAATCAGTCTATTGAAACGTTCCGGGGCTTGACAAAAATATTAGGTTGGTTCCAGATTTGTTTTAAGAAAGAATTGGCTTATTTGGGTCTATTCGGCGAGACCTATTATTCTAGGCGTGTTTTTTTCTAAGCCCCGGGGAAATTGGACGAAAAAAACGATGAGTAGGATTAACAATTTGCATACTAAATCCAACAACAACTAATCCCTACGGGTGCTTAGCTTAAACCCAGAGAATTCTCGGGGCTTAGCTATTGGAGAGGATAAAAACTGTGTTACCAAAAACTTTTTCAATAAGTTATCGATAAAATGTATAGAAACTTCAAAACTGACATTTTGACATGTCAAATAATTATCAATTTTGTTTGGTTTGGTTGAGCTTTTGGTCTAAGTGTGTCAGTTGTTTTCCTGACGACCATATCAACCTAACCTAACCAACCTTTTAATATACATTCCGCAACACAACACCAAATCAATTTTAACATTTTCCGCTTTTGTATTGCCTCTATGGTGTCGTAGATTTTTTCCACCTCGCCATGAACACAACCTTCTACAGCGATTTTCATTTTTGCGTTTATTTTTATTATGTATATTAAAACTTGACTATGAAATTATTATTAAATAAAAAAGTATTTCCTGAAGTTGATATTCGTTCAATTAACAAGAATTGAATGAACTACAAAACAAAGGTTTCTCTGAGAAAATTGTTTTCGGCTGCGTTTTGTTGTACACGGGAGCAACCCAATACAGATTCTCTGCTACATCCTAGGCATCACAAATAAGCCATAATAAAGATTGGAAACCTTCGTACGTTTCACACCCCAAAACCAATTTGTTTACATTGTTGTATTTGTAGCTATGAAACTCTATCCATGAATAGATGGGAAATCGAAAAGCAAAACAAAAACAAATTAATAGGGCTGTGTTGTCTATGTGTCTATAGGAAGAGGAACAGAAAAGATTCTTGGGTGCGTTTTTATCAATGTGCCTATTGGAAGAGGAACAGAAATGTTACTTGTGTGCGTGTTTCAGCTTGTTGGCAAATGTCAAATGAAAGCAGATATTTCTGGTCTTTAAGTTATTAGTTTGTGCTAGGCATACTTCAATCTTCTTGATCGTCGTACGCTCTTGCTCAGACCTATATTCCTAAAAACATAGGAACTGAGCGTCCCCTCCCGAATAAGCAACTCGTCCACTAATATCATGTCACCAGTGACCGACGAATGGGATAGTTTTCAAGTAGTTGAATTCCATGTACCACTGTATTTGTGAAAATTAAAAAAAAAAGAAAATCACATCGGCTAAAAACAATTTCCAAAATACTTGATTTTAATTTTCAAATTACTTGATTCACATTTTCTTGTATAAATTATAATTAACTTGGTTCTTTTTATGTTATTTTAATAGAAAAGTGGTTTAAATTCAATTAATATATCGAAATTACACAAAACAAATCAACCCGATGATTTTTAGAAGGATGAGGATGAGGCAAACAGTGATGTTTGTTTTTTCTTGCATTACAGCTGTTCTTCAAATGTCATCTTGCAAATTAATAGCGCTGCCAAGTATTTCACTAAGCGCCTTTGTCGTTTTTTCAACCAATTCCCCCGGGGATTGCAAAAAAACGCACCTTCTCTTATTCTGCTATTCTGTTATGAATTTTCATACAAAAGTTTAAGCTGTCAAAAAATCTTTTATGAATTATAATTTTGGTATTCTGCATGCTAACTCTGCTATGAAATCTGTTAAGAAATCTGTTAATGAGCTGTCAAAACTTCGAAATTCTTAACAAATCTTTTACGAAATGCATTTTTGGTATTCAGCATGCCACAATCTGTTATGGAATCTTTTATGAATCATAACAGAATAAAAGACACATTTTGGTTACTTTTATCACAAGCGATTTAAATATATGTAGTGAAGACTTTTTTTCGTTAATGAATTGTTCTTAAAAAATAATTTGAAAACTAAATTATTTCAATACACAAAAGTACAGAACACATTTGATGGATGAAACATAAGAAATTAGTCGCTTATCTTGCCGGTGTGCATTTTGTACTACTTTTTATAATGGATATATTAAAATAAGGAACTATTATGGAAAAATTACAGAAAAAAAATCTTCGAGAAACAAAATACGATCATTCCACAGGTAAATTTATTGTTATTCGTCAGTGCCACTGATCTCTATAATACACTGGATAGTGTATTCACACAAAAAAATCGACACCAATAGAAAACTGTAATAATTGTAGAGGGTCAATGTCAGTATAACAGTATAACATTTTTGTTGCCAAAGTTACATTTCAAGATGGTTGCTTATGCTTGACATTAAATTTGTTTAATCAACCATACCAAGGGCACCTTTTTCAAAAAAAATATAAAATTTAAATTACACATCTATTTTCAACAAATGTAAGTACGAATTTTTCTTAATAAAAAAGCCATACTAATGAATATTTTCTAGTGCTAGCTTAATATTGCCAAAAGCGGCTTGTTAAGCCGCACCTTGTATCACTGATAACGGCAAATTTCTTAGGCTGGCGTTGAGGGTCAACTCGTTGAAGATCTCATAAACCATTGAAATTTGATAAAAATCGACCAGAAAATCGACAAAAATAGCATAATCATTCAACTCCACCAACAAGAAAACACATTTCCTTGAAACTTTCTGTTACCAGATTTTTAATATGTATTGTAAATAACCTAGAATTTAACGATAAAAGACAGAGAAACGCACAATATTGACTTCCATTTGTAAAAGAACTTGAACTTGTTTTATTTTCCCAACAATTACATTGCAATAATTTCAGCTTCCATATTTAATAATAATTTTTCTGCAATATCTTTCACGTTCTTGTGACGTGGTTCATCTTCTTTGTCGTCTTCTTCTAAATCTTATCTGTATTCGGCAAACATGACAAATAGACTTCATGTTGATCGTGTTCATCACTACCAAAGTCGTCGACTTCATCTTCGTCTTCGAAATTCTTGCTTTTTGATTTTTTCTTTTCAACTTTGTGCTTAGCTTTGAAAATTTCCTTGAAACGTTCTTATCGAATTTATCCTCTTCACGAAGGACTTCTTTGCAGTTTCAATATCAATTCCTCCCTCGTCTTGATTGATATAATCTCTTGCGAGATCCGATTGTCCAGTTTCCGTCTTCCGTCTTTCCTTTTCTGAATATTTTTTAGTTCTTATTATCTTGATTGAAACTGACAATAAAAATAAATTGTTTTTCAATTTTTTTTTTGGAAAGGAGTGCAATCTATCTCTTTCTCTCTTATTATAAAAAAACGCAATAGGCAATTGCAATGGTGCTACTGTCAAATTCAAAGGGAGTCAAAAAAAACTGTTATACTCTGTAGGGAATACACTATCCAGTGTATTATAGAGATCAGTGGTCAGTGCCGACTGCCGTGAATTTTTATTTACTACAGCTGATAATTTGATAGCAGATTTTAGGTCTGTTCGCATAAATGTTTCTTTTTCGAAGTTCCATAACAGACTTTTATAAAAGATCGAACTGCTGAATACCAATTATAAAATATCTTTTATGGTGGAAATCTGTTATGCATCATAACGGAAAATTCATAGCAGGATAACAGATGTGGCAGAATAAGCCTAATTGCTAAATTTTGAAGAGTACTTCAAGCAAAATCACTTATACTACCTTGTCACCTAAATCCGGTTTAAATTGAGTAGGGGTCGACTTCTGGCTTCCGTCAAGAACGGACGGGGTTTTACTCGCTCGTCTCATTAGCAAAAAAGTAACTGTGTTTTATGATTTAATTCTTACTACAGCATTAAAAAGTAACAACAATTGTTTAAACTATTATAAGTAACAAAATAAGGGTGAATCGTGCTGAAATCCTTAAACAAATATAAGGTAGAACAATCCGTCACTGTCATGTTTCACACAATCATCACTCCTTGACCACACATCAACCACGTATGGATGATGCTGTACCGTAACTGAAGCATCCCCAGTACCCCAGCTCTGCAGCTTTCAAATCGATAAATATGGTCGAGAAACCGTGAAAATTGGAACAAACATCAATTTATCGTATCATCGTGTTTCTGTATCGTTTGACAATCGTTAACTTTATCGACTGAAACAAACGGAACAGAAATACTGGAAAAATGCGATAAAATGTCAAATTTGATCACTAGCAAAATAGCTCGTGAGATAAAAAATAAAAAGAATCAAAATTGGATCTGCTCAAAGTAAGACTTGTTGTAACTCAAGATACGTTCCATAATTTTTTAATATTGTTTAATATTATACTTATATTATAATTATGTAATTGCAATTGGGTGTATTTTTGTTTGTATTGTTTATTTAATTGTAAATCTGTGATGCAGAAAAGTGTTTTTCATTTCACAATTAATTTTAAATTGTACACTAAACAAATGAGAAACTAAAGAATATTAGTGAGAAAATAAAGAATTTTAGTTGTAGTCAGTATAAAAAATTTCTGCAAAAAAAAATTAAATAATTCATAGAGAGGGAGAAGATCCAAACAATATTATGGCAATGCATCCACTGGAGGGCATGTACAGCCACATGTCTGGATTTCCACCACCGCGACAAGGTGGCACTTGATTGAATATAATTTCATTAGCTATGCTATTTGGATTGTCTGATATTGCACGAACTTCAAGCAACTCTGAATGGTGATCACAGCAAATTACAAAGGCTTATTTAACAATTAAGGCATGTCTAAGACAACTATCAGTTACATACAAATAAAAATATTGGGGATCTTAATAATGTTTCCTGTTACTGATTCTGAATCGCAGCTCAACGTTGTGAAAAGACATTGCAACAACTACCCCCTTCGATTTCCTGATTTTGCGGAATAACATTTTGAAAAGATTCTAAAATCACAAGTTCTTTGCCAACTTTATATTTTCTTGTTGAATTTCGTGGACGTCTGACTGATTTTCTTCTCGATCTTTTTGTTTTTGAAACTTTTAAATTATTTAGTAGTTTATTTAACATTTTTTGAATAGCTAGGAGCAAAAACAATCAACAAGGTAAACTAGAGTGGCTAGATTTTCCTTGAAAAAATATTTTTTTTATTTCCACACAAATTAAAATATTAAAAAGCAGATTAGCTACGAAACGACATAATTTTAAGAACATTAAGATAAAAAAAATTGTTTGTTTTGTATTTGAGATGCCAAAATGACATTTCAATTTATCGCCTTCCATTTGAAAATTCCAGCCAAACTAAATGAAATATTTAAGTAATAGCGTTAACTTGCAGAAACACATTTTTCCTATGAGGCGATAAGTGAGGATTCATTTTTTAACGGTAACCGACAAACCGTTAATCAACTACTGTTCATAACAGTTACGTATAACTACATGGAAGCAAGAGTCAGCGGAGCAAACAGTCTCCACATTCCACATTTAATTCACATTATGCAGAAAGGACTCCTCCTCATCAACATATTTTACAATTCTATATTTTCTTCTCTCATAAAATAGTGTAAAAAAAAATACAAATCGTGCTCAGTTAAAAATGAATTCCTTATAAAATTATAACCTTTAAAAAGTTAATTTCTATAACTATTTTTTTCACATGAGTACACAATCACATGCCTTATTTAAAGTATATAGTGCGTTTGCACTCTCGCTCATTTTAAATGTTAAGTGTACATATGTTCATATATTAATGTTATAGAGCTCTCGCTCTTACATAAAATGAAATATTAAATATAAGTGTTTGTATATATGTATATATTTATTTTTAGGTTAGTTCTAGGGGCCACCACGCCACAAGTTACCGATACACTGCCTCTGTGACAGAGCAGTTCCATTACATAACTATATAAACATTAGATGACAACACGCCACAAGCTACTGATACACTGCTCCTGAGCAAAAGCAGTTCAACTATACAAACTTACAACAGCCAATAGGCGTGCAACTATATTATAGACAAAACCGGCAATACATTATAACCGCTATTATTCACACATTGGTATCGAAAAATTGTATTACTATGTAAAGTTTCAAGAGATAGACTCAATAAATTCAATTCAATTCAAATAAATTGAGTAGATTAAAAATTTATCTTGAATTGTTTTCACCAGAGAAAAAAGATTGGTTTGACTTTTTCACTGTGAATTGTCATTCAAAAGTCAATGTAGGTATCAAGAGTATAACAAAATAATAATTAGAAAGAATAATAATAATTTCGGTGCAGTGAACAAATTTAATTTTAATAAAAAAAAATGAGTAATAACTTAAATCTATTGTTATCCCAACATTTTATCCTTCAAAATTCAAGCAGTGGGTGTATATAATAAATGCATGAAATCTGGCCGGAACACTAGGTCGGTAATCTAGAAGCAAAATGAAAACCCAACTTGCTGAATGAACAATATTTGCAGCTCTATCTGACCAACAATTCCAGCTAATGGATTTTCTGTCAACCTGAATGCCTCAAACACTCGAAGACAAAGCCACACTATCCACCTCACTTATGGGATTGCAATTCGTCGCTAAAACATTTTCCATTATAAATTCGAGGCACTGATTTGGTCATTGTAGCTTTATTGCATCTTTTATTTTTATACATTTTAATAAACAAAATTCGCATGCAACGTCAAATTTCACCAGACAAAAACAAATTAAACAATGTAAAAAGAACGAGAATCGAGATTATTTTTTGTATGGATCGAGAATTAGAGCGAGAGTAGTGGATATTCTAGTGAGTATTTTTTATGGACTAGAAATGCAGACAAATGGAGGGAAGCAGTTGTTGTTTTTTTTCAATTTTGCAGAGTGAACAAGGAAATTTGTATCTTCAAGGTAAACCAAACTAACAAACTCAAAGAATTTATAAGATAATATTTTAAAATAGCGAAATGGAATTCTATTCAAATAAAAAAAAAGTGTTCAATATGTGTAAAAGAGCGCATATTTCTCGATTCGTTCATTTTTCAAATGATACCTTCTAATGGGAGGGTAATACTATGTTCCCACCCAAGCGAAATCTCGGATTTAGTAGATTTCATTCCAAATCTTCAGATTTCACCACATAGTTTTGGGATTTCACAATCCCAGATTTCGTTGAAATCACAAAAAAATCCCAGTACCGATACAGGCCATTCATAGTGAACGAGTCCATTTTAAACTTCACCATACTTGGGTGAAAAACTTTTTATGTGCAAATAACGAATTTTCACTCTAACGATAGGAGATAAAAAGAGAGAGATGCTTGGGTTGATGCATTAGATAAACAATAATGGTTGTTGTTTGTACTTCTGAGAGACGAAATCGTGGATTTAGCGTTGCGAACACCAATTTGAAATCTCGAAATCTTCCTTCTAAAATCTCAGATTTCGCTTTGGTGAGAACTTAGTATAAACCGCTTCGCTATGTTACGCGTTACGGCGCCGTAGTCTGTCGGGCTTACATTTCTCTCACGCATACGGAGAACTTTTGAAATTAATCAAATTAACGAAGAACTTTTGAAGCTTTTCTCAAGTTCAACAATTTATTTTTTTTTTCAACTTAGATTAGCTTAAGTTATCACTTCCGTCGGGTGTGCCAAGACGCACATGTTTCTTATATGGATCCGCTTTGGATTCCATTTATGTTCGGTTTTCGCCGAGTATTGTGAAATAGAAAACCTTCTCTCTCACAATACATTTCACATAATGGGTCCGTGGTGATTATAATTTCCATACTAATTTAATCCGATTTGGAATTGTTTCGGATCCGGTTATGAAGTGGTTTCGGATCTAAAACGGAGCCGCATACCTGAAGGGTAAATATATATAATATGTTTGTTTATGTATATTTGCATAAAATGCATACTTACATTGTAGCTGTTCCCTACATCCACGAACCGTTTTTTTATATAATAAACGTCAACCCGACATGCACCCCTTTGCTATCCATTATATTCTGCTTACAAACATTTTCTTAGGCAGAAACAATCAGGAAGAAGAAAAATTTTACTCTCATATCGTACTCATATTCAATTTGATGATTTTATCCTAAATGGTAAAAAATCATATAACTAGTGTATCGGGTGTTAAATAATAAATATACAACTATTCTGGATGTAAATAAAATCACACCATACAGGGTGGCGCACGAATCGTGCTACAATAATAAATTCAAATAACTTTTATTTTAATCAAAGTATTTCATTAATTTTTTTATTGGATTAAAAATTTAATTTTATTTTAAATAACTAAATGTTTTTAAAGATGATAGACCACAAATGACCTCCACGCTCATCCACGCATATGCGGCCCCTGATCAGAAAGAATGCAGTTTCTGGATATCAATTTGTTTGGGAATTTTCGTTGGAGCTCCGCCATAACTTGTGTGGCTACGTGTGCACTTGCTGCATCTTGTTGATACCAAATCCTGCTAAAAGGGATATGTCTTCGGCGAAGTTCTGGGTAAAAAAAACTCCTTCAACATCTTTAAATAACGGTCCCCATTCACAGTTTGTGTTACACCGTTTTCTTCAAAGAAGTATGGCCCGACAATACACCTTGATGAAACTGCGCACCACACAGTGACTCGATCTGGGTGCAGTTACGCCTCATGGAGCATTTCTGGATTATATTCACTCCATATTAGGGGGTGGCCGTGGCGCGATAGTTGTGTGTTCGCCTGTCAACCTCATGGTCACAGGTTCGATCCGTGCCGTAGTCTATGTCTTCTTATTTTTCCATTAAAAACCAATTCTAAAAATAAATGCCATACAATGAGTTGCTGGTTTACTCATTACATGCTGTTTAGGCATAGAACTAACAACATGTGATTGAGTAAAACTAGTATACCGATAAAATATGACAACAAGAATAAAAAAATTAATGCGAATTATAAGAGACATCGATAAATAAGACACGGAAATTTCTCCGCATTAGTTCAGCCGCCATCCCTGGAGATAAAATCTGAGACAATAACCACCTACAGTCTCCGAATATCGCGCAAAACATCTTTCCTATCATTCTTTCTCTTCCTTAACCTCACCCTCACGCCCGCGCTGTGTTGAAACATTTAAAGGGTATTCATAATCCCTTGAGCGCGTGTAGATTATAAAAAATAAAAAATACGGCAATTTTGCTTGTTAATATTACCGTTTAAGTCAAAATGGGCCTCATCAAACATGAACAAACAATTTATCAATGTGTTGTCTTCTTCGCCCATTGCAATAAATTTCGGCAAAATTCCATGCTAACAGGCAAATCCTGAGGGTTTAACTTGCTGGTAATTTGGACTTTGTACGGAAACAAGCTTAAGGCATCATGAAGTATCCGTTGTAATGACCGTCTGCTAACTCCAATTTGACCCGATAAGTTTCGAGTCAAAACACTTGGATTTGCCTGTATTGCCGATGCAACATTCACGATTGTATACTGAACCCGAACATTGGGATCTCGATGATACGGTCTTCGTTCGATGTCTCCAGATTCGGCAACCTCATAATGGTCCATCTACTTGGGGAAGTACCGCCAAACTCCAGCCTAAATTCCCTTTGGACGGAAATGACGGACTGCAAAAAATTGTATCGCTGCACTATCCAAATTCTTTTTTCAGTATCCCAAGCATTCATTTTGATAAATCTAAATAGTAGCCTTTAAAATAAAAAAAAAGCCGATTACTCACACTGAAAAAAGTTATTACGTTTTATTTTTGTAGCACGATTCGTGCGCCACCCTGTATATACAAAAACTTTGCGAAAGAAGTCAGCCGTGAAAAGTAGAAAGATCTAAAAGTACGCCAAGTTCTAAGTTTATTAATGTTAAATATCAAATATTTTAAGCAGATTAATATGGAAGAACCGCAAAATTATCAGAGAAATCTGTTATTTAATGATTACTGACTTAAATTGTGTTGGTTTACTTGACAAAGTTTCTTTTATTATACCTAATTACTCAATTTTGAAATGAAAATTTGCCAAGTAAACCAACACAATTTAAGTCAGAAGAAGAAGTTAGAGGGAGGTCGAAAATCGCCTGAGTTTGTTACTGTAAAAAGGGTGTAGTGCCAGAACTTGGCTGGGCACTACCGCGCCCTTTTATTTAAAACAAATTTTTATTGCAATACACAAATTTAGGGAAAAGAATGAACAAACTAAAGAAACAAACTTAACAGGGAAAAGTGGCTCATTTGTCATTAACTTTTTTTTTTTAATTTTAACCATATGTCTGTAAGACTTAAGGTCTTTTAAATGCAACCTCAATTGCACGGCACTCTTATTTTTTTTTGTGCATAGTCGATTATGACAACCTTTAAAATGTTAAAACACAGTGCGAGCGATTAGGAAAATAGGATAGGATTAGGACTTAATAGGAGATACCGATGCACATTCGTTTTGTATATCATAACAATGGGAGGAAATTATAGAGCCGCGTAAAGTATTCCACATTCGTGCGGCTGAAGAAAGAATATTTATAATTGACTAGTACGTCCGAATTTGGGCTTTCTTTTAGGGTAAACTGATAAGAATTCCCGGAAGCGCAAGTATAATTGTTGAATTCTTTAAGAGGATAAATTCAACTGGTTATTACCGATGAAACAAAGCATGTATGTAGGTAAGACATGATGAAGCTTTGTGGCGATTTTCAAGAGGTGCCATTTATTCCGTTATTATTTCATCAGCTATGTATCATTTTTGAAGCTCTTTTTGGATTCTGTCCAATAGAATTAATTGTATTATGGGATCACCTGCCCAGATATGAGAGCTGTACTCAACTTTTAAAAGAATGTAGGTTTTATAGAATTACAAATAAATCCTATGTTGACATACGCAATTATTTTGAAAGCGACGGCCTTCTAGATTAAATCCATTTTCGTTAGTACAATAGGTTGAATGCTCATATCAATATCATTTACATAAATATTTGTAGCAGCTAGATCCAGTAATTTTTTACAGCTGATCGATGGCAAATATTATTAAAATAGGGACAAGATAGTACAACTAAAAAACCTATTCCACTTTCAATCTCTATTATGCAAATTTTTTATGATTCAAATGCACAAAAGTGTCCATTTATCTCGAAACAATGTTCTCGTACTCATTTATTTCTTTATTTGCGATCGCAAATTGATTTGCCTTTAATATAATTAAGGCTTCATTTTATGTTTCCAGAGTGAATAATTGCTTTTCCTTTTAATCTACTTATAGGTGCATTTTATTCGATGTAAATTTTAAAATAAAATAACAAATATGTAATATTCACTGTTATTTTAAATAAAATTAAATAGATTCTATATTATTTTATTTTTATTTCGACATGATAACTGTTAGATATAATGGCGCAAAATTTAAGTCGATTTAGTAATATGTTAAATCATTTTTAGTAATGCGTATTATTTTCTTAACATTTTACTAAAGTTAAAATCACAAAGTAGCTACTTGATTTTTTTTGTATCGTTCTAAATCCATGTGTCACTTTGACATTTACAAACGTTAAAAAGTTATGTTCGCTAACTTTTTTGCGCTATTTTAGGCGTGTTTAGTTTTAGTTTATTAAGAATATAGATTTAGTATGATGCTAGTTAAAAAGTGTTTAAAATTAGGAAAATATTAGTAAAGTGCTTTAGTATTAGCAAACTGTTAAGTAGTATCATGCTAAGCCCTTAACATCAGGCTGTTTAAAATTTTGCGCCAATATATTTAATTTAGTTACAAGATAATTTTATATAAAGAGCAAAATACAAATTGAAATAATTAAGAAAAGATATTAAAAATGTATATCAAAATTTCATTAAATATCTAAATACCAAAGGATGATTTATGGAATATAAAAAGTTCAGAAGTTTTCAGAAAAATGCTTTTTTAAGACCTTCTTTATACTTTTAAAATTTCCAATTTCTTTTATGTAACGCGGTAAAGAGTTCCAAAGACGAATAGTTTGGATGTTAGGAAAGAACAGCGAGAATGAATCAATTGACGAGATCTGTGCGAGGTCGCAATATTTATCTTTTCAAAACAATATTGTGGTTGACGTAATATTAATATATAAGAAAGTAACGTAACACTGCGAAGCTCAACATATTTCTCCAAAGGCATACCTAGAAGAAGTGTAGCAAAACCAGATAATCTGTCGTACTTACGTAGGCCAAAGACATAACGTATGGCACAATTAAAGGTCACATTTAGTTAACGCTGGCTTACATGATTACAATTACAGTAAATTTCACAACCATATACCAAAATCGGAATAATCAAAGTCTTAACAAGAAGTAAACGTGTTTTTCGAAATGTAAAAGACTGAGTTGACCATAATGTACGAAGTAGGCCGTATACTTTGCCGACCACAACGCTTATACGATTGTCCCAGGTTAGGAAGCGGTTAAAAGTCACTCCGAGGTTTTTTGTGGCTTTAACATATCCGATAGGAGCATTGTTTAAATAAATGGAAGTAAAGTAACTAATATCAAGTTTTTTTATGGATATAACAACACATTTGGATTTTTTTGGGTTTTAAATGATTGGACAAATATGCAATTTTCTAAAGATCTTTGGTGACACAAAAGGCTCCATTCTCAATGAGCCCAAGGGGACAGCTAAAGCACAGTTGGACGTCATCTGCATACATATGAGAAGAGTAGTTATTAAATATAGATGGAAGTTCATTAACGTACATTGAAAACAGTAGCGGATCAAATATTGAACCTTGTGGAACACCAGTAACATTTGGGACAAAACAAGACAAGTTTTCAACTAGCACTACTTGTTTTCTATTAGTTAAGTAAGAGTAAATGAGTTTTGTAGCCCCTGAAGAAAAACCAAATAAATGTATAAGCTTTTTACATAAAATATCGTGATTAACTGTGTCGAAAGTCTTCGAGAAATCAAGCAAAACCAAAAAAGTCACCTCATCTTTATCAAACTCTTGCCTAATTTCTTAAGTGACGTTTAAAAGAGCTGTAATACTGCTGTTTTTTTACGAAAGCCAGATTGTTTTGGAGAGCAACGAGTTTGTGTAAAGAAAAATTTTTTTTTGCAGGATTCTCTCGAAGACTTTGGACAAGTAAGGTAATATTGATATTGGCCTAAATTCTGCACCTTTAGCATTTTTGGGAAGTGGTATGATCATAGCAGCCTTCCACAGATCCGGATAAACTCCTGACATTAAAATTGTATTGAAAATATGAGTTTTATAATGCAGTACAACAGAAAGAACATACATACAAATTTAGGGTGAATATTGTCTAGACCTGTGGCATTTGACTTTCAACCACATCGGAATTATCAACAGCACTTAACCCAAATGCAGTGTATTCTGAGTGATTCGTAAATGATAATGGGCTTTCTATACTAGTAGATGATGGGGGCAGCTTCAAAGGAAGAGAAAGAAATGTTTTATTGAGAGCATCACCATCTACATATATTCCTTGCGGGCGCATCTTGACTTGCCAATACCAATATTGCGGAGGTTTTTTTCTCAATTGTCACCCATTCAAACTGGTATGAAGCCGTTGGGAAAATATTTCAGATTTCGCTAAACGTACTTCAGCTATAACTCTATTTCGAAGTGAACAATATGTACGCCGCAACGCATTTAATCGATAGCGCTTCCAGTTATTGTTGGCCGTATCTCTTTCTTGTATAAGTATCCGTATACTACGTGTAAACCATGATTTGTAACTTGGTGGAAAAATTTTAGTTTTTAATGGTACGTCAAAGTGTCAAAAAGAATTTATGTGCTTTGGGTTAAAACTGCAACTGTTCATTTATTTATTTATTTATTTATTTCAATCTACGATAGTTAAATCCACAGATTTGCTTAATGCTAAATTTACCAGTATTTACAAGTAACTATTATGTACAATATAATTAAAATGGATTTTTTTGTAATAAAAAGAAAACAATAAAGATTTAATTTGATATCTTGATAAATATACATCAAGATCATTGTAATATATAATACAAAATTTACAACAATGAAAAATAGGTTCACACTGTCCACAGTTTGTGGAATGGGGAATTTCAAAAATAAAATGTTTCATTCTCAAAGATCGACTTGGTGCGTAAATATTAATTATAGAAACCAAAAACTCACAATCAATATCATTTGCAAGAATATCGCGAGCAAACAAGACACTGTACATTCTACGTCTTGATCCAAGAGATTGCATTCCTAACAATAAGCATCTGCTGTTATAATTAAGATGTACAATATGAAACCTATAGTACTACTACGAGACTGAATTTTTTAGCTAGTAGTTCCGTCGATGAGGGCGCTAGTTTCTCTTTTCTTGATATTGAATTGTTTATGTGGACGAAGTAAATGTAGAGGCAAATACGAAAAAAAGCAAGGGAGACCGTCAAAACTTATTAGTTCTGACAACAATATAGAGGGTAAGGGAGAATACCGAATAAGCTGTTTTTGTCATGGCAACCTTCAAAATATGGTGGGCATAAATAAATTATATCAAGGCTATTGGCGTATACATGAATTTGAAGTAAGAATGTATATGGATATACATGCATGTATAGGTTATTATAGAATTTATTTTAAATTTTTCTTTCAAATTTTAGATATTTGGTGGATTTTAGGATTTTGAATTGTAGCAACGTTGCTACTTTTCACTTTTTCTATGCGATAATAACAAAGCAATGTTGAGATATTTCAATATGTCTTGTTTAGGTAGGTACATGTGTACCCAGATACCCATCTACATACAATATGTATGTACATAGGTACTTTTTGTTCTTTTTCAAATATAATATCTATTGAGAATAATTTAATTTTTTCTCTAGACAGTTTTATTAGGAAATAAAGTAGGTATACCTAGGCAGTATTTTTTTATTTTTTTTTTTTTGACTAGCGATATTATATATGTATGTAGGTTCTATATTACAAGTTATGGATTCGAAAAAAATCGAACTCGAGATTTTGATCAAACTTGACATTACGATGATAGCGAAGACGAAAAAATGGGTCCCCTAATTCCGTCTGTCTGTCTGTCCTCGAGTCTACAGCCTAAACGCTTTGATAAATTGTCTTCAAACTTGGTACATATTGTTTTTTTTTTCGGTTTTTTAATTTTTTTCTAAGACGACAAATAACAGTAGCTCCCATACATTTTGTTTGGCCAAAAAGAAAAATCTTATTTTTCTCAGAAACGGCTCCAACGATTTTTATAAAAAAATGAGTTATTTAATGAAGGGAAAGGGTACCTTTTAATAATTTTTTTTTGGAAAAAAATTGTTTTTTTTTGGTACCTCTAGTAGAACCATGTTTTTGTTTTCGATTTTCTCGGAAACGGTTAATCTGATTTTTTTTAATTTTTTTACGCAGAAGCTCCTAGAAAGTCTAAACACTATTGTATACCAAAGTTTTTCAAAACAAATTATTGTGGAAATTATTTTTTTTTAATTTAAAATTTCGAAAACGACTTAATAGCTGTTTTCGAAACTTCGTATTTAGTAGTTTTTAGACATTATCTTGAATAGTTAAAAAAAACTATTTTTCTAAAATAAAAAACAACGGTACCTCCCATACAAATTTTAAAAACCGTTAAGAAAAAAATTTATTTCTCAAAAACGGCTCCAAGAATTTTCAAAAAAAAAATTGTTATTAAATTTTATTTTATTTTTTAGATTTTGAAAAAAAAAACAATATTTTGCAAATAAATATTAAAATGTTTTGAAGATTTTTTAAATAATATTCTCAAATGTATATATACATATATTGCTAAATACTCATTTAAAAAAAATAAGTAAGAAACGACTTGAAAAAATATATAAAACCTATTAATAAATAATTCTTATTTGAAAATTCGTCAACTCCATTTTTTACGAAATTACTTATCAAACCTGAATTTTCAAAAAATAATATTTTTTTTTCAAAATCCAAAAAAAAATATTAATATAAAATAAAAAAAAAGTTGTCACAAGAAAATTTTTTTTTGCACAACGATCAACAGAAATCTCAAATTTTAACTCTTAAATTATTATCATGTTTGTTCATTTGGTAAAAAAGTTTATTTTACTGAGTAGTGACCGTTGCACACAAGTGTATACCTGAATATTTAAATATTCCCTACAGCCATCAAACAATTTTCATTCTATCTACCCGTAGAATAAAAAAAACACACACACAACCAGTTCCTACTCAACAAAAAAATCCTCATAAAAAAAAACAAAAAAACCTATGAAATAAATTGTTTTCCGTTCCTCCTCTAACTTATAATAAATTTTTTATATATTTCTCTCATCAATTTATTATCACACTATTTCCCTTCATACGCATTTTCATAACACACCAACACTACCTAACCTCAGATTTGGTAGTGGAACTCATGATGAGTAGTAGAACTTATTCCAGGCTGGATGAATTTCGTCGTCATGATAGTACTATTAATATCTATATACAATGATAGGAGGGAAACGATAAATTCACTTTGTTGTCGAAGTTTTTCATCCATCCAAGTTATGTATTTATTGTCCATGGCTTTAGTTGTTGGTTTGTTATGAGGGGAAAAGGAGAAGCTCTGGAGTGAGTTAGAAACCGAGTTGGATTTTCTATTGCGAGAGATCAGATTTTCAGGTGGAATTGGTGACATGAATATGGGTGAAGAGCGTGTAGGAACGTAATGTTTAAAATTAAAAACGGATGAAAGCAGAAGTGTCTGTGGCAATAAATAGGTTAATTGTGTTCGTAGTGTTTTATGGCTTAAAGAGTTGTGTGGGTAGTGAGGGCGGCCAAACAGAAAAGAACGAAAAATCACTCAATGATCACTTAACAAAGGAAATGAAAAAAAAGTCAAATTAAAACACTTTTATTTTCCTCTATTTCAACAAAAATGAGGCACTGGTAAAACACTGTTCGCACATCTTATTAAACAAAAAAAAAATAAGATAGAATGTGTTATCGATCAAAAATTATATTAATTAAGTCACCAGATTCAGGCACACGTGTACTCAGAATTCTCATTATTCATAGTAAAATGCATTAAATATGTTTTTAAAATTGTCTTTAAAAATTTAAATTAAATTAAATTGACGTTTTAAAAATAAAACTGAAAGGAGCAAACGATAAATGTTATTTTAAAATTTAACGAATCAATAAACATTCAAAACTAAAATTTCAGATAAAATTATAGGGGTATTCACGATCCGGTGTATCTGGTCTTGTATCATTGTAAAAGTGTAAAAGTGTAGCATTTTTTTGAACTACAACAACAAAATATACTGAATGTCAAAATCTTACACTTTTACAATACCCGAACCCTATTGTAACAGAAAAATACAAGGGTGTAAGATTTTTTTAACACAAACTTAAGCCTTCTTCAGAACAAATGTGAAACAGATTTTGACAATTGCTTCAGTGTTGCTACAGATTAGTAAAGGTGTAAAGGTGTGTTCACAGTCTGTTGTAAAAAAATAAAATTTTACAATTTTACAAGACTTGGTACACCAGATCGTGAATACCCCTTATATATTTACATCAACAAACTAAAAAATAATAAAACATCTAGGATACATTTATTATAGTTCTTATTCAAATATTTCTCTTTGTTGGTGAAAATTAAAGACGAATAAATACGTTGTTAACATTTTGAAACATAAATTACGAGTATATAAACAAAATGATGGAAATGTACATAATTTATCAAATTTTATATTACTAATAAATTCATTTAGTTGATGTTTGCAAATAAATAAAGTCATTAAAACAAAAGAAGATCTCATCTACAAAATCTCTCATAGCTATAATAATTTGAAGATTTAAATATTTAAGTCTTTAAAGGGAAAGTCAAGACAAGTTGCGATAAGAATTTTTAAGCTAGGAATATACAAAAATGGTTGCATTACAACCACAACTATGAAAAACGACTTCTTTTTTAAAACAGAGTTTTGGAATTTAGATATTGAATAGCAGAATTTTTTTAAAGAATTTTAACACTATAATTATGCCTGTAAAGTACTATGCACATGGGAGCGGCGCAACGATCAACGAATTAAAAAACATTCGCTCATTTTGACATTTCAGTCAAGCACTCTATCCACTGCGCCACTGCCACTTTGAAATTAAAATGTTTACCCAGTCAGAATTACGAGTCCAAAAGCCATATTCCCCATATGATATGTATGGATCCAAGTCTGATAAAATAAGTTTTGGTGTGCCCCAGGGCTCTGTTTTGTCATCGACTTTTCTCATTTTCATTAAATTGATTTCCTGACGATAGTACTCTTACCTTTTTTAATTCGTTTTCAGATTTACCTCAATTATTGTACAATGATATGAAACTACAGCACTTTTAAATCAGGAATTCAAAAACTCAAAGATGTCTTCTGTCGCTAAAGCTGGCATCTATGTCGAACCATAATTAAACAAAGAAATTCGGTTATTTTAAGTTCTGAAATTTTACAGGAACTGTTGAGCTAAAATTGCTATATATTGAACTAATTTGTATTACAAATTTTTCTTAATATTTTCTTACATGCAAGTCTTAATTAGTTTTTTTCTTTATATATCTCATTTTTAACACCCAATAATTAGACCCTAAGTTATAAGGTAGAAAGCGGAAGGGAAGTTGATGTTAAATCTACTGACTTTAGTAAGGCTTTTGCCAAATTTCGCATACTCTAATACTTTTCAAATTGTCCACCCTCCGCTTTGAAACTATCTTCTTAAAATTGATTTCTTCTTACCTGGGAAACCGGAATTACAGTGTTCGTTTCAGATCTGCCCTCTCCAATTCATTCTTAGCTACCTCCAGGGTACGCCAAGGAATTTCTTACAATTAACGATATCGAATTGGTCATTAACATTCCCGTATCTCATTATACGCTGACGATACCAAGTTTTTCAAAACAATTTCTTCCACACCCGACTCTTCTCTTACCCAGCTAGATCTCGATAGTTTCTCAATCTGGTGTATCAAAAACTGCTTAGAGCCATTGTATATAGATATTAATAGTACTATCATGACGACGAAATTCATCCATCCTCCAATAAGTTCTACTACTCATCATGGGTTCCAGTACCAAATCGGAGTTTAGGTAGTGTTGGTGTGTTATGAAAATGCGTATGAAGAGAAATAGTGTGATAATAAATTGATGAGATAAATATATACAAAATTTACTATAAGTTAGAGGAGAAAAGGAAAACAATTAATTTCATAGGTTTTTTTGTTTTTTTGGTTGTGTGTGGCAGATAGAATGAAAATTGTTTGATGGCTGTAGGGAATATTTAAATATTCAGGTATACACTTGTGTGCAACGGTCACTACTCAATAAAATAAACTTTTTTACCAAATGAACAAACATGATAATAATTCAACAGTGAAAATTTGAGATTTCTGTTAATCGTTGTGCAAAAAAAATTGTTCTTGTGACAAATTTTTTTTTATTTTATATTAATATTTTTTTTTGGATTTTGAAAAAAAAATATTTTTTTTTGAAAATTCAGATTTGATAAGTAATTTCGTAAAAAATCGAGTTAACGAATTTTTAAATAAGAACTGTTTAATAGGTATTATATATTTTTTTAAGTCGTTTTTTACTTATTTTTTTTTAAATGAGTATTCAACAATATATATGTATATACATTTAAAAAAATCTTCAAAATATTTAATTTTGCAAAATATTGTTTTTTTTTAAGATCCAAAAAATAACAAAAAAAAATTTTTTTTTTAATTCTTTTTTGAGAAATAAATTTTTTTCTTAACGGTTTTTAACACTTATATGAGAGGTACCGTTGTTTTTTATTTTAGAGAAATAGTTTTCTTAACTATTCAAGATAATGTCAAAAAAATACTAAATACGAAGTTTCGAAAAAATCTATTAAGTCGTTTTCGAAATTTTGAACTTTCAAAAAACTTTTTTTGAAAACTTTTGGTACACAATAGTGTTCACACTTTCTAGGAGCTTCTGCATAAAAAATTTAAAAAAAATCAGATTAACCGAGAAAATCGAAATCCAAAAAAAATGTTCTACTACAGGTACCAAAAAACAATTTTTTCCAAAAAAAAAAATTATTAAAAGGTACCCTTTCCCTTCATTAATGAACTCATTTTTTTTTTATAAAAATCATTGGATCCCTTTTTGAGAAAAATAAGATTTTTTTTGACAAAAAAAAAATTTATGGGAGCTACTGTTATTTGCCGTCTTTAAAAAAAAAATAAAAAAACGTGTGGGCATATTACCGAAAAAACGATATGCACCAAGTTTGAAGCAAATCTATTAAAGCATTTAGGCTGTAGACTCGAGGACAAACAGACATACTGACAGAATGACAGACCCACTTTTTTGATGTTCTCTATGATCGTAATGTCATGTTTGATTGTTAGAAAAAATAATGAGAAAAATAATATTTAATATTTACCTTTTTGGTCAAAAAGAAAGTATTGCAGGTAGGTAGGTACTGTCATTCGGTTTTCTCCCTTACCCTCTATATTGTTGTCAGAACTAATAAGTTTCGGCAGTCTATCTTGTTTTTTTCGTATTTGTCTCACTGATCTCTATAATACACTGGATAGTGTATTCACACAACAAAATCGACCCCAATAGAAAACTGTAATAATTGTAGAGGGTCCATGTCAGTATAACAGTCTAACATTTTTGTTGCCAAAGTTACATTTCAAGATGGTTGCTTATGCTTGAAATTAAATTTGTTTAATCAACCAAACCTAATTTTAAGATATAATATATAATTATAAATATAAAGTACATAATTTTAAGACGAAAAAAGACAGAGAAACGCATAATATTGACTTCCATTTGTTAAAGAACTTGAACTTGTTTTATTTTCCCAACAATTACATTGCAATAATTTCAGCTTCCATATTTAATGTTAAATTTTTCTGCAATATCTTTCACGTTCTTGTGACGTGGTTCATCTTCTTTGTCGTCTTCTTCTAAATCTTGTCTGTATTCGGCAAACATGACAAATCGACATCATGTTGATCGTGTTCATCACTACCAAAGTCGTCGACTTCATCTTCGTCTTCGAATTTCTTACTTACTTACTTACTTAAGTGGCGCTACAGTCCGGAATGAACCTGGGCCTCAACCAACATGCCTCTCTAATTAGCCCGGTCCTTAGCTAACTGCCTCCAGTTGCGCACTCCAAGTTGGTTGAGGTCGGTTTCTACTTGTGCGCGCCACTTAAGGCGAGGTCTTCCTCTACTGCGTCCGACGTCTGGCCGGTGATCGAAGACTCTGCGAGCCGGAGTATTGGTGTCCATTCGTTCTACATGTCCTAGCCATCTTAAACGTCCAATGCGGAGTTTTTTGACCAGGGGCATGTCGCTGTACAGCTCGTATAGTTCTTGGTTGAATCTTCGTCTCCATAGCCCGTCAACGCAAACGGGACCGAAGATTTTTCGAAAGAATTTTCCTCTCGAATCTACCAAGGATTTCTTCATTCGCTTTTTATATGGTCCAGGTTTCAGCGCCGTAGAGCAGGACTGGGATGATCAGGGTCTTATATAGGATCTCCTTAGTAGTTCGAGTGAGGGCTTTACTACTAAATTGCCTTCTTAGCCCGAAGAAACAGCGGTTGGCAAGAGTAATTCTTCGTTTAATTTCTGACGAGATGTTGTTGTCAGAGTTAATTTCTTGCTTTTTGATTTTTTCTTTTCAACTTTGTGCTTAGCTTTGACAATTTCCTTGAAACGTTCTTATCGAATTTATCCTCTTCACGAAGGACTTCTTTGCAGTTTCAATATCAATTCCTCCCTCGTCTTGATTGATATAATCTTTTGCGAGATCCGATTGTCCAGGTTCCGTCTTACGTCTTACCTTTTCTGAATTGTTTGTAGTTCTTATTATCTTGATTGAAACTGACAATAAAAATAAATTGTTTTTCAATTTTTTTTTTGAAAAGGAGTGCAATCTATCTCTTTCTCTCATTTATAAAAAAACGAGATAGGCAATTGCAATGGTGCTACTGTCAAATTCAAATGGAGTCAAAAAAACTGTTATACTTTGTAGGGAATACACTATCCAGTGTATTATAGAGATCAGTGATTTGTCTCTACATTTACTTCTTTCACATCAACAATTCAATGTTAAGAAAAAAGAAACTAGCGCCCTCATCGACGTAACTACTAGCTAAAAAATTCTTTCTCATAGTAGTACCCCAAATAAGCCATACTAAGATCGGAAACCTTCGTACGTTTCACCCCCCAAAAACCATTTGTTTACATTGTTGTATTTGCACCTTTCTAACTCTACCCATGAATAGATGTGAAGTCGAAAAACAAATTACTAGGGCTGTGGTGTCTATGTGTCTATAGGAAGAGGAACAGAAAAGTTATTTGCGTGCGTGTTTCAGCTTGTAGGCAAATGTCAAATAAAAGCAGAGGTTTCCGGTCTTTAAGTTATTAGTTTAGGGTAGTACTATAGGTTTCATATACAAGGTTAGAGCTTACGATTGCCAAATGTCAATCAATCACTTTTTCACGCAACCGCATAAAATCTTCTCCCAGGAGCTACTTTCTTCACAATCAACCCTTAGCCGCTGTTGAATCGAATCGAGACCTCGGCATATAGTATGTGACCATGAATTAAAGAAAACAAGATTACGACACTTGTTTGTTTATCTTATTTTATTGACGTGGTATTCCATGTCAGTATAACAGTATAACATTTTTGTTGCCAAAGTTACATTTCAAGATGGTTGCTTATGCTTGAAATTAAATTTGTTTAATCAACCATACCAAGGGCACCTTCTTCAAAAAAATATAAAATTTAAATTACACATCTATTTTCAACAAATGTAAGTACGAATTTTTCTTAATAAAAAAGCCATGCTAATGATATATTTGATTTTTTCTAGTGTGTATTAAATATTAAATATTGAATTGAAATTGGTTTCGGCGCTAGCTTAATATTGCCAAAAGCGGCTTCTTAAGCCGCACCTTGTATCACTGATAACGGCAAATTTCTTAGGCTGGCGGTGAGGGTCAACTCGTTGAAGTTCTCATAAACCATTGAAATTTGATAAAAATCGACCAGAAAATCGAAAAAAAAACAGCATAATCATTCAACTCCACCAACAAGAAAACACATTTCCTTGAAACTTTCTGTTACCAGATTTTTAATATGTATTGTAAATGACCTAGAATTTAAGACGAAAAAAGACAGAAAAACGCGCAATATTGACTTCCATTTGTAAAAGAACTTGAACTTGTTTTATTTTCCCAACAATTACATTGCAATAATTTCAGCTTCCATATTTAATGATAATTTTTCTGCAATATCTTTCACGTTCTTGTGACGTGGTTCATCTTCTTTGTCGTCTTCTTCTAAATCTTATCTGTATTCGGCAAACATGACAAATCGACATCATGTTGATCGTGTTCATCACTACCAAATTCGTCGACTTCATCTTCGTCTTCGAAATTCTTGCTTTTTGATTTTTTCTTTTTAACCTTGTGCTTAGCTTTGACAATTTCCTTAAAACGTTCTTCTCGAATTTATCCTCTTGACGAAGGACTTCTTTGCAGTTTCAATATCAATTCCTCCCTCGCCTTGATTGATATAATCTCTTGCGAGATCCGATTGTCCAGGTACCGTCTTCCGTCTTTCCTTTTCTGAATATTTTTTAGTTCTTATTATCTTGATTGAAACTGACAATAAAAATAAATAGTTTTTCATTTTTTTTTTGAAAAGGTGTGCAATCTATCTCTTTCTCCCTTATTATAAAAAAAACGAGATAGGCAATTGCAATGGTGCTACTGTCAAATTCAAATGGAGTCAAAAAAACTGTTATACTTTGTAGGGAATACACTATCAGTGATATAGTTCTTATTCAAATATTTCACTTTGTTGGTGAAAATTAAAGACGAATAAATACGTTGTTAACAATTTGAACCATAAATTACATATATAAACAAAAATGATATTACTTATATTACTAATAAATTCATTTAATTTATGTTTGCAAATAGATAAAGTCATAAAAACAAAAGATTCTTTTTGCAAAAAAAAAATCTTTCAACAAAATCTTTCAAAGCTTTAATAATTTGAAGAATTAAATATTTAACTCTAAGCAGGGAAAGTCAAGACGAGTTGCGATAAGAATTTTTAAACTAGGAGTGTACAACTAAACTTGAACTATTTTTTAATAACGTAAATTGGACAAACGTTTTAAATTCCAACGATGTAAGTAAATGTGTTGAGAACTTTTATGCTGTTTTAAGCAACTGTGTTAATTATTGTGTTCCTGTCAAAAATAAATTGCACGTTTCGTCGTCAGTTTGTTGGATGAATAAAAATCTTAGGCGTATTCGAAACCTTATAACGATTTTTTTTAATGGAAAAAAAATCATAAACTAATTTATTACAACCAATTTTCATACTATAGAGAACTTTTTAATAGCTCACTAAAGAAGACTTATAGAAACTACATAGCTCAAACTAAGTGCAATATATCGAAAAACCCTAAATTATTTTGGAAGTTCATGAGTTCTAAAAGCAAAACTTCAATTTTTCCATCAATTGTGCAATAAATATAAAAACCAAAACCCCTTCCTGTGATATAGAAATTAGTAATATATTTGCTGACTTTTTCTAACAAACTTATAAAACTGATCACTGTGATAATTCCAACCGGAATCGGCTAAGCTGTGATATACGTAATTTAAGACTGACTGAAGTGGAAGTAGTGTAATATATTGACGGCTTAAAAAGTACTTGTTCGTCTGGTCCTGACAAAATTCCATCTATATTCGTTAAAAGTTGTAAGTCTTATTTTTGTTCTGCAATCACATATTTATTTAACTATTCGGTGTCATCTGGTATTTTTCCTGAATTATGGAAATCTTCATTTATTACATCTATGCATAAGTGTGGAAATAGAAAAAAGGCTGAGAATTATCGAGGCATTGCAAAACTCTCATGTATACCAAAGCTTTTTGAAAATATAATCTGCAAACACATTCAGTTTTATTGCCAATCACTAATTGTACTTAAGCAACATGAATTTGCCTCAAAAAGTCTATGACAGCCAATCTTCTCGAACTCACTAGTCAAGTAAACATTAATATGCAAAATGGACTTCAAACTGATGTATTTTACGCTGACTCAAATAAAACCTTTGATCGGAAGAGCCACTCTATTCTTTTAATGGAATTAGAAAGATATGGATTTTCAGAGTGGATACTCACTTGGATCCAGTCTTAAGAAATTGTACCCAATATGTCAAATACAAAAATTGTATATCCAATTTAATAAATGTTACATCCGGGGTTCCTCAAGGTAGGTAAAATGGCATTACTACGAACATTCTTTATTCAAATATATTAATGTTCGCTGATGACTTTAAGCTTTTTAAGGGTTATACATCAAGTGGATACTTGTTCTTACAACATGATATTGATAGTGTCTTCGAATGGTGCACTTCAAATGGAATGAAATTAAATAGAAGGAAATGCAAAATAATGTCATATTCAAGATCGAGAGAACCTATATTGTCTTCCTATTTTTTAGAAGATTGTTTAATTGGACGAATTGAGACCTTTAATGACATGGGTGTTTTATTTGACACGAAACTGTCATTTAATCCTCATATTAAGTAAAGCAAGGAGCCGGTTTGGATTAATCAAGAGATTTTCAAAAGAATTTAATAATCGTCATATTTCAAAGATTTTGTACTGTTCAATTGTCCATCCCGGCTGGAGTATTGCAGCTGTGTTTGGTGTCCTGCTTATAAGGTTTCCATTACTAAAATCGAAAGTGTTCAAAAACAACTTCTGTTATTCGTTCTCCGTCATCTTCCTTGTGATACCAATCAAAATCTACCACCATATGAAAATCGTTTGAAACTGCTTAGCCTTTCTACGCTAAAGAAGAGGAGGGAAGTGAATAATGTTCTTTTCCTTTTTCGAATTTTATCGGGATCAATTTATTCTCCAAACATCCTGAGTATGCTGAACATAAATTCCCATCCAATGTTAACCCGTAATCCTGCATTCTTTTATATAACTTCCGCCCGAGTTAATTATGGATTAAATACATCTTTAAATATTATATGCAATGATTTTAATCGTTTGTTAATTAACTTAATTAATTTTAACATATTGAAAATTTGGAAAATTTGTTTATAAAATATTATTATCCTGTTAAGCCCTATTTAGACGATCATTTCAGTATCAGTTTCAGTTGAGCTATCAGTAAAACTTTGAGTTAAACTGATGTCTAAATGCAAAAATTGAAGCGTTTAACTGAAACTTAAACTGCAACTGACGGAATTCCCATAAGTTGGCCGTTTAGTCATCAGTTAAACTGATAAGTGTAAATGCGTTTCATCTCCGTTCTCAGTTCAGTCGTCATTTCAATTCCAGTTTTTTTTTTTTAATGTTGACGCACTAAAGGTATTTTGACTACCCTTAATATGTTCAAGCACAGTGCGAGCATGTACGGCTAAAGAAAGAATCTCTGTACTTGACAGTACGTCCGAAGTGGCGCTCAAGGGTAGACTGATGAGTATTCCCAGAAGCGCCAGTATTACGGTTGAATTGTTTATGGGGAGGAATGCAACTGTCTACTTCGCTAGAACATTGTTTATAAAAATAGCGATAAAATAATGAAAGAAATGATACATTTCGCCGGTGTTCGAAAGATGAAAATGTTTCAATTATAGTTCTACCGCCTATCATTCTTAGATCTCTGTTTGGAATTCTATCTAAGAGCTTCAAGTGAGTTATAGGCACTTCTGCCCACATGTGAGATTTATACTCCAGCTTTGGACGAATAAAGGCCTTACAGATTACAGCCAGATCAGACGGGGAAAAGAATATCTTGCATCTTCGAAGAAAGCCCAATATGTGGTCATTCCACACAAGGTGGTCTGTAATGCTCATTCCAATTACTGACAGCTGATCGGTTTTTTTCAATGCAAGTGCCGCTCATGGATAGCCATTGCAGTTCCGCATCCGAAGAGAAAGGAGGTGAATAATCAAATTAATTTGAAAAGCTGAGAGTACTATCGTCAGCAAAACAATTTAGTTTAGAAGTTCCAGATAAGAGATCATTAATGAAAATGAGAAAAAGGGTCAGAGACAAAACAGAACCCTGGGGCACACCCACATTTATTTTATGAATATCAGACATGAAACCGTCCAACACAACTTGTATTGAGCGGTCCGGAGAGGTAATTTCTAATCCAACGAAGAAGAGATTCGTCGAAACCAAATGCAAATGATAAGAGCGCTTGGTGCCAAACTCTATCAAATGCTTTTGAAATATCAAGCGCAATAATCTTACTTTCTCCAAAACGATGCAAAGATTTGTGCCACTGTTCACCAGTTGACCTATTGCTACTAAAGCCATACTGCTGGTCATTAAGGAGCTTTCGTTCTTCAAGATATTTGTTGATTCTTGGCAGTGAATCAACTTTCGACTGCTCACAAGTAAAATGAAAGCTCAACTGAGCACCAAACTGATGTCTAAATACACTGCCTTTTTTAAGTGAACTGACAACTTAACTGATAACTGATTGTCTAAAAGGGGTTTTAATTGTTTTATTGTATTTTTGTATGTAAAATTTTCTTTCTTTCTCATATATTACTATATTTAAACTTACTGTTATATCGTATAAGTGATTTTTTTAACAACTTAGACATATGTATGCAGTTGAAATAAATAAATAAATAAGTTATGAAGCTTGTATTAAGCCAAATAAATGGGGGAATTGCTCACATCAAAATTAAAAATTGACAGTGAATTCTTTAAGGGTATTTGTGTTTTACTTTACTTACAATCACACAATCAAGCCTAGAGCATAAAGGATTGATTTATAATATAGTATGTATGTATAAGAAGGTCGACTAGATACATGAGAATTTATTTAGATAAAAGTCTTATAAGAGTTGTTCGCAAATAAATAGTGAAATATTCCCCGCGCAGTACTGTGTTCCCATCGCGAAATCTCCTATTAGCACTACAAATCTGGGGAGAGTAAGATAATTCAAGCGACAAGATAACGGAATTGTATAGAACAGGAGGGGGTCTATCGCCCCTTATTTTGGGGGTAGAGGCAATTATTTTCTAAGAAAAGACCTAAGATGGAAACAAATATTTAAAAATAACGGCAACACCAACAACAAAGTATTGAACTTACTTTTTTATAATTTTTGTTTACTTTATTAATGATAATGAGATTAATCTACCTACGTATACAGTAAACATTGGAAAACGTGAACCTCCCAAAATGTGAACTACGCCAAAACGTGAACACTTTATTTTTTACATTGGCCTCGTTCGATGGCACAACCTAACCGATCCGGATCGCTTGGTGTTGTTGTAACGCCTAAGGAAAAAACAGCTGATGAACTGAACATATGTTGTCAAACACAAACCTCAAGCTACCCAAAAATTATTGGATTCGTTGAGATTCGTTTGGAAATGTAAGGAACAGCTGATTCAAAACTTTAGATGTGTATGCAATACAACCGACATAACGAGAAAGCTACCTGGATCGTTCGAAAATAAATCCGATACAAAGCTATCTTGGATAGCCTATCCGCCGCGCACCGAACGAGACCATTGAGTGCTCTAAAACGTGAGCAAATCTAAAAGCTCTAAAACGTGAACAGAATTTTTTTCAACATTTCTACATAAAAATGCACTCAATAAATTTTTACAACTTCAGCGGATCCCATAATATACATATTTACAACGTTCTAATGGAAATATGTTAAAATATTCACGAATTCAAGCTAAAATAATGCAAATGTTTTTTTATTTTAAGAGCAATAATAAAAATATGGTAGGAATACAATTTAAATCATCAAATGTTAAGACGCGTCCATATTATGCCGAACGATGCCAATCGGCCTATGCCGAGCGGCCAAGCCGAATAAGTATGGACGTCCCGATCGGCCTTTGGTCCATGCCGAAACCGAACTAAAATCAAACCGAACGAAATGGATCCATGAAAGAAACCCGAACGTCACGACCAGAATGAGTGTCGCGGCATAGACCGATCGGCATCGTTCGGCATAATATGGACGCACCTTTACATTCCAAAACATGAACACCCTCGGTTTTAATTAGTTCACGTTTTCCAATGTTCAATGTATAATGATAATGTATTTCTAATAAGTAAAGTACCTTTAATAAGTCATAGTCAGTCAGTTTGTGAGTTAGCCAGTTATTTGTTAGTAGTTGTTGTATTAAAAATGCGTGTTGTTAGTTTCATCAATGAAGTCATCTTTTATAGAGCGTCCTTACAGTCGAGATCGTAGAGTTGGTTGAGTTCATCGCTGATGATGGTGCTGATGGTTTGGAGTCTAGGTTGTTTCGGTGGAATGGCCTACTCTAGAATTTCACTTTGAATAGTGGAGTGATCAAAGTCCTTTAATTGCATTCAAATTCAAATCCATCGACAAAGCATGGGTCGACTACTTTTCATGCGCATCGAAAATCCCATTATTTGAGAGCCCATAAGCCCCAAGCAACGTTGCCGAAGTGACACGATCGTGCACTTTGGGCTCTTTTTAATTTAAATGGCACTGTGGCACTCAAACGCTTCAAATGAAATGGCACTCTAGGAATCGACGAGCAAATGTGTTTAAATATATCCAAGTTCATGAGTAGATCAGGTTGTACATCAGCTGAATCGGTTGTTTCACACTTAAATAACATTAAAACCCATAATTTTATCTATTAGGTAATTTATTATTTATTAATTTTGTGTTTGTCTATTTTTTTATTCCTTAAGTTTTGAGGTGCAATAAATAAAATTAAAAATTACTTATGAAATCTTCAGAATTTTGTTACTTTTTTGTTGGTGGCACCCAGTGGGCTAAAATGGCACTTTCTGTTGTCAGCATTGGCACTTTCAAAATTTTTTGTCCGGCAACGCTGCCCAGAGGATTTTTATATTCTATTTCGAGACAATATTTTTTATAAAAAAAAATAGAACCATATATTGGGGAATATGGGTGGTTATTGTCCTTTAGCATAGTATTTTTATTCGATGTTCTAGATCATCTATAGTGTCGTTCGGATCCGCTTCATTTACATATTTTCCTTTGCTGTCATTTATGGTTTTATTGGTGCCTCCCAGGAATATGTTTTCTACCACAATGTATTGTCGAGCGATATCGATGCAAATACGGCTGGTGTTAAGATTCGCATATTTGTGTGTATGTATAAAAGGCCACAAATCTGCCTTTCATTTTGAGTTGACCTTAATTAATAGTCAAACTTTATCCTCCTTACAGTACAATCGCAGCACTACGGTTGTCATCTGGTCTATTATACAGCTTCGGTAATATTTTCGCCTCGTTAATTTAGACCGTTTCTCCTTCACGGCCAATGTTGACATCAGCGTTTGATGCTCATATTCCGCTATCTTTCGGCAATAATTATCAATAATTATTGTAATAATCTACTCGCCAGATTTAATTAATAATAATGTAAAATTACACCCATGCTCAAAACATTAATAATAGTAGTAATACTCGTATATGGATTCTTAGTAGGTTTCAAATATACCCGTCAGTTAAAGAAGAAATTCAACGTTTTAAATAAGTTTTATATGAAGAATCAAAAATTGAACATTGTCGCAAAACAAAACTATTTTTCATGACAATATTATGTAGGTTTCGCTTTCGAAAGATACTATGTATCCCCTGTTAAGCTTTTTACCTAAATGAAAAATCTAGAGGAATTCTTGAATCCGAAAATAACAATCTCTTTTACCTTCCCAGCTTTTATATAAAGTTAAGCTCAGAAAATCAAAGAGGATAGTCTACCGAAAACTCTATTCTGACATTTATGTATATTAACATATGTATTATTAGAGTTGTACCGAATAGTGGTTTTGGCCGGATATTCGGCCCGCAGCTAGGCCGTATAGCCGAATATTCGGCGGCCGGATATCTGGAAAAGTTTAATAGTTTGGTGGTCTGGTACTCAAATCAAATCGGTACAAGTAAAACCAACTTAAACATGCTTTTTTCCTTCTCATCCATGTTCTGTCATTTCATATACTGGATGAAGATATATTATTATTGAAAAGAAAAGTTTATTACTTTCTGGATTTTTAACAAATATTGCTAATAAGTACTGGTGTTTATCACAAATAATTGTTCGTTTTTATTGTTGGCAGAAGTGTTGTTGACATGGTATACGAAAAACTAAAGTTAAAACCACAAAATGGCTATTTTATTTTTTAGTATCGTACTAAATCCATATGCCAATTTGACATTTACAAACGTCAAAAAGTTATGTTCGCTTACTTTTTTGCACTGTTTTAGGCGTGTTTAGTTGTAGTTTATTAAGAAAATAGATTTAGTATGGTGCTAGTTATAAAGTGTTTAATATTAGGAAAATATCAGTAAAGTGCTTTAGCATATTAGCAAACTGTTAAGTAGTATCATGATAAGCCCTTAACATCAGACTGTTTAAAATTTTGGGCCATAGATTTTAACTTTCATTTTAGTAGAAGTGCTTTTAAAAATATGCTAGGCTTATAGACTATTTAACAAACTATTAGTTATGTTAGTTATGAACTTACTTTAGTTATTATTTATTGTATATTACGTTGTATATTACTCTGTTAAGTACTTAGGTATCTACTTAGACAAGAAGTTGACCTTTAAGGAACACACACTAATGACAACGAATAAAATAAATATTGGTATTAAACTGTTATACCCGCTTATCAACCGGAAGTCGTTATTAAGTAAACACAACATATTACTCTTTTTTTCAAGCGATATTTTTATATGGATCACCTGATTGGGGAAACTGTGCTAATGCATAAGAAAAAAATACACATCTTACAAAATAAAATTTTAAAAATGATCTTAAAGTTCCCCTGGCATTTTTCAACTCAGGAGTTACACGAAAGGGCAAACGCGTTAAAAATACACAGAAAATTGAAGTTCTCAATAAAATGTGAATCAAGTGAAAACACTCTTATAAGAAACCTAATTTAACAAAAAATAAAAAAACGTCATTTATATATTAAACAAAAAAAGGTTAATAATATCAAAAAATATATATACTAGGTATCATTATTGTTTCCTTTCTTGATTATTTCTTTTGATAGCTTAACTTATTTATTATTTATTTGTGTATTTTGTTTTACTAATTTATTTATAATTTAATCTATATTTACACATTTATTTACTGTATCTCTCATATGATAATTTATTTATTTGTTCGTTTCTTTATTTATTTATTTGCTTGTTGGTTTATTTATTTCTATATATTTCATTTTTTCTTATATATATTTATTTATTTATTTATTTATTAATTTATTAATTTATTAATTTATTTACTTGTTTGTTTATTTATTTATTTATATATTTTATTATGTTCTTATACATATTTATTTATCTATTTATTGATTTATTTATTTATGTACTTATTTATATACTTTTGAATAAGTATTCAGTTATTATTAGATTTAAGCTTTACCTGTGATATAAAACAAATCTCAAATGAAGGTTTTAGTAATCTTTTCCCCTTCGATTTTATAAATATTAAAACGTAAGCTTTTCAGAAAACTAATATTGATTTTTCAGTAGTAAGATACAACTTGTTGTTATATCTCTGGTGCTGTGCAATTTCATTAAAATATTGTTAACTATGTAATTCTTCTTTTCGAAACAATAAAAAAAATATATTTTGTTTTTTTATTGTCTGTTTTAAATGTATTATTATAGTGCAATGTGTTATTACAAACTCTAATTGATGAAAGTACATAAAATTAAAAAAAAATAAAAGTATCTACATATTTTGGCTTAAGTAAACGTACAATATTAAATTGCTAATAGCCCATCTTTATTATATGAACTAAAATCAGTCAGATCATAAAACTTAAGGCACGAGTACGATAACTTTGGCGCCAAGATATAATAACGGTTTTTGGTAGAGGGGCTTAATACAAGCATTTTTTACTATGGGAGGGGGGGGTCTATCTCCCCTCGTTTAGGCGAAAGGGGCAATTTTATAAAAATTTACTTAAAATCTTTAAAAAAATATTAAAAAAGAACGGCAACACTTACAGTTATAAATTATACTTTTTTGAAAAGCCAGAACTCTACAATTTATAATAAATTTTAAGTAAAGTTGTTTCAGTCAATAGTTTTTGAAATAATTTGAAATAAAAAAAAAGTTAAAAAAATCACTTTGAGTATTATTTTTCTCATGATTATAAATACCAATAAAGAAGTAATTGATGTAGTTAACTGTTCCAATTATTTCTTAATCAAACACTGAAAACTATTCGTCTCTATGTTTTCCAGTTTTTGCGCAAATTGAAAAACAAAAAAAAAATAATTTTGTATCAGATGGGTGCATGTAAAGTTTCTTTTGCATTTAAAGAATCTGGATTAAAAAAAATAATTGATATTATATACATAAAGACGTATTTACATATGTCATATCCATTTCAATCTCTTTTTTCTAAATATACGGTTAGGTACTTGGCCAAAACTTTAACATTTAATATATTTGAGCATAATGACGAACTTAACGAACTCCACAGTGACACTAGTACGGACGATGAATTCATTGACGAGACTTACATACCTTCAACACATTGAAAATTGACGTGACTATTTTTTACTAACTCCTGACTTACTTAAAAACTAACTGACTGGGACGCGAAATGCATTGCAATTCTACCTCCTCGTGGTGCATTCTGGGTTATGCTAAATGAATTGCTTTACTTGACTCACAAAGATGAACTTATCATTAAAATTGATCCAGAAAGTAAATACCAAAAAAACTCTTTAAAAAGTAGTTTTAAAAACCCCAAAAACCAAAAAACAAAAATAAAGCAAAAATATTTTACTCAGAGAAGGAAATCTTGTTAGAAATAGGAGCTTTGTGCGTATAGAAAAAAGAAACACTTAATAACCGCATTAACTGTAATAAAATCACAAAGGTATATATGAAATTTACGATGCAAACAGTGAGATGCCTAAGGGGGGGCATGCTGCCCCCCTGCAACCCCCCTGCTTGGGCTCACTATAGGCTTTGGGGAGGGTGAAAATTTTATTATATGCAAAGTTTCTTTAAAATTAAAGAATCTTTTGGGTTTAAAGAACAAGTATAGTTTTACTATTTTTCAATTACATATCTTAAAAACTAGAAGACATAAAAAGAAGTAGTTTTCTGTGTTTAATAAAAAAATAATTGGAGCAGTTAACTACATCAATTATTTTTTTATCGATATCCATAATCATGAGAAAAATAATATTCAAAGTGAGTTTTGTAACTTTTTTTCATAAATTTTGACTTTGAAGTCAATTATTTAAAAAACTATTGACTAAAACAACTTTATTTAAAATTAATTATAAATTGTAGAGTTCTGACTTTTGAAAAAGGTATAATTTATAACTGTAAGTGTTGCCGTTCTTTTTAAATATTTGTTTAAAGATTTTAAGTAAATTTTTATAAAATTGCCCCTCCCGCCTAAACGAGGGGAGATAGACCCCCCCTACCATAGTAAAAAATGCTTGTATTAAGCCCCTCTACCAAAAACCGTTATTATATCTTGGCGCCAAAGTTATCGTACTCTCCCCAAACTTAATATTTTGTTGTTTTTTTTACTGAAAAAACGACTATCCGGTATTCGGCCGGAAATAGACAGATTATTTGGCTCCGGCCAAATATTATAAAAGGAGCCGAATAGGCCGGATACCGAATACCTGCCGGATATCCGTCACATCTCTAATATGTATTAATCTAAATAAATAAATTTTGGATTAATATATGTCATACAAAAATACTTTAAATTCATAATTAAAATTATGTTATAATATATACTTATTACATAAGTAATAATTAACTTTCTTAATTATAATAATTAACAAAAAAAGAACTGATTACAAATTAACAAAATATTAAAAATAAACAATAGTATAGCAGTATTATGCTAAGAAGGAATAGAATTTTGATGGTTAATCCTCACAAGTTTCAGTCCGTTCCTATTATATTGTTGTTAAATTTTCTTAGTCTTTAAGTTTTATTTTAAGATGTAAGATCAATACCAATGCAAACACTTATTTAAGAAAATCTATGAAATTCAAATATTTATAACTTGTTTCATAAAATGAAATTCTTATGATTAAATAATATAAATATACATACCAGAAAAAACTTACATTTCAAGAATTTTTGTTTACAAAAGCAACAAAATTATGTAAGTATTTATTAAAAGCCTCAATAAAGTTCATTTATTCATTCAGTAGTCTTTCGATTTTGTATGGTAATAGAAATGACAGCCGATCACTTAGCAACCAAGGTAAGGGAATGGCATAGGAGTACGAATATTCCCTTATTACTCCCTTCGGCAGCGCTGGCACTCACGTGTGTTTGGTTTTCTCCAAATTCAAACAATAGATAAATAATTGGTCATATTCTCTCTTTTTATCTCATTTCTTTATCATTAAAGTGAAAGATCGTAAATCGTAATATACTCATAAAAAGCTTTTCACCTAAACATGGTGAAGTTTAAAATGGCTTCGTTCACGACGAATGGCTCGCAGCGGTAAGGTAATCATTGAAAATTTTCTAAATCTCAAAAATTTGAATGGTAAATGCGAGGATTTGGACTGAAATAAATGAAATCTGAGACTTCGCTTCGGTGAAAACATAGTATTATAAGGCACAATATAAAGCTTTTTCATAAAAGACAAGAAACTCAATTTTGAATTTATTGAGTTATTGGCGAATGTAGGCTCTTAAAGTAATGTGCTTATAAGTTAGGATTGTTTTCAATCAAAACTAATAGGCACTTGTAGGTATTTAAAAAACAAACAAATATTAAAAATTGCATTATGAAATCAGTCAGCCATATGATTTTAAATAGGTTTTACTCCGAAACCAAAAACCCATCTACTTTTACGTATGGTGTAATTAAGGCTTTGAATTTATTGATACATTCTTGTTTTAAGTTCAATAATTTTGTCTACGAGAATAACAATACATTAAAAGGATTCATGCAACGACGGAAAACTCAGATAATCCTCAGGAACCAGATAATTTTATCTCCGCTGAAATGAACTGTGAAAGTTTGTATGGGAAAAATATTCTACAAATCAGATAAAATTATTCCACGAATTTGATGTATAAAGAGAATAAACAAACCTCATAAATTTATTTCAATGAACATCTGATTATTTCCCACATTTAAGCAATTATTTTTAAGGGGGTGTTCATGCAAACGCCTGCGCCTGTCGGAAAATTATGTCTTTCTGCAAAGCGGAAAATTATCTTGTTGCATGAATACCCTTATTAGGAATATTAATGCAACGGCGGAAACCCCGGATAAACGTCAGAAACCAGATTATTTTATCTCTGCAGAAATGAACTGTCAAAGTTTCCATGGGAAAAAATATTCCGCAAAGCAGATAAATTTATCTCACGAATTTGATGTAGAAAGTGTAGATATAAGCTTTATAAAGTTAGTTTAACGAATCGCTGATTATTTCCCACATCTACGCAAGTATTTTTAATGGGATGCTCATGCTAAAATCTAGTGGAAAGTTATATCTTTCTGCAAAGCGGAAAATTATTTCGTTTCATAATTTATTATTGTAAAACAAAATCAGTTTTCTATAATATTCAACGTAACAAATTTCTTGTTGGAACTTTAAAAATTTCCCTGCTTATGATATAAAGTTTTATGCAAATCAAAAATTTGATACTGGATATACATTTCAGTAAGTATTCGAATTTAAAAAAATCACAATTGAAAAAAAATGATGCCTTTTCTTCAAGTTTTAAAAACCAACCAAAAATGTTGGAAAGAAATATAACGTAAAGATACAAATGCCTTGTGCTTTAAGCTTCAGCTTTGTAGCTTCACCTTTTGTATGTTCAGGCTCACGATCGCGCCTTTCATTCAATTCAACCTCAAATCAAAAGTGTATACTCAGCGACAAAAGTGAAACCAGTTGGTAATGGTATCTGAAAGATGCATGCGCAGTCTGTTGGTTTTTAATTCGTTTCGTATTATATTTGATTGTGTTGTGTGCAATTATTGAGTGACTTTTAAAGAAAAAAAAAATAAATATACTAATCCTAGTGTATCCATACATACATTATTGTTTTATTATTGTTTATTTAAAACAAAACAAGAATTTTGTTTAAAAATCTAGTGTAGTGATCACTCCCTTTTTCAACGAGAAGAAAAAAAATCAAAACCTAGGTACCTTAAAAAAAATACTTGTGTATTGGCTAACCAGATCAACTTTCACAAAGTGCCTTGCCAGTGTTGTATCTTGTATTTTTGTATGTATGTACATATATAGAACGCGAAAATAGTGCCTACGTTGATCAACAAAGAAAATAAACGATCTCGAACTCTATCAATATAGATACTTTGGAGCATGAATTATGGTGTAGTCTGTAGTGTTTTTACGGATAAAATTTTTATACATTCACATAGCTGAATGAGAGAGGTTAGTTTTATTATTTGTTAAGTTTTGCTGAAAACTAAAATTTGGGAATCGGGAGTTGGAAGTAAAGTATGATCATTTCGATTTCAGTGGCACTGCATTGTAGCTTGTAGGGGCACTGTGGCAGGCAACAGATAGTCAGCGAAATGTAGTAATAACAACTTTTAGCTTTGAATGGATAGTCATAGTACCCCTGCTTTATGTAGTAGGTTAGGTATATAACGTACATACATTATGTAGGGATAGGATTATGGTTGAAATTTAGATGAAAGTATTTTTTTTTTGCACCACATGGATAGAGTGAATAAAATGTTGGTGTTTAAAATGTGGAAATGTGGTTCTATATTAAAATGCATTTCTCCAAAGTCTAAACTGTATGGTAAGAGAGCGAGAGAGAAAGAATAGCTTGAAGTTTTGTAATAATCTCGTTTGCTGCAGAGATATGTAGGTAGGTAGTTTGGAAAGTAAAATAATTTTTGTTTCAAGTTAATTTGTTTGTAGGTATGTATGTACTACTTTTTTTTTTAAGAAGATGTAGGTATAAGTGTATTAACATAAGTTTGTATATTTTTTTGTTAATTCATGGTGACTATCTTTTTACAAAAAAAAAAAAAAATAATTCAACCTAATTAAAAAGCACACAGGAAGCTTCAGCTGCTAATAAAATTTATTAAAAACATAGTGTTAAATTTTTTTAAATTTTAATTTCATATTGATAAATAAAACAATTATTTTGTAAATAGGTCGTTTTATTTAGTTCAAATTTAATTTTAACTATTTTACAAACCTATTTAATTTTTAAGTTGCGATTGCAACACATGTGAATCTACAGTGGCGGCCACAACATTTGTAACAAAAACTTCATAGTCGTATAATGTATAGGTAGAAATAAGTCTAGGATATGATAGCGATGGTGTCCTTTTTATACCCCACTGAACATATCGGCTGAACTTTCCATTAGGGCAGCACGAATTTTAACACGCGGATACTTTTATTCGGTAGATTTATGCTTAAAAACAATAAATATAACAATTTTAATGTGAGGAAACTTTAATTTCTATTTTTAATTAATTTTTAAAGTTTTCATTTTTCATACAAAATGTATGCAAATGATGACTACCGACAACTTTTTACTTGCGATATACATATTTACTCGAACTCTAGATTATAATCAAACTTGACATTACGATGATGGAGAACACCAAAAAAGTGTCTGTCTGTCTGTCTGTACAACTTTACAGCCTAAACGTCTTTAGCGATTTTCCTCAAACTTGGTATTTAAGCGTTTTAGGTGATTGTCCAAAATAGATTTTTGAATTGTTGTTTTAGCTCCAAAAACAACGGTACCTGCCATACAAATTTTTCTACCATCTTAATTATCTCGAAAACTACTAACGATCTTGATAAAAACTGGTGTGTGTACCACTTTGTGTATGGTCTACATTTTGGCCAAACATTTTTTTTCTTAGATATTTTGTTATTAACGGTACCTGCCACACAGCCGTTTTATTTATTTTCGACTTTATCACAAACGGCTCAACGGATTTCGATCAAAATTTGTAGATATACAGGAGCTCCAATGAATTATAAATAATACTGCATTTCGAAAAATAGTTTTTTTTTGGATTTTTGATAAAAAAAAATATTTTTTTTAGAAAATTCAATATTTCGAAAACGAGTGGACGATTTTTTCTGAAATTTTGTTTTTAAATTTATATTATTAAATATTTAAAATGTTCATACCAATTTTTTTTTAGAAAAAATTTAAGAATTTTTATATATAAAAAATTAAGTGAAAAACGACTTTAAAAATACATTTCGCCTTCTATTCAAAATCGTTTGCATATAATCTGGACATAGGAGCACTACGTGGGATCGAGTCGTGCATTTTTTTTTGTGTTGACAGTTGTTTACCAACTGATGATTGTATGCAACTTCGGTATGGTAAGTGTTGTGGTGTGTGCATTTTTCGTGGGATAATATAAATTGATTTCAAACTATCTACTATTGTTGTTTTGTTTCATGTCAAATCCTAAAAAAAACTTTGCATACACCCAACCTTGATCCCACCCCAAATCCTATAATTGGCCCAGACAGGGGACCGAGCTTTTTGTACGCCGTTAACTTAATTACAGAAAAACGTTTTAATTCGCAATAGGTTTTTACTGAGAGTAAATAGGTTGGTACATAGGTATATGTATTTTAAAAGTGATGCATAACTACCTTTCCAAAAATATGAGATTTCATTTAGTTAAATGTTTTCACGTAAGTTTTATTATTGAAAAAGAATACACTTGTACTTTTCCAAAACTGTTTCCATTGAAATCACCCCCCCCCCCCCCCAAAAAGTACCTAGGTACAAAAAATGATTATCAGAACACTAGCAGAGGAAAGTATTAACAAGAACTGTGAATACAGTTTTTCGTTGCCGCGAATTTTTTATATTGTGTATTAATATTGCAAACTTTAAAAATATGTTAGAAATAGAAAAAAACTTATATTGTCATATTAAAACCGTTTTAATTATTATCTTTAACAATAAATCTACGAATATAAGTATCCGTGTATTTAAATACGTTTTAATTTAAAAACAAATTGGGGGAGAGTACGATAACTTTGGCTCCAAGATATAATAATGGTTTTTGGTAGAGGGCATTTTTGACTACTGTAGGGGGGGTCTATCTCCCCTCTTTTAGGCGGGAGGGGCAATTTTATAAAAATTTACTTAAAATCTTTAAAAAAATATTAAAAAAGAACGGCAACACTTACAGTTATAAATTATACCTTTTTCAAAAGTCAGAACTCTACAATTTATAATTAATTTTAAATAAAGTTGTTTTAGTCAATAGTTTTTTAAATAATTGACTTCAAAGTCAAAATTTATGAAAAAAAAGTTACAAAAATCACTTTGAATATTATTTTTCTCATGATTATGGATATCGATAAAAAAATAATTGATGTAGTTAACTGCTCCAATTATTTTTTTATTAAACACAGAAAACTACTTCTTTTTATGTATTCTAGTTTTTAAGATATGTAATTGAAAAATAGTAAAACTATACTTGTTCTTTAAACCCAAAAGATTCTTTAATTTTAAAGAAACTTTGCATATAATAAAATTTTCACCCTCCTCAAAGCCTATAGTGAGCCCTAGCAGGGGGGTTGCAGGGGGGCAGCATGCCCCCCCTTAGGCATTTCACTGTTTGCATCGTAAATTTCATATATACCTTTGTGATTTTATTACAGTTAATGCGGTTATTAAGTGTTTCTTTTTTCTATACGCACAAAGCTCCTATTTCTAACAAGATTTCCTTCTCTGAGTAAAATATTTTTGCTTTATTTTTGTTTTTTGGTTTTTGGGGTTTTTAAAACTACTTTTTAAAGAGTTTTTTTGGTATTTACTTTCAGGATCAATTTTAATGATAAGTTCATCTTTGTGAGTCAAGTAAAGTAATTCATTTAGCATAACCCAGAATGCACCACGAGGAATTGGAATTGCAATGCATTCCGTGTCCCAGTCAGTTAGTTTTTAAGTAAGTCAGGAGTTAGTAAAAAATAGTCACGTCAATTTTCAATGTGTTGAAGGTATGTAAGTCTCGTCAATGAATTCATCGTCCGTACTAGTGTCACTGTGGAGTTCGTTAAGTTAGTCATTATGCATAAATATATTAAATGTTAAAGTTTTGGCCAAGTACCTTACCGTATATTTAGAAAAAAGAGATTGAAATGGACATGACATATGTAAATACGTTTATGTATATAATATCAATTATTTTTTTTAATCCAGATTCTTTAAATGCAAAAGAAACTTTACATGCACCCATCTGATACAAAATAATTTTTTTGTTTTTCAATTTTCGCAAAAACTAGAAAACATAGAGACGAATAGTTTTCAGTGTTTGATTAAGAAATAATTGGAACAGTTAACTACATCAATTACTTCTTTATTGGTATTTATAATCATGAGAAAAATAATACTCAAAGTGATTTTTTGAACTTTTTTTTCATAAATTTTGAGTTTGAAGTCAATTATTTCAAAAACTATTGACTGAAACAACTTTACTTAAAATTTATTATAAATTGTAGAGTTCTGACTTTTTAAAAAAGTATAATTTATAACTGTAAGTGTTGCCGTTCTTTTTTAATATTTTTTTAAAGATTTTAAGTAAATTTTTATAAAATTGCCCCTCCCGCCTAAACGAGGGGCGATAGACCCCCCCCTCCCATAGTAAAAAATGCTTGTATTAAGCCCCTCTACCAAAAACCGTTATTATATCTTGGCGCCAAAATTATCGTACTCGTCCCACAAATTGAACAAAAGTGTTGTACTAAAAATGCCAAAATTGAAAATTAAAATATTTTTTAATCATATTTAACAGTGTTTCCATAGAGATCCCTAGCTCACTGTAAAAAATATCAAAGTTCTACGCGTGCGCCTAATTGAAAGTCGCCCTAACATATCTATATGGGTAGCAGCGTTGCCACAAAGAAAATAATTTTGAGGGCCTTTCTGAGGGTCATTTCCAAAAAGTGAGCGCCAATACTCGTTAGAATTTTGGTTTCAAAAAAAAACTAACAATTATTAGGGAACATAGATATTTATTCATATAGTCAGTCTGAATGAATGAATTCAGTGCGCGTTTTTCTTTATGAGCTCTGAGGAGAGCTTTGAGCAGAGCTTGAACATGTTAAGTACGCTCTGAGCGAGGAGAGTGTTTTATCTGAGCTCTCCGATTTATTTATGAAACATACTGGAACACTGAACTGGCAAAATTATAAAATAATAAATATTCATTACCTACTGAGGAAGAACAACCGGCGTCAATCTCCATTTTTATGTGTTTGTTTTTTTCCCGGGTGTCTCTGTCATATCACATAAAAAAAGTTTACTCCATCTTTTTGGTATGTTTTTTTTTTTTTTGTTTAATGTTAAGTTCTTTATTGATTACAGAACGTTTTTTGTTAAAATAACGTTTAAATAAATAAATGGCACGAAATATTTTTTTTACGAAACACTATTCAAATATTTTATTCATTAGACGTTACAAAATTTACAAAATGCATTTCGGCATGATACATCCCATTATCAGCAATCCGCTTTAAAATAACTCAAGGAAAGACATTTAAAATAGAAAAAATATTCATTAATTTGTTGACAAAAAGAAAGGATGAATTAAGAGAAAGTTAGATATTATTTTATTTTACACTATCTGCTCATGTGTGTCAAGTTAGCACTACCACTTCAAAATTTTAAAGAAACTCTTATTGGATTAATTGTCGTAAATTTGTCTTGAAAGAAAACAAATTGTCGCGCTTGTTTTTTTTTTTAAATAACCCCTGGTAATGCTAACTTGACGGTCAAGTTAGCATTACCACCCCTTAAAAACGGTGTAAATGAATTCAAAAAATAAATATGGGTACGCCATTAATTGTCGTAAATTTGTCGTAAACGAATAGCGAAACAAAAAAATTTGTCGCGTTCGTTTTTTAAAAAAATAACACCTTACTTTATGGTACAGGCCATACTAAAAGGGCGTTTTTTGATAGAAAAAGGCGCGCGACAAATTATTTGATAACACGACTTATTCAAGGACGTCGAATAAGTCAATTTTAATAAAAAAAAATTTTTGCAGAAAAAGTAGTTAAACACCTAATTTTGGTATGGTAGTACTAGATTTAGAGAAAATTCTTACTTTATGGTATAGGCCATATTAAAGGGTCGTTTTGTGTTAGAAATCGGCGCGCGACAAATTATTTTATTATACAACTTAGTCAAGGACGACGAGCGACAATTGTTTAAACAAATTTTATTGCAAAAAAAGTAGTAAAACACATACTTTTAGTATGGAAGAGCTAGGTGAAAAATCTTGGTTTAGGTAGTAATCTTTTAATTATTAAAAAAATAAAATGCACGACTGGATCGCACGAACTTGCTCTTATGTTCGATCAAATTGTATGCAAAAGATTACTATTTAAAATCTAAATATATTTTTAAAGTCATTTTTTACTTTATTTCTTATACACAAAGTTTCTTAAATTTTTTTCTAAAAAAAAAAATGGTATCACAATCTTAAATATTTAATAATATAAATTTAAAAACAAAAAATTAAATCGGATTAATAAAAAAAAAGAAAATCGAAAAAATAAATCAAAATTCTGAAATAAATACTTAAACTAATCTGAGCTAAAAAAAAGTACGCCGTTTTATTTCTTGGTTAAATTTGAATTTATGAGAAAAAAAATTTTAAAAAATTGTGGAGCGGTTTTTGAGAAAAAAAAGTTGTTTTTTTTTAAAACTTTTTGAAAAAAATTTAAAAAAAAATTCAAAAAGGTCAATTCATAGGTATTCAGCAAATACATATAACTATAATTTTTGAAAAAAAAAAAATTATTGAGCAGTTTTGAAAATATAAATTAATTTTTTTTTTTAAATTCTTTTAAAAATACAAAAAAATATTTATTAAAAATATTGGTATGCAGTATAAATTGGGCAACCTAAACCTATATACGTGTTAATTTTCGAAAGAATCAGTTAAGCCATTTATGAGATATTTGAAATAAAAAAAAAACGGTCCTATGGAAAGTACCGTTTTTAGACATTTTTCGCACGTGCTTACTCTTCTGTATGATCACATCACGGTATTTTTTTTAAGTTGCAGTGTTCTATAGCGAGCATCAAATTATTTTCTCTCATTCTCGTGATGAAAGTGATTTTGTTTGGACGTATAAAGGTTTATTTTTGGAGTTTTCGATTTTTGTTTCGCTCAGATGAAACTACCTTTGAATTTGGAGGCTGTGAATTCGATGCCGAAGATGATTCGCCTATAGCAAATTTATGAAAAATTCTCTAGCTCCTTCATGAAAGTACATTGGATGGATAACCTGAAAGATTTGTGTTGATGGATGAGAATGTAAATGTGGATGAAAATATTGCAGTTCCTGTTGAAATCAACGAGTCTTGCAGTGAATCTGAGGAAGATGATCAGGACCTGGTGGGAATATCTTATAATTCCTACAAAGAAGCAAAAACTTCAATCTTCTTATATTATTGAAAAGGGTTAAGAGACCGATTTTTATATGAATTTACATATGTGTTAAATCTAATAATTTTATTCCACTTCATGTGATAAAAAAGAACTGAAGTTTATATATTTTTGTTTTTTTTTATTTTCTGTTAATAAATGAATACTCTTAATTTTGAAAATTAGTGTTTTTATTTGATTTCCTTTAAACGGACAACTCCCTTAGGTGGACAAACATTTTTGCACCATTGCTGTCCGCCCAAGGGAGATTTCACTATATATGTACTGAAGGACCTCCTATATAAAAATTTTGATCGAAATCCGTCGAGCTGTTTATGCGAAAGTTCAACATCAAAAACAGGGTTGTATGGCAGATACAATTAATAACAAAATACATACATATTTAAATAAAAATGTTTACTAAAATGTAGACTATACCTATAGTAGTGCTGACATTTTTTTGTTTATTAAAATCGTTAGAGCCGATATAATTAAGATGGTAGACAAAATTGTATGGCAGGTACTGTTAGTTTTGGACCTTAAAAAATCTATTTTAGACAATCACTTAAACCGCTAAAATATCAAGTTTGAAGAAAATCTTTTCAGCCCTTTAGGCTGACACACAGACAAGCGGAATTGCGGGATCCACTTTTTCGTCTGCGCTATCTATTTTTTTTTTTCAAATGCAAAACTTGCCCTATAGTAGGTGCCTTGTATATCGCAAGTAAAAATATCAGCTACTTGCTTCACAGCTTCTGTTTTATTTTGCAAATTTTTATGAATTTTTTTTGTCGCGTCAACAATTTCTTTTTTTTTCGGAACTTAAATCCTTGAATTTTCTACACATTAAAAGAAATGCAATAAAATGCACAACTGGATCGCACGAACTTGCTCTTGTAGCTAACAACTTTAATGTAGCTAACCATTGAGGTTTAGTTACTTAGGTGTAGTTATCCTATGTAGGCAAGATTACCTTGATTCTTTAGTATAATGAATTGTCGAATGGATGATTCAAGGAATAGTTACATAGGTAGCTTCCTTCAAATGTATGTTTAAATCTAAGTTATGGATTTTAATTATGTAAGTTGGGAGGGTAAAATGTATCTACATATATATACATATTGATTGAACCAATGTATGTTAACATGTACATATAATAATGAAAATGAAGAATGTAGGTGGGTAGATAGCTGTATACATACAACTTCATAATTTAGGTGCAATATGCATTACATAAGATTCATGTGATTATTAAAGACACATATGTATATATAAATGTATGCGGGCCTATATTGTATTTAGTATTCAGTGACGTATGCAAAAAATCGTAAAAAGGGAATAATAATAATGTAGAAATAAATGGACAACACACATAATTAAATGTTCTTACATTGCTTAGTCATTATAGTTAGAGGGAAAACAAAGATGCAATTTGAATTCATAGATAAATAAGAATATATAACAAAAAAAAATGTTCAAAAATCGCTGGAGCGTGTTTTTAATAAATTATTTTTTTATGTATAAAATTCAAATTTAAAAAAAAAATTCTATGACTGGTTTTTGAAAAATCGATTTTTCAAAAAAAAAATTATTTATTTTTTAAAAATCGAAAAACTTTTTTTTTTTTGAAAATTTGAGTACGCAGTCTTATTAACAGAGAGCATTTGCATAAAAAAAAAATTATTTTAATCGGTTTATCCAATATTGAGAAAGTCGAAAATATGAAAAGTGGTTCTATGGGAAGTACCGTTAATAAGTACGCAAAAAAAACATTTTTATACTTAAAAGTGAACTGTACTAATTTAAGAACACACAAATTTTCTTATAAAAATTCTTAGAGCCGTTTTCGAGAAATACATTTTTTTCTTAATGGTTTCTTAACATTTGTATGGGATGTACCTACCGTTGTTTTTTATTTTACAATAGTTTTTTTTTAATATTCAAGGTAATGTCAAAAAACCACCAAATACGAAGTTTTGAAAAAATATATTGGACGTTTTCGAAATTTTAAGTTAAAAAAAAAAAATAAATTCCAAACAAACATTTTTTTGAAAAATTTTAGTATACAACAGTGTTTAAATTCTCTGGGATCTTCTGTGCATAAAAAAATTCAAAAAAATCAAATTAGCCGTTTCCGAGAAAATCGAAAACCAAACAAATGTTTCTACTAGAGGTACCAAAAATAACAACTTTTTCCAAAAAAAAAATATCAAAAGGTATCCTTTCCCTTCGTTAATGAACTGATTTTTTTTATAAAAATCATTGGAGCCGTTTTTCAGAAAAATAAGATTTTTGTTTTTGGCCAAAAAAAATGTATGGGAGCTACTGTTTTTTGTCGTTTGAAGCAAATCTATCAAAGCGTTTAGGATGTAGACTCGAGGAAAGACAGACAGACAGACAGACGGAATTGGGGGATCCACTTTTTTGGTGTTCTCTATGATCGTAATGTCTAGTTTGATTGTTAGAATTTTTTTTTACGAATACATAACTTGCATTATAGTACCTATAATCGCAAGTAAAAAATGAAAACACTCATCATTATAGCCTTTTTTTGTAAGCTCTCAAATCAAAATCACCTTAACAGGAACCCAAACTGATCGAGTTATTAAATGGACGTGGGTAACTATGAATGCACAACAATATTTAATGTGGGTTGAATAGCATCATTAGCCATAGACCAGAGCAAAATCAATTCAGTCCCCCTCCACACTCAGGTGTTCGCTCAATAGAACGTTTGTATGAAAATGTTTTATGAATATGAATTTATGCAACGTTGATTACAGCCTTTATAATTTCTTTATTCACTGCTTAGCTATTGAGAGGTGTTTTAGGGGATTCTATGTATACGGCTGTAAGATTTTAAGCCAGATTTATATAACAACGCAGGCAGACGATGAGGATAATTCCTGTGCCAATCCCATCGAAAATCATCTGTAGAAAAAATAAGAGGGCATAGACTACGGCAAGGACCGAACCTGTGACCATGATGTTGACACGCGAACACACAGCTATCGCGCCACGGCCACCCTGTAACGAGCGGGGTTATTAGGGTTAGAGAAGTAAGTTTCCGGAAGTTTAAAACCAACCCCACTGATTAAAACCGGAATAAGTTTCAACAAGCTAGACTGGACTCAGAGAACCATATTTTTCTATGACCAAAAATACTACAATGCTCCAAACGAAGTAAATATTTTTGGTCATTTGTAAAAAACATCCGAAATTCAACTTCGTCTTTGGTTTCAACGCTCGCTCTTAATGACACCCCTATTGTCAGCTCTCGTGAAAAAGCCAAGAAAGTGTTTTGACTCCTCCTGTACTTTAGCCTACTAAGCTCTATTATTTCCGGTCCACTGGTAATCAGATGGTATATCTCACAAATCCTTATATCGTTTTGGATAAAGTAAGATTATTACGCTTCATATTTCAAAAGCATTATCGAAAATTGCAACGGAGCGTTACAATTTCCATTTCCAAACGACCAACCATAACCCAGCAACAGCATGCGACCACTACCGGTCCTTAGTCAGGCACAATTACCAGCAATATATTCGAGCAGCAGCATGCGACCTGAACACAAACATAATCCAGCAATTCCATACGACCAACACGGAACCATAGCACAGCAACAGCATACGACCACAACCTGCCCGTATTCATGCGCACTTACCAGCAACATACTCGAGCAACATCAATCGACCGGACCACCAACCTAACAATCGCGTTCGTCATCGTTACAGTTCACACTGCCTCAAAGCTACAAATATATCAAGTAGAGGTAATGATTGACAGCGAGAGGAAGAACCTAGTATATTCAATAGCAAGCCTTGATTCCGATTTTTGTTTTGCTGAGGAATAAGGTTCACTAGCGGCAGCCAGTTGGACGATCAATTCCGTTTAACTTTAATTGGTACACTGTTGTGCCATTTAAGGCAAACTTTTAGGAATTAGATTCCTAACCCTTTTTCCCCTGTTACTACTCCTGAGTAAATTGTGGGCTTACCCGACTTTCCCTTGGATAAGCCTTGGGTAGGAACTAGATTCCTAACCGATTTTCCCCTATTACTCCTTCTGAGTAAGTTGTGGCCGTATATATTCGCTATTCATTGTCTGCTCGGTCTGAGCAGAACGTGGGCCTGCCACTTATATGAAATACCGTGTTATTTACTCGTAGTCAAAGAGTTTGTAAGAATATTGTAAAAGAAAGTATAATTAAACCGAGTTCTAACCTTCCTAAACCCGAGTTTTATTGTGCTTTCTTCGGGATATCCTGGACACCGAAGAGCATACCTCAGCCTTTGAGAAAAAAGCATCACGAAATGCGTGCATTAGGTATTGATGAATCTCTTCGTCGTTAGATTAGAAATTACCTTTCTTACAGCTCAATACTAGTTGTATAATTTCAAGTCTGAAAATTATAAAATAAATGCTGGTGTGCTCCAGGGCTCCGTTCTGTCTCCGACTCTATCTCATATTCATCAATAATCTCTTGTCTAAAGCTTCTTATCCACTTAATTCTTTTGCTGGTGTTCTCAGATTTTCATATTCGTTTTCAGATTCACCTGCTTGTTCTTCGGATGTGGAACTGCAACGGCAGCGTATGATTAGATCATTAAATCTGATCTCGACTGCATTGCCCAATGGGGAACAAAAACCGCGTAGAATTTAATGCTTCAAAAACTGAGTGCTTTCGACCGTGGCGGCTAAAGCGGCTTTCAGTATTTGGTATGTGGATCACAGACCACTTCTTGTGCAATAACTACTAACGCGTGTTTGGGCTTTCTTCGAAGATGTGAGAAATTCTTCTTCCTTTCTGATCTGGTCGTAATTTATAGGGCCTTCATTCGTCCACAGTTGGAGTAGGTATAACTCTAACATTTGGGCATTAGCTCCTAAAGCTCTTGAATAGAATTAAAAGTAGAGTTCTCAGAATGATAGGTAATAGAATTATAATGAAACATTTACATATCTAGAACGGATCGTCGAAATTTTATGCCTCAATATTTTATCGCAATTTTTATAAAAAATGTTCTAGCGAAAGAGTCAGTTGCATTCCTCTCATTAAAATATTCAACCTAAATACTCGCGCTTCTACACCCAGGGAAAAAACAACGTATATTATCAAAGAAAACCACTTTGATTTAAGTATATTTCGCTTTCCTATATGAAAACGAATTATTTTCGTGCTCGATTTAAATACGTTTTCCTTTGATTTAAAGTGGAATCATAGTAAAATCATCCAACTTTAAAACAATTGTTTTAAGTTTCGCTAAATTAAATGTATTCGGAGCTTAAAAATATTATGAACCAACTTTGAAATTACTATCTTTCAATTTTAATTTCACTACGTTTCAATGTTGTTTTAAGTTAATTCTAATAGAAATTACTTTGAAATGTAAACGTTTTAGTTTTAATCTTAAAAATAAAACGTCAAATAACAACTTGGATCCAGTCATGATTAACGTCATTCTGAATTTAATAAAAGTTTTACAATTTATTTAATAAAAAACGATCATTTTGGAATATAAAAATTGTATTTTTTTACTTGATATTTATTGATATAGGGGTACACTTGTGCTTTGCTTCAAATCGCATAACCCAAGAAAATGTTAACGGTCCACATTTCTTAATTACATCGGGATAATGCACCAGAAAATAGTGTTTTGGCTTAAGACTTGCTCCAAACAATCTAATGTGTAAAAAAGAAACAAATTTCAATCAAGCTAGGATTAACTTCCTTATGGTTTCGCTAAAACAAAACTTACCTTTCAATGTAGGGAAAATGTAATCTATTTCAAATGTCTCTTAATAGTCTCCGAAAAACAAAACACGACTGACAATATGAAGCCAAAGCTTCACGATGGACGATGCCGGCGCCGACACTACGTTGCAGGTAGGTTTTTTGTTTGCTGTTTTCATGATTCTACATGGAATCCACCTAAGATCAACTATGAATCCCTTTGAATATATGTCCATCGTAGTTTGAAAATGTAAAATTAATTGTGAAAATGAATACGTTTCACTTTGTTTCTACATCGCTTCCACTTTAAATTTTAAAACTTTCGGTTTTACATTGTGTCCACTTAAAAATTAATATGAAAATCTTTCATTAATGTGTGCGAATGTATAAGTGTTATTTGTAAGTGGCTGCAACTTCGAAATGATGTTGAACAAAGTAGAATCAACTATGTTACACTTTGAAATTTGTGCATGGAATTTTAATTTTGGATGCATTTTAGCATTTTCCACTTTAAAACAACGTTGAACGAACTTAATAATTTAGGAAAGTTGTTTCACTTTGGAATTAACAACGGTTCACTTCAAAACAAGAATGACAATACTTAAAACAACGATGCGTAGTTAAATCAATATATTTTCAACGTTAAATTAAATACGTTCATGATACTATTTTCCAACGTTAAATCAAATATTTTTTCCCTCAGTATAGGAATGCCCATCAGTTTACCCTTCGAACGTACTGTTAAGTACAGAGATTCTTTCTTTGACCGTACAACGCGAATGTTGAATACTTTACCCGGCTTTATAACCCCTCCCTTTTCTAACTCTCGCACTGTGCTTGATCATTTTAAGGGTAGAAAAAAACCCTTTAGTGCGTGCATCCCTATAAACAAAAGAAGAAAAAGTGCATTAAGTACCTAAAGGAATTTAAAAATATTAACATCTCTAATTTGTACAGGAATTTTAAATTACCTATTGTTTTAAATTTATATATGTATAAAAAAAACTGATGCTGATAAATATCATATTCTTGACAAAAATAATTTAAAAAAAAATTTAATTTGTACTATCCTATCTACACATTATGTATTAAAGTCTAAAAAATCCTTATTCCACCGCTAGTCCATGAAATTACTAAACCATAGAATAAAAGTTAGTCTGCGCCTCTGCGGACTGCAACTCTATCTCCTTTTATTCTATGTCCCTGTAAATTTTGTTCTTAAATGTCAATTATTAAGGACTATTCACATGAGAGCGACCAACGACCGACGAATAAACGAATAAATTCAATTTAAAACAATTTACCAACCTGAATTCTTCACCAACTCTAAACAAAATTGTAGAAATATAATTTATATTAATGTTTACGACAGAAAAATTTACATTTTAATCGCCAAAATAAGATAAATTTGAGAAAACAATATTGGTCGTCGCGAATTGCATCTGATCCCTACGAACAGTCAAACTCTAATCGCGTTCCACATACCATCCACCCGTCGACGAATAAATTGTTCGCGTGCGTCTAACCTCGAAATCAGACTTTCTACTTGTATTCGTGACGAATAGAATTGAAGCCATGTGAATTTAATGTCAAAATTGACGAATATTCGTCAATTCGTTGGTCGCTCTCATATGTATAGTACAGGGTGCGCCAGAGAAACTTACTTATTTGAAAGGTCAATAAAAACAAAAGTACTTCAATTATTGTTTTAATTTTTTTTTTATTTGAGAATACAATATCCCAATTTTTTTTTCATGCAGTCTTGAAAATGACATCGGATAAATGGCGACCCCCATTGCGCATACACTGATGAAGTCGATTTTTGAAATTCGTCTCCACTCTTTGCAGCATATCAATCGGTATGTTGGCAATGGCGTCGAAATTGAAGTTCTTCATGGATAATTCGTCGAACAGTGGTGTCAGAAATTCCCATAGCAGCTGCGTGTTTGTGAGCCGAACGCCGGGGAGAACGCACAACTGACTGCCTCACTCTTTCACTATTTTCCGGAGTTCTGATGGTCCGTTGAAGTCATTTCTGGGTTTGGCGACACTTCCACACTCCCGAAATGAGTTAACCCACGACAGAATCGAATTACGGCCAGGAACGAGTCTGTGAGGAGGAATTTCAAAGCGAGCGCGGAAGGCAGGTTGCGTAGCAACAAGTGAGCGACCGCGAAGGCCCGCTGCTCTCTAGACCAGAGCATGATGGCAACTGACTGGAGGGAGAAACAAACTTGGGAACTTCCCCCTCCAGATGCGCCCCCTCTCGCCATCTAACCGCCCAAATCACCGCGCGGGAAGTTTTTCAAATAAGTAAGTTTCTCTGGCGCACCCTGTACTTTAGTCTTTCACTAGATCACTGTCTTAGATGGTCTAGCGAAGAACTAAGTTTGTAAATGTCAAATAGAAGAAATTCTGTTTTATTAATAGTATTTCGCCCTTAGTCCAAGGAATAAGTCCTAAACTTTCCTTAGTCCATGTTTATTAATTTGGGTGTATATGACAATTTGTGGTTTGTGTATCCTTTATGAAAGTTTCTAAATTTTTAACTATGTTGTTTTTTAATACACACTTTTTAATACACACTAATTTTAAACGAGTATAAACGAGTATACTACGAGTATACAAAATTTGTACCTATTTCTTAATGAAAAAATTCTTTTTTGAACCACATATTAACCTGATTTCCAAGAATACAGTATATACATGCTTAAAAATTATAAATACATGGTACTGTTATCTCGGACCCAAGACCATGCAAAACTATTGGAAATAAAAGTAGGAGTTTTTAGTCAGAGTTCAACTGATATATACTCGTAGTCGTAGGTGTGTACATTTGAAGAAAATTCTGCCCAAACACATACATATGTATGTATATTCAAATTATATAATGACAGCAAATCAACTTTCGAAGCAAAACTTTCCATTTTTGACAATATTGTGCCTTACATTTGCATTATGTATGTACATGAATGGACATACATATACATTGATGTATGTATGCACTTTCGTATTTCAAGGTTATTCATTTGAGCCCATAAAAATTAATAGCATACCCAAGAATAAAATCAAGGACAATGCAATTAAATCCTTCGTTTAATGTGCCTAACATTCATCAAGCAACAAAAACCAAAGATACAAAAAGGACAATAACTGATGCATCAATCGATCTATGGTATATGATATGTAAATTCGAGCATCCCAATGTTAGGTAATGTTTGAAAGGAAAAAGTATCCGATTTTGAAAAGAAACAAATCCTTTCTGTAGAACACAACATGATCCAACAGTTGGAAAGGCAATAAAAACTATTCAATCCCTTCCTATGAGAATTATGTGTTAAGATTGTGTAAACAAAAATTGGTTTGTATCTGAAATTTAGCAAGTAGTGAGATATTTTTTTTTTTGTTGAATATCTGCCAATAGTATTATTTGGTTCTTGATTTGTGAATTACTCTTGTACTTGTTGCGCGCTTCAAAAAAAAAAACTAAATATACTTTCGAAATATTTCCGGAACTTCGCTAGATCATTCGTTATAAAATTTTGTTCATGTAAAAGTTTATATTTTTGTGGCGCTGAGTGATAATTTGATCCTAATTTTGTTTAGTTTTTATTTGGAAAGTGTAATTTACACCTAGTTATTTAATATGCCGTTGAAAAATTAAATAGAGCTCACAGGCGACATCTTAACAAGTGAAAGAGTGTAACATAAAAAAAAAATGGTACACATACGTGAAATAATGTTCTTCAATCAATAATTTATTGAACCTTTTGTGAGTACAAGCACAAAATAAACTATGTTACTGATTTCGAATTAAAATTCAAATTTATATTTTCTTTATAAAAAGTTGGAATGCTTAAAGTGGAAAACAGAAATTAATAAGAGAAGAGTTATTTTAAGTGGTTATGTATTTTCTTAAATTTGCTTTGAATGATGATTACAAATTTAGGTTTTTGACCTTGAGGAGGATTAGCATAAATTTTGATCTTGAACCGAAATAGTTATTTTTATGGAATAAATCATTAGGTAATGTTAAATCATAAAACAAAACATAGATAATTATTTTAATTGTAAACACATTTGTTTCTAACCAATGGAATACTTGTAATAAAAAAGTTCTTTTATTTTTATAAGTGGATTTTTCTATTTAAATATTTAGATACTTTCAGAGCAATGAAGTTCCGCGACGCTTAAATAATCTGATTACATAGATAATTAGATAGTACATACATAATGTATAAACATGACATTGGCAGAACTAATAAACAAATATCTAACTTTTGGATTGATTAATCGGAAACGCGTCGCAAATTTATAAAATAAATAAAAAATAAATCTTGGGAAGCCGTTAAAGCCATTTCTGGATCTTGTTAACTTTTAATGTACATAATGCACATAGCAAAACAAAATTAAAATCCACGACTGGATCGCAAGTACTTGCTCTTATGTTCGATCACATTGCATGCACAAGATTCTTAGTAGAAACTAAATATGTATATTTTCAGTCGTTTTTTTACTAATTTTTTTTTATACAAAATTTCTTTAATTTTTTTCTCCAAAAAAAATTTGGTATGACAATTTGATGGTTCTATGGCAGGTATCTACCGTTAGTAACAAAATTATGTACAAAAAAAAATGCCGACCAAAATGTAGACTATTATACCCAAGGTAACACACTTTCTTTTATAAAATCGTTCGAGCCGTTTTCGAGATAATTAAGATGGTGGAACAAATTATATGGCAGTACCTACCGTTATTTTTTGGGATAAAAAAAACGATTCAAAAACCTATTTGTGCCAATCATCTAAACCGCTTAAGTACCAAGTTTGAAGAACACCGCTTCAGCCGTTTATGCTGTAAAACGTTCTACAGTTTGAACTACATAAATCACTTTTTTTGGTGTTCTCTATTATCTCAATTTCATGTTTGATTAAAATCTCGAAGACAAGTTATGCTATCCTCAAAAAAAAAGTTTTGAGATAACAATCAAACATGACATTACAATGATAGCGCAAACGAAAAAGCTGGTTTAAAAATTCTGTCCGTCTGTCTGTCAGTCTGTCTGGATGTATGTATAGACACCTCTATAGCTCAAACTGGTAGGCCGAATTGCTTCAAACTTGGTATATAGAGTTTTTTAGGTATTGTACAGTGGGGAAATTGAAATTTGTTTTAGTTAAAAAAATAACGGTACCTGCATATAACCGTTACCTTAAAACGGCTATAACGATTTTGATGAAAAAAAATCAGCGCGGGTTTTTTAGGTACGACCGATCATATGGTTGAAAAAACAAATTTTTGAAATGTCTAAAAACGGTACTTTCCATAGGACCGTTTTTTTTTATTTCGACTATCTCATAAATGGCTTAACCGATTCTTTCGAAATTTCAGACATATATATGTTTGGGTTGCCTAATTTATACTGCGTACCAATATTTTTAATTAATATTTTTTTGTATTTTTAAAAGCATTTTAAAAAAAATTTATAATTTGCAAACTGCTTGAATACCTATGAATTGGCGTTTTTGAATTTTTTTTCAAAAAGTTTAAAAAAAAAAAATCTTTTTTTCTCAAAAACCGCTCCACAGATTTTTTATTTTTTTTTCTCATGAATTCAAATTTATCTAAGAAATAAAATGGCGTACTTTTTTTTGAGCTCAAATTAGTTTAAGTTATTATTTCAGAATTTTGAATTATTTTTTCTTTGATTAAGCCGATTTAGTCTTTTGTTTTTAATTTTATATTATTAAATATTTAAGATTGTCATACCAATTTTTTTTACAAAAAAAAATAAAGAAAAGTATATATAAAAAATAAAGTAAAAAAAGAGTTTAAAAATATATTTAGATTTTTAATAGAATTCGTTTGCATACGATGTGATTAAAAATAAGAGCATGTTCGTGCGATCCAGTCGTGCATTTTATTTTTTCAAATGCAAATTTACCCTATAGTACCTATATCGAAAGTAAAAACTTAATTCTACCTCTAATTCTCGACTTTTCTTAACCATAGAATTAGAGTTAATCAAAGATTAATAAAAATAAAGATTCTATCTGAAAATCCGGGAAGAAAATATACTACAATAAATATGAACTCTATATTTTTTTGTATTCTATGCTTCTATAAATTATTTGTTTATTCTCTAAACCACCATCTTGGTGTGTTATCGAAAGAATAAGTTTCTAAATGTCAATTAGCAGTCATTTTGTTTTATTAATGACATATCGCATTTAATACACGAGTTAAAAATAAACCTGCTCAATTGTTTCGCAATCCGAAGGGTCTACATTATTGATGACATTTCTGAGAGAGTGCGCGGACACCATGCCCCTGAATGTTTTTCTAGTTTTCCTTTGAATGCAATTTAAGCCTTACCGCTCTACCAATTTTCATCATTCTGCAGCAATCGAAAACGCTCAATTCAATTAGAACCAATACTTAGGAAGTGGGCGGATACCTCGCCCCTTGAATGGAAAACCTCACAGTTTCAATTTTTCCTTGTGTATGCCACTTAAGCTCTACCGTTCTACTAAATTTCATCGTTATACAGCAATCGAAAGCAGTCCATATAATTGACACAAATTCCGAGGAAGTGAGCAGATAAAATTCTCAGATCGTTCAAAAATTATACTTCTATTACGCTACCCTAGGCTGATTTTCTAGTGCTATGGTGTATTCACAAAAAAATGAAAAGTGGCCACAGCCCAAATAGTTGCTGGAATGATGCGCGGCCAACTTGTAACATCAAAAGTTCTTATCTACTGGTATTGCATATTTAATATAGGGCTATTTATTTACTCAACCTCGGCATTCCAAATTTACCTAAAACATGTTTCTTTACCTTTTACCGGAAAGAAAGAGAGATTTTTTTATTGCATCAAAATTCTACCCGAACATTTTAGCTACTACACTTTATGTAACAAAATAAAATTCTGAACAAATCTGAATCAATATTTTTCAAATATTAAAGGAATTATACAGGGTGCGCCAGAGAAACTTACTTATTGGAGGGTGAAGTTCCCAAGTTTGTTTCTCCCTCCAGTCAGAGAGCAGTGGGCCTTCGCAGTCGAGAGCTTCTTTTCTAACGGTCGCTCACTTGTTGCTACGCAACGTGCCTTCCGCGCTCGCTTTGAAATTCCTCCTCACAGACTTGTTCCTGGCCGTAATTCGATTCTGTCGTGGGTTAACTCATTTCGGGAGTGTGGAAGTGTCGCTAAACCCAGAAATGGACTTCAACGGACCATCAGAACTCCGGAAAATATCGAAAGAGTGAGGCAGTCAGTTGTGCGTTCTCCCCGGCGTTCGGCTCGCAAACACGTAGCTGCTATGGGAATTTCTGACACCACTGTTCGACGAATTCTCCATGAAGACCTTCAATTTCATCCCTATAAATTGGCGGTTGTGCAAGAATTAACTGAACGCGATTTTGTTGCCCGCGACGCCATTGCCAACATACCGATTGATATGCTGCAAAGAGTGGAGACGAATTTCAAAAATCGATTTCATCAGTGTATGGCAATGGGGGTCGCCATTTATCCGATGTCATTTTCAAGACTGCATGAAAAAAAAATTGCGATATTGTATTCTCAAATTTAAAAAAAAATTAAAACAATAATTGAAGTACTTTTGTTTTTATTGACCATTCAAATAAGTAAGTTTCTCTGGCGCACCCTGTATTAATACCAGAAGACCCTTGCGAAAATTTCGGACATTCAATAAGGTTTTGCAATTAAATTTTCAAATAGAATGTTTGAACAAAATAAATAAATTCTTTATTAATATGAAGTTAACAAAGTCTCTAATTGAAAACACGATCAATTCAGCTACAATTTTGAAGAGTGCTACCTATTTTTGTGCATTCGTTTTTTTTATGAATGAGAAATAAGGAGTACAAACAGAAGTGACAAATAAATATGTTTCTCCCCCTCTCATTCATGGTGCAGCGAAAAAATGTTTCTCCTCTACTCACTCAATGTGCAAGCGAAAAAAAAGATAATTTTAAATTACAGAAGTAATACATATTTTTCTCTTTCACTCGTTCAATGGGTTACAATGAGGTTTTCTTGAGGCATTCTTTATATCAAATTATTCATTTATTGAATTATTTAAAATTACCGAAATTTATAGAAAATAAGGTGGTATAACATAAATTTTGTGTGCAATGTCATCGCTATTATTTAAATTGCTATCCAGTGATACCTAAGTTAGTGGATTTGACTATTTTATAAATGAGAAAAAAGGTTTTTGACAACAGAAATAATATATACATAATATGTACCTATGATGATTTAAAACAAAATTGATAAATAACAGAGAACCTGACCTAAAGATATCGTAACCTTTAAATGCCTAAAGTCTAATTAGGAGTTGTTATTGTTAAATGTAGTTTTTTTATATATATTATACGACAAAATATAAATGTAATATGCTAATTCAGAAAACTGATATATCAGTGCACAAGCCAAGTTCTGGCACTGCACCCTTTATGTAACGGGTGATTTTTTTGCTACTTGGTTTTTGACGTTTATATTTTTGACAGATCACACATGACAAATTCCACGATCATTTGACATTTCAATTCAGTATTGTTTGCCATTTCATTATGAATAGACTTACGCCTGAACAACGTTTGCAAATTATTGAAATTTATTAGCAAAATTCGTGCTCTGTGAAAAATGTGTTTCGCAAGCTACGTCCGTTTCAGCGACGAGGCTCATTTTTGGCTAAATGGATACGTGAATAAGCAGAATTGCCGTATTTGGAGTGAAGAGCAGCCAGAGGCAATTCAGCAGCTACCAACGCATCCCGAAAAATGCACTGTTTGGTGCGGTTTATGGGCAGGCGGCATCATTGGGCCGTACTTCTTCAAGGACGATGAAGGCCGCAGGGTTACGGTCAATGGAGAAAGGTACCGTTCGATGATAACAGATTTTTTTTGCCGAAAATGCAAGAATTGAACTCGGTCGACATGTGGTTCCAACAGGACGGTGCCACATGCCACACTGCACGCGAAACCATGCATCAATTGAGAGGCGAATTTGGTGAGCAGTTGATCTCACGTTTTGGCGCAGTCAATTGGCCACCAAGATCATGTGATTTGACCCCGTTAGACTATTTTTTGTGGGGCTATGTTAAGTCTATTGTCTATGGGGACAAGCCAAACACGATTGCTGCCTTGGAAGCCAACATTGAACGCGTCATTGGTGAGATTCCGGCCGAAATGTGTGAAAAAGTTTGCCAAAATTGGACCTTCAGAATGGACCAGCTGAAGCGTAGCCGCGGGCAACATTTAAGTGAAATTATTTTTAAAAAGTAAATGGCAGAAATTGATTTATCGATCCAAATAAAAATTTCATTCACTTTTTACAAGTTTCTGTGTTTTTTTGAATTTTCAAAAACCAAGCTCTTAAAAAATCACCGTTTACAAGAAGAAACGCTTGCCCTTTTTGTCTTCAATGTATTCAACAAATGAAATAGAAACTTCAAATTCCGAATATTTGCTAAGCTAGTCAAACACAGCAGCATCACCAAATTTCAACTTTTTAGCATAAGTGGCTCGTGAGATATAAGGCTTCAAAAATCACAAAAAACCGTTCAGGGCGTGGTATCCACCCACTTTCTAAGATGTGAAATGAATTTGTGTCTATTATCGATGAAGCTGTAAAAATATTTGTTCCAAGTAAAGTATCTAAATCTAATTTAAATCCTGCCTGGTTTAATAAGAGATTAAGAAATTTAAAAAATAAAAAAAATAAATCTTTCAAACTATATAAAATGAACCGTGGAAATTTTGAACTGCTTTCAATTTATTTAAATTGCCAAAGAGAATTCGACACTCTCAATAAGTTTCTTTACCGATCTTATATGTTTTCTATAGAATCCAATATTAAAAAAAAATAGTAAAAGTTTTTTGGATTTTCATTAACTCTAAACGTAAATCAAATGGGTATCCAAGCTGTATGAATTACTTAGGTTCTCCAACAAGTGACGTCAATGAGATTTGCAATCTTTTTGCTGAGTACTTTAAGTCAGTTTATTCCACAAATTCTCTTTATAATCTTGAACTTCCAGAAGTCCCAGTAACCGTGAATATAGGTTCTATTGTGTTAGAGGTTTCAGATGTCATGACAGCTCTGCTTAGCCTAGATCCCACCAAAAATTAAGGTCCAGATGGGATTCCCCCAATTTTGTTGTTGAATTGTGCCTCGGCTATTGCTAGTCCGTTGACGACTATCTTTAACTTGTCGCTTTCCAGGGGAGAGTTCCTAGATTGCTGGAAATTATCATATATAACACCAGTATTTAAATCTGGGTCTAAACAGGATATCACTACTACAGGCCCATCTGTAAGATATCAGCGCTACCAAAGTTTATTGAAAGGATAGTGTTTGACAAACTTTGTTTTCAATTAAAAGACACTATATCTGTACCAACACGGTTTTATGCCTGGTGAATCTATTTTAACTAATTTAACTTTGATGACTAACTATATAATTAAAAATTTTGAATCGAATCTCCAAACAGATATTTTATTTACTGATTTCGCCAAAGCATTTGATCGCGTTAATCATAAGGTTCTTATGCACATGCTCTTGCAGTTGGGTTTTCACTCCAACATATTCGATTGGTTAGCATCTTATTTAACCTGTAGAATTCAAATTGTTAAAATTGATGATCATTTGTCAGATAAAATCCCAGTAACATCTGGCGTTCCCCAAGGTAGCCATTTGGGTCCGCTTTTATTCTTATTGTTTATAAAGAATATTCCTGATATTTTTAGGAATTCGTCGTGTCTTCTATTTGCAGATGACCTTAAACTGTATCGAATGACTAAGTGTATAGGAGATTGCATTTTGTTAAATGATGACTTAAATAGATTAGCTGATTGGTGTAGTTTAAATTTCTTGCACCTAAATGTTTCTAAGTGCCAAGTGATGTCCTGTTCTCGTAATACCTCACCAATTCTATTTAACTACTTAATAAACGGCTCTCAATTAGAACGCGTAGTGCAGAAAAAGTATTTAGGGGTCATCGTTGATACAAAGCTTTCATTCCTTCCACATATGAATTACATAATCAATAAAGCGAATCAAATGCAAGGGTTTATTAAGAGGAATACTCAAGAATTTACTGACCCATACACAATCAAGTCTCTTTTTAGCTCTCTAGTCCGATCTGTACTTGAGTACTGAATAGACAAAATTCAGAGAACATTTTCAAGGTACATATTTTATAAATTAAATTAGAGAATTGTTACTCCAACTTATAAAACCAGGTGTCAGTTAATTGGCATGCAAAGTCTGGAAACTCGTCGTACATACTTTGGGATAATGTTTATCAGAGATATACTAACATACCACATTAAATGCCCTCCATTACTTTCATTAATTTATATACGCATTCCTAGAATCAGTTCTCGTGATTTCAGTTTGTTTCAAGAGCAACTCCATAGAACGAATTTCGGTCATAATGAGCCCATTTCTCGTTGCATCAGGGAAGCTAATTTGGTTTGCAATAGATTAGACTTTTTTGAAAATTGCACTAGAGATACTTTTAAAGTGTATGTATTTAACTTTCTTAATTTTTTACATTTGTAGTAATGATCCATTAATTAATTTAAGTTTAGTTTTTTAAGACCACATGTATTAGTCTGTAAGGGAAATGTTCTCTGATTGATGGAAAATAAATAAATAAAAGATGTTATCAATAATTTTACATAATGGATATTTTCCGATTTGTTGTTTAAGTTATAGCCTTTTCACACCAAACCCAAAACAAGGTTTTCGCGAAATTATCGATTTTGGCTGAAAATATAAACCGAAAACACAAGTTTTCCCATACATTTTTGATAAACCACACGTTTTGGTAAACTACAAGTTTTAAATAAAACCTGTCGAAAACATGTTTGATTTGCAAGATGGACAAAACAAACACACCTTGTGAAACATTCAGCGATCAATTAATCGTCACATAAATACCTGACGGGTTGCTGCAAGGAAAAACCAAAAAAACAGCTGTCTGGGGTAATTTTAATTTCAATTCACAACGTATTTGTTATTGTCTGTGGTGTCGAAATAATTGAAATGTGACACGAAAACTTGTAAATGTTCAGTGTGGACGGTTTTCGAGTTTACGTAAACTTTTAGCTGAAAACCCCGTTTTGGGTTTGGTGTGAAAGGCCTATTAACAGAGATTATTTTGCCGTTTAAGCTTCAGTTCAGCGTTTGTAACCACTTTTCACTACGGTGACATTCCACTGGACTCCCTACCGCGACTTTTTCCTCCCATTGTACCTTGACAGCTTTTTTATTTTCAATTAGTTTTATTCTTTTTGTCAATAATTCCATCAGCTAGTCTACGTCTTCTGACGAAAAATTCTTAGATCATTTTCTTTAACAGGCACTGTTGTGTTTTAAATATACAGTAACACCCGGATAAGTGACTCACGGTAAATGCCCCACTTTAATATGCACTTATGAGGGTTATAAAACCCGCTTAGGTGCACATAGGTAATTATCTCATATTTACATATACAAAAATTAAAACAAACAGTTTTGATAAAAAAAACATCCACAAAATTTGCGTTTCGTCCCGGCGATCTCACTTCGATTCATCAGTTGGCTAGTGAGGGCCCTACAAATACGCACCTTTTGTAAAGATCAGTTCATCTTACATGGATTTTTTGACAAGAAACCAATGAAGAAGCTATAACCAAAAAGATTAAAATTTTTAATCATTAAAATTGGAAGATTTTGTCCAGATTAATAGATAATAGATTAAGATTATTACTTTTCTATTTATGAATTTTGAAGCATAAAACAAAGAAAGCGCTAAGAGAAAACAAACTGTTGTATTTTATCAGCTAATTTCAAATGTATACTTAAAATAATTTTTGTCAGGTAAATTTCAATAAAAGTATACAAAATAAAAGGCAATTAAGCGGGAAAGGTTAAGCGGAAGGTACCTATAAGATGAGTTTTATATGAAAAAAAATCCTCAGAATTTTGGTTCCAAAAAAAATAAAGGTACTTATGCGGGTTAGGCACTAAGCGAGAGGCACTTATCCGGGTATTACTGAATATCCATTTTCAATCTTACTTTATTTATTATTTTCGTTTCGCTATCGCTGAAAAAACTCAGAATAAAGACGGACACGGTACTTTGAAACAAAAAATCTTCCTTCGCTTGTTATCAGCACAAAACATTTGTTGTTGTTTCGAGTGTTCTTTGTGTCAGAGAGAGAGAGAGAGAAAGGGAAGAATATGAAAGAAAGTTGGAAAATCCATTAAAGTTACGCACTGAACACATTGCGAAAAATGCTGCCAACTCTTTCATAAAATCTATTTAACCTAAATTTAACTGATCTAGAGATCAGTTTTCACTGTGAAACGGACGAGTTAAATCAAAAATTTAAACTCAGTTTAAGGTTCAACTGATCTTAAACTTCAACTCCCAATGTAAAACTGGGGATAAATGTTGGCGTCAAATAAAATATCTACGCAAAACATTTCCTACTTACGACTTTTTGCAGTATCACTATAATAAGTCATAAATATCTTCTCAATTTATTCAGTGATAATTCGCCTTATTTATAGGTAAGCCAAATAAGTTAACCCGATATTTAAACAATTGGCTGAAAAGAACGCATATTATGATTCATAGTTATGATCTCGCAATGAAAAACTGCGTACAAAATCGATCTAAAATAAAACTGCTTTCAATCAATATTAATACCAAAATTAACGAATATTAATTAAAACATTATTCATTTATTGATATTTGTATGGACTCTTTGTTTTCGTAATTGTCACGACATTTGAAATATTTTTGTCCAATTTCATTAATGCACATTTTCGAACAATATTTTTGGTTATAATTCTAGAATTTTCACTCTCCTTTCAACAAAGTTATTTTGGTGAGATTATTTGAATCCTAGTTTTCGTGGCGACATTTATGCCAAGCTGCCAAGTTTCATTTTTGTTTGTTACCTACCTTTAATATGAACAAGCACAGTGCGAGCATTAGGAAAATAGGGGAGGATTTTAAAGGAGATACCGATGTACATTGGTTTTGAAGTTTAGAATATTAAAATGGGAGGGGAAAATAGAGCATGGTAAAGCATTCCACATTCGAGTTGTATGGCTAAAGAAAGAATCTATGTACTTGACAGTACGTCCGAAGTTGGGTTCAAGGGTAAACTGATGAGCATTCCTAGAAGCGCGAGTATTACGGTTGAATAGTTTAAGGGAAGGAATGCAACTGGCTATTTCGCTAGAATATTGTTTATAAAAATAGCGATAAAATAATGAAAGACATGTAACATTTCTCCGGTGTTCGAGAGATGAAAATGATTCAATTATAGTTCTTTATTATCTCCTATCTCTAAGAGCTCTATTTTGAATTCTATCTAAGAGCTTCAAGTGAGTTTTGGGAGCTCCTGCCCAAATGTGAGAGTTAAACTCCAGCTTTGGAAGAATGAAGGCCCTATAGATTACAGCCAGATCAGAAGGGGAGAAGAATTTCTTGCATCTTCGAAGAAAGCCCAAACACTTTGCAGCGTTTTTGGCGACATCAAATATGTGTTCATTCCACAAGAGGTGGTCTGTGATGCACATGCCAAGGACTGAAAGCTGATCGGTTTCTTCAATGCAAGTGCTGCTCATGGATAGCGGCATGGAGGGTGGGTTCTGGTTTAACGATAGAAGACAGCACTGAGTTTTTGAAGAATTAAATTCTACGCGATTTTGTATTCCCCATTGTACAATGCTGTCAAGATCAGAATTTAATGAGCTTATCATACGCTGCCGTTGCAGTTCCACATCCGAAAAACAGGGAAGTGAATCTGAAAACGAATATGAAAAGCTGAGAGTGCTATCGTCAGCAAAACAATTAATTGGATTAGAAGTTCCAGATAAGAGATCAGTAATAAAAATGAGAAAAAGAGTCGGAGACAATACGGAGCCCTGGGGCACACCAGCATTTATTTTGTGAATATCAGAATTTACGATAAAATCTATGTTGTTTTGAAAATATGTATCTCATCCATGTTTTCTTCTCCACTAGAAATAACTCACTAAACAAATATGTCATCTTTTAAAAATTTCGTACCTTTGTACTTTTTTTTAAGCAGCTATAAATTTCTGGAAAAAGATCTTGAACTTTCTGGGTCTATTTTGTAGAAAATTGTTGATAATCTTTGACATGCGTGCTTGAAATTCCAATTGCTTGTATACAATAATGTTATTTACTCGGCTCCATGATTGCATAGAATATTTCATCAAATAACTTGCCCACTGACATGAATTTCTGATGACATTGCTGAATTAAAGTTAGATATGAGAATTATTAAATGAGGCTGGGGGGTTGGTCACATATAAAGGAAAATTGCATTTCTAAAGATCGAGATTTCTTTAAATCTAGCAATAAAAAGTATAATAAATGTTGCCCTACTCCATTGTAAAATACAGTCGCGCATAATTTAAAACGATTTAGTAGGATATTATTTAAAGCAATTTTAGTGTGATACTAAGCTAAAAAGAGAATTTTAATAAAGTGATGATTAACTTGAATGTTTTTTACTAAAGTTAAAATCACCAAAAAGTATGTTTTTTCTTTTCAGCATCACACCAATCCACTTGGAGATATAAAAACACTAAAAAGTTGTGTTCGCTTACGAGTTTCCTCTGTTTTAGGCGCGTTCAGCTTGTGTTTGCAAAGTTATAAAATAACTGTCAAGTTCCACTTAACAGAGAAAGGCCTTTGAATGTTGATCATATTGTGATAGATGGGTGGTATACAAATTGTTGAGTGTTCCTAAGATACATTTTACTGTAAAATCTATAGACAAAAGATAATTCACACCTGTTTAAATATATTTGCAGTTCTGACAATTGACACTGTTTTAAAAATGTCGCATTTTTTTTTGTAAACGCCCATTTCATTAGTATTTGCCGATTAAAATATTACACAATGACTTAAAACGCTCACAAAGATTGTTAGGATCTTTTATGAGATAATTAGGAGAGATATGTCTAGATGGTTCTTGCAAGACATAAGATCGCCTTTTTTCATCGGAGACATATAGAGCTGTTTGCTCAGTAATCGGACATGCTTCCTTCCAACCATATTTTGTTGATGATTTGATTCATGCGCCCTATCAAAACATCTCCTCCGAAGTTGAAGACCTCAAGACCGACACGGGCCTGGTTGTGTATCTCCTTTTTATTTTGTATGTTATCTTTTCTAACTGGCTCGGGGTCCTCTTCTTACCCTGATTATCACTCCACATGATTTACATTTACCAACTGCTGGAAATGCTGCTTCAATGAATCTACTATGTCCTTCGTGATACGCTATTACGAAGAATCTGCGTCTGCAAGTCTTTAAGGTTTAACTCATTATCAAGCCATATTTGTACCGGAGATACACTCTTAAAAGATGATGTTGTGATGAGCTGAATGCCAGCGGGAGATTGCTTAATTTTACAGATTTATTTTACATAATATGTTTATGAATAATATCAATATATATACCCATTTTGACGAAAAATTGAAATTTGGGACGCTATAACTTAAAAACGAATTAACGTACAGAAGTTGTTAACATGTCATTTTGTAGAAAATTGCTGTACTGTCTAACAAGGTGTTCTTAATGAAACAAATCAGTTTTTTTAAGATGGCAGCATTTTCCTTACGGTACTACTTTTAAAACGTTTTTTTATTTTTTTAATAGAAAGTATAGTTTTCCAAAGTTTTAAAACCATATTATTAAATATTTTTGACTAAATTTACTACACCCCAATGTTTTCGACCATTTTTCTCCAAATCTATCAATGTACGACAAAAAGTGTTATAATCTTTATTGCGTAGAATGGCATGACCTACAATATATAGCCCTATTTCGTGAATTTATCTACGGAGTAGTATAATATGTAATGTACAATGTGTACCTACAACTTTTTTTTTCAAAAGAACTATAGTTTTCAATTAATTTGAAAGAAAACAGGAATTTAACCCCTTTGTCCCCAATTTTTTTTAATCCACTCAAAATTAGGGTCTACGTACTTTTTAGGAAATGTTTAGGACGTAAAAATGAAGTAATCCACCAAAACATTCAGCTTTGTCGAAAGTTTTTCAAAGTAAGCCCATTTTTACTTGCGATTATAGGTAATATAAGGCAAGTAAAAAAAAAATTCTAACAATCAAGCATGACATTATGATCATAGAAAAGTCTAAAAAAGTGATCGACAAAAAATGTCTGTCTGTCTGCCTGTCAGTCTTTCTGTCAGTATGTCTGTCAGTTATATAACGTTTTTTTTTTTTTAATTTTTGGCTTTATCGGTAACTGTACATTGGATGTCTGTCAAATTTTATATCTGAGAAGACCTAGGTAGCCAAACTAATTCTGCATATTAAAATTTTAAATAATTCTTTTTATAATTAAAATTAATTTTTTATTTTGAAAAATTAATATTTTTAAAACAAATCAAATACCTTTAAATATACATTTGTAGGTAGGTACCTATGTAACCATTCCTTGAATCATATGTATTCCACAATTCATTATATTAACAATCAGGGTTATCTTACCTACATCTGCTTTAATCCTGCAAAGGATAACTAGACAACTTATACCTACTAACAGCGTCAGTAATTAGCTTCGCTAAAGTTGTTAGTTACCAGAGCAAGTTCGTACGATCCAGTCGTGCATTTTATTTTATCTAATTTTCATAGAATATATCAGATACTAGATAGCATAATTTTTAGCTACCGTCTAACAAAAACTTTCTCAAAATATTTTCAAACAAAATTAGGCCTGTTCAAAAAAAATAATATTTTTTTTTTCATTTGGTTGTCATTACGAATCATTTGAAATACATATGAAATTATTTGCTTGGCACTAGATGGCAGTTCTTCCTCTGAAATGAAGAGAAAACTGATTCTAGATTTGACAAAAACAAAAAAAAACATTTAAAAACAGAAGCACCCACGCGTGCTTACACTTTTAAACATCAACGTCGTGAAATGCCATTTTTTATTATTACTTGCTATTATAGGTACTATAAGTATACGGTGACCATTTTTGCTCATGCAAAAAAAGAGGACAACCTTTAATTAAAGAAGCTTAGGTTCAAACGATATTATTCAAAATATTTGCACTTCAGATTACATACATACATACATCAGTTCAGTTTTAAAAACAATAATAAAAATACTTATAACATTAAAAAATAAAATGCACGACTGGATCGCACGAACTTGCTCTTGTAGCTAACAACTTTAATGTAGCTAACCATTGATCTTTAGTTAGTTAGGTGTAGTTATCCTATGCAGGCTTAAAGGCTATGTAGGTAAGATTACCTAGATTCTTATTATAAAAAATTGTCGAATGGATAGTTCAAGGAATAGTTACATAGGTCCCTACCTACAAATTTATATTATACATTTGTAGGTATACATATGTACATATAAATGTATGAACGCCTACATTGTATTTAGTATTAAGTGACGTAAGCAAAAATTCGTAAAAAAATGTTTACCTATAATAAGGTAGAAATAAATGGATAATACACATAATTAAATGTTTTTATATTGCTTAGTCGTTATAGTTTGGAGGAAAACAAAGATGCAGTTTGAATTCATGGATAAATAAGAATATATCAAAAAAAAATTTCAAAAATCGTTGGAGCGGTTTTTTAATAAATTAATTTTTTATGTATAAAATTTTGAAAACATTTTTAGTTAGAAAAAAAAATTGAAACTCCATTTTGAAGATATTATTAATATACATATACAATTCAAATTTCAAAAAAATTATGTGACTGGTTTTTGGAAAATCGATTTTTCAAAAAAAAATATTTATTTATTTTTTAAAAATCGAAAAACGTTTTTTTTTTTAAATTTTCGTATGCAGTTTTATTAACAATTTTAGGGAGTATTTTTATTAAAAAAAATTGTTTTAATCGGTTCATCCAATATTGAGAAAATCGAAAATATGAAAAGTGGTTCTATGGGAAGAACCGTTAATAAGTACGCCAAAAAAAAATATTTTTATACTTGAAAGTGGACTGTACTAATTTAAGAACACACAATTTTCTTTACTAAAATTCTTGGAACCGTTTTCGAGAAATACATTTTTTTCTTAACGGTTTTTTATCATTTGTATGGGAGTTACCGTTGTTTTTTATTTTAAAAAAAATATTTTTTTTAACTATTAAAGATAATGTCAAAAAAACACCAAATACGAAGTTTTGAAAAAATCTCTTGAGTCGTTTTCGAAATTTTGAGTTTTCAAAAAAAAAAATTTATTTCCAAAAAAACTTTTGGTATACAATAGTGCTTAAACTTTCTAGGAGCTTCTGCGTAAAAAAATTCAAAAAAATCAAATTAACCGTTTCCGAGAAAATCGAAAACCAAAAAAATAGTTGTACTAGAGCTACCAAAAATAACAATTTTTTTCCAAAAAAAATTATCAAAAGGTACCCTTTCCCTTCATTAATGAACTGATTTTTTTTTTATAAAAATCGTTGGAGCCGTTTTTGAGAAAAATAAGATTTTTTATTTTGGCCAAGAAGAAATGTATGGGGGCTACTATTATTTGTCGTCTTAAAAAAAATGAAAAAATCGTGTGGGCATATTACCGAAAAATAATATGTACCAAGTTTGAAGCAAATCCACCGAACCGTTTGCGTTTAGGCTGCAGACTCGAGGACAGACAGACAGACGGAATTGCGGGACCCACTTTTTTGGTGTTCTCTATGATCGTAATGTCATGTTTGATTGTTAGAATTTTTTTTTTTTACGAATACATAACGAAAAAAAAGTCTTAAAATCTCCACAAAAATAATGTCATGAAAGTTTGACAAATGTACTTGGATGATCATTCACAATAGCAAAACACAGATGACAGAACTGAATTATTTAAACCTGTCCTTATTTTACGATTAAGTAATTTAGCCCTGAAGAAAGTACAAGAGGATAATTTATAGTAAGATAATTTATATATAGAGGACAAATAAATTTTCATTTTTAAGAAAAACAGAAAAAGGACACAATACCGAAAAAAAGGTCCTCTAAAAAAGAGGACGGATGGTCACCTAAACTATAATGTTATGCATTCGTAAAAAAAATCTAACAATTAAACATGACATTATGATCATAAATACCACCAAAAAAGTGGGTCCCTCAATTCCGTCTGTCTGTCTGTACTCGAGTCTGCAGCCTAAAGGTTTGGATGAATTTGCTTCATACTTGGTACATATTTTTTTTTCGGTAATATGTCCACACGATTTTTTTTTCATTTTTTGTTTAAGACGATAAATAATAAAAGCTGCCATACTTTTTTTTGGCCAAAAACTAAAATTTTATTTTTCTCAAAAACGACTCCAACGATGTTTACAAAAAAATCATTTCATTAACTAAGGGAAAGGTACCTTTTGATATTTTTTTTGCAAAAAAATGGTTATTTTTTGTACCTCTAGTAGGTAGAACCATTTTTTTTTTATAATTTAACTATAAGCCTGTAAGACCTGAGTTCTTTTAAATGCAACCTGAATTATACGGCAGTAGTTAGAAGAAAGAGAATGATAGGAAAGAATTTTTTGTTGGCACATTACATTTGAGAACCAGGTATTGACTGTCTCATTTTAACCCATGGGTGGCATCCAATTAAAATTGGAGGTATAGAAAAGATTGCGCCTAGCGTGGGGATCAAACCCACACGTCTAAGTTAACAATCAAGCACCTTATCCACTGCGCCATTGCCGATTTTCTAGGAAACGATTAATTTGATTTTTTGATTTTTTTTACGCAGAAGCTCCTAGAAAGTTTAGACATTATTATTATTATTTTTATATAATATTGTAAACCAAAATTTTTGAAATTTTGTTTTCGAAGTTATAAAAAAAGCTTAATTTCAAAAAAAAAAACTTTTCAATTAAAAATTTTGAAAACGATTCAATAGATTTTTTCGAAACTAATTATTTGGTAGTTTTTTGACGTTAGCTTGAATTGTTAAAAACTATTTTCTTAAAATAACAAACAACAGTAGGCACCTCCTATAGAAATGTTAAAAAACCGCTAAAAAAATGTATTTCCCAAAAACGGTTCCAAGAATTTTTATAAAAAAATGTGTGTGTTCTTAAATTAGTACACTCCACTTTTAAGTATAAAAGTATTTTATTTTGCATACTTATTGACGATACTTCCCATAGAACCACTTTTTATATTTTCGTAATCTCACTATTTGATGAAACGATTAAAATTATTTTTTGTATGCAAATGATCACTAAAAAAATCAATTTTACAAAAACCAGTCACCGAATTTTGAAATTCACAGTACATATATTAATAATAGCTTCAAAATGGGTTTCAAATTTTGTTTCTGAAAATGTTTTTAAAATTTAAAAAATACAAAATCATTTTTTTAAAAAACCGCTTGTATGATAAGCTCATTAAATTCTGACCTAGACAGAATTGTTAAATGGGGAATCGAAAATCGAGTTGAATTTAATGCGTCGAAAACTCAATGTTGCCTACTGTCGTTAAAGCAAAATTAACCACCTTTGCCACTATCCATGAGTGACACTTGCATCAAAGAATCTGAACATCTCGAAATTCTCGGTTAGTGTATATCCAACCACCTCTTGTGGAAGAATCACATACGCGATGTCGCCAAAAATACTGGTAGATGTTTGGGTTTCCTGAGACAATGCAAGAAGTTTTTCTCCCCTTTGACCTTGCTGTTATCTATAAGACTTATATACGTCCAAAGCTATAGTATAGTTCCCATCTCTTGGCTGGTGATCCTGTGACTTACTTAAGTCTCTTGGACAATATTTAATGCAGAGCATTTGAAATGATTGGTGATAATACCATCATTGAATCATTTACGTCGCTTGAACACCGGCGTAAACTTTCTTTTACTATTTTCTACCATTATTTTAAGGCATAAGCGAGGCGCGGGCGCGGTTATCACTACTTCTCCAAGTACAGCTAGGGATGTTTCATACTTTCATAAAAATATTTCATCCTAGTATAAAAGTATAGATATTAGGAATCGGACGAATTTCCACTTGATGCAAATATCGATATATTCGTAAGTATCTTTTTGTAAATTTCGACAACAGGATCGATGGAGACAACAATCGCACATTAACACGCGCGTCATTTATTCGTCTTGCAGATTTTAGCAGCAAAAAATGCAGATGTTGACGCATTCAACTGTCAAATACAAATTTGATTGCCAGGTGATTTGATGACTTTTAAGTCAATTGACAATATAATTGATGAAAATGAGATCGTCCATTTTCCGACTGAATTTTTAAATTCTCTGGATATGCCAGGAATGCCGCCACATAAGCTCTGTCTGAAAATTGGTTCATCGTTCATTTTTTGCGTAACTTAAATCCCCCAAAATTATGCAACTGTGTACGATTAGTCATCAGAAGAATTACCGGAAACGTAGTTGAAGTAACGATATTGTCTGGAAAGAAGTCGTCCTCTTACCTTGGATACCTATGATTCCATCAGAATCAAAAATAAGTTTTAAAAGGCTACAATTCCCTATACGTTTGGCTTTCGCGATGACAATAAATAAGTCGCAAGGGCAGACAATGACAATTTGTGGCTTCGACTTGGAGAATCCGTGTTTCTCCCATGGGCAGCTGTATATGTTGCATGCTCACGCGTTGGAAAACTATCAAATTTATTTGTTTTAACGAAAGACAGATTAACGTGAAATATTGTTCATCATTTAGTTCTTAATTAATGGAAAGCACAGATTGCTACTTACTAGAATGAATCTAACCTATTTGTTAAGTTATAATGAAATTAATAAAACATTTTCTATTCATTAAAACTTATTTTGAAATTTGTATCACTCTTTATCAATCACTTGATTAACAATACCAATTTTAATATCTAATAACTAAACGCAATACAATAAAGACACAGCAACGCGCGACCGGGTCTGCTAGTTCTATTTTTTTTAAGGTAGTTTTTTTTAAACTTCAATATGTACAGCCCAGCTAAAAACGCTCCATATAAAAGCAAACATACCCGTGACGTCACTATAGTATGTAATCATGTCCATGGAACGTCATTTATAGCTTAACTTCTTCGAGATAAATGCGCTAACATCGTATGTGTCAGGATAAAAAAATATGAAGCATTGTTTTACGATTTTAAAATATACATTAGTTTTTGCGTGGAGGGGGCGTGGGCATTATCAAATTAGGTCGTAGGGAGGCATGATACAAAAAACTTTGGGAACCCCTGTTTTAAGGGATTATGCTCTAGCGAAATAGCCAGTTGCATTCCTCCCCTCAAACAATTCAACCGTAATTCTCGCGCCTCTAGGGATGCTCATGAGTATACCCTCATGCTCACCTTCGGTCGTACTGTCAAGTTCAGAGATTGGCTCTTTAGCCGTACTACGCGAATGTGGAATGCTTTACCACACTCTGTCTTTCCCGTCATTGTAATGTTCAGGAATTAAAAACCAATGTGCACCGACAACTCCTTTATAGCCCTCTCTCCCTTTCCTAATGCTCACACTGTGTCTTGGCAGAAAAAGGGTAACAAAAATCGCCTTGAGTGTGCGCTCATTATACAAACAAATTAATTATACTAAGAATCAAGGTAATCTTATCTATTTCGTCGGCTTTAAACCTGCATAACTGGACTACCTAACCTACTAAACAGCATCAATCTTAAGCTACAGGAGCAACTACGTACGATCGAGTCGTGCATTATATTATTATTACTTTTTAATTTTGAAAGTGTGCATTTATGATATGTAAAACTATATTAACATTTTAAATTAAAACAAAAATGTTATACAAAAATGCATAATCCAGACATTTCATCTTATTTCCATCATTGTTATCTTCAAATGATGATGATGAATTCGCTGTGAAATTTTTTCTTAAGGACTTTACTCCAAGTAAAAAACCCCAACTGCAAGTTGTCGATAAATATTACGAGCAACATGTATGTAGATTTTTTTTTTTTTTAGATTATTGATTTTTATTCAGTACAATAATATAATTTGCATAATACATATCTTACAAAAATCATTTGGACATGGCTTTTGCCCTCTGCCAGATTGACAATTCTTTAATTCTTTAAAAAATAACATGTTTCTTTAATTTTTCAAATTAACAAGTTTTATATATCATTTCCTCTTAAATAACAATAATGAATAACTAATCAGCATCAAAAAAGTTCTTCAATTATACGGTTGCGATACCTTAACGCGATTTTACAGAACTGGAACAGGCTCGATACATTCATCTCATTTAGGTGGAATATAACTTCATCAGCAGTTAGGAAATCTTTCCCGAAAACATATCTCGTTTCCCTTAAAGTTGGACACTTTCCTAAGAAATGCACCACATCTTCTCTCTCCATCATGTTGCATAAACTGCAAATCACTGGAAGGTCAGCTCTGTGTGGTATATAGTTTAGATTGAGGATCTCACCGCGCAGTCTAATCATCATGGATATTTCATCGATAGTAAGTTCATCACGGAAGTAGTTCGTATGTGCTAAATTATGGCTCAACTGGCAATAAGTCGTTCGATACAAGGAGTTCGAAGCCTTTTCTATGTACACAGTTCTAATTTTTTCATCCACCTTAGCAATTAGTTGGTACATGTCGGTTTTTAATTTTTTGATATCTTCAACATTACAGTTCAGATCCATTCCGCAATCTAATGCCAAATCAAGCCATTCTTCATACCACCCGCTTTTTGCATTTATTGCTTTGAGGGCAGCTTTTTTTGCCAAACGATTGTCTCCTAAACTCAAGATCCTAGTGATGTAATCCACCTGCATCTTCAATGTTTTAATAAAGAGTGGTGAAAGTCCTGTTTCAAGCACTATTAAAAAGTACACCAAGTATTCGCGGGTAAATGGAATGATCTTTTGATATAAAATCGGAGTAACTTTTCCACTGTCTCGTATCTCTTACTTCCCAAGTTTGCGCAGCGTAAAACATAATGGATTCCGCTACCGATTCAAAATTTTAAATTTGCAACTGTGAGCTATAGATTTTTTGTTGAAACAGCTTTTCCAAGTAAGATTTATAGCCATTTTTGTCTTGTTCAATTTTTCATTTAGGTGTTTTTCCATACTTAAATTCTTCGTAATGAGTACGCCTATGTATTTGAACTCCTTGACAACCTCAATCAGCTGACCATTATATTTCCATTTTTCGTTCAAGCAGACCTTGCCCCCGCCTTTTTTAAAAATCATTACTTTGGACTTTTCTAAATTGACAATTAATCCCCAACGTATGCAGTATTCATGAAGGCGATTAATCATTAATTGAAGTGACTCTGGAGAGTATGCAAACATCACAACATCGTCAGCAAACAACAGTGCTTTTATGGTCGTCCCAGCGTATTCAATACCAGCAGGTAACCATTCGATCAAATCTTCTATGAAAAGCGCAAAAAGAAGCGGGCTGAGTGAACATCCTTGCCTTACCCCTGAGGAATATTGAAACCAATTGGATTTGCTCTCACCATCCCATACTGCTGCTAGTGTATCTTCGTACATCTTTTCGATTATCCTGGCAAACTTCAGGGACATTCCTAATTCGCACAGCTTTAAAATTAGGGATTTACGATCCACCGTATCAAAAGTTGATTTAAAGTCTACGCAGAACACATAGAGTTTTTTGTCCTGGCTCAGGAATGAGTCTGCAATACTCCGTAACACAAAAATATGATCCACGGTTGAGTATCCTTGTCTAAAACCATCCTGAAATTCCTTGAGCAGCTTATTTTCTTCTATCCACGCTGTCAGTCGACGTTGCAATATTGCAGTAAAAATTTTATACGATGAGTTGAGGAAAGAGATACCGCGATAGTTCGCAGGATCCGAAGAACATCCTTTTTTATGTATGGGAAAAATCAGCGCTTCCTTAAATTGTTGAGGTACAAAAATAGATTCATAAACTTTATTGAATAAGGTAACAAGGCTTTCACACACACCATTCCCGGCATATTTATAGAATTCGGTTGGTATTCTATCGGATCCAGCAGTTCCCATTCTTGAGACCACCCAATGCCAGTATTAATTCATCTTTGACTGTTTCTCGATCTAGAATTTGATTTTCGACACCAGGAGCAGCGTACTGAAAGGATACTCGATAAGCTTCTGGGTTAAGTAGACCCTTAAAATGATCACATAATATATTTGAATTCAGAGTTCCACCAATTGCAAATTTTTTACCATTAAGCTTCCATGCTAGTTTCCAAAAGTCAGAGTATTTTTTACAGCTGACTAGTCTACTAGCTTCCCTTTCAAAATACTGTTTCTTTTTTGTTTTTGCATATCTCTTTGAATGCCTTGTTTGCTTCAGTGTATTTCTTCTTATGAAAATTATCATTAGAAGTCCTGAATATTTGCAACCACAAAAATGATTGCTGTCTTAACTTATGACACTCAATATCGAACCACGGTTCTACAAAATTTGTACGGCCTCTTTTGCCTTGGCCCGAAAATGGGTACGCTGCTTTAATCAATTTCTCCAATTGGTCCAAGCTAATTATTTGGGAAGTAGTGTCAGTATTCGTTCGTCCTCACTCCCACAGGTTTCAAGTTGAAAGTAGACAACAATTGGTAGATGGTCAGAATATGGTACTTTGCCGACTTCCAAATCCGTCACGTAAGTTTTCCACTCTTCTCCAATCAGACTGTAATCAATTACTGAGGTTCCTTGTTGGCCTACAAAAGTTAATTCTCCACCGTTATCCATTTTGCTAGTTCCATATTGTATTCGCAGACCAAAAGAATTATAAAGTTCCAATAGTTTTTTGCCACGCGGATTACACATTTTATCTTTTGATTTCCTTATAATCCCATAAAACTGATTCGCAATTTCTTGTTCCTCACCTATACGGGCATTCAGATCTCCTATAACAATAACATTAGGGTTCTTATTCACAGCAAGCATATCTTGAAGTTTTTCAAAATCAGCTTCCCAGAGGATGTACAATTAATATAAGTGGGCAATATCCAAAAGGTTTTTTTATACATGTATGTATATAATGTGAATAGGTTTGATCCAGACTTTTTTTGGGTAGAAGTTGGCAGCTTATAAAATTTTGAAGAGTGGGGATGAAATTATATCATTAAGAAATAACGTCCGAAAAATTCTAATACAGCTTGAGCACAATTTTTTGCCAATTTTTAAACGTCAACACAATGCTTAAAATTCAATTTTTTTCTCTTTAAACTAATAATTTTGTATTTTAAATTAATTTATTTGTTCAACAAATCTTTTACCACATAAACCACGAGATGTTTTTTTTCTTCTTTTATGACAAAAAAATCAACCTGACAGTTCTAAATTTTCTGCCCAGAATTTGCTGGCTACAAAAATTTACTGGTCAGAAATTGTAAAGAAATTATCAGGAAGGACAAATATTTTACTTTCTCAAGAGCGCTCTCTTCTGCCCAAAACTAGAAAATTTGTAAGACTGGAATATGAATTGGCAGAAATTGGTTCCAATTTGTGTGAATCAGACCTAATGTAATGTTTCATCAGAAAAATGAATTGAAAAACAAACTTCAGAATCAGAAAAAGTGACCAAACTGTTTTCGTTTGGCTTTCAGGATCTCGGAGTTCCGTATGGTTCTTCCGCATTACCAAACAATAAAATTATTAGCTTTTAGGGATGGAGGTATGTATGTATGTATGTACGAAATTGCAATCTCAGAAAAAAGAACAGAACCAGATTACCTACTAAGTTTTGATGACAAACAGAAATTTGGGATTGGCTTTCTCAAAAAAAAAATTTTTTTTTTCTTGATGAAACTAAATTTTGTGAGGTCTCATTTTCTTTTAATGTTAAAACATTTTTTACTGACGTATCTGACAATCGTCAGATTGATACAAACGTACAAATTTGAAAGTGAAGTTAAATATTTTAAATTAGGAAGCTACGACAACCTTTACTTTTTCTTTCATTAAAAAAAAAAAAATAAAAAAAAGGTTAAACACATTTACTAAACAAAAGAAAGAAAATACCAAGGTCAGATTCGTCTACTTCTACATGCATTCATATACTATACATATCTATGTATGTACTTATAGTCTATTCATATGTACATATATACGTAAATACCTTCATAAATATGACATTCGAACTATGAGAAGAGCTTAAGTTTGCTTAATTTTAAGAAAGTAAACTAGGTAGGTATGTATACCCACCTAATCTGTTAGGTAGGTATATATGTAAGTATTTGTTCAACTTAACAAACATTTTGTATAAGTTCCTATAGATAGATAAATGTCTATATGTATAAGTATAATACGAAAACCAGTGCTTTCCTTTTCTTTTTCGACCTTCACATTCCATTTTATATGTAGGTACATACATAGGTACGTATGAATGTATGTATGTAGCCAACAACCAATCGTTGGCTTTAATTCTTCTTTAAGTCATTTTTATAAATTTGTGATTTTTCACAGAAGCTTTTTGTTCATTATTCTCTTGGCATCCGATGGATTGTTTAACAAAAAAACAGAGATAGTAAATAGGTAGGTAGATGATGGTATACCCAAACTATTGCATATTATTTTATCAATTTTAATATTAATCCCTAACTCTTCTCTGCCTGCATTTTAATCCAACAACACACAAGACAAAAGATTTGTGTTTTTAATAGATATTTTTTAAAGTTTACAATACTATCTAGGTAGTACCTATCTACCTACCTACTCTACAACACAAAGTTGGTAAGGAACGAAAGAAGACTCAAACATCAAACCCAATACAAAGCACAACTAATTTTCTATTAAAACGAGTTTTTCGTATAACGCGCTTGCCCAACATACTTGGCCTAGTATTATAAAGTTATGCAATTACTCCACTACCCTTCTCCAACGGTGTACCACCAGTACCTATATATATTTGTTTGTCTTTTTCTCACTCTTTCCTCCTATCTTTATTGTGTTCCTTTCTCATATTACGAAATGTAAACAAACGCAAACAAGTTTTTATTTTCAGATTCAGACAACTCAACTCACTTTTACTTTTAAAATCAGCTAAACAAAAATCTCTAAGTTGATGTTGTGTTGTAGTTGTGATATCGGTTGCTCTGTTGCTTTTTGGTTTGTAAATTTTGTGTTGAAACCTGGAGAAAGCTTTTATGTGAAGAAACTTAAAAAAAAAAAAAAGAACTATCTACGTGCAGCTACATACTCGTAATCGTCCATCCGTTGTTTCGTGTAGCCACCACCGTCGCGTCGCCACGCCAGAGGCTTTGAAATAGAAATGCATGTTATGTGAGTTGTATTATATTGCTGTAATTCGGAGTGCTCAGAATAGTAAAATGTGCGAGGTACTTACCTACTAAATATTTACCCTTTACTATGTTCCTAATTAAAAACAAAATTTTAGGTAGGTAGGTAAATATTTTTCATATTTTTTTTAAACACTTGACAGATTTGCCCCTTTCGGAAGTAAGGTTGTGAAATCAGATAAACTAACATATATCTCGTGTCAGTATGTGTGTTATGCTATTTATTAATCTACTTTACTTAGTTAAAATTGCTCTTAGTAATAACAAAATTACTTGGCCAAGTAAAAGGTATCTATCTACAAATTCGCGTTCATACATTCACATTTCTTGTAGATTGAATTTTTTTTTTTCTTAGCGAGAGAAGCTTTTGGTCAATTGTTTTCTATTACCACCGTGGGTTTACTATTACTACATTTTGTATAGGTGCCTACCTAATATGAATTTCAACATCGAAAGAGAGTTCGTGTGTTGAGTGTGGATGATCAAGTCGAGCTTTTACATTGGATTTCATTTCCATGATGACATAGTTTTAGTCAAGTTGGTAGATATTGGTAGGTACCTATGTACCTAACTAACAAAATGAGCATTGGCAGAACTTTTAAATATATAGCTTTATTTAGATATGTAATACTTATCCACCAAGCTATTTAATGAAAATGTCAGTACATTTATCATTTTATTTGTTAATTTAATTTTATTCAAATTTCCAATCTGTTGTCGTTGTCGGTGAATGAAACATTGAGAACTGCTTTTATTCACTACTGATGGGGTGGGGTTTTCTTTTGATAAATTCACATCTGAATTTCCATCTGATTTTGAAATTTGATTTTTTGTGTGTTGAATGTATTACGATTTCAGATTGACTTTTTTTTTTTTTTTTTGTTTATGATGTTGGTCGGTCATGGATGCTGGCGATTGCTTTAGTGTCTGTTTAGTCGTGATAGTCAGATAGGATAAATCTTTCGAAACATTCAAATCGGAAGAATTGATAATTAGAAGGCCAAAATGGGTATTTTAACGGTTTTACGAGAGGGTTACGAATCTGAAGTATATTTGCTGATTTTTCGGGGAGAGGGACACAATCCCGAAATTCTGAATCCCGAAAACCCAAAGTTCCGAAAACCCAAAATCCCGAAAAAAATAGAAAAAATTATAAACACTTCAAAATTGTCTGCTCAGTGAAACTTTTATTGAACACAAAATAATTGATTCAAAATAGCTTTTAACGGCCTTTAGTCTACAAAATTTGCGTTTCATCCCGGCAATCTCACTTGGACTCATCAGTTGGTTAGTGAACGCCTTACCAATACGCAATTTTTTGTTAAGTTCAGTTCAACTTACTTGCATTTTTTGACAAAAAAAAACAATGTGAACTATATCCAACTAGATTAAAATTTTAATCATTAAAATTGGAATATTTTGTCCTTGGCCAGACATAGTTGAAGTTGAACTGAACTTAACAAAAATTGCGTATTGCTAAGGCACTCACTAACCAACTGATGAGTCCAAGTGAGATTGCCGGGATGAAACGCAAATTTTGTGGACTAAAGGCCGTTAAAAGCTATTTTGAATCAATAATTCAACAAGTCCAATTAAATATAATGCTAAGTCTTCTACTTGGCTGAGTAATTTCAGTAGTATATAAATAGAATTGTATTATAAAAAAAACACCTTCCCAAAAAAAAAATAGTCATATAACAAACAGAATTTAACAATAATAATAATCATATAACAAATAAAATTAAACAATAACAAAACTTTAAAAGAAAGTAAAATAACAATAACAGTCAAGTGGTTAAATACATACCATTAGGATTTAGGATTATTTTTACGATTTCGGAATTTTGGGTTTTCGTCATTCTGGATTTTGGGGATTTTGGGTTTTCGGGATTTTAGATTTTCGGGATTTTGGGTTTTCGGTTTTCGGGATTCTGACCCCAACCCGATTTTTCACAGTCTAACTTAATTCTTGAGAACCAAAACTAAAAAAAATAATATTCAACCAATTACAAGTCTCGGTAATATTAGATCTGATCCACACTCTGCCAAATCGCACAAATTGGTACCAATTTCTGCTAATTCCTGTTCTAGATTTACAAATGTGTTAGTTTTGGGCAGAAGAGAGTGATCTTGAAAGAGTAAAATATTTCTCCTTCCTGACAATTTCTGCCCAATAAAATTTTATAGGCAGCAATTTTTGGACAGAAAATTTACAATTATTGACAGGTTGACGTTTGTCATAAAGAAAAAAAAAACTTTTCGTGGTGGTTGTGGAAAAAAAATTGTAGAACAATTTATCAAGCAGGGGGGTTTCTGAGCTTTTTGTACGCCGTGAAATTAATTACAAAATAACACTTCACACAACTAACTACCAAAAAAACCTTATATCATAAAACTACACTATGCATAGGGAAGTATATTAGTTGTTCATAGCCACGGATGTTTGCATTGTGTTGACAACTTTAATAAATAAAAAAAATATTTTCACCTTAAACTGATTTATTTATTATTTGCAACGATAAATCTACCGAATAAAAGTATCCATTAGCTAAAATTCGTGCTATTTTAAGGATAAAATGAGGCAAAGAACGAAAAACTCCAAAATTAAATAAAATGCACGACTGGATCGCACGAACTTGCTCGATCACATCGTATGTAAAAGGGGTCTATTAAGAATCTAAATACCTATGTTTCCAAAGTTGTTTTTTACTTAATTTTTTATATTCAATTATTTTTTATTTTTTCAAAAAAAAAAACATGGTACCTATGACAATTTTAAATATTTAATAATATAAACTTAAAAACAAAATTTCAAAAAAAAACCATTAACCGGTTTTCGAAATACAGTAGATACCCGTTAGCGTGAATACCGGATAATGTGAACAGATTTTTCTTTTGCTTGATAGGTATCTCTAAAACGTGAACAAATGAACACTCTAAAGCGTGAACAACAATTTTTGCTCCAGGTTAACATAAACTGCTTGAGCAATCTGTAATTTTACATTGAAATTTCTTATTCTTGGTTCAATACTTTGTCTTGTACAGTTTCCGGTTTGTTGCACGTCAGTTTGTACCTCTTTGTTCTTTACAATATTTATTTTAGATTGTCTTGTCTCCTCAATTTTAAAGCCTATGCTCAGGCAACATTCAATGTTATTTTTTATTCATTTAATTTTATATGCTCCTATACTAAAGCTTATTGATTAAAAACATATAACTGTTTTTTTTTAATGATTTCAAAGTTACATTCTGTTTTAGCAAATTAAAGTAGTTTTAAATGACACTACTAAATATACTTTTAAAATTATGTGACGGATATCCGGTAGGTATTCGGTATCCGGCCCATCCGGTTCCTTTTTTAATATCCCGCCGGAGCCGGGATATTAATTGATTTTATATGATCTAATTGATCATGATCTAATTGATTTTATTTCATATAATAAAGATAGGCTATCAGCAATTTAATATTGTATTTAATTAGTGGCTGTAGAACATTTTGGTAAATGAAAATTAGGTTTTCTTAATTCATGGGTACTTTTATTTATTAATATTTTTATTTTATGTGCTTTCATCAATTAGATTTTATAATAATACTCAGATTATACTAATAATAATACATTTAAAACAGAAAATAAAAAACGTAATATACAATAAATATTATTTATTAACATAAGTACATAACTAATAGTTTAATAATTTAAGTTATTAACTCGGCCAATTATTTTTATGACTTGATGTTCATAGGTTTTTTTCAGGCTATTTTGGCCACTTTCTTCTGTGTGCAAATAAAATAACTTTACTTCAGATTTTTACCCTACGTTTCGTTGAATTTTCCCAACTTCTTCAGGGGTTGTTTATTTAAACATGAAATACTAAAATTTTATGTTGATTTTTTTTTTAAATTAATTAAAATTTATTAAATTAAACATAAATGGATTAATTGCAACCACTAGAAGCCGTTTTTCATTGTTATTCAAAACAAGTTTATTAATATTGTCTTGCAATCCATTATGTTTTATTGTAAAATTAATAATAATTAACAAAAAAAATCAATGTAAACTTCTAACATTTCGTGTCAAAATAAACAATCGACCCAACATAAGCAACGCAAAGGGATTTTAATGTATAAGGATCATTTAAATCAAAAGCCTATATGAAACTTAACATAGAGTTTGCTTTATTAACGAGAAACTCGATGTGGTTAAGAAAGTTTGATTCAAAAACAACTCCAAGATCTTTTTAAATAAATAATAAACGATTATGTTTGCTTTCGTATACGTTGTCTACAACCCTAATACTAATATTTTTTTTAAATCCAGAAAGTAATGAACTTCTCTTCTCAACTAGCAATCTCAATCTTCATCCAGTAGGTATATGAAATGACAGAACATTAATTACAACAAATGCACCATATAAGTATTTGCAGTGTAAAAAGTAAGAATATCTTGTGGAAGTGGAGGAGAAGGAGAAAAACATGTTTAAGTTGGTTTTACTTGTACCGGTCTGATTTGAGTATCAGACCACCAAACTATTATACTTTTCATTAGGGCAGATATCCGGCCGCCGAATATTCGGCTATCCGGCCTAGCTGCGGGCTGAATATCCGGTATCCGGCCAAAATCACTATTCAGTATAGCTCTTTAAAAAGCATTGGCGCAAAATTTTAAACAATCTATTATTAAGGGCTTAACACGTTACTAGTTAACAATTTACTATATAGAAAGTCGTCTACTAACTTTTCTTAAGTTTTAAACCTTTTGTTAACTAGTAAAATGCTAATTAACCAGATAGCACAGCATTTGAAGGATTTGAATTTTGATGAACACAATTATTGTGTTTATGCTTTGTAAATTAATTATATGTTGATTAAACATATAATTAATTTACCCCAACATGTTTTCTAAATAAAGATTCGATGTTTATATTTTAATCATTTAACTTCATTATTTACCAAAAAAAAAAAAAAAAAAAAAAATTTACACCAGCAGGATTCGAACCTGGGCCCCGGGTGCAATGCTTATATATCGTGTTATCCATTTTGCGGTTTCAAAAGTAAACGTAAATAAAACACATATAAAATTTTTTTTTTTCATGATGTTTCTTTTTTATTATAAAGCTTGAACGTTGACATTATGTGTGAAACACTAAATCATTTAAATGACCACCACGCGAATTGTTGCAAGCATCTATTCTTTTGAGGTAATTTTCGACCACTTTTTGACACATATTGGGCGGTATCTCAACCATAACTTGACCAATGTTGGTTTCCAAGTGCTCAAGAGTTAAAGGTTTATCTGCACTGTCTTTCGCGTAACCCCACAAAAAAAAGTTCAGTTGATATCGCCAAGACGAGAAATTACGCGGCTAGGAAATGTCTCCTGCAATAAAGCCATATTCGCTTGAGTTGTGTGGCATGTGGCACCGTCTTGTTGAAACTACATATTCTCCAAGTCGTATTCTTCAATAGCAGGCAAAAATAGCGCCCCAAACAGTGACTTTTGCTGGATGTAATGGCCTCTCTTTAATTACTTGAGGATTCTCAGAACCCCAAATACGAACATTTTGTTTATTAACATACCCACCGAGTGAGAAATGAGCTTCGCCGCTGAAGAAAATTTTGTTCGAAAAATCGCCGTCCACAGCCTGTTGTACAAGCACCCATTCGACGCATCTACGATGTTGTGAATGGTCAGCTGGCTTCAGTGGTTGTGTGAGCTGGACTTTATATGGATGTAGGTGTAGATCCAAATGCAAAATACGCCATAATGTGCCGTAAGACAGTCCTAATTCCTGATAACGGCGAGGAATCGACACATTCGGGTCTTCGGCAACACTTTCACTTACACCACCGATATTTTCAGTGCTACGAGCGAAACGATGATGCACAGGAATTACAATATCTGCAACCAATCCAGTCTCTTCAAATTTCTTCACAATTTTGCCAATTGCTTGCGTAGTTGGACGATTATGTAAACGATAATCTCCTCTTAAAGCGCGATATATGGTTGTGGCAGAATCACCATTTTTGTAGTAGGTTTTAACAATTTTTATGCGTTGTGCGATAGTTAAGCTATCCATTTTCGTAAACGTCAGACTTTCAACTGAAAAAAAAGATTGGTTTAACAACTTAGTTTGACAGATGTCGAATTCCAGCCCTATACTTTTGAAACCGCAAAATGGATAACCCTTTACTATCAGATGACATTATTTATTTAGTACGATACTAGAGTTGTATCGAATAGTGATTTTGGCCGGATACCGGATATTCGGCCAGCGCTAGGCCGGATAGCCGAATATTCGGCGGCCGGATATCTACCCAAATGAAAAGTTTAATAGCTTGGTGGTCTGGTACTCAAATCAAACCGGTACAAGTAAAACCAACTTAAACATGCTTTTTTTCCTACTCCTCCATGTTCTGTCATTTCATATACTGGATGAAGATTTATTATTATTGAAAATAAAAGTTTATTACTTTGTGGATTTTTAAAAAATATTGCTAATAAGTACTGGTTTTTATCACAAATAATTGTTTGGTTTTATTGTTGGCAGAAGTGTTGTTGACATGGTATACGAAAGCAAACTTAATCGTTTATTATTTATTTAAAAAGATCTTGGAGTTATTTTTGACTCCAAACTAAACTTTATTTACCAAATCGAGTTTCTCAATAATAAAGCAAACTCGATGTTAGGTTTCATATATCGAAAGGCCTTTGATTTAAATGATCCTTATACATTAAATCCCATTACGTTGCTTATGTAAGGTGGATTTTTGAATATTGCTGCGTAGTTTGAAATCCATATTACAATATTCTATACTATAAGAATCCTATATTCATCGAGTATTCAAAAAAAAAAGCACTAGATTAGTAATAAACAAAATGTCTTCTTATAAAGTAAGATGCCTGACGTCATTGCAAGATGGTCGCTTTTACATTTGTTCATGACATTTTATGTACCATATCATATGGATTGTTCTGATCTGTACACTTAGACGTGTAGGTTCGATCCCCACGCTAGGCGCATTCTTTTCTATACCTCCAATTTTAATTGGATGCCGCCCGTGCTTAAAATGAGATAATAAATACCTGATTCTCAAATCCAATGTACAAAAAAAAAATTCTTTCTATCTTTCTATTTTTTCTAACTAGTGCCCTGCAATTCAGGTTGAATTTAAAAATCCTTAGGTTCCTACAGGCATAGATATAGTTAAAATTATTATTATTATTATAAAAAAAAGTATTATTTATTTTATAATAAGTTTTTTTTATTTTCTGTATTAAATGTAGGTATTATTAATTAGTCTAATGTGAGTATTATTATAAACTCTAATTGATGAAAGTACCTAAAATAAAAAAAAATAATAAAAGCACACATGAATGCAGAAAAACTAATTTTCATTCACCATAATTTGGCTTTAGTAAACGTACAATATTAAATTGCTGATAGCCATCTTTATTATATGAAAGAAAATCAATCAGATCATAAAACTTTATATTTTGTTATTTTTTTTTTATGAAAAAAAACGACTATCCGGTATTTGGCCGGATATATAAGATTATACGGCTCCGGCCGAATATTATAAAAGGAGCCGGATAGGCCGGATACCGAATACATACCGGATATCCGTCACATCTCTATACGATACTAAGTACAAAGTAGCCATTTGGTGATTTTAACTTTAGTAAAATATTAAGAATATAATAAGGTACTAAAATCGTTTAAAATTAGCAAAATCCTCTTTTTAACGCAGTATCATACTAAAAATGATTTAACATATTACTAAATCGTTTAAAATTTTGCGCCATTATTTTTAACTTGTTAAAGATAAGACGTTTTAAAATCTATTGTTGGATTGCACTATTCTTTTATTAAAATTTGACCTTCGCAAAAGTGTACACCCTTGGTTTTTAATTGTTCACGTTACCGAGAGATTGCTGTATTGAATTTTCAAAAAAAATATTTTATTTTTTTTTAATCCAAAAAAATATTTTTCGAAAATTTTCGTTGCAGTATTATTTATACATAATTTGAAGGGCCTCCTACATACAAATTTTGAACAAAACCCGTCCAGCCGTGTATGAGAAAGTTTAAAATCAAAAAAATGGTTGTATGGCAGGTACCGTTAATAACAAAATATTAAAAAAAAAATACCAAAATGTAGGGTATACCCAAAATAGTGCACACACTTTTTTTAATCAAAATTGTTAGATCCGTTTTTGAGATGATAGAAAAATTATATGGTAGGTACCATTATTTTTGGACCTAAAAAAAACGATTCAAAAATCTATTTGAGAAAATCACCTGAAACACTTAAATGCCAAGTTTGAAGAAAATCGCTTCATTCGTTTAGGCTATAGAGCGTTGTACAGACAAACAGACATACAGACCCAATTGCGGGACCAACTTTGTTGTTTTCTATCATCGTAATGTCATAGTTTGATTAAGATCTCGAGTTCGATCTTTTTTCCAAATGCAAATGCAAAACTTGCTCTATAATACCTATGTATATCGCAAGTAAAAAAAAATTAAACAGTGGTTTCCTCACCGTAATATTTTAAAGCTATTTATAGAGATTCCTAGTTCACTGTAAAAAAAATCAAGGTTCTATGCGTGCTCCCCTAATGGAAAGTCGCCCAAACAAAATTTTTAGTTTGAATAAAAAAAATAATGTGAATCTTAAGCAAACAAAAATATAAAAAGACAAATGTTGTGTTCAAAACTTGGCAGAAAATTGTGCTCAAGCTGTTCCAGGCTTTTTCGGGCATTTTTTTCTTAATGAGAGAATTTCATCCCAAATTTTATAAGCTGCCAATTTCTGCAGCTCTGGATCAGATCTATTCTCAATCCAACAAAAATAGTCAGTACAGGGAAGATAGGGCGCTTGCCTCTCATTCTGGCTGTAATACTAATATTGAACTGATTTATATACAATTGGCTCTTAATTCTATTTTACATTACTTATATTACATTGATATTTTAATTTGTTTTAGCACTTAAGGTGCCAATATTATACATTGTTTTGATTTGTTTTGTTAAAATTATTAAAAAAACTGTCCTTGAATTTCTTGTACTACTTCCTAAAACCTGTGTGGATAATCTCGGGTTGTTCAAACCCGGTTGTTTTCTGGTGATGTGGGGGTTAATGTGGCATCTAGCCACAGTGGTAGTTTGACGCTGCATCCTCGTAGAATTGGATTGCTTCGTCGTCGTTGATATAAATAAGTCCTTCGTCCAGTAGCGCTGTCACATCCAGATATATTGGCTCGGGATATCTCTCTTCGCTGGTCATGTTATTCACTAGGGTGTTTGGGTGGTTGATTAGGTTACTCGTCAGTCTTTTGGCAGCACTGATCATGTACTTATCGAGGGGTGTTATTCCGGACGCCTCGAAAAGTCGTTTGTTGCTGAAGTGCTTTTGTCGTCGCTGGTCAAAGTGGAGTCCCGTGCAGATCCGCAGGATTTTCCTCTCAAACATTCTAAGCCTTCTCATGCTGGTTTTGGATACAATAAACCATGCAGGAAAACAATATGTGATAATGGGCCTGAGAAGTTGCTTATAGATAAGCAGTTTCGTCTTCTGGCTTAGTCCACTCCTTTTCCGCATTAGTGGGTGGATTCGGTGAAAAGCGAAATTTGCCTTTTTTAGGGTAGCTGTCACGTCTTCGAAATTCATACCCAGATATTTCACAGTTGGTTTGGATCTTAGTTGTGACCCATCGGGCATATTGATAATAAATAATACTTCGGCAACTTGTGGCTGACGGCGTGTTACGATGCCCCGCTGGTCTTCTGAATCAAAGCAGCTCGGATTTGGCTGCGTTGACTTTGATGCCCCATTTTGTGTAGAATTCCCACAGGCGCAGGCGTCTCACATGTTCTTCTACTCTTCGGACTGCAATAACTGGATACATAGATTTGGCATATGTTAGCGAGTCGTCTGCATAGAGCAAATTCATAGAATTGTTTGGTTGGGTTGATCCGATGTGAAAATGTTGTAGAGGTATGGACCTAGCTTCGATCCTTGGGCAACTCCTGCTGTGATGCTTTTGGTTGTTGACTTGATGTTTTCTATTTGGACAAGGAACGATCTGGAATTAAGAAAGCTAAAAATTATTTTAATTAGTGTACTTGGAAAATTAAAAATGGTTAGTTTGTGTATAAGCCCCTGTATCCAGATGCCGTCGAATGCTCTCTCAATATCCAAGAAGCAGCCAACCGCAACCTGGTAGTTGATGAGGGTATTAACAATATCCTTCTGGAATCTCAAGAGTGGATGTAAGGTTGAATGTTGCTCCCGAAATCCGAACTGCATATCCGGAATGATCCGGTTAGCGGTGCAGAATGTCTTCAACCTCCGAAGAATAAGTGCCTAAAGAATTTAGCTGGTGTTGCTTAGTAGAGATATGGGACGATATCCTGATACGCTACACCTATCTATTTTCTTCGGTATCGGCACTATCTTCGCTGTCTTCCATCTTTTCGGAAAATAGCAGTTGCTGATGCAGTTGTTGAATAGGATCGTGAGAAATAGTATCATGACATGGGGGAATTTCCTTATGATATAGTTGGAAATCATGTCTGGTCCTGAAGATTTCTTGGGTTGTTCACTAACGATTAGCTCGGCGACTTCTTCGGGGTTGGTGAAGCTTCCGATCATATCTGGATTACTTGCTGGATTTTCATCAGTAAAAGTAGTTATTTAATTGTTCGTCTGCTGCAACTGCTCTATTATTGAATCCACTTCATGTAATAGGTGCCAATAGGTTCGTACTGTTTTAAAGCTCTTACCGGTTTACAGTAGTAAGCATACCAAATTATCACAAACGTATCAGTGGTATAACTTTGATTCAATGTGTTTATTCTAAATGCACACAAGGAGGGTTGAGTGCATGGTGAAGGCACACAAGCAATAGTGTGCAGTGCATTTGCATGTGCAGTAGGTAGGTCATGGTGGAAACTACGCTGGTTTTAGCAAGATTACAAAAACGAAAAACAATTTGTGTATGTAACTCAGAGTGGGATTTTCAGCAACAGGCGCCAGTCGTTTTTTACTTAATTTTTTATAACGTTTGATTTTTTTGCTACTTGGTTTTTGACGTTTATATTTTTGACAGATCACACATGACAAATTCCACGAACATTTGACATTTCGATTCAGTATTGTTTGCCATTTCATCATGAATAGACTTACGCCTGAACAACGTTTGCAAATTATTGAAATTTATTATCAAAATTCGTGCTCTGTGAAAAATGTGTTTCGCAAGCTACGTCCGTTTTTTTCCGCTCATTTTTGGCTAAATGGATACGTGAATAAGCAGCTACCAATGCATCCCGAAAAATGCACTGTTTGGTGCGGTTTATGGGCAGGCGGCATCATTGGGCCGTACTTCTTCAAGGACGATGAAGGCCGCAGGGTTACGGTCAATGGAGAAAGGTACCGTTCGATGATAGCAGATTTTTTTTGCCGAAAATGCAAGAATTGAACTCGGTCGACATGTGGTTCCAACAGGACGATGCCACATGCAACACTGCACGCGAAACCATGCATCAATTGAGAGGCCAATTTGGTGAGCAGTTGATCTCACGTTTTGGCGCAGTCAATTGGCCACCAAGATCATGTGATTTGACCCCGTTAGACTATTTTTTGTGGGGCTATGTTAAGTCTATTGTCTATGGGGACAAGCCAAACACGATTGCTGCCTTGGAAGCCAACATTGAACGCGTCATTGGTGAGATTCCGGCCGAAATGTGTGAAAAAGTTTGCCAAAATTGGACCTTCAGAATGGACCACCTGAAACGTAGTCGCGGGAAACATTTAAGTGAAATTATTTTTAAAAAGTAAATGGCAGAAATTGATTTATCGATCCAAATAAAAACTTCATTCACTTTTTACAAGTTTCTGTGTTTTTTTGAATTTTCAAAAACCAAGCTCTTAAAAAATCACCGTTTATATACAAAATGTATATAAACTTAAAAACAAGTGATTAAATCGGCTTAACCAAAGTAAAAATTATTCAAAATTCTGAAATAAAAAAATAATAGTTAAACTAATTTGACCTAAAAAAAAAGTACTCCATTTTATTCCTTGGATAAATTTGAATTTATGAGAAAAAAATTCTGTGGAGCGGTTTTTGAGAAAAAAAAGTTTTCGTTTAAAAACTTTTTGAAAAAAAAAATCAAAAACGCCAATTCATAGGTATTCAAGCAGTTTTCAAATTATAAAAAAAAATACAAAAAAAATATTAATTAAAATTATTGGTACGCAGTATAAATTGGGCAAACCAAACATATATATGTCTGAAATTTCGAAAGAATCGTTTAAGCCATTTATGAGATAGTCGAAGTAAAAAACAAAAACGGTCCTATGGAAGGTACTGTTTTTAGACATTTAAACATTTTTTTTTCAACCATATGATCGGTCGTACCTAAAAAGCTGTACTGATTTTTTAAATCAAAATCGTTAGAGCCGTTTCCGAGAAAAATAGAATTTAACTTAACGGTTATATGGCAGGTACCGTTAAATTTCAATTACCCCTCTGTACAATACCTAAAAACCTCTATATACCAAGTTTGAAGCAATTCGGCCTACCCGTTTGGGCTGTAGGTGTCTATACATACATACAGATAGACTGACATACAGACGGACAGAATTTTTAGACCATCTTTTTTGGTCTTCGCTATCATCGTAATGTCATGTTCAATTGTTATGTTAAAACTTTTTTTTTCGACGAATGCATAACTTGCCGTATAGTACCTATAATCGCAAGTAAAAATAAGAAGTGATAACCTATTCTTATGGTAATTTAAATGTTTGCTTTGTTTCAATTTTTAACCATATCGCATTGGTGTGAGCAGGTTCTTGATCAGATCTTTATCGCGCGACCAACGTTGTGCCGATCGCTACCGCCACCGCTTCGGTTTGTTCAAGGCTTATCATTATTAATTCAGACTTGTTACCATAGAATTTGTATTTATTATTAAAAAACCTAAATAACTATGCCTGGCCCAGGAAAAAATCTTCCAGCTTTAATGATTGAGAACTTCAATCTTGATGGTTATAAAAGTTCAAATTCGTTTTTTTTTTATTCCATGTAAAATAAATGGGTGTAAGATTTTCGATTCAATAGGACAGAGCTGGATGCGTTGCAATTTTTGTAATGGAAAGTATACAAAGTAAGGTAAAATTATCGTCGTCTAATAAACGCGAAATTGAATACATGTTAGAGAATTTAAGTAGCTTGGAAAAGCTTTCACTTGGTGATGTATATAGAGCAAACCTTAACATCCGCCCCTCACTATAAAGCAAATCTCTGCTTCCTATCCCTCTACAATATTGTGTGGCGATTTCATTTTTCAACTGAAACCTACTTGCCCTGCAAGCACTTTAGTTGATGGATTTATTTCTCTTAATCTTCACTCCGGACACCTCTGCCCATTTCTGTATAATTTTGAACCGACAGTATTGGATTATTTTTATCGTTTGTTAGAACAAAAATAGAGTAGTCTTTTATGATCAATTTTCAGCACCGGCTTTCTCGTTGCATGAACTAATTTTTCTCACTTATGATTTTCAAATATTATAAAATATTCCAAACGCTTTAATCCGAAACATAATATAAATTGTGGTTTCAGTTTTTCACGACCTTCACCTAGCGATAGAGTAGAGTATCTGAACAATAACGTTTTTAGGCTATTTTAAATTCAAGAGCCATTTAAAATAAAATGCACGACTGGATCGTACGAACTTGCTCTTGTAGCTAACAACTTGTAGCTAACCATTGAGGTTTAGCTAGTTAGGTGTAGTTATCCTATGCAGGTTTAAAGCTTGCCTTAAGTACCTTAGGTTTAAATATTACCTTGATTCTTAGAATAATGAATTGTCGAATGGATGATTTTAGGAATATGTAGTTACATAAATTTTAGTGTAAGTTAGGAGAGTAAAATGTATCATACAAATGTAACATACGTATATTCGACCTAAGTATCTAAACTTGTACATTCATATAATAATGAAAATGTGATTCATGTGATTTTTAAAGACACAAGTATATTATAAATGTATAGGGGCCTACATTGTAGTTAGTATTCAGTGACGTATGCAAAAATAAGTAAAAAGGGAATAATAATAAGGTAGAAACAAATGGATAATACACATAATTAAATGTTTTAATTGCTTAGTTTAGAGAAAACAAAGATGTCATTTGAATTCATGGATAAAAAAGAATATATCAAATAAAATTCAAAAATCGTTGGAGCGGTTTTTTAATAAATTAATATTTATGTATAAAATTTTGAAAACATTTTTAGAAAAAAAATTTGAAACTCCATTTTGAAGATAAAGGGTGGCCCAAGAATCGTGCTACAACAAGAAATTTAAATAACTTTTATTTTAATCGATGTATTTCATTTTTTTTTATTGGATTAAAAATTAAATTTTATTTTAAATAACTAATGGTTTTTAGAGATGATAGACCGCAAATGACCTCCACGCTCATCCACGCATATGCGGCATCTGAGGGTTGAAACTGGGATCGCTTCAATTATTGTCTTAATGGACTGCTTCAATTCAGTTAAATTCCTGGGTTTCGTTTTGTACACTTCCTGCTTGACATAGCCCCATAAAAAAGTCTAGTGCAGTCAGGTGACCTTGGGGACCAGCGGAAAGTGCAGTTTCTGGATATCAATTTGTTTGGGTTTATCACACAAGTTACGGCTACGTGTGCACTTGCTCCATCTTGTTGAAACCAAATCCTGCTGAAAGGGATACGTCTTCGACGAAGTTCTGGGTAAAAAAACTCCTTCAACATCTTTAAATAACGGTCCCCATTGACAGTTTGTGTTACACCGTTTTCTTCAAAGAATTATGGCCCGACAATACACCTTGTTGAAACTGCGCACCACACAGTGACTCGTTCTGGGTGCAGTTCCGTCTCGTAGAGCATTTCTGGATTATATTCACTCCATATACGGCAATTTTGCTTGTTAACATTGCCGTTTAAGTCAAAATGGGCCTCATCAGACATGAACAAACAATTTATCAATGTGTTGACTTCTTCGGCCATTGCAATCGTTTTTCAGGAAAATTCCAGGCGAACAGGCAAATCCTGAGGGTTAACCTTGCTTGTAATTCGGACTTTGTTTAGTCATCATGAAGTATCCGTTGTAATGACCGTCTGCTAACTCCAATTTCGCCCGATAAGTTTCGAGTCGAAACACTTGGATTTTCCTGTATTGCCGATGCAACAGCCACGATTGTATCCTGAACCCGAACATTGGGATCTCGATGGTACGGTCTTCGTTCGATGCTTCCAGATTCGGCAAACATGTTCACCAGCCTCATAATGGTCCATCTACTCGGGGGAGTACCGATAAAAACCCGAGCCTAAATTCCCTTTGGACGGAAATGACGGACTGCAAAAAATGGTATTGCTGCACTATCCTAATCCTTTTTTCAGTATCCCAAACATTCATTTTGATAAATCTAAATAGTAGCCTATAAAATAAAAAAAACAAGCCGATTACTCACACCGAACAAAAGTTGTTACGTTTTATTTTTGTAACACGATTCGTGCGCCACCCTGTATTATTAAACTACATATAAAATTCAAATTTAAAAATAAAAAATCAGTGACTGGTTTTTGAAAAATCGATTTTTCAAAAAAAAAAAATTATTAATTTCTTAAAAATCGAAAAACTTTTTTTTCGAAAATTTGAGTATGCAGTTTTATTAACAATTTTAGAGAGCATTTGTATAAAAAAAATTATTTTAATCGGCTCATCAATGCTAAGAAAGTCGCAAATATGAAAAGTGGTTCTTGGAAGTACCATTAATAAGTAGATATACAAAAAAAATTATACTTGAAAGCGAACTGTACTAATTTAAGAACATTTAAAAATTCTTGGAGCCGTTTTCGAGAAATACATTTTTTTCTTATCGGTTTTTTTTAACTTTTGTATGAGAGGTAGCGTTGTTTTTTATTTTAGAAAAATAGTTTTTAACTATTCAAGCTAATGTCAAAAAACTACCAAATACGAAGATTCGTAAAAATCCGTTAAGTCGTTTTCGAAATTTTGAGTTTTCAAAAAAAAAGGTTTATTTTTTAATTTCCAAAATTCCAGATTTTGACTTACATTAGTGTTTAAACTTTTTAGGTGCTTCTCCGCAAAAAAAATCAAATTAACAGTTTCCCAAAAAATCGAAAACCAAAAAAATGGTACTACTAGAGGTACCAAAAATAACAATTTTTCCAAAAAGAAAAAAACTACCGAAATGTTTCTTTTCCCTTCATTACTGAACTAAATTTTTTTACTTGCGATTATAGGTACTAGGGTGATTTTTTTGCTACTTGGTTTTTGACGTTTATATTTTTGACAGATCACACATGACAAATTCCACGAACATTTGACATTTCGATTCAGTATTGTTTGCCATTTCATCATGAATAGACTTACGCCTGAACAACGTTTGCAAATTATTGAAATTTATTATCAAAATTCGTGCTCTGTGAAAAATGTGTTTCGCAAGCTGCGTCCGTTTTATGGTCGTCATAATCGACACACCGAGCAGGCTATTCAGCTCATTGTGACCAAATTTCGCACCAGTTTCACTTTATTGGACATTAATCCACCAAATCGTATCCGTAGAGTGCGTACCGAAGAGAATATTGCTGCTGCATCCGCCAGTGTTGCTGAAGATCGCGATATGTCCATTCGGCGCCGATCGCAGCAATTGGGTTTGTGTTATTCGACCACCTGGAAGATTTTACGCAAAGATCTTGGCTTAAAGCCATACAAAATACAGCTGGTGCAAGAATTGAAGCCAGGCGACCTACCACAACGTAGAATTTTCGGTGAAAGGGCCTTAGAAAAGTTGGATGAGGATCCGTTTTTTTATCGCAAAATTATCTTCAGCGACGAGGCTCATTTTTGGCTAAATGGATACGTGAATAAGCAGAATTGCCGTATTTGGAGTGAAGAGCAGCCAGAGGCAATTCAGCAGCTACCAATGCATCCCGAAAAATGCACTGTTTGGTACGGTTTATGGGCAGGCGGCATCATTGGGCCGTACTTCTTCAAGGACGATGAAGGCCGCAGGGTTACGGTCAATGGAGAAAGGTACCGTTCGATGATAACAGATTTTTTTTTTGCCGAAAATGCAAGAATTGAACTCGGTCGAAATGTGGTTCCAACATGACGGTGCCACATGCCACACTGCACGCGAAACCATGCATCAATTGAGAGGCGAATTTGGTGAGCAGTTGATCTCACGTTTTGGCGCAGTCAATTGGCCACCAAGATCATGTGATTTGACCCCGTTAGATTATTTTTTGTGGGGCTATGTTAAGTCTACTGTCTATGGGGACAAGCCAAACACGATTGTTGCCTTGGAAGCCAACATTGAACGCGTCATTGGTGAGATTCCGGCCGAAATGTGTGAAAAAGTTTGCCAAAATTGGACCTTCAGAATGGACCACCTGAAGCGTAGCCGCGGGCAACATTTAAGTGAAATTATTTTTAAAAAGTAAATGGCAGAAATTGATTTATCGATCCAAATAAAAATTTCATTCACTTTTTACAAGTTTCTGTGTTTTTTTGAATTTTCAAAAACCAAGCTCTTAAAAAATCACCGTTTATAAGGCTAGTGATGCTTTCGTCGAAAAAAAAAGTTGTGAGATAACAATCAAACATGACATTACGATGATAGCGAAGACGGAAAAAGATGGTCTAAAAATTTTGTATGTATAGACACCTACAGACCAAACGGGTGGGCCGAATTGCTTCACACTTGGTATATAGAGTTTTTTTAGGTATTGTACAGAGGGGAAATTGAACGTTTTTTATAACCGTTACGTTCAAACCTATTTTTCTTGGAAACGGCTCTAACGATTTTGATAAAAACAAAAATAAGTGTGGGTTTTTAGCTACGACCGATCATATAGTTGAAAAAAAATTAGAAAAATGTCTAAAAACGGTACTTTCCATATGACCGTTTTTTTTTGCTTTCAACTATCTCATAAATGGTTTAACCGAATCTTTCGAAATTTCACAAAAATATAGGTTTAGGTTGCAAAGCAGATAAATTTATTTCACGAATTTGATGTAGGTATAAAGCGTAAAAATAAACCTCATAAAGTTAGTTCTGTGAACAGCTGATTGTTTCCTACATTTACGCAAGTATTTTTAAGGGGTCGTTCATGCAACGTCCAGCGGAAAGATATTTCTTTCCGCAAAGTATAAGATTATCTCGTTGCATGAATACGCTTATAATTGTGATGTGAATAAAATAAATGAAAAATGTTTTAATTATGTTGTAATTTTGTTATATTTATGTTTTTTTTTGTATTTTTATAAATCTACAATTTTTCTGTTAAGTTTTCTTGTTGTAAAATACATTCGCGCGCGGAACTTAATTTTTTTTATTTTTTTTATTTAAACATCGCAGCAATTCAAGATGATTTTTTTTGATAGCCGTTGATGGGTTTGAAAATGTTGTCCAATTTCGTCAAGTCATTCAACATTCCTGGTGATGGCTTTGACAAGCCGCCTTCACTTAGTTGGTCCACCCATGAATTCGTATTCACACATTTTCTTGTATGCTCTTGAACTAGCAGAGTACAAAGTTATTGACCTAGCTATGTAAAACTTTTGACCAATGTTTCTTTGTCAGCGTTCCCTGTTGCTTTGTACAGTGTTGGTATGGAATTAGGTTTAAGAAGAGGGTGTGTCTTATCCGTGTAACCTATGAAAATAGTATATATTTTTTATTTTTTTGTGTTCATTTTAAAGCCACTGAAATGCATTTACCCAATTCAAATTGGAGCTTCGTTTCTATGCCATCAAAACACACAACATTTTTAAGCTATTTCACAAAATATATAAATTCAAAAACAAAATTCAAATTTCAATTTCAAACTTTTTTCGCTTATATCTCGATCTGGTTCTCAATATTCTCCTTAAGTGACGTCACACGATGTCAAAAATTACAACAACAAATAAAAAAAAAGTTGAAGTGGCGTAATCTTGTTTTCGTTGATTCATGGTCTGGAATAGCACACATGGTATTTTTTATCCTGGTAGAATGCATTGTTCCCGTGGGATAGATTAGTTTTATTTTTGCATAGAGCACATGTATAATATAACGCCACCTGCTTTCTACAAATAGCCAACATACTTTCATTCAGAAGAAACCATAAAGTTGACACCGACACACACACACATACACACCCAAACCTACACACACACACATATACACCCACACCTACACATACACACCCACACCCACACCTACACATACACACACACTTACACACAGACACACACACATACACATACACATGCACACACATATACACACATACATACACATACACTCACACACACACATATACATATACACACATATATATATATATATATATATACACACACACATACACACACACACACACATACACACACACACACACACACACACACACACACACACACACACACACACACACACACACACACACACACACACACACACACACGCGCGCGCGCACAAACACACACACGCGCACAAACACACACACACACACACACACTTACACACGTACACACAGATTTGAATGAAATTTGATGGGGCACTAGATTATCACATATGTCATTTCTATGGGAGAGGCTTCAGTATGAAAAAAAAATATACACTTGGATGTTTCTTCCGCATTCACGCCTCAACCATTGAACGGATTTTAATGAATGTTGGTAAGCAAATGGATGAAAAACTGGATTTATGCTACAAAAATTATCGATTCAAAAGGTAGAGTTTGTGTATTTGTTCCGTTTTCACGCCCCAAGAACTCAAAGGTTTTTAATGAAATTTTATAGGTGGATATTCGAAAGATGATGTCATTAGATTCCCGTGGGATAGAAAGTCCGTAGCAAGTTTAAAAGGCGAAAATGGCAGCCAAACAAAAAATGTTAGCAATACCTTGTTTATAGTCGGCCAAATAAGTTTTATTTAAAACAATATCGCACAAGGCAGAAGCAAGCAACAGGCAATAAATGTCAAAATTTATCTGTTTCACCACAGACCAACAAAATAACAATCTGTCAAAACTTAACATGAGCATTATGTCGTTTTTATTTGGCAATCCAGAATCATTCCGGACTCTTCTGAAATCGTTCACTTGTAAAAAAATTCTAATTCTGAAAAGAAGAGAATTTTGCTTCCGGATTTGAAATCAGAATCAGAACCAGAAGCATTCACACATTCATATACTTGAACGTCAAACTTGACTGTTGTCATTTTTTGTATCATAATTGTGCAACACATTTTTTTTTATTTGATTATTTCCACGTACACAATTATTTTCACAAATACAATCTCAATTAAATTCAGAATCGTCAGAATCACACGAAAGTGTTCAGTTGGGATCCGGGATCAGAGAGGAATTCCGGATTGCCAAATAAAAACGCCATTAATATGCCGTACATTTATTTTCTGCGCTAAATTCTGACAGTTAGTGCAGGTACAGAGGAAAACTCAAATTAGATTTTTTAGCTGGGAACATTTTAGCTATAAAGGTTAAATTTTGGAGAAAATTTTTTACGGGAAATTATTTTAGCCCGAGCTGCGTTCTAGGCTTAGGGACAATTTTTTTTAGCATAACTTCCTGATTTGCTAGATAAAATTTAGTTGAAATTGAAATCCATTTTTTTTTACAAAAATTTTCAATACCATTGATACGATGTCCGCTTCTTTTTTCTCAAAACGTCAGATGATCCGTCTATGCCCATATTCTTAAGGTTTGGAGATTCTAGTTATTTATTATTGAATTAAGAAAAAATAGTTATTCATAACAGTAGATAAATAATAGTCAGTCCTATCTCTAATTCCGTCGTAAACAGAAACTTGTCATGAATCCCAAAAAAATCTATTACAGAATCCATCGTAGTGGAAATTGCTATTACGAACGGATTCTAAAATAGCCTTTTTCGGAATTCGTAAAACTCTCCGATTACGATGGAACTTCTGTTAGCGCTGATTGTATTTGTTTTGCTGTGTACCTACCTATTCATATATCATCTTTTTTGTTTTTTATTATAAAATATTTTGTTGTTCTTTTTTCAGAAACCTAGAATGTTGATGCTGCAATATAGTAAACATGGAGAGTGTATTCTCAAAGAAATTAAAGCTGCTTTCCGAGGTGAACACCCGGCTGATTTATTAATTGTCTGTGAAAACAAAGTAACACTTCATGCACACAAATTGGTCCTTGCGGCTGCCAGCCCTTTAATAAGGTACAATTAATTATCGAAATTATATAAACTACATTTTTAACATTTTTATTAATTCTAGGATGCTCCTTGAAGAAACTCAATTTTTGGACTGCACGACAACAGTTTACTTTCCTGATGTCAATGCAAATTATTTTCGGTCACTATTGGATTTTCTGTATTCCGGACAAACCTGTATTCCCTCAAATGATATAAATTATTTGCATGATCTCTTACTTCTATTACAAATTAAGTCCGATTATTTGAAAACATGCGATTCTCAATATCTAAATGTAGCAAAACACGAAAATGAAATTGAATTGTATAGCTCTTCTTATTGTAGCAAGGACATCAGACGAAAAAAAAGATTATCGAAAACGGAGCCACCCGCCTCCCAGAATTCCGTTAAATGGGAAAACTTAAGCGACGAATGTAAAAAAGAAGGCAGAAAATCAAACCCATCTAGGGAGCATCACAATGATCGGGTGACGGAAAAATCACAATGCTCGGATGAAAAAAGATGCGAAGAACCATTATATGACAAGACAGCTACACGAACTGAAATATCAGAAAATAGAAACTTGAACATTATAGGCGAACGCAGAATGTCATCGGATCCCGTAAATTTATCTCTTGGAACACGAAATATGGAAGAAGAATCGGATTCACATACACAGCCAAATGATGACAAAATAAATCTGCTATGCAAAGGACAAGATAAAAAGAAAGGACTATCACTTCTACCGGATTCAGAGGTTCTAAAACCGTTGCCAGATCATCAGCTTTTACAAAACTCTCCAGAAGATTACGTTGTTACACCGCACAGAAAACGCAGGCCAGGTTTTCATAATTCACCTAGTCAAAACCAGCCTTTTCTGCCGTATCATCCTATGATAATGGATGAGTTGAGCTCACAAAAATCGTCTTCCACATACACATCCGAAAGAAATATGCTGAATTCAACAGCAAGAAGTCTCATAAACACCGAAGACCTATTTGTATACAACCACAAAAACGTCGGATCAAATAGAGAAAAAATGGCAAGTCCTGACCAAAACTTGCAAATAAGCTCACCGTTTATATATCAGTGGCAATCTTCCCACAATTCAACTGCGTCATCTCAGATTGATATGTCCCCCAACATGAATATATCGACTTTGGGTTGTAAAATAGATCCCGCTGAAGCCGATGGTCCCAATTCCAGTGTCAGAAGTAGCGCGGCTGCAAATCAAATATTCAACAACAATGCGGGCAGCAGTACTGTTCGCGAATATCGATGTGAATATTGCGGAAAACAGTTTGGCATGTCCTGGAATCTGAAAACTCATTTGAGGGTTCACACGGGAGAAAAACCATTTGCATGTAGACTTTGCGTAGCAATGTTCAAACAAAAAGCCCATCTTCTTAAACATTTGTGTTCTGTCCACCGTAATATAATAAGTTCGACAAATGACTCTGAAACAATAAAAGCATATAGCTGTTGTTTCTGTTCAATGGGATTTGAATCAGTACAAGAACTCATACGACATCTTTCAGGCCACCATAATAATCTACTTTTAACAAAAAATTTAAGAGATTAAGTTGTATAATACATAGTTATGGATAAAATCAACTCACAACAAAAAAGTATTGGAAAAATGGCATCTTTAGTTTTGTTGATGTGATACAATTAGACTGCGAGATATCATATTTATTGAATCCGAATTACACTGAACATGTCTCCAGGCTACAATGGCACAATCTTCAAACACTTCGTGCTTTACCTTTAATATACTACTAAGTTGTAAATGCTTAGGTATTAGTTTTACTTGTAAGTTTCTTTTTTGTCGCTCGATAAAATCACATTTGGCGTACATATGAGTAGTTAAGACATTCAAATTTTTTTTAAATTGTATTCCGTTTGTTGTATTAAACTAAATTTAAAAAGAATTCCATAGATTTTTAAGGACAGTCCTTGATCAATAAAAATAACTTCACTAAACAAAATATACTTTCCACACTATTTTTTTTTATTTTTGTTTAAATAAAATATGAATTAATTAATATAAGCCGTTCATAATAGTATGTTATGTTATGAGAATAATTAATAAGTTTATGAAACTGTGTTTTTTGAAATTAAAGGCACATTAAAAAAAAAGGAGAAGTAATCAAAAATAATTTCTTTCCGTCTTTCTTAGCTTTAGTATTTTAGTTGGAAAAACTCATCGTTGGCAAAGTAAGGATGTAAGTATATGTTTATGGACTTATTCAGTCACTATCCTTAATGTCTCATATTCAAATAAATCATTTTGTTTTGCCATAAACAACCAAAATCATATAATTAAACGGCGAACATGTTTTTTGTGGTACACTTTTTCGCGGCCCACAAAAACCGAAGGGGTATAAATTACATATCAAACGATAGCATTTTTTGCACAAATGTGCAAGAATGCCAAAATTATTTAAATATACTACACAGAAATTGTTTAAAACAATAAATAAAAATGCAAAAAATACACATAAGCTAGTGACATCTGTTGTTGGAAAGGTACACCATACAGTCATACAGTTTAAGTTTAGTAAAAGTTAGAACCATCTTAAATTTTGCTTTTGTTGTTGTTTGGACATTGTATATAGACTTTGTATATGAAATCTATAGTACTACTATGAGACTGAATTTTTTAGCTAGTAGTTCCGTCGATGAGGGCGCTAGTTTCTCTTTTCTTGATATTGAATTGTTGATGTGGAAGAAGTAAAGATAGAGGCAAAAAGGAAAAAAAGCAAGGGAGACGGTCGAAACTTATTAGTTCTGACAACAATATTGAGGGTGAGAGAGAAAACCGAATAAGCTGTTCTTGCCATGGCAACCTTCAAAATATGGTGGGTATAAATAGATTATAGGCGTGTTTTTTTCTAAGCCCCGGGGAAATTGGACGAAAAAAACGATGAGTAGGATTAACAATTTGCATGTTAAATCCAACAACAACTAATCCCCGGGGGTGCTTAGCTTAAACCCAGAGAATTCTCGGGGCTTAGCTATTGGAGAGGATAAAAACTGTGCTACCAAAAACTTTTTCACTAAGTTATCGATAAAATGTATAGAAACTTCAAAACTGACATTTTGACATGTCATATAATTATCAATTTTGTTTGGTTTGGTTGAGCATTTGGTCTAAGTGTGTCAGTTGTTTTCCTGACGGCCATGTCAACCTAACCTAACCTACCTTTTAATATACATTCCGCAAAAACAAATCTATTTTAACATTTTTCGCTTTTGTATTGCCTCTACGGTTTTTTCCACCTCGCCATGAGCACAACCTCCTACAGCGATTTTCATTTTTGCGTTTATTTTTATTATAGCTATATTAAAACTTGACTGTAAAATTATTATTAAATAAAAAAGCATTTCCTGAAGTTGATATTCGTTCAATTAACAAGAATTGAATGAACAACAAAACAAAGGTTTCTCTGAGAAGACAGGAACTGAGCGTCCCGCCCGAATAAGCAACTCGTCCACTAATATCATGTCACCAGTGACCGACGAATGGGGTAGTTTTCAAGTAGTTGAATTCTATGTACCACTGTATTCGTGAAAATTAAATTAAAATTAAATTAAATTCAATAAATATATCGAAATTACACAAAACAAATCAACCCGATGATTTTTAAAAGAATGAGGATGAGGCAAACAATTATGTTTATTTTTTTCTTGCATTACAGCTGTTCTTCAAATGTCATCTTGCAAATTAATAAATAGTGCTACCAAGTATTTCACTTAGGCGCCTTGGTCGTTTTCTTCAACCAATTCCCCCGGGGATTGCAAAAAAAACTATCAAGGCTATTGGCGTATACATGAATTTGAAGTAAGAATGTATATGGATATAAATACATGCATGGATAGGTTATTATAGAATTTATTTTAAATTTTTTTTCAAATTTTAGATATTTGGTGGATTTTAGGATTTTGAATTGTAGCAACGTTGCTACTTTTCACTCTTTCTATGCGAAAATAGAAAATCAATGTTGAGGTATTTCAATATGCTTTGTTTAGGTAGGTACATGTGTATACAGATACCCATCTACATACAATATGTACATATGTACATAGGTACTTTTTCTTCTTTTTCAAATATAATATCTATTGAGAATAAGTTAATTTTTTCTCCACAGACAGTTTTATTAGGAAATAAAGTATGTATACCTAGGTAGCATTTTTTTTATTTTTTTTTTTTTGACTAGCGATATTATAAATTTAGGGACTATATTACAAGTTATGGATTCGAAAAAAATCGAACTCGAGATTTTGATCTAACTTGACGTTACGATGATAGCGAAGACGAAAAAATGGTCCGCAATTCCGTCTCTCTGTTTGTCTGTCCTCGAGTTTACAGCCTTAACGTTTTTTTCATAAACATGTCCCCAGTTTTTTTCAGCTTCTTTAATACGAAAAATGGCAGTACCTACCTACCTGCCATACTTTCTTTTTGACCAAAAAGTTAAATATTATTTTTCTCAATTTTTTTTTCTAACAATCAAACATGACATTACGATCATAGAGAACACCAAAAAAGTGGGTCCCTTATTCCGTCTGTCTGTCTGTCCTCGAGTCTGCAGCCTAAACCCTTTGATAGATTTGCTTCAAACTTCGTACATATTGTTTTTCCGGTAATATGCCCACCCGTTTTTTTATTTTTTTTTCAAGACGACAAATAACAGTAGCTCCCATACATTTTTTGTGGCCAAAAACAAAAATGTTATTTTTAACCAAAACGGCTCCAACGATTTTTATAAAAAAAAATGAGTTCATTAATAAAGGGATGATTTTAATGATTTTTTTCAAAAAAATTGTTTTTTGGTACCTCTAGTAGAACCATTTGTTTGGTAATCGATTTTCTCGGAAACAGTTAATCTGATTTTTTTAAATTTTTTACGCAGCAGCTGGAAAGTTTAAACACTCTTGTATACCAAAAATTTTTGGAAATTAATTTTTTTTTTGAACATTCAAAATTTCGAAAACGACTTAATATATTTTTTCGAAACTTCGTAGTTAGTAGTTTTTTGACATTATCTTGAATAGTTAAAAAAAACTATTTTTCTAAAATAAAAAACAACGGTACCTCCCATACAAACGTTAAAAACCGTTAAGAAAAAAATTTATTTTTCAACAAAAAAAAATTGTTATTAAATTTTATTTTATTTTTTGCATTTAAAAAAAAACAATATTTTGCAAAATTAAATATTTTGAAGAATTTTTTAAGTAATATTTTCATATGTATATATATATTGTTGAATACTCATTTTAAAAAAAAATAAGTATAAAACGACTTAAAAAAATATACAATACCTATTAATAAACAATTCTTATTTGAAAATTCGTCAACTCGATTTTTTACGAAATTACTTATCAAATCAGAATTTTCAAAAAAAAATTTTTTTCAAAATCCAAAAAAAAATTAATATAAAATAAAAAAAAAATTGACACAAGAACAACTTTTTTTTGCACAATGATTAACAGAAACCTCAAATTTTAACTGTTAAATTATTATCATGTTTGTTCAATTGTAAAAAAGTTTATTTTATTGAGTAGTGACCATTCCACACAAGTGTATACCTGAATATTTAAATATTCCCTACAGCCATCAAACAATTTACATTCTATCTGCCCGTAGAATAAAAAAACACACACGCAACCAGCTCCTACTCAACAAAAAAATCCTCATAAAAAAAACAAAAAACCTATGAAATAAATTGTTTTCCTTTTCTCCTCTAACTTATAATAAATTTTTTATATATTTCTCACTTCAATTTATTATCACACTATTTCTCTTCATACGCATTTTCATAACACACCAACACTACCTAACCTCCGATTTGGTAGTGGAACCCATGATGAGTAGTAGAACTTATTGCAGGCTGGATGAATTTCGTCGTCTTGATAGTACTATTAATATCTATATACAAAGATATATGTAGATATGCGTAACAAAATTTTAAAAAAATCAGATTAACCGTTTATGAGAAAATCGAAAACCAAAAAAAATGGTTCTACTAGGGGTACCAAAAAAACAATTTTTTTCCAAAAAAAAATTATTAAAAGGTACCCTTTCCCTTCATTAATGAACTCATTTTTTTTTTATAAAAATCGTTGGAGCCGTTTTTGAGAAAAATAAGATTTTTGTTTTTGGCCAAAAAAATGTATGGAGCTACTGTTATTTGTCGTCTTAAAAAAAATGAAAAACAGTGTGGGCATATTACCGAAAAAGACAATATGTACCAAGTTTGAAGACAATCTATCAAAGCGTTTAGGCTGTAGACTCGAGGACAGACAGACAGACGGAATTAGGGGACCCGCTTTTTTGGTGTTCTCTATAATCGTAATGTCATGTTTGATTGTTAGAAAAAAAAATTTTTTTGAGACAAATAATATTTATCTTTTTGGTCAAAAAGAAAGTTTGGCAGGTACCTAGGTAGGTACTGTCATCTTTCGTCTTAAAAAAGCTGAAAAAAAAACTGGGGACATGTTTATGAAAAAACGTTTAGTCTGTAAGCTCGAGGACAGACAGACAGAGAGACGGAATTGCGGAACCATTTTTTCGCCTTCGCTATCATCGTAATGTCAAGTTTGATCAAAATCTCGAGTTCGATTTTTTTCGAATCCATAACTTGTAATATAGTACCTACATATGTAATATCGCTAGTCAAAAAAAAAATACTACCTATGTATACCCACTTTATTTCCTAATAAAACTGTCTGTGGAGAAAAAATTAAATTATTCTCAATAGATGTTATATTTGAAAAAGAACAAAAAGTACCTATATATGTACATACATAGTGTATGTAGATGGGTATCTGGGTACACATGTTCCTACCTAAACAAAACATATTGAAATATCTCAACATTGCTTTGCTATTTTCGCATAGAAAAAGTGAAAAGTAGCAACGTTGCTACAATTCAAAATCCTAAAATCCACCAAATATCTAAAATTTGAAAGAAAAATTTAAAATAAATTCATTCTTACTTCAAAATCATGTATACGCCAATAGCCTTGATATAATTTATTTATACCCACCATATTTTGAAGGTTGCCATGACAAAAACAGCTTATTCGGTTTTCTATATTGTTGTCAGAACTAATAAGTTTTGACCGTCTCCCTTGCTTTTTTTCGTATTTGCCTCTATATTTACTTCTTCCACATCAACAATTCAATATCAAGAAAAGAGAAACTAGCGCCCTCATCGACGGAACTACTAGCTAAAAAATTCAGTGGGGGCGTTCGGTAGCCCACAGCTTTGCTGTGCAATACGTTCGTTATTGTTGTAATACGTGTTAAATATCTGTCAATTAACAGCCGACGACCATAACAACGATAAAAACATGATTTCCAAATGGAACCCAAGCTAGCGCTAAATTTCTGGTATACTAAGGTATCGTAGTGCAAAGCTGACTACGAAATCAGCTGTCTTTTCAATTGTTGTTTGTGAACTTTAATTACGTACCTAATACATCATCTTCTTCTTCTGAATCGGTTGAAACATTTGTGGTTCTTACTTCCTGATTAATTTTAAATTTATATTTTATCCAACAAATGTGTTTAATTCACTTTGAGCCAAAGCGTAATCGTAATTAGTTTTTTTTTCTGTTTTGAATTTTGACAGAAATGGTTGCCTATTAGGTTTTATACGTTCACAAACGCACAATATATATTTCAGCAATGTATCAGAAAGCTGTGCGACACCGAACGCCCCCAGTCTCGTAGTAGTACGTTTGTTTACATTGTTGCAAGATATACAAAATTTCCCCCAATCTTGAAGTTTGACAGTTGGTACACTTCTTACTACAAAAAAGATACCGCGCAGGCGAAAAGGTTTGATCGCTTATGCGATACAGAATGTCACGCCTGCTAGTAATAAAAGCTACATTATTTAGTCTGAAGTACGCATTACAAATCTACTTCGTATCTGGAAAATCTCACGAATTTGATTTCGATCTAATTAATCTTTTCTCTAATTACATATATCAATTTGGTGGTAGCTCCTCTTCTTCGTTATTTTCCATGTTCCCATTTCTAAAGAAAATATATGCAGCGACATTATGGGGGTTATTGTGAATAAAAATTTCCCTTGAAATTTGTCTCCAATTCGAATCTTGAGAATGTGAATGATGCTCTAAAAGTTTCACTCTGAATTTATTGGTATCGGGAATAAGCTCTCCCAAGGAATTTTGCCGTCATTTAATACGATTTTTTGGAGGTTCACGATCGCAGAAAAAATTTCGAGGGAAAAAAATATTCCGTGGGAAACGAAATTCCCTGGGAGATTCCTGATAGAGCCCTATTTATTTTGTGACTTTTATTGGACCCTATTGGAAATCTCCCGGAGAATTTCGTTTCGTCGAGATAAACGCCTATCGAAGTAACGGTGATTATTAAGCACATTCATATATTATTATTATTATTAAAATTCTTTATTTTATTATGAAATGGTTAACAATATTATTATCCTAAGAATAAGGTCTTGACTATTCTGCCGTCTGCCTGATATGACATTTCATTTAATTTATAAAAAAAAAGTACAAAAGAAAGAATTAAAAACTTAAAAAGTGTAATTAATGCTAAGATGTTAATTTTTCAACAATTTTGGCATGATTTGAAACACAAAAAAAAAATATCAATTTAAATATGATGAAACACAAAATAAATACATAGGTAGTCGTAAACTGTAGTAACTGGTTGAATTTTTCGTTTTATTATAAGAAACTGTTACGAAAGTTTCGCGCATGTTGGCAATACTTTTGCAAAATTGACCATCCTAATGCTCCGTTCAATATTTCATGGAGTCGGTTTGGAGACAGAGAGCTCTCTTCGAAGTATAAGCGGCGGATTTCCTACAAAATAGGGTAGGCCGCAATAAAGTGGTGGACATCTTCGTTTTCTCTTGTGTTACATAAACTACAGATTTGTGGTAGATCAGCTCGATTTGGTATAAAATTTAAGTTTAGGAGCTCCACACGTACTCTAAAAATGCAGCTTATAGCTTCGCTCGAAAATTCGTTGCTAAAATAGTTCTTGCCCGATGACAACTGGTGATTGAGGTTTCTATACGTGTTCCTGGATGTTGTGGAAGTTGCTCTAGTTATGTGCTGATTGTACATTTTCTCATCTACTTTTGCGATTACGTCTGCAAACATACCCGGCCATTCATCGACATTTGAGACCATAAGTGAAAGATTAGCCCCATTGGTCTGAGCTAATTGATTCCAGTCTTTGAAAGGGGAGGAAATCGTTTGCAGAAGACTTTCCATGATAGTTTTGTGAAGACTTCTACCGCTTCTTCGCATCACTCTCATTAAGTAATCGGCGTTGGCTTTGAGATTTTCAATGTATATAGGCGTTTTACCAGACTCCACATAAATAGCATAATTAGGCGTTGAATTTGGCAATTTAAATAGTCGCTTAAAAAAATGGCGCTGAGTCGCTTCAAACTCTTCGAAGAAAAATTGACCATACGCCTGTACTCCATAACACATACATGTGTTCACTGCTGCATGAAAAACGCGGTATTTTGACGCATGATCAACTTTTTGGTTTGCGAAAAACTTTGGCCACATTAAGCTCAAAGCTATCTTAGCCTCATTACTTTTTTGCTTCACGTGCCTTGAAAAAATTAGATTATGCGAAACTTCTATACGTGTATTGTTCAACGACCAATTTTCTTCGGGCAATCTTCTTCTTTGACGTGCTTCAAAAATCATCACCTTAGTTTTGCTTGTATTTACATGAAGGCCCCACCTCTCGCAAAAAGTATTAAGTTTGTTAATTTGTAACTGCAGGGTGGATGGGTTGTCAGCCAATAACACTAAGTCATCAGCGTAGAGCAAAACTTTTACTTGGATACCGGCAAACAGTATTCCTCCTGGAAGTACCTCACAAACATCGTCAATAAATAAGGAGAAAAGCAATAATATGCAGCCTTGTGGAACTCCAGCCGTTGTTTCAAACCATTCTGAAAATTCAGAACCAACCCATACAGAGGCACTCGATGAGGCAAGAAAATTGAAATATATCATAAGGAATTTGCGGGAAATCCCCAGCATCGAAAGCTTGTACATCAAAGCTTGTCGGTTAATTATAAATATATAATAACATTCATATATAGCAGCTCTAGTTTTTTTTCTCATTGTAGTATTCAGTAATTCAAAACCATTATGGATGGGTATTCTCTAATAACGATGTCGTTCAAGGGGATTTTATTTTGAGCCATTTACATTTATTATGCATGTACAAATTTTCACGTTTTGCTGTCAAAATCCATAGGAAAAAACCCAAGTTAAGGAAACCCTGGTGAACATTTCTAGTTACCAAAAACTAAACAGGCATATTGACAGCGGCTACCCAAGAAAAAAAAATAAATAAAAAACAAACAATGTATTTATATAAGTTGTTGAAAAGCCACTAGCTCCGGATTTATTTACGACAGATTTTATAATATATTTTTTTTTTTGCAAAATGCAAGCTTACCATTATAAATACAACAATTTAATAGGTAATTTTAAATTGTCATACAGTTTAGATGTATATATACTTATTCATTGTTAAATAAAAAAAAATAAATACAATGTGTTCAACGTGACTCAATCCGTTTAGACTTTTTTTTCTTCTCGGTCCTACTTTTCTTGTGTTTACTGGAACTCTTCTTTGACGACTCTGCAGATGAGGACCGTTTGGCGGACTTTTCTTTCTTATGTTTACTTTTCTTCCGTCGTTTCTTACTTTGCGGTGTCTTACTTGACGATGAAGATGCTGCTTCGCTAGGGATTGGCGAAGGTTTCCTCGAGGTTGATTTTATATTCAGTTCAGACCTGCTTTCCTTGATATTTTCCTCATGTTTCGGTCTTCTCTCTTCATGTTGATGTAAGCGGGAATGAGAGTCTTTCTTTTTACTAAAATGCCTATTCATTCCTCCAAATTGTTCGTTTCTTAAAGAAGGAGAATTATTGTGGAATATATGCGAATTATATTCAAAATCGCGATCATTATCTCCTCTCACATCTTCGCTATTTGGCATGGAAAAGTCAAAGTTATCCCATTTACCTGCGTAATTTTCTGGAGTGGTATCGATAAACGATGTGGGTGTGTTAAGCTCTGAACCGTTATTGTCCATTTGCCTGAACCTTTCAATTTTATATAAAGGCGGGGATTTTTCCGTTTTAAATGGATTTCTTTTTTCCTTTCTTATTTCGGTTTGTACATTTTCTATAATGTGATCATCATCAAGGTGGCGATTTATGTTTATGTCAGGTGTAAAATTTTCAGCTTTATCGTCCATAGATTCATCGTTAGATCCTTTGAAATTATCTCTCTTGTTAGTGCGGTTTCTACTTTCATCACTACCCTTTCCATTGGAATTTGCAACGGAATCGGTGTCCCTTCGATCTCTTTTTTTGTGATCCTGATGTTTTTTTATTTCATCCTTATGACGCTCCCGCTTTTTCTTTTCTTTCTTATCCTTCTTTGACTTCTTTTCTATTTTGTCATCCTTTTCTTTCTTCTTCTTTCGCTCCTTGCTTCTTTTTTCTAATTCCGGTTTTGGAGGTTCTTCCTCGGGCGAATGAAAATTGTGCCTTCTTTCATCATGATTTTCTCTTCTTTTTTCAGATCTATCAGATCTAGGTGCCTCTTCGAATTTAATCATGGGCGGCATTTTATTTCTTCTTTCATGGTGAAATTCATACGGCACTTCCCTATTTTCTGGTATTTCATTCTCAAAAAACATTTTCCGGGAACTGGATGGTGCATAATTATCAAACATTTGATTGCCATTTTCACGCATTTTTGAATTATGTCTTCTGTTTTCTTTTGGACACATTTCAGAGAGGCTTCTTGTTTCACTGAATCGGCCTTGATGTCTTTTATTGTAACGCATCATATCCTTCTCGTGGTCAATTCGATGACTCTGTTGCAAAATATGTTTCGGGTGCCTGTTTTCATGACGGAGTAGTTCCATTTCTCTTGAATGAGACCTAAAACAAACATCGACAAGTACAGGGCATGTAAATTTGTGTAAATACAAAATAAATATTAAATATTAAAAAATTTAAATACCTTGGGGGTGGTGACCTGGTTCTGGAACGTCTTCGCATAGGGGATTTTGAAAATCTTCTCTGTTGAGGAGGTGAATTTGATCGAGAAAAGGACCTTTAAAAAACCGGAAACACATATTAAAACTTATTAGGAATATTAACAAAAAAATGGTCAAATCACATTATTCAAATGATTGGTTTCGGTATTTCAAAAATGTTAAACAGAAATTGATTTCAATTTAAAATACAAATTGATTACTCTGTTTCCAGCAAAGCGAAATCTAGAACTTTCGTTTCCAAACTGTTTAATTAATATTCAATACTAAAATAAACTGTTGTTTAGGCCCACATTCCACAATGTTATCCAATCCGCTCATAATGAGGTTCAGTAAACTAAAGTCATCTATTTGTGTGTGGACACGATGTTCATAAAAAACCCTTTCAGTAAAACGACCATGTGGAAAAGCACTTCGTTACAATTATATTAGCTGCGTTTTATTATCTACGGGTGTGGGTCTGGGTCATTTTTTAACAGGTATTACAAAAACAACACGAGATCCATGTTTCTATCGGGGTTTCTATCTGGGTTTGCAAATATTAGTATTAAATTCGGCGAACAGAAGGTACATTTAAGTGCATAACCCAGATCGTTTTATTTTCACGGGATGAACCATATGGGTTATTGGCGATAATAAAACACGGCTATTAACACGTTCGTAAAGTAGCTTTACTTATCCTCCTCTTTGAAAACCAACTGAAGATTTCTGCCAAAACTGGAACAGTTTGTAAACGATATCGATATGTTAATACTCATGTCGATTTAACGCAAATAATATCACTGGATGAGATTTTCGTAATAACTTTTAATTTATAACTTACCAATCATTTGAAAATCGATGTCAAAACAATACATAAGAAACTGAATATTAAATTACCTATTGTTGCCTGGATAATGATTTCGATGGCTCCTCATAACTTTTTCTCTCTCAATGTTTCTGTGGCTAGATGGTTTTTCCTGACGTAATGGTGAACGGTTTCTCCTTTCATTTACAGGAGAAGCCCTGTGTCTTATCCTTTTCTCGGCCAGCGGAGAAGGATCCCTTGGACCTCTTTTGTTTAATGTAGGTCTGTGTCTTTCAGAACGTTCTGTAGCCAAACGTTTCATTTCTTTCCTTTTCTCTTTTTCTTTCATTATCCTATTAAAAGCCTCCAGTGGGTCTTCGATGATACTATAATAATAATATAATAAGTAAATATTTTATGTACGTTTTGTATAATTGTTATTATTTGTAAAAAATTCTTTAACCCATATAGGCAGGCTTGTATTCCATACTTCAAATTAAGCGATCATAAAGGCAGTTTAGTTTTATTTAAGGTATTTTCTTTGGGCATATTTTATACTCGTGATGTTTCACATGAAAACAGTTTTTCATAGCACATCAGAGTCAAATTAAGCGAGTAACATAGTTTTTGTGCTCTTTGAAAATATATATTAGTGTCGTTTTTTATTTCAATAAACCAAATTTACATTTGATAAATTATTATTATTATTTATTAACACGCAATTGAAATCACATGGTAATTAGGATTAACGAGCCTAGCTGCAGATACTATTGGCTATATTTAGATAAATTATATAAAAATGTTGGATTTGGAGATAAAATCTGATATGTTTTCAATGTTTGCAGAGCTAGGGTTTTGGAGAATTTCTTAAATTGATTTGTTATCTAATATTATCTTGAGTATGGGTTGCATCACAGGGCAATGCTCTAGTATATGGGGTAGGTCCAATCTTGTTTTGCAGGTTGAACAATTTGGTGGGGTGTTTTTCTTGAGAAGGTGCTCGTGAGTGGTTGAGGTATGTCCAAGGCGTAAACGTACAAAATTAGATATTTAGTGTTTGGATACGTTTATTGGGTATACTGGGATGAGTTTTTTGGGGTTGGTTTTTTTTATAGTGGTGGTGGTAGAGACTCCAGTCGTCTATAATATTTGCTTTTGATATTTTTTGAATTTGTTCAAGCAAGTCTAATTTGGTGAAGATGTTGAAGCTGTATACTGGAGATTTTTTTGCCGAGTTGGCAGCTATGTCAGCAAATTCGTTTCCCTGAATTCCAACATGCCCGGGAGTCCACATTAGCTTAATGTTGTAGGGTGATTTGGTGAGTTGATATCTTATTTCAGATATCAATTCGGTGTTGTTGTTGGGGTTTTTTATGGCGTTGAGTACAGTTATGCTGTCAGAGCATATGATGTATTTGCCTCGGTGTCCCATAGCGAACTTAGTGGCTTGAAGTAGCGCAAATGCTTCGGCTGTGAATATCGATGATAATTCAGGTAAATTACCAATGCAGGCTATAGTTCCATTTTCAAGGGTTACAGCAAATGATGTGTTATCTATTGTTTTAGAACCATCAGAGAAAATGAATTCCCATCCATTATTAATTTATTAAACAAGCAATAAATTGCAAGCTAATAACAGTTTCATGAGATTCTAGCTGCAAAGAAAGGCCTACCGCTTATAGACATGGTTTTTTTTCACAGGCCTATTCTGCCACATCTGTTATTCTGCTATGATGCGTAACAGATATTCACCATAAAAGATATATTTTATAATTCAGTATTCAGGAGTTCGATCTTTAATAAAAGTCTGTTATGTAACTTCGAAAAAGAAACATTCATATGAACAGACCTAAAATCTGCTATCAAATTATAAGATGTAGTAGTTAAATAAAAACTCTCGGCAGTCGGCACTGACTAATGACAATATAAAATTAACCTGCGGAATTATTGTGTTTTGTTTCGCGTAGAGAAATAATAATTAATCTTTGTAATTTGTCCATAACAGTTCCTGAATTTAATATATCCAATATAAAAAGTTGTACAAAACGAACTCGGGCAAGCTAAGCGACACTTTCTTTTACGTTTTATCCATCAAAATGTGTTCTGTGCTTTTGTGTATTGAAATAAATAGTTTGAAATTACTTTCATACTTGTGTTTGTTATTATGTATTTTAATAATATTTTGCTATATCGGTTCTTTTAAGAGCAATTCATTATTATTATTCTTTTATGATTCGTAAAAACATTTCATAACAGATTGTGGTACGCTGAATACCAAGAATGCAGTTCGTAAAAGACTTGTTAAGAATTTCAATGTTTTGACTGCTCATAAGCAGATTTCTTAACAGATTTCATAGTAGATTTAGCATGACGAATACTAAAATTATAATTCATAAGATATTTTTTGACAGCTTAAATTTTTGTATGCAAATTCATAACAGAATAGCATAATAAAAGATCTCGCGGAATAGGCCTAATTGAGAGTTCAATTACTTTACTATACTGAAGAATAATAAAGATAACAGACGGGGATTCCGTTTATCCGTTTTCGTTCCAGCGTAAGATTTATCACGTTGTCAATTACTGAGTTGCTTGAGAAAGCAAGCTTTGCGTAATATTGATTCTACAAATTGAAGGATTGATTTTGGAGAGTTGCCTAAAGATGCCATTGTCGATTTTGCTTAAGATAAATTGTTTTGTTATATTACAAAGTGTGTTGACACTTACTAGATAGATACTTAATAAAATATTCTACCCTATCGAGGAACCCGTCGGCGTCGGAGCGGTACATTTTCCGATTTGTCGGAGAAATGTTCCACACAGCTATTCGGAAGATTACCTCGAAGCAAGTATTCTCTGATTCTGACGATTTCGGAGAATTCTCCGATCCGACACGGTTACCTCGCTAGGGCATATTATACCTTGCAGCTAGAGATAACAAGTTCTAAACAATGATTTCGCCAACTGTATTTATTATTGAACAACAAGCCCAGCATTTTTAAGTTTTGTACATTTTCAATTTCTACGTTGTTAATTTGAATCAGGAGAGGTGCAAGAATGTTTCTGATGGTGCATTTTATCAGGGCGTTTATATTTTCCACTCAGAACATAAACATATAAATATATAAAAGTTCTTAAGCTGAGCAGACACGTACATATTGTATTGGTCACAAAATTAAAAGTTGTGCATGAAATTTGTAGGTAATTAAATTATCCACAAAATTGATCATGTGGACCATCCATTCTCAAAGTGTGCTCCGCGGAACCCTAGAATATGGGGGCTCCGCAAAAATTTAGAAAAATATTAAAAGAAAACACCTCTCTCTCTCTGGTCAACAGAATATTTCCTGCATAGACAAGCACTTGCGACTAATATTAGTTATGTATATAATTAATTTTATCAAATCTTGACCACTACAATCCGGATTGTTCTCATTATTGTGTGAATATTTAGCAGCAAACATAAATACTGCTGCTCCAGAAGAGCGATGGTTAAAGATGGGTTTAAATCTTTAACAAGGCTATTTGAACTTAGAGACGAGGAACATATGTTTTTTTACATATTTCTTTTGATTTGAAAGGCTGTTGGCTTTTTATGGCCGATATCTTTAAAAAAATGAACGAATTGAATGAGCTGTTACAAGGTAAAGAGACAACATTGTTTCAGGTATTGAACAAAATAACTGCCTTCAAAAGAGAATTTGATTTTTGGATCATTTGCGTTGGTAAAGAAAAATAGGAAGCTTTACGTCATTCAGTGAATTTGTTATCGATAACGACTCAGAAATATTTCACGGACATATTTGAGCAATTGGTCCAATATCTCAAATCTCACTGCGATGCGCGCATAATACAAAAATGAAAATGAGTTCATGGATTCATAATACTTTTTTATACAACTTACTAAAGCCCGAAAGTATGTCGAACCAGATATGTATATGAATCTTTTTTTAAAAATGGCATCGGACAAAATTATGGAGTCACTGTTCAAAACGATGCCTCTCAACAATTTTTGGTGCAGAATCCGTGATAAATATTCAATCCCTGCCAAAATGGCTCTGAATATTCTTCTTCCATTCCCAACAACATACTTGTGCGAAACAGGATTTTCAACCTATACAGCTACAAAAACATAATACCGCAAAAGACTGGACGCCTGACCTGATATGAGACTTCTCTTCTATCAAACCTGATTTCAACCAATTGATGAAAAATAAAAAAATAGTTTCATACATCCCATTATATTTTTGTTAATAATTAACTGTACGTTGTACTCGTATTATACACATAGATAAAGATAGTTATGTTTTATTGTAAGGTTCCGTCAAGTATTTGGCTTTCCAAAAGGGTTCAGTCATTGAAAAAGTTTGAGAACCGCTATGTGGAATTTTACTGTAAGGCGGACAAAACTGACAAAGTCGGAAAACACTTCTTCAATTTGGCTTTAATCCATACAGTCCACAAAAACAAAAATAATATTAAATTATTATTTGCGTTTTCTTCAAAATTATATATAACAACTATAAAAATAAAATTCTTCTATTTACTGGACTAATAGGGCAGAATATAAATATTATCGAAATTTTAAGACAAAGAAACAAAATTTTGCTTACCCTGTCTCTATAGGTCCAGTCATTCCTTGATAATAAGGTTGTATATTTGCGTGAGGGGCCATCTGACGGCATCTTGGATTTTGTACGTACGGATACGGCGCAGCATTTATATTGTAGGAATCTCTTGGATAATAGTACCTGGCATGAAAATAGAATTTATTACTTTTTTATTACATTTAATGATAGTATGCACAAAATATACATACAAATTATTAAATTTAATAATTACTGTGCATATGTATATATTTTTAAAACTCAAATTTAATTCAAAAATTACCGTTCAGTTCGATTGCCATAGTTATTACAATATCCCATATTTGGTGGCACAATTCCTTGATTATGCTTGGGATGACGCATATACGAATCCGGTCTATTGGGATATGGGTCAGATGTATTTGATCTATGCGGCAAGTCTGGAACCGAAGATCCGTAATTAGAATAAGATGAATGATTTTGTTTAAATGGTTCTTCTCCCCTCTGATGAGAATCTGAGTTGTGTAAGATTTCTCGCTGTGGCATAACCTAATAAGTATAAAAAAATACATATTGTTTTTTTGTTATATCAAATTCTAACCTTTCAACTTTGCTTATGCATAGAGAGATTTTTATTTCGAATATAATCTACAAATAAATCTCAGCGATGTAACTACACAAATGTTTGTTTCTGCGATTTTGACAAATACTTTATTTACGTTAAGGTCTTTTAAACAGGGATGTTGCGAATATACGCATCCGCAAATGCAGATCTTCCGCATGGATTTAGAGATCCGTATCCGCAAGCCAAGTTGCGACAAGAAAGATAAATTCGACGGAGCAAACGAATGGCGCGTGCCCTTTGCACCTTAACCAATAGCGACAAAATTGGTTACAAGATCCAACGCGTTTGTTTGTAGTGGTGTATCATTTGGTTCTTGTAAATTAAAGATTACGTGTTTGTTGAGCTGAATAATAGTTACTGACGGATTTCACGGAAAACGATGTGGAACAACGAGGACCAGTGACATCTGGTTTCGCCAGAAAGTAATGCTTAAAGAACGACCTTGGTTGATGTTAGATTCATTAAGTGGAGATGAGAGTCAAGAAATACCAGAAAATTGTAGCACTTAAGCTGTATTCAAAAAGAAATTACTTTCGTACCCCACAAAAAAAGAGTCAATGTGGATGAAAATGCTCTTAAATGGTGGAGTGTCTATCGAGAAGAATTTAAGATATTATCACCGATATCACGAAGATTTTTATCCACTCCACCAAGCAGTGTTCCTAGCGAACAATTATTTAGTAGTGAGGTTTTTATTAACGAACCTCTGCGTAACTGGCTTGAAGCAGAGAAGGCGGCAATATTACTTTTTGTTAAGTATAATGCACCTATTTTTAACTTCACTCACTAATTATAATTAATAAAAATCTTAATAATTACCGTATCATTATTTTAATTCATTATTTATATACTTTTTAATATAGGATCTTAAACATCTGTATCCGCATCCGTGGATGTGAGCCTTCAAAAATCCTCACCCGCATCCGCATTCGCGGATGTGAAAAAATCGGCATCCGCAACATCCCTACTTTTAAATACAACCTGAATTGCAAGGGACTAGTATAATTCTTTGTGGGATATATAATTATCAAATCAAAACCGAGTGTTTCGAATGGAAATAAAATTGTTAATATTTCTGACCGGTGTTTCGTTCCAATTTCAATTATTTTATGACGGTCGTATATGTATGAATAAGCGTTTGTATGTAGCTCGTACATTATTATAACATTATAATAATATTATTTTATATTATTATAATATAATTTCCTAAAAATACTTACAACTTCAACACGTCTTTTAGGAGAACTTGTTTCAATTATTGCAGGTTCTTGTTGATGTGATACTTCTTTCTCTTCTGATTGCAATGGTTTACTTTCCTCTTTTTTTGGAGAGTCCTCCTTCTCTGGAGATGGTTTTGGCGGAGTTAAAGGCTCGTCTTCATGCTTCGGGATTTCTTCTTCTTTTGAGCTACTTTTCTCGGGTACTACCTCGGGGGTAATTTCTTCATCCTTTTCCTTTTCTTTTTCCTCTTCAATTTCAATCGTTGTTGTTTCCTCCTTTGTTTCAACAGCATTAGACACAATTTCATGTACTCCTGGTAAGAATAATAAAAACAAATGATTCTAAGGATGCTCTTTAAAATAAATGCTGACAAAAATAAAGCAGACACATCAAAGTGAATTGTCAATATCAGCAATTTGCTTTTAGTGTGAAAGATTGAAATTAAAACCAAAGAAAATCAAAATTCCCATACAACATTACAAATTTAGAAATAATTAATTGTTTTTTATGGGTTTCTCCATTTTTTCTTTTAAACCATTCCTATATTAGAACAAAGAAAACAAAAAAAATATTCAAATCGTTTTTTTGGTCAATTTCATAAACAAACATTAAAAGTACTTTTATCAAACATTCCCTTAAAAGTTATCAGACCCTTAAATCTTTTTAGTTTCACCAATCTATAAAATTGAGTTCTTTGCACATCCCTGGAAAAAATAATTGTTTTTCTTTGTCCTTCTAATAACTGAAATGTATGAGAAAAAATGAGAAACAAAAACTAAAATGTTGAAACAAATGCCAAGGAATGCAAAAAACAGATGAACTTTTGGTTTTTTTTTTCATTTGGAAAAAAAATCAAAAATCTTATTTTGAAGAATTTAGGTGCCTTTTTTTGCAATTCCCGGGGGAATTGGTTGAAAAAAACGACCAAGGCGCTTAGTTAAAAAACTTGGCAGCATTGTTAATTTGCAAGATGACATTTTGAAAATTGATAATTAACGGATAATTAACTGAGATGTCAAAATGTCAGTTTTGAAGTTCCTATACATTTTATCAATAACTTAATGAAAAAGAATTTGGTAGCACAGTTTTTATCCTCTTCAAAAGCTAAGCCCCGAGAATTCTGTGGGTTTAAGATAAGCACTCTTACGAAAAAAGGCAGTCTTCACATTTTTGTGAACAAAGTACGAGAACCACTTAATGTAAATATTGTAATGGCGGATTTCTATGAACCCGGGTATAGGTATTAGGGCGACACGGCTAATAAATCTGCCTATAACTAGAAATTTTCATTAAGTTTACCAAACCTGTTTTTTTCTTCATATTGGTTTTGACAGCAAAGTGTGAAAATACGTACAAATTCGTACAAATTTTCACGTTACCAAACACACCTAATTGGTGCTGCTCTTCATCGTGTTTGTTGGATGAAGATGACCAATCTATTTTATTATTATTATCATGGAAAATCAAATTTTTTTTTATCTATTCATTTTTTATCTCCAAAAATTGAAAACTATAACTCAAAAATGTCATTGGGGGCCTACACAACGCAGCACGTCGACAAGTCTAAATTTACTTGTCAAACTATACTTGTACGACATGGACAAGTGTATTCTGTAATGTCATTTTTATTTGGCAATCCGGAATCCTTCTGGAAAAAATGACGCTTCTGATTCTAAAAAGACGATAATTTTGCTTCTGGATTTGAAATCAGAATCGGAACCAGAAGCACTCACACATTCATATACTTGAACGTCAAATACATCTGTTGTCAACATTTTTCGAGAAACAAATGATTGTCAACTTGAAAATTTATTCATGGCTTAAACACTTTTAATCTGTACAAAGATTCATGGTTTTCATTCTCATTATCGTTATCAAAATCAGAATCAAAATTAATTTTAAATTGAATATGTGTTGAAAACAAATTTATAAATTATTTAGGTACATATGTATTTATTTTCAAACTTTTTTTATTAGCAAATACAAACTTGTAAGCTAATGACAACTTTCAAATTACCTGTCACGCACTAGCAATGCTTAAGCAAATTTTCCATGACACTTGTCACATTATGTTGCAAAAGGAGGAGACTTGTAGCTACTTGTCACACAAGTACTTGTCGCATTGTGTTATAGGCCCCTGTTACCTGCATCTGATAACATTTGAACTTTTAATATTTATGTCGTCTGTCTATGCGTTAGCATTTTGGTTACATTTGATCCCAGTTAAATTTGATCCGTTTTTATAGGGGTGAATAAAATTGAAGGCTTTTACTGTGTCAATTGCATTAAATGGGATGAACTTCTTAACTACTAGCTTGATTGGAATCGTGCATACCTTTATAATGGGTGATTTTTTTGCTACTTGGTTTTTGACGTTTATATTTTTGACAGATCACACATGACAAATTCCACGAACATTTGACATTTCGATTCAGTATTGTTTGCCATTTCATCATGAATAGACTTACGCCTGAACAACGTTTGCAAATTATTGAAATTTATTATCAAAATTCGTGCTCTGTGAAAAATGTGTTTCGCAAGCTACGCGAAACCATGCATCAATTGAGAGGCGAATTTGGTGAGCAGTTGATCTCACGTTTTGGCGCAGTCAATTGGCCACCAAGATCATGTGATTTGACCCCGTTAGACTATTTTTTGTGGGGCTATGTTAAGTCTATTGTCTATGGGGACAAGCCAAACACGATTGCTGCCTTGGATGAATTTAACCTGTTCAGGAGAACAGGTTAAATTTTGACGTCTGTATTTACCTCAATAATGTCAAAATTTAGACATGGCATCAAATTTAACGCACTTTTAACGCAATTGACACACGGCCTTAATGAGGCGAAAATGGGCATTTAGTTTATAAAGTTGTTTAAAAGCCTGTGTAATTTAATAGCGCTTAATGAGACTAAAAAAATCCCATTTTAAGGTTAAGCCTGTTAAATATTTAAAAGTCCTTCGTGAAATCGGCCATTTGAGTTTTAGACATATAGACAATTAGTTAAATTCTTATTTTTTTTAAATGTTCAGCATTTATTTTCAAAAGGACAAATTTCTGCATTCAGAAAGACACATACATATGTAATTGGGCCTTTGCTAACATTGTATTAATGTATACAATATTTGGTATTGTATACATTAATCGAATATCTCTGAAGTATTCAGCCCTATTGTGAGTTTGGCCCGGGATATCTTTTACCCGAAATATTTTTGAACGCACGGAATTTTAAAAGCTATTGCCAGTTTCGGCCGAATAAAATTCCATTTCGAGTAAGAAATTACATTGCGAATAAACATTATAAAATAATGTCTTTGATGGAATATTAAAATTAAAAAAAGAAAAAAAAAAGTCCCAAATCTCTCCCTTTAGCAATAGAATCCACTTAAGAACAACAACAAAAATATTTAGGTAAGTTTGTTTTATTTTAGGATACTCACCCAGAGTAGGTATAAACATTTAAACCTATAATGACATTTTATTCCGACCGCAAAGAATGCTTGCAATAGGGGAAATATTTCGAACACTTTTTCGCCTGAAACTCATAATAAGGGAAAAGCAAAAAGGGATTTTTTTTCGGATGGAAGTTTTTCCGGGCGAAACTAGCAATAGGGCTGATTAAATTTGATCAAACTAAACATAAACTAATTAGAAACGATTGCATTGCTGTTTTGTTTATCCATATTCTGATTGATTTCGATATCATAACGGTGCGTTTCTTGCACTTGTTCCCTTTTTTATTTTTTCTCTTTGAAACAATATGCATTAGCACTTTGACAGATTGCATCTATTGCCTAACGGTAAAATTTTAGTTCAAAGTGTAATATTATGGTTGACAACAAATTAGAAACGATTCAATTTAATTTAAGATTTATCGAAATATTTTAAATTATTCACAAAAATTTTGGTAAGTATTTATTGTTTTCCATTAATACTTAGCAAAAATCTACATTTGTGAGCAGTAAAACGATGAGGAAGGCAAGAACTGCACTCCGGAGACGCGAAAGGCTATTGTTGAGCTTAACAGGTCTGTCATATCATATAAAAGTATTGCAACATAGTTAAATTGTTCCAAAAAGATGGTATTCAATTCAATATGTCATCTTAAAAAAATATGAGACCACAGAAAATGTCCCACGAAAAAAGGCCACGAAAAACATCAGTCCACATTGACAAAACAATTGTACGGCTGTCGAAAGCAGACTCCTGATAAAGTGCCAAGGTCATTCAACGTGAAAATATGGATGGAACTGGTGTCAACATAACAAAGCGAACGGTCGCGTCGCACGTCGTTTGGTGGAAGCTGGACTTTACGGACGATTCGCACGCGTGAAACAGCTTGTCAAATTGACTCAAAGAAAACGACGCATCGAGTTTGCTAAAAACCATGGTGGTTGGACGACAACAAATAGAAATTTGTATTGTGGAGCGACGAAACAAAGATTAATCGGATTGGTCCCGACGGCAGAAAATACGTCAGGCGCCTAGAAGGTAAACAACTTGATCCCAGATACACTTCACCAGTAGTAAACATGGTTGGGGATCAACTTTCGTTTAAGGATGTTTTTCTTAGAATGGCGTTGGCCCAATTCATCGTATTGTTGAAATTATGAAGAGAGAACAATACGTGGAGATATTGGAAAACATAATGATTCCATGGGCCCAAGAAAACATGCCAGTCATTTCGACTTTTCAGCAAGACAATGACCCAAAGCATACTGCTAAGCTTACGAAAGAATTTTTTGATCGTAATGCTATTCGGATACTCGACTGGCCATCGCAAAGTCCCGACTTGAATCCAGTAGAACACCTATGGAGCGATGTTAAAAAGGCCGCTATTCCAGTGGAGCGATGCCGGGGCCTGATGCAGTCTATGCAAAGGTGATGTGGAGCTATATTGAAGCAGAGAGGATTTCCGACTAAGAATTATCCATTATAAAACATAATACCTACTGAGTTCAATAATTTGTTGGTACATTTTACTTTTGTTCTTATCATTTTTTCGCGTTTGTAATTAATAAGGTTAAACATTAAATATTAAAATAAAAACATTATAACTTTTGTGATATTTTTGTCAAAAATATTCCAAATATATACTCCGTCAAATAAAATTGAGGCTCGAAAAAACCCATTATCGTCAGCTAGAATTTTCAAAGAAGACCTGCAACTTCCCATAACACCAAGGACAGTTCAAAGGCGGATAAGCATGGTGGAGGGTATCTTATAGTCTGGGGGTTTTTTTCTTTAAATGGCCTTGGTGAGATTGTCAAAATTGATACCAAAATGACAGGTCCTAATTACATGAACATTATGAGAGAAAACTTAGCTTCTTCAGCGTCTAAATGTCGTTTGAAAATTATATTTTCCAACAAGACAATGAACCGAAACATACGAGCAAAGTGGCAAAGCAGTTTTTCGCTCAAAACAATGTTGAAGTTTCAGAATGGCCACCTCAATCCCCAGACCTGAATCCAATAGAGCATCTTCGGTCCATATTGGATGCCAGGATGCCCTTAGATGAGCGCCAAAATTTATCACATTTTTGGGAAAGTCTCCAGTATAAATGGGAGAGAATTCTATCTAATATCTTGGAAAATCTGGTCCGCAGCATACTCAAGCGACTTGCAACCATCATTCGAAACAAAAGGGCAGCCACAAGCTATTAATTGTTTTTTTTTTTATTTTTTTAGATAAAATTTCGAATTTGCACTTTATTTTGTCTTCTTTTTTTCTGCTAAATATTTCTTATTTTAATTTTGTTTATATTATGTTTATAATATATTAATTTGTTGTATAACAACTTTAATAAGAGAAATAATTTGTTTTTAAGTAAATTTAGATAAATCGATGTACAATAAACATGATATTATTCGAAGAATGATTTTGCACTGTATTTTGTTCAGCAGTGTATAAAAAAAGAAAAAAAAGAAAACATCAGCGAAATAAATAAAAAATACACTACTTTTCAGAAAAAAAGAAAATCGTTTCTAATTAGTTGTCAACGGCTGTACATACAGTGTTGGACAGAGAATTAGCACAAAATAATATATAGATTTTAAATAAGCCAGATTATTATTTTTGATTTTTTTTAAACATAATTTATTGTAAATTGTTTTATTTAATGAATGATGAACAATCTTAATAAAAAAAAATAATAGCAATTCAAATGCTATTATTGGTGGTCACAGAATTAGCACAATTAATAAATTAAATACTTTTTTAACTAAAAACTTCTTATTTTCATTAATATTTTGTTGGAAAACCTTTCTGTCTACCTACAGCTTGTAACTTCCGAGGAATACTCTCCTTTTTTTTATAACTTTGAACGCGCTCAAGGGATTATGAACACCCTTTATATGTTTTTCTTAACACAGCGCGGGAATCCGGTGGAAGAAGAGAAAGAAGGATAGGAAAAATTTGTGGCGCGATATTCTGAGACTAGAGCTGGTTGTTGTCTCAGATTTATCTCCAGGGATGGCAGCTGAACTAATGCGGAGAGAATTACCGTGTCTTATTTATTTATGTCCCTTATAATTCGCATTATTTTATTTATTTCGTTGTCATATTTTATGGGTATGCTAGTTTACTCAATCACATGTTGTTAGTGTTATGTATGCCTAAACAGCATGTAATGAGCAAAGCAGCAACTTATTTTATGATAATTTTTAGATTTGGTTTTTAATGGAATATAAGAAGACATAGACAATTGCAGGAATCGAACCACGAGGTTGACAGGCGAGCACGCAACTATCGCGCCACGGCCACCTCCGTTGACACCGATGAATAGGAATGCTGTTCCAGCCTTCTTTAAAAGCTTCCCAAAGTTCTCGTAAATTTTTTGTTTCCTCAATCCAACCTGATATTCTACATCGGTCCATAGATTTTTAGGGTCTGTGCAGGCCAAGGCGATAGGTTGATTTGGTGATCACTAATCCACTGCTTCACTAGCCGCGAAGTGTGCTTAGGATCGTTGTCATGCATAAATGTCCACGATAATGACAAATTATCGTCAGCCTAGGGCTCCATATGGTTTTCTAACATGCTCTTATGATGATGCTGGTCCATTCGCTGCTGTATTTTAACAATTGGCCCTACACCGTGCCATGAAACAGCGCCCAAACCATGATACACCCACCACCGTGCTTCACAGTTTTTACTGTGGATTCAGCTCCTGCTTTGGTGGAACCAAACATGACGCTTTCCGTCGGAGCCCAAACGGTTAAACTTGGACTCATCGCTCCGTATTCTCTAGCGAGGTTAGTCTAGCTGAAATATTTTTTTTGTAAACCAGGGGTTTGTGCTGAGCTACGTAACCAATCAAATCCTTCTCATTTAGTCTTCTACGGATAGTTCTGCTGCTTAATTATATACCATGGTCTTTATGCACTTCATCCCGAATTTCAGCTGACGTCATAAAAGGATTTTTTTTGCATAAGCAGCGATTATCCGATCATCAGCAGAACGTGTCTTTTTTGGTGGCGGGTTTCTTCGGGTGGCTTTGGTTGTGCCATGAGCTTCAAAAAATTTAATGGCATTATAGACTAATTTTCTTGGACATCCCACTAGCTTTGCGATTTCTTGAATTGTTTTTCCGTTATTTTTCATCGTTATGATAATCTTTCTGAGCTCAGGTGTGCAAGACTGTTGTCGACCCATCTAATCAAATAATATTCAAAATTGTACAATACAAACCTCTAGAAAAACTTACTTTAAATTTTAGATTACTTTTTTATTAAAATCTGAATAATATTACTGCTATTTTACAATTTACATTAACAATTTGTGCTAATTCTTTGGCCACATAAAATTTAGTAATGGCGATCTAATCTTCTGGAATAATACATAAACATGTGTAAATAAATGTAAATTTCCAAAGATCACAGGGTGATACAGCATAGTTTGTGATAGTGTGGAAAGTTTTTAAGAAATTCTTTTGTCAACTGGTGAAAGTATTTTTTACAAAAACAAAGTATTATGTGCTAATTCTCTGTCCAACACTGTAAATGCAATTTAAAAAGAAAAAACATTCAAGAATGCATCAAGATATTATTTCTAATGTTTAAAGTTACTTAAACTAAATTTTATCCTTGGTGGTGACTTTAATGCGAATCACAGCTTTTGGGGATCTAGAGTTATTTCTCAAAAGGGTCGAATGCTCTACGAAGCGGTAATGGAAAATAATTGCGATTTTCATTCGACTGGCAACACGACTTACTGGCCGACTGATCCATCGAAAATACCTGATCTTATTGATTTTTTTGTGGTCAAAGAAATACCCTCAAACAAAATTAGCATAACAGAAAGCTTTGATCTTTTCTCAGATCATTCTGCTGTTATTCTAACTATGAGCGAAAATCTTGTTAAAAATGAAAAACCACCCACGCTAACCAATGGGAAAACCAACTGGGAAGGTTTTAAGAAAGATATAGAGGATAACGTTGAATTAAGGGTTTCACTGCAAACGCCTCTCGAACTTGAAGAAGCAGTAGATAACTTCGTCAATATCGTACAACAAGCCGCATGGAAAAACACCCCGTACCAAAGAGAAATGCCGCGCTTTAAAAACCTAAAATATCCGCAGTAAGTAAAAGATTTAGTAAGAGAAACGAAAAGCACGTAAGAAATGGCAGCAAACTCGAGCTCCTCAACACAAGGTAAATTTAAATCGCTTGTGTAATTTACTAAAAAAGACGATAGCAGAATTAAAAAATTCTGAAGTTGGAAATTATCTTGAAAGCTTGACAGCAGGAAAAGAATCCAACTACTCACTCTTGAAAGCTGATAAAGTAACGAAGAAACCAAAGCTCCCAGCGCCTCCGATTAAGAATGATCAAAAAGCGACAAAGAGAAAGCAAACGTTTTCGCAGATTACCTGGAGAACACATTTAAAACTTTTGATGGGCAAGTACTCAACGAAAATTTAAATATAAGTTCTAACTCAAGCGAAAATTACATAACAAGAAATGTTAAGTAGAGAAATAAGAAAGGTTAAGTATAAGAAAGGTCCGGGATATGACCTAATTACGGCCGGAGTTCTCAAAATGCTTCTTGGCAAAGGGTTAATTAATCTTCTTTATAGCGGGTTTTCCAATAAGTGGTGTTATTTTGAATAGCCCGCTATTTCGGTAGCTGTCACTTTTGAAGCTGTCATTTTTTGACATTTGACAAGTAGTACGCTATTAATAAAAATGGAACGATACACGCTTCAACAACGCATTGAAATTATTAAAATTCACTATAAAAATGGTGAAAATTTGGCAGAGACGGTTCGTAAAACTAAAACATTTTTGGGTCGTCGTGAAGCACCTTGTCGGACCGCAATACAGAAATTGGTGGACAAATTCGAGCTGTTGGGACAAGTTAGTGATGTGAAGAATAAAACCCGTGCACGTCGCTCAAGAACAACTGAGAATATTGCTGTTGTAGCCCAAAGTGTTGAAGAAAACCCAGGTTTGTCCATTCCTCGTCGTTCTTTGGAATTAGGCATACCACAAACGTCATTACACCGTATTTTGCATAAAGACTTGGGTCTTAAGGCTTATAAAGTTCAGTTAACACAAGAACTCAAGCCGGCTGATCATCAACAACGTCGTGTCTTTGCTGATTGGGTCCTTGAAATGCATGAAAATGAACCGGAATTTCATCGAAAAATCATCTTGACTGATGAGGCCCATTTCCACCTCGGAGGCTACGTCAACAAGCAAAACTGTCGCATCTGGGGCTCGGAAAACCCAAGAGTTATTGTTGAAAAGCCTCTCCATCCTCAACGCGTGACTGTTTGGTGCGGTTTATGGTCCCGCGGGGTCATTGGACCTTACTTTTTCGAAAATGAGGCAGGAGCAACAGTTACGGTCAATGGATTGCGCTATCGAGAGATGATTAATGATTTTTTATGGCCTGAATTGGATGGTATTGATCTGGACAACGTTTACTTTCAACAAGACGGCGCTACGTGCCACACAAGCAATGAAACCATCGATCTTTTACGGGAAAAGTTTCCGGACCGTGTTATCTCTCGAAGAGGTGATCACAATTGGCCACCGAGATCTTGTGATTTAACACCTTGCGACTTCTTCCTTTGGGGCCACGTGAAAGATAAGGTCTACGCCAACAGCCCAGCGTCGATTCAAGACCTCAAAGATGAAATTCGTGAGGCTATCGAGGACATAGGGCAGCCACTTTGCGATTTGGTTATGGAAAATTTCATGAAAAGGATATGGTCCTGTAAGCGTGGTCTTGGCGGCCATTTGGCTGATGTTTATTAACGGCATACCTTCCTCTTTATAATGAAATAAACATCCGATCATTTATCTCCAAAAATGCCATTTTTCTTTGAATATCAAAATAACACCTTTAATTGGAAAACCCTTTATAATAAATGCCACTCTAAGGCTAAAGTACGTTCCGAGCCAATGGAAGGTTGCGGAAGTTATAATGATTCTGAAACCAGGAAAACCATCACATGATAAGAAATCTTATAGACCTATTTCGCTTTTGTCCGTAATATCTAAGGTCTTTGAAAGAATATTACTTCTGCGCCTGCAGCCAATAATAGAAGAAAAGCGCATAATACCTGAACATCAGTTCGGATTTAGAAGCAAGCATTCGACAATTGACCAATTGCATAGGATCACTGACGTCATTGAGAAAACTCTTGAAGAAAAGAAAATTTGTTCGGCGGTCTTCTTAGACGTATCGCAAGCTTTTGATAAGGTGTGGCACGAAGGCCTAAATTTTAAATTAAGACAAATTCTGCCTAAAGCACTTTATACGCTTCTAAAAGCATATCTAAAAAATAAACTTTTTAGAGTAAGACATGGAAACGATTACGCGGATCTAAAAAATAGTGGGTGGGGTACCACAGGGAAGTGTTTTAGGTCCAATATTGTACCTATTATTTACACGTGATATACCTCAAACAGAAGACACTTTCGTAGCCACGTTTGCTGACGACACTGCAATACTAGCAGTGGGCCAAACAATAAATGATTCTACGACAAAATTACAAAAAGCTCTGAATAATGTCAATGATTGGACAAAAACATGGCGGATATCGCTCAACGAAGTAAAATCAGACCATGTAAATTTTACGTATAAGAAAATTAATAGATTACCGCTATTTGTAAATACGGTTCAAGTTCCGTTTGCTAACGAAGCAAAATAACTCGGAATGACTCTAGACGCGAAATTAAAATGGAAACCGCATGTTAAAAAGAAATGCGAAGAGTTAAATAATAAACTCAGAGATATGTACTGGTTGCTCGGGAAACACTCTAAGCTCAGTATCGAAAACAAGCTAATTTTGTACAGGCAGGTGCTTAAGCCTGTCTGGAATTACGGTATACAACTCTGGGGTTGTACGCGAGATTATAATTTAAATACCTTACAAACATTTGAAAATAAACTCCTAAGATCATTTGTAAGCGCACCTTGGTACATTAGAAACGAAGATCTCCACAGAGATCTCGGGATTCCCACGGTTCGAGATGAAATAAAAAAATTTGCCCGAAATCATAGAAAAAGGCTATTACAACACTGCAATAGTACTATAATCGAAATTATAGATGAGACGAATTTAGTACGCCGCCTGCGAAGGACAAAGCCTTCCGATCTGGTGCACTAAACGAGAATCTGCTTTAAAATCGCGGTATAAGCAGGAACTATCACCGGATAGTTACCTGCAACACGTTAATTAAATTTGTTAAAAATAAATTGCTAGATAAGTTTCAGCTTATTTGCAATCGGGAGGAGGAGGTATTTTTAGTGCAGTAAGAATCTCACACTCCTATGAGCACGCGTTTTTCGGTCCTCATAGAGCCTTTTGAAGGTTTTACAACTACCCACGGGGAAAAAAATGTTTAAATGAAAGATATTTAGTAGTGTCCGACCGAAAGTAGATCTTTTAGCAAAAATATTCCATACTATAATTAAATATGTTTCTTACCATTATTTTTTTTTCTCCGTTCATAACCAGTCTCATTTTTAAACGTATTTACTGAACTGCGTAAGAATCTATTTGGAATCAATGACCCAGGAGATGTTCCTTTTTCATGGCAATCTGGGCATTCGTTTTCTTCTGATTCAAGTAACGCACTACGAACGCCTTTAATTTGGAAGAAAATATATTGAGCATAATAATATATTAAACACACAATGTATAAACACTTACAATCATCGCAAAATGAGCTACCACAACACGGTATCATAACGGCATCACGAAATATATCCTTACAAATGCTGCACAATAATTCATCTGGTACTTCTGGTTGCTTTTCGGGAATAAGAATTTCTTCCGCTATTGCTTCACTGTATAAAAAAATATATATAATATATAGGATCAACAGATAATAATCCGAACAGGTTTTTTTTTTTTTTTTGATTTCTTATGTACCACATATTCAATTTAATTTATATTTAATACAATTAACAACATTAATTTCTTTATAATTACCATGTTTTATACTTAAAAATAGTTTGTTATGTATCATTTTATTAGATTTGTTCTTAATGTCTATTAGAATGAAAATGAAACTAGATGTTCGATAGACTTTCGGTTTTATTCTTTTTTTTTAAGCGGTAACTAAAGAAACATATTTTTTTTAATAGAGTAAAACAAATTCTTAATTTTAATCACATAATATATTTAATAGGAGTATATATTTTATACATAACAAAAAAAAAAACATATATTGTAATAACAAACACTTTAGGATTAATTTTATTTACTAATTAATTATACCTTTAAGTCAAAGTCACTATTTATGTATTATATCATTCTGTTGAAAACTATAAGACCGTTTTAGAAAACGTCAAGTCAAAAGCCAAAAGTCTGACCAGCACATGATTGTCATTTTGTAACCCAAGAGTTATAGTCGTCAAATATGAAATTATCCTGATTGAAGAAATGATTTTTGCCTAAACACACTAATTTCTTTGAAAAGAGCAAACAATATGGATCGATCCTTTACGTTACGAAAATTGTGATTCAAAAATGTTCTGTCATTTTAATTAAACATCTATGGATGTACGAGTATTCATAATCAGGTAAATCAATGATTGGACGCCTAAGAAATTGTAACAAAATTAACTTCAGTGTAAATTATGTCTAAAACAAATCCAAAATCCGCCAAAATGGAACTATATTTGTATTTAATAAAATTGGGTAATTGCATTATGAAATGTTATTAACGTTAAATACCAGACTTGTGATGAATCTAATATTCATGTTTTTTTAAAGCTCATTCGAAAATTCTCATAATTTTTTTCCCAATATACGAGTATGTATGTGTTCCTCTGACCTTGTGTCAAATCTGGTAGTTCTAATTCTCTATTGAATTAATTGGGCTATGTTGGCCTAATAAATAAATCTAAGTTTCGCGAAATTTTATCGCTTTTTATATTTATTGGCTATTTTAGACCTAAAGGACTAATTGTAAATGAAGACAAATATTACATCAAATTACTGTACTACAAATAGTAGACTAGATTTTGTTATTTTAAATTTTAGTATATGGAGCAAAATTTTAAACAGTCATCGTTTAAAGAATAAACCCAACTCTAGTATTTAAAGCAGTTGTGTAGTTGCCAGCCCTTGTCTAACTGTATCTCAATTTTAAACACACTAAACATCTCTTCTAATTAAAGTAGATCTTAAGGGCTACGTCAGCGCTGCCGAAGTGAGTACTAAGGAAGTATTTGTACTCCCCTGAGGTGTACTGTACTCTCGTACTCCCTTCACTGCAATTGTACTCCCTTCGAAAATATTCAAATCATTCGCAAACATTTATTAAAGATGGCATTTCCGATTTAATGGGATACGTTCAACCCTGAAATAGTCTGAAGGTATTGATTCATATTTTTTGTAAAGAATCAGGCTACCATTTCTGATATCATACAAAATATAAAAACTACTAATATTTATACTTTTACAAAAGTATGCGGGAAATCTATTCACCGACATGAATGAAAATACAAAAACATGTTTATTATTGAAAATCGCAGATGCAGTCTCATTTTAGTCAGTTTCGTTTTTGAAAATCGTAGGTCTGAGCCCGACTTTTTTGGGCAACTTATCAAATTTTAAAGTGTGGGGATGACATTCTCTCATAAAGAAATTAAGTTCGAAAAAGTCTGGGACGGCTTGAGAATATTTTTTTCTTTTTATTTATGTTAAAGTTGATTTTCTCTTCAAAATAATTGTTCTAAATTAATTTATTTGTTGAAAAAATATTTTTCCACAATAACTACGAAGCTTTGTTTTTCCTTTATGACAAACGTTAACCTGACGATTGTTAATTTTCTGTCCAAAAATGACTGCCTACAAAAATTTACTAGGCAGAAATTGAAAAGAAATTGTCAGAAAGGGGAAATATTTTACTCTCTCAAGAGCACTCTCTTCTGCCCAAAACTATCAAATTTGTAAGTCTTTAACAGGAATTTGCAGAAATTGTTGTCAATTTGTGCCAATTGGCAGTTTGGGCTGAGTGATATGGAGCAGACCTTGTATGTGAGTCGTTCTCTAGTTCATCTTATAAAAATGTTTCCAAATCTTGTAACGGGTAATATTGTGGAGGCTCTTGAACAACAACGAGTTCTTCAATTGAATTTGGGAGAGTTCTAGCTAAATCTGTTGGCAATTAAAAATGCTCTTGTTAAACGAATGCTTATCTCATTGAAAACATTTATTGGTTCTTTAATTTGTACATATCATAGTACTGCCAACGCTAAACGCATGTGTACCAGTTGCATTTAATAAAAATAAACATAGAACCTGCTTAAGCATTGCCATAGTAAATACGCTTTTATTGGTAATATGTACATATATCTTCTTCAAAATGCACATGCATCACAATAAGTGGCCATCAAACGAGCTCTTGGGTATAATTATTACAAATAGGCTCGTAAAGTCTTGCTGATTGCGTAACAATAGTCTGACTTTTTTTTTGATTTTTGACATTTTTCTTTGCTTAAGTTTGTTTTACTTTTATTTTCAGCGGGTTCTGTTTTTTACCTTTAAGTGATAAATAAAATAAGTTGAAGTGCCAATGTTACAAATGTTTTAATCAATGGTCATTGCTTTTTGCATGAACGCGAAATACTCCCCTCTAATACTACCTTCCAAATTTTCAAAGCGGCAGCGCTGGGCTACGTTAATCAAACTTATGTTGAACACACCTTATTTTGATAGATAGAGTAATGGAACATCACAAACACAATAAATTTGTAAAATTTCGGAAAAATATTTTCATATGTAATTCGTTTCAGATAAACAAACAAATTGTTCAACAAGAGCAATTGAATGTATTACCAATCGGCTTTCGCGTACATATTTCAATTAAAAATCGAACCGTTTTTTTTTTTTCAAATCGGTATCTTGAATAAAATTCAAGGTCATCAAGTTCTTGGAACAGATTTGTTCGAACTTTATATAATTTTGGCGTTCTAAGCTTAAAATCTTTAAAAATATTTTATTATTATTATTACAACTTTATTAACAGGTAATAAATTACACAATTAATAATTATTTTTCGGCATAAGCTGCCAGGACTTTCAGCCGATAGAAGGAGTTATTTGAAATATAAAAGGTTTTAGGTTTTATTTAAAGTATATTTATATTTTAAATAAATATTAAAGTTAAATGAGGTTTTCAAATTTGATTAAAGTTAATATTTTATAAACATCAATAATGTTTTGTTCTGAGGGAACAGTTAAAAGATTTATCAGAGTAATAGTATTATACATTTTTTTTTGGTATTAGTTTGATAAGCTCGCAATCAACAGTGAGATGTTTAACGGCGAGGGGAATGTTCCGTTGCAGAGGTGGCAGAATGGTGGTTGTTCTTTTGTTATGTAGTGGTTGTGGGTGATATTGCAGTGGCCGAAGTCTTTTATAACATTTAATCATATTTTGGGATATATTAGACGGGTAGATAGTTTTTTCAGCATGAGGGTTGATCTGGGAGTAATAGTGAATATATTCTTCCCATTTTCTTTTTTTGATTTGGCAGGCTGGTTGCAAAAGATTTTTTCTTGCATCTTTTTTTGTTGAAGATGTTGAATTGTAGGATTGGTTAATTGAGGGCAGCTTTAGCTGTTTTGTCTGCCACCTGGTTTCCGGGAATACCGGCATGTTTTGGGTCCCTACTATGTAATTCGATTCTACAATAAATTGTTCGAATTCGAAAAATTTCAACTCGCTAATTCTTTATTAAAGCACTTATTAATTGAAAAGAACAGAGTTAATTGGAGATTATGTGTCAAAGAGCCGAATAAGCAAACAGTGGATGCTACTTTCCAATACAGTACCATTTAAAAATAGTATTGAAAGCAACTTTCGAATAGATGGATGCGAAAGTAGAATGAAGTTACATAGTAGGGCCCCAGGAACCCATATTATTTTAAGGTTTTTATTTCCTATTATTTTGTCTCTCAGTTGATCTATTATTTGTGTTTTGTTGTTCAGGTTTTTCAGAGCGGTGATTGTTGACAGGCTGTCAGAGAAAATTGCGGTTTTTTTTCTTGTTTGTGAACATTGTAGCTTTGAGGATAGCTAAGGCTTCGGCAGTAAAGATGGAGGTGGAACTTGCTAAGAGGTCTTTCATTTTTGTGTTTCCGAATTCGTCAATTATGGCAAAAGAAACCCCCTGTTCATTTTTGGAATCATCTGTAATAAGAAAATTCCATTCTGCCTTTTTTAAATTTGATATAATTGCCATAAAAATTTGCTGGTACATCTCGTTATTTGTTGTTGTCTTAGGGAACCTTTGTAGTTTGGTGTTAAAAGAGGCGGTTTTTAATCTTCTTATAATCTTCGTCTTCAGAAAACATTTTACTCTCATTTTTTGTTGTGAAATGTCAACTGAAAACATTATAGTTTAAGAAAGATAAAGAGCCTTTTGCTCTGTTTAAAGTTAGGCGACCTCTTTAACGTTGAAGTATACTTTTGTCGTTTAAAATTATCAAAAAGTCGAACTTCATTTTAAAACTCATTTAGAGTAATGTCTATATGTTTAAAATTTTGCGCTAATAAGTAAACATTAAAAAAAATGTTTGACAACATTTTACAGAAACTATCCAAAAAAATAACTTTATTTAAGAACACGCTACAGTACTTTGATGGATTTGTGTCAAACATTTTTTAATAATTTGATAATCCTATTTGTTATGTATAAAATTTTGTAGGTATACCTTCATTTGTAAAAGTTTTTTTTTTGACGAGAAAGCTTAGGTTATTTATTAGGCCAACATATTAAGCAACGAATTACAACAAAACAAAACTGCCAGTTTTGACGCAAGGTCCCTCTAAATAGAAACAGGATTAATCTAATCTAAAAGGATTTTTTAAAAATTATATATGAGACTGTATGTGGTTGTTGTCTCAGATTTTATCACCATGGGTGGTGGCTGAACTAATGCGGAGAAATTTCTGTGTCTTATTTATCTATGTCCCTTATAATTCGCATTATTTTTTATTCGGTGTCATATTTTATCGGTATATTAGTTTTACTCAATCACATGTTGTTAGTACTATGGCTAAACAGCATGCAATGACTAGTAAACCAGCAACTCATTGTATGAAATTTTATCTTAGAAGTGGTTTTAATGGAAAAATAAGAGGACATAGACTACAGCAGGGATCGAATCTGTGACCATCACCCCCTGATTGAACGTAATATCCTGTTATAGCCCGATTCTTCCCTTTATGAGGGGTCAGAAGTTACAAGTTCTGTGGCTTGTGAAAATTGTTTTCAAATATATTCGAATTCTTCAATATTCCCCACGAGGGTCACAAAAGAAACTCACCACAGCAAGGTACATTTTTTTACTTGCGGTATATGTAGGTACTATAGGGCAAGTTTTGCAGTGGAAAATAAACCGAACTCGAGATTTTATTCAAATTAGACATTACGATGATAGAAAACAATAAAAAAAAAGTGGGCCCTGCATTTCAGTGTGTCTGTTTGTCTATACAACGATCTACAGGCTAAAGGACTGAATCGATTTCTTTCCAACTTGTTACTTAAGGGTTTTAGGTGCCTGGCTCGATATTTTGTTTTAAATCTTTTTCTTTTAACTTAAAAAATAACTAAATTTTAATTAATTAAGAAATACCAAAAATGGTAAATCTCAATTAGCACGAAAGCGGCTCTAATGATTTTGATAAAAAAAAATCTGTTTATCTTGTATTGTCTACATTTTGATCAATAATAATTTTTGACTCTCATGAACTGCTTAACGGATTTCGACCAAAATGTTTATTCTTCAAAAACAAAAATTTTCGAAAAATATTTTTTGGAGATTTTTTGAAGAAAAATCAATTTTTTTTTTGTGTCTGTTGGAAGATTTTTTTTGAAATTATATTCTTAGTTTATATTATTAAATATTTAAAATTGCCATATCAAGTTTTTTTTTTAAGAAACGGCTTTAAAAATATAATTTAGCCGTTCTTGTGCTTACGATGCCATCGACTATACGACCAACTACGAGCGATCAAGTCGAGCATTTTATTATGAATGAATATTTACTTTTAGACATGACAGATATTTATATACATATATATTTTTTTAAATTTTCTTATGCTCTGATAATATAAAAAGTTAGCTTTCAAGGCTTAAGTTCTATAATAATATTGAACGCAGATTGATAACTACAAAAGAAATATTTGCTTGATTTTTGTCACCATTTTTTGAGCCAAAATTACAGATGAAACATTGTTTAAAATTACACAACAAAAGTTAGTCCAACTTTATTAATTGTGACCTGGTAAAGAAGTATATCGCAATTTCAATTGTTTTTGTAACTCTCAGAAGTTGTCATTTTAGAATCCTAAATAGTCACAAAATCAATTTCACCACTTCTTGTGACTTGTGAGGTATCACTGGCCCCCGTATTACAAATAACGAAACGAAAGTCATGACCAGTGATGTTCAAATTCATGTAAAAAATTATTTTTTACCTTTTCTACGTAAAAAAGCGTAAATAAGTGTAAAAATCCCGTAAAAAGTGTAAACAACCCGTAAAATAGGGTTAAATAGAGTAAATTAATGTAAAAAAAGAGAGAAAATAAGAAGTATTGTCATCATCAGTCATATGTATATATTTTGCTTGATAAAACTAATGTTGAATGTATAGATATTGCTACTGAAACTGAATAAATATCATATAATTAATAATTGAAGCATTTTATAATAAAAAAAACTTTGAAGGAAATACAATATAAAACTTGTTTTTATGAACAAATCACTATTTAATAAAACAAAAATATATTTTGTTCCGCGTTATTTACTTTTTTACGCTTTTTTACATAAACAAAGTAAAAAATCATGTAAAAAACGAATGTAAAAAAGTAAGAAAAAACTAGGTAATAAACTTAAAGTAAAAAAGTCGAACATTACTGGTTATGACATGGACCGATTATGGTTTACGATAAAGCTAAAATAAAAAAAAATCATTTTTTTAGGCGCATCCAACTTCATTCCTTCAATACTAAAGCTAATTGGGTTTGCGTTTGGTAAATTTATATTTTGATCTTTAAATTGATTTATTTCGTACCGATTCGAATACGTTTTCAGATTGATTTTTATTTGCTATAATATTGATGTATATTTGTTTTTTTGAACCAGCTATCGGTGTCAGCTGTGTTGTCAAACTGATGGCTGTCAATTATAATGCACAGTGGTGTTAGTAAAAGAGGGGTAGATCTGCCAAAAAATCCAGATATTCAAAATTGAATATATCAATTGTCAAAATCAGTTTTTTGACAGATCTAAATCAAAAATAAAATGATTAGTGGCACCAAACGATAACCACATAAATAAATACATGTGTCAAAACAATAAAATACGAGAGCCAAACGCAGTCGTAAGAGAAAACGAATATTGTTTAAAAAAAAAAGTAACGACTTTCGTAAAACGTAATCGCAACTTAACGATAAAGAGGTTAAGTTGATGATTTCATATTGAAATGAACAGAAGATTTTTTATTTGAAAGGATTGTTTGTACTAGTTTGTTCTATTTTACAATACGCCTGAAGCTTAATTGTGCTAATTTTGTTATCGACTTTATTATTTCGCTCATCTAAAATGAATGTTTGTCTGTATGTCCTTTATAGAATCGTAAACTATGCACCATGTGATGATTTTTAGCAAAGTTGTTGTGCATGAGCCAAAGAAGGTTTCTGATTTGGTACGACCAATTTTCGACAGATGGCGCCACTGTCATTCCAATGTCAATTCCATTTAATTGTGAAATTCATATCCGACTCACATTGAACAGACAATGGTTGTATTTTTTCTGCATCCAGTGCACATCGAGTTTAAAAGACTATTTATGTCAGCTAACTCAATCCATAAAAATATATAGAAAACTAAATGAAATTGTTCTGATTGCCACGAGTGAAATATTGTTGCTATGAATTCACGGTAGTTGCTACGAGGAAAAGTTCATTGCTAAGAAATTATTCTATTATTCTTCGTCTTTCTTTAAATTTATTTTAGTTTAGTTGGTGGCGTAGCAAGGCGGTCAAGGGTGCAGCTACATACCTAATAATAATGTGCGAATTTGAAAAAAAAAGAGTTTATCGTCGTTAACACCTTCATGCTGGGGCATAATTGCGAAAATATGACGTACATAAACATGTATTCTTATGTCCAGCTATTTTGGCGGATGTTGGATATTTGTTTTCGCTATTACTATATTATTACAATTTATTTGACAATAAATAATTTAAAAAAAATCCAAATGAACAAAATTGTTTGATATCTTTAATATACAGTGTCGGTAAAAAAATAGCACCACTGCTACAAGTTTCATTTTAAGTTCTTTAAATGAGTGAATAGAAAATAATAGCACTTATCGCAGTTTTCATTACAAAAAAATACTTTTTCTTGTGCATATTTCAAGGTAAGGCGGTCAAGTGTTAGAATTTGCTTATATTTAATTGGTGTCTTCATTTAAAACACAAAATTTACGGTATTTCAAAGCAAATGGGTCGTGGAAAGCATTGTGCCAACGAAAAGCGGGAAATTATTAAAAAAATGATATCGGAAGGTAAAACATGTGGAGAAGTTCGACGGTTTGTTGGCTATTCCAACAAAATGATTCGAAATGCAATAATATACACACCTAAGACCGAATCTCGTGGACGAAAACCTGTTATGAAGACATCATCAGGCGCCTAGTCCGAGAAAGCCATAAAAATCCCTTTTAACCTGAAACTGAGCTAAAAAAAAAAGGAGCTGACTATTACAGCTTGTGTGGAAACATTCGCCACTGATTGAGGGAACATAATTGAACTGCTTGTAGTCCAAGAAAAGTCCCTCTTTTAACTGCAAAACATGTTAAAAAGCCTTTAATATTTGCAAGACAGCATTTAAATTTGCCAATAGGTAAATGGCGCAACTTTCTATGGGCAGATGAAAGTAAAATCGTATTGTTTGGCGGTAAAGGTTCTAGTTCGTACGTGAGAAGACCTCCGAAAGCGGAATACATCTGTGGGCTGACGTGAAGAAAGCAGTCTCTGAAACCAAACCGACTAGTAACAAATAACTTCGGGCTGCAGTAAAGGTCTCCTGGGTGAATATTCCGGTAGAAAGGTGCCAAAATTTGATAAATTCAATGACCAGACGTTGTGAAGCTGTAATAGCCAACAAAGGCGAAATACTAATTTTGCTGGACTACCCCTGAAGAATAAAATCATAGAAAAAGATTCTTTATTTTTATGATGTTTTAGTTTTAAGTTGTGTGATGAACAAATGGTGCTATTTTTTTTACCGCTTATTTATTTGAGTTTTTCGAAAAAAAAAAAATTATTTTTTCTTAATAATTTGATGAATAAAAGTTGGAATTCATTTTTAAATGTGAATTTTTGGACTTAATATAACCTTTTTGCATATTCAAAGTGTCCCTCAAAATATTGGCTTAAACTTTATTTTTAAACAAAATATGGTTCTCGTAATGATGGTATTTTTTTACCATCTCAATTTTTTTTTCACTGCACAGCTAGACCACAGATGATGTTTTGGAACATGTCATTGATGAGAAAACTGCCCTATCGAAAATACTTGTACGTTAAATTTCTTATTGGCGTTTTTGACAATGAAAACGTTTTCGAAAACGGTCTAATACAAAACTGATAACTTATGCACGAGTATATAAAATTATCAGTAGAACATCAAAAAAAAATTAGTCAAACAAAATGTTCTCAATTTATTGCTATGTATTTTTATTATCTTCAAACAAATTATTTAAATAAAACAATAACTTTAATTAGTTAATTGTAAACTTTTGCATTATTTTTAGTTATTATTACACATTTACTTCTTCTTAAAATATGAAATAATTTAACTCTGGAACTTATGTAAATATTATTGATTGCGAATTCAGCGTGATCCAAAATCATTTAATGTTGACGTCATCCGCGGAGTATAAATAGTTGAATGATTCTTATTCCGCTCAATGCAAAACGCTCGAACATGGATGAAATAATATGCTGCGCCGAAATTTTCTAATACTGAAGCTTACCAAACTAATGCAATTTTACAGAGATTAATTTAGTAAGATGTTGAAAAAATTCATTTAAAATATTATGTGTATATGTATCTATATTCTAATTATTGCTTAATGAATTAGCATTTCCCATCGACACGTTTTTTACGTTTGATATAAATTCATATAATAAACTTACTTAAACTTATGTGTAAATTGGTATCTTATATCTTTCTGTCAGGTAAAAAGTAAAAAATTACATTAAAAAAAAATCGGATAAATATAAGTGAATAAATACTCTACTGGTCTGTATTTTAGTGCGTGATCACCCTAGTTTTAGGGTTAAGTCCGAGTTAACTCCTGCAAAGTGTTTTTTTTTTCAGTAAATTCAGATCCCGAGTTAACTCAACGAATCTGTAGAGTCAACTCTATGAGTAGATATTATTGAAAGATACTGGTCAAAAAAAATATTGAATCAATCTTCGAAACTATGGAAATGGCTTTCAATATTGCCCCCATCTCCGTCTCGATAGTAAAAGGGTGATTTCCATAGTATCACATATCGATTTCGATAGTTTTTTGACAGTTGAAGTTAATCCTTCACTAAAAAAAAAACTTCTATCTAGTTAACTCATGGTGACTTTATTTGCAGGATTAACTAACTCTGGTTTGAGTCAGAGTTAACTTAGTCACCGAAAAACTGGCACTAAATAGTTTGGTTAACTATTTCCAATAAAATCATAAATATGCAATTTTTTACCCAAGTCTGTTATACGATCTCAATTCCCAACTGATTGGATTATTCTCTTTAAAGAAATTTTAGTAACCGGAGTTTCAATGCAACATTAACATTTTTATAAGATTTTCAAAAACAAAAAACTAGTATTTCCTGTAAAGCTATTGCGATTTTCACCCGAAACTTAGAATTATAAAAGACAAATATTAAAAAGTATACCCATGGCATACTCGTACAATAAAAATCTCATCGTATTTTCCCCCTCACCACAGACGAATAAGAATCTACGAGTAGAATGTTTAGTTAAGGTTATAAAGTTTATTCATACATATTTGGTAATTTTGTACAAAACTTGTATGATATTTAGAAAGTCTATGCTTTTTTTGCACTGGCATTGCAGACCGCATTTTTACTTGCGATTATAGTTACTATAAGGCAAGTTATGGATTCGTGAAAAAAATCTAACAATCAAACATAACATTACGATCACAGAGAACACAAACAAAGTGGGTCCCATCATTCCGTCTGTCATTCTCGAGTCTACAGTCTAAACGGTTGGATAGATTTGCTTTAAAATTGGTGCATATTGTTTTTTCGTTTATATGCCCACACGTTTCTTTTCATTTTTTTAAATGACAAATAACAGTAACAAAAATCTTATTTTTCTCAAAAACAGCTCCAACGATTTTTATAAAAAAAAATCAGTTCATTAAAAAAGGGAAAGGGTACCTTTTGATATTTTTTTTTTTGGAAAAAATGGCTATTTGGTACCTCTAGTAGAACCATTTTTTTTTTTGGTTTTCGATTTTCTGGGAACGGTTAATTTGATTTTTGTTTTGAAATTTTCTACGCAGAAGCTCCTGGAAAGTTTAAACACTATTGTTAACCAAAATTTTTTTTGGAAATTATTCTTTTTTTTTGAAAACTCAAAATTTCGAAAACGACTCAATAGATTTTTTTCGAAACTTCGTTTTTGGTAGTTTTTTGACAATATCTTGAATAGTTAAAAAAACCTAATTTCCTAATATAAAAAACAACGGGACCTCCAAAACAAATGTTAAAAAACCGCTAAGAATTTTTTTTTTCAAAAACGGCTCCAATAATTTTTATAAAAACATGTGTGTGTTCCTAAATTAATACTGTCCACTTTTAAGTATAAAAGTATTTTTTTTTTGCGTACTTATTGACGGTACTTCTGGGAGTACATTAATTCAAAAAAATTTAATAAATTTATAGTTTTGAGTGAGGATTGTTTGTTTTTATTTATGTTTGCAAAAACATATTCTATGAAAAAAAAAAAATTTTAAGTGACCGGAAGGGTAATGCTTCCATCTTGAAAATCCTATTTTTTTTATTTTGCTTAATAACTCCCAAAATCTTTAGTTTTTCTAAAAAAGCTCTAAGATAATAAAATTATCTACAAAATGATATATTATCGACTTCTGTATGTTAATTCGTTCTTAAGTTATAGTGTACCAAAGTTTAATTATAAAATAAAATAAATATCAAAATGGATATATAGATTAAATTCATTCGTTAAAGCTCCTATTCGATACAGCTCCTATTTTAAAGAACAATTAAATTTCGGCACGCTATAACTTAAGAACGAATTGACATACAGAAGTCGATAATATATCATTTTGTAGATAAATTTGTTGTCTTAAATCCGCTCCAGAGGTTTTTCAGAAAAAAATAAAGATTTTGGGAGTTATTAAGCAAAATAATAAAAATAGAATTTTTAAGATGGCAGCATTACCCTTCCGGTTCCACAATAAATTTTTGTTTTCATAGAATATGTTTTTGCAAACATAAATAAAAACAAAAAAATCCCCACTCAAAAACATAAATTTATTACATTTTTTTGAATTAATGTACTACATCCCAATGATTTCGACCATATTTCTCCAAATCTATCAATTGTACGATAAAAATTGTCTGTATCTTTTTTGTGTAGAATAATATTAGGTACAATGCGTACCTACAACTTTTTTCAAAGGAACCTATAGTTTTCGAGTAGTTGGAAAAAACTGAATTTTTTCCCCCTTTAGGGTACTTTTTAGGAAATGCTTAGGACATTAAAATGAAGCTCTCCACCAAAATTCAGCTTTGTCGGAATTTTTTCGAAGTGAATGTCTAATTTTCGTGGACTATTTGTAAAAAACTGCTCCAACGATTATTGATTTTTTGTTATATATTCTTATTTATCCGTGAATTCAAATGGCATCTTTGTTTTCGCTCAAACTGTAACCACTGAGCATATAAGAACATTTAATTATGTGTATTATCCATTTATTTCTACCTTGTAGGTAAACATTTTTTTTACGAATTTTTGCGTACGTCACTGAATACTACATACTATGTAGGCCCTCATACATTTGTATATACAAATGTGTCCTTTGAAATCACATGAATCGTATGTATGCATATTGCATATCTACCAACCTATGTTGCATCCATGTACATTATGTAGAGAAATATGTCTCTGCTAACTTACATAATTAAAATCCATAACTTAGATTTAAATATACATTTGTAGGTAGGTACTTATGTAAATATTTCTTGAATAATCCATTCGACCAATTCATTATACTAAGCATCAAGGTAACCTTACCTTCATCGGCCTTAAGAGTTGTTAGCTACAAGAGCAAGTTCGTACGATCCAGTCGTGCATTTTATTTTTACTGCCGATATAGGTACTATATAGGACAAGTATTGCATTTGGAAAAGATTGAACTCGAGATTTTAATCGAACTTGACATTTTGATAACGGAGAATACGAAAAAAGAGGGTCCGGCAATTCTGCCTGTCTATAGGTCCAGCTACAGCCTAAGCGGCTGAAGCGGTTTTTTGAATGCTTTTTTTAGCCACAAAAATACCGGTACTTGCCATACAATTTTTACTGCCATCTTTATTATATCAAAAATATATTTAACGATTTTGATAAACAAAAGTGTGTGCAGTACTTTAGGTATAGTCTACATTTTGTTCAAAAATTTTTTTTTTTTAATATTTTGTTATTAACGGTAGCTGTCATACAACGTCTTTTGATTTTCGACTTTTTCACGGCTGTACGGATTTTGATAAACATTTTTATAGAGGATATCCTTCGAATTAAAAATCATACTGCACACCAACATTTTCGAAAAACAAAAAATATTTTTTTGGATCTTTGAAATTTGATAATTTTTTCTGAAATTTTTTGTTTTTAAATTTATATTATTTAATATCTGAAATTCACAAACCAATTTTTTTTAGAAAAACAAATTAAAGAAATTTTTATAATAATATATTTCCCCGTTTCTTTTAAGAATATTTTGATCATTTTGAAATTTTACAAACAACAAATTTGAAAGAAACTTTTGACTGTAAATGTATGCTTCGGATAATATTGGAAAATACATACAAAATTTTTCATTACTGAAAAACAAAACTCTGCCGGATGTTTAGTCCCATGTGCTCAAATGCTACAGGTTTAAAGAAAATTAAACCTTCATCATTGGAAAATCAAAAAAGGCAAGGTCTTTGAAAAACAAGCCTCTACCATTTAAATACACCTACTCAAAATCAGCATGGATGGATGCAACTCTATTCAAAACGTGGGTCTTTCAGAATTTTGGGACACAGCAGGTTTAAAAAGAAATGCCAAATCTTCAAAGTTACTAAATTCCGTGTTTGTTTAGCTTGAAGAATTTTTAAGAGACCAGACACTTACTATAAATGCTTTATTAATTTTGATTAGCGCGCCTAGTCATCCACCAGAAGACGAGCTCATTAAAGAAACGTATGATGGCAAAATTTGTGTAGTGTATATGCCACCAAATGTTACATCTTTAATCCAACCCATGGATCAAAATGCCATACGTATGACTAAGCTCTTTGATGGTTCAGCTTAGAAAAATTTCAAATTCCGGAAGGGACATAATCAATGCTCCAACAGATCTTAATATTTACGATGCTGTATCACTCATTGATTTCTCATGGCAAAAAGTATCCGCAGTTGTGCTCCACAAGTGCTGGAAGAGCATTTTATCTCCAAGTTCGAAAGAGGAGTTTGATGAGGAGGATGATATTTCACTGTCAGCTCTCCGTAATTAAGGCGATATGATCGTTGTACCAAATACGGTGACTCTTATGAGAAATATTTTCCCAGAGGTTAACACAATTTTCAATTGAAAATGTTTTAACCATTTTTTCAGACTGAATTCGCTAAACGATTTGGAGTCCTGGAATAATGTAGATGGAGTAATCCTTCAACCCGAAAATAATGATAGCAAGAATGTTGAAGAAATCAAAATTGTGGATAATGCCATGAAAATGCTAGTCCTGAAACTGAAGTTCAAAGAGTGAGTCATTACGAAGCTGTCGGAAATGTTTGGCATTTGCATCCAATAGGCAGAACAAAATGGCATTGAAAACTCTAAAGACCTAAGAAGTGTACGGGCAGAGGGATTCAATCATAACATTCAACGTCCAAAAAAACAAATGCATATGGGCGATTTCTTAAATATGAGCACAAATCTTTTTTTTTTTTTAATTTAACTATATGCCTGTAAGACCTAAGGTCTTTTAAATGCAACCTGAATTGCACGGCACAAGATTGGTACAGCGGATTTGAGAACCAGGTATTGACTGTCTCATTTTAACCCATGGGCGGCATCCAATTTAAATTGGAGGTATAGAAAAGAATGCACCTAGCGTGGGGATCGGACCCACACGTCTAAGTTAGCAATCAAGCACTTTATCCACTGCGCCATTGTCACCCACATCTGTATGTACTATTTATTCATATAATTTTAACAAAATTAATAAGTCTATAACTAATATGTATAGGTACATACAGTGGCGACAAAAAAATAGCACTGCTTTGTTAAGAAATTTGAAAAAGCCTTATGTCCCATTTAGACCTTCATTTCAATTTCAGTTGAGCTATCAGTTGAGCTTTCTGAACTGAAGCGTTTAACTGAAACTAAAACTGATGGAAACCCCATAAGTTGGCAGTTCAGTCATCAGTTAAACTGATACATAAATGCGTTTCAGCTCAGTCCTCAGTTCAGTGGGCATTTCAATTCCAGTTTTTTGTTTTATAATTGTGCGCGCACCAAAGAGATTTTGAGTACCTTTAATATGTTCAAGCACAGCGCGAGAGTTAAGAAAATAGGGAAGAATTTAAAAGGAAATACCGATGTGCATTGGTTTTAAAGTTCAGAATATCAAAATGAGTGGGAAAAATAGAGCATGGTAAATCATTCCACATTCGTGTTGTACGGCTAAAGAAAGAATTTCCGTACTTCACAGTACGTCCGAAGTTGGGCTCAATGGTAAACTGATGAGCATTCCTAGAAGCGCGAGTATTATGGTTGAATAGTTTGAAGGGGGGGGGGGGGGGGAATGCAATTGGATATTTCGCCGGAACATTGTTTATAAAAATAGCGATACCATAATGAAATACATGAGAGATGAAAGCTCTGTTTTGAATTCTATCTAAGAGCTTCAAGTGAGTTATAGGCGCTCCAGCCCAAATGTGAGAGATATACTCCAGCTTTGGACGAATTAGGGTCTTATAAATTACAGCCAGATCAGACGGAGAGAAGAATTTCTTGCATCTTCGAAGAAATCCCAAACACTTTGCAGCGTTTTTGACAACATCGAATATGTGGTCATTCCACAAAAGGTGGTCTGTTATGCACATGCTAAGGCTTATCGGTTTCTTCTATGCAAGTGCCACTCATGGATAGCGGCATGGAGGGTGGGTTATGCTTTGACGACAGAAGACAGCACTGAGTTTTTGAAGCATTACATTCTACACGGTTTCTTATTCCCCATGGAGAATGATGTCGAGATCAGAATTTAATGAGCTTTTCATAGGCTGCCGTTGCAGTTCTACATCCGAAGAACAAGGAAGTGAATATGCAAACGAATATGAAAAGCTGAGAGTACTATCGTCAGCAAAACAATTTAGTGGATAATAGAAGTGAAGGTCCAGATAAGAGGTCATTAATGAAAATGAGAAAAAGGGTCGGAGATAAAACGGAGCCCTGGGACACACCACCATTTATTTTATAAATATCAGACTTGAAACCGTCCAACACAAACTTGTATCGAGCGGTGCGTGAGATAATTGCTAATCCAACGAAGATATTCATCGATACCAAATGCACGCATTTTCGATAAGAGAGCTTGGTGCCAAATTCTATCAAATGCTTTCGAAATATCAAGCGCAATAATCTTACTTTCTCCAAAACGATGTAAAGATTTGTGCCTTTTCATTTCTCACTATTCGGTGAGATATACCATAAGATTACCAGTGGACCTATAGCTACGCAAGCCATACTGCCGGCCATTAAGGAGCTTTCGTTCTTCAAGATATTTCTTGATTCTTGGCTTTGAATCCACTGTTTTTTTTCTTTCAATGAGCCCTTTCATGAGTTCAATCGTAATCGGAAAGTCTTACGAATCACGAAAAAAGTTATCGCAAAGTAAAATTTTAATCGTTAATATGTAGTATGAGTCGTGCATACGGTCAAGCATTCCACAAAAGCATTTATGCTACGATTTCTCAATTTCAAAAATGAAGGTCTCTCAAATCCTTCAATAAATCGAAAATTAACATGTTCGAGGAAGAAGGTTGTTACTACTCTTCACCATTGTCAAAAAGCAGGAGGTGTTCAAAACAAAATACGCAATAATGATCTAAAAATTAAACAAGCAATAGAGAAAGATCTTGGTGTGAACGTGTCTGTTAGGACTATTAAAAACCGCCTCCGTGGAAAAAATTGTTTGGAAGAATTGCCAGAATTAAGCCACATGTCGCCAAACGCTATTTGCCACGTCGTCGATTAAGTTTTGCAAAGGAGTATATTTCAAAAGAATCGTGGGTGGCCGTGGCGCGATAGTTGTGTGCTCGCCTGTCAACCTCGTGGTTGCAGGTTCGACTCCTGCCGCTGTCTATGTCTTCTTATATTACATTAAAAACCAATTCTAAAATTGTTCATAAAATAAGTTGCTGCTTTGCTCATTACATGCTGTTTAGGTATAACGCTAACAACATGTGATTGAGTAAACTAGCATACCCAGAAAATATGAAAACGATATAAATAAAATATAATAATAAAATATAATAATTTATTTATGTCCCTTATAATATAAATTATAAGGGACATAAATAAATAAGACACTGTAATTCTCTCCGCATTACTTCAGCCGCCATCCCTGGAGATAAATCTGAGACATCGACCAGCTAAAGTCTCAGAACATCGCGCCACACATCTTTCCTATCCTTCTTTCTCTTCTTCCACCGGATGCCCGCGCTGTGCTAAGAAAAACATATAAAGGGTATTCATAATCCCTTGAGCGCGTGCAAAGTTATAAAAAAAAAAAAAAAAAAAAAAAAGATCAAAATTGGTGGAAAAATATCTTGTGGACGTATAAGTTAAGTTTAGTCGCTTTGGATCGGGTGGCGGAAAATATGTGCGACGCACAATGGGGCAAAATAGCCTTAAACGACACGTAAAAAATCAGGAATATTATCCAAAGTATAGCATCAAAAGTGTTGAGCATGGCGGGCGTAGCATTCTTGTTTGGGGATTTTTTTTCCTGGTATGGCGTGGGCTCACTTCATAGTATAGAAGGTAATATGGACCAGATCATAAAATACAAAGCAATCCTGAAGAATACAATGCTACCGTATGCTGATGAAGATATACCCTTGAAGTGGAAATTTAAACAGGCCAACGATCAAAAGCATACCGCTTGGTCTATTAAGCAATGGTTATCCACCCAAAAAATCGCGGTAATGAAGTGACCAGCTCAATCCCCAGATCTCAATTATATTGAAAACTTGTGGAATGATGTGGATAAAGAAATCAATAGATGCGCTAGTTCAAATTTGGACAAACTTTGGCAGGTAGCTTAGCTGTTGTACGATTTGAGTCTTGTTTTAACTCTTAAACGTTGTGCGTCGCTGTGATTAAAAATAAAGGTTATCTTACTAAATATTAACACATAATTTTCTTTGTATCACGATCAAATGTTATGTTAATTTAATTGTTTTTCTTTTTCTAATGAAGTGTGGTATTTATTTTGTCCTAAAATAACTTCACTTGTTTCCATAAATAAATTAACAAAAAAGAATATTTTAACAGTGCTTAAGTTTTAATCACAAAAAAATACTTTTAGTATTATTAAGTCCATTTATAGGTGCATGCATACTTATAGGATGATAAGAAAATAAATATTTTAAAAATATTTTTTAAAACCCATAAAAAAGTTCACCATCTTAAAAGTCACACAAAAGATAAACATGCCTAATTTTTGACACACAAAGCGGTTACTATTCAAAATGGGTGACACCTACTTCAACAGCACGTCTCCCATCGATAGATCCACATATTGACGGAGAACTTACGAACGCGCAATGTACTATTCAAAGTATATAAAGACAGAGTGATATATTTCGTTTTCGGATGAGTCATTTTGAGGCAGATTATCCAACATATCGTTGTTCTTACTACTTTATAAAACAAATAGTTCTTTCAAGTGTAACAAAGTACTAAAAACTTTGGTTACAGGAATCATAGGATACATGTGCTATTTATTTTGTCGCTACTGTATATGCAAATGAACTTAAATATGTTTTTTGTTTGTTCTTAAGTGAACTATGAAATAAAATAATGGAAAATACAATTGTACTTTCTATTAACCTAACCCTGAGCCTCCACAAACAATTTTTATTTTTGTTTTTATTTCAGCAAATATAGCAGACATTTATATAAATTTCTTTGTTCAGTGGGCGAATAATTTCATGAAATCTTATTCAAAATCAGAGTGCCAAGCAAACAACACCTATTGTATTACATTTTCGGCCTGGAATTCCAACTCAACCCATCAATATACATTATGCAAAGGTAAAAAGCACAAAAATGTTGGTCGAACTAACATTAAACGTCAAGTTATTTCTTCATTTATTTCCACAGAGATGGTAAGAAAAAAATGCCAAAATCGATTTCGTAAAATAATTTGTTTCATAAAATTTGTGGTCTGCATTGGAAATTTTCATTGCATGCTCGATTTTCTGAAAGAAATTATAGCTTGTGGAGGTGCAGGGTAAAGATTTGTATGAAAAAAAAACGTATTCGATATAACGAATTGACTTTGAACATAATATCATTCGTTATACTCGACCACCACTGTATGTGGTTGTTTTTACATTTCAGTTCTTCAGATGAATTTTGCTGTGCTTTTGCTAAAAATAATTTGAAGTTGAAGGGTGGAGACAAAACCGTTTTTCTATTATTTGTATGGAAAAAAAAATCAATGGCAACACTTTTAATGTAAACACGTGGCAAATTTAATATTGCAAAATGTCTGTAAAGATAATGTAATTTGACCGACTCGTGCACGAGATTTTGAAATGTCAAAAAGCAGCTTCTTCTGCAGCTGCATTGTGTTGTGTTCATAATATTGGGCACTATTGCGGTTGTGGATCAGCGATCGCTCAACGATCATCACCATCGACAGATATCTCAATCGGTATTGCGTAACTTGATCGACTAGGATATGAGTTATTGTGAATGAAAAAGTATAGATTGTGAATTGTTTTTAGCTTGACAGATTGATTTTTTCCATACTGGATTGTTTATTTATTTATTTAGTTTGGAGAATTGTGTTTAAAAGTGTTTATTTTTAGAAAAATATAACTTAAAATTTAAAAAAATGGGTACAATCGAATCGTGGTTTAGTAACGCAGATTCGGAAGAAGAAACAAGAGATGAAATTTTTAAATCCTTGGAGTAAGATGATAAATTGTACGAATTTACTTGATTCTGTAGTTTTTTTTTTCTTTTCATTTATTTGTTTTTTCTTGTACATAGATTTGTTAACTATTTTCGATTATCGAAGCCAGCCTTTATGGATTTGCTTTCCGAAATCGATGAAAAACTGAAGCGGGAATAAGGAAATCATCAATTCCCAACATCCTTAAATTGTGCGCTGCGTTGCGATTCTGTGCCCAAGGATCATATCAACTAAGTGTTGGATATGATTTTTTCATTGGATTGGGTCAATCGACTGTATCCTTAGTCTTAAAAGAAGTGCTTAGTGTAATAGAAATACACATATGTATGTACAGTCAAAATCGGTTATAACGACATCGGCTATAACGAAATATCGGTTATTGCGAACTAATCTCTAAGGCCCGAATCGAACTTAGAATCTTGCGAATTCGCTAGTTTCGTATTACGAATAGCGATTCGCGCCAACTGAGCTCACTTCAAATGTCAAAACTTTAGCGAATTTGACTATCGAGGCATTACAAATAGCGAATCTTCGCTAATCTAACCCATATATGTGTGATATACTATCGAATCAAAATATTTAGTGATAACGTTAGCGAATTGTTGTGCCGGGAAACATTTTCTATTTATTGTTGATAAAAGTTTTAAGTTAACTTGTATTAATCTGTAGCTAGTTATTTTTCTCAATGACCGACAAAAGAAGTATTTATGTGCAAATTGTGAATATTTTTAAATAAATAAAAATAATAACTTATCATAAGGACCAATGCAAAGCAATTGCAAAGCTAGTTAGTTTGATGGAATCAAATGCGGACGTTATGTAAATGTATAGGTGTGTTTGGTTCTTCGAAGAAAAACCAAAAAGATTATTGGAAACAATTTCCGGTCGAATTTAACTCTCTTGAGGCTCCCATTCGTGATGGAAGAATTGCATACGTTACTAATGGGGTTTTCGTTTGGTAAATTTATATTTTGATCTATAAATTGATTTTTTTCGTAACGATTCGAATACGTTTTCAGATTGATTTTTATTTGCTATAGTATTGTTGTATATTTGTGTCTGTGAACCAGCTATGGGCATCAGCTGTCTCGTCAAACTGATGGCTGTCAATTATAATGCATAGTGGTGTTAGTAAAATCTGCCGAAAAATCCAGATCTGCAAAATTGATTTAAAATCAAAAAATAAATCAATTTATTTGGACAATAGAAGGCAAAAATTGTCAAAATCAGTTTTTTGACAGATCTAAATCAAAAATAAATTGATTTGTGTTACCAATTGAAGTTCGCTAAATTATTCGCAACCTTTAGAATGTTCGATTCGCTTTTCATAATGTGGGCCTAAGTCCCGACTAAGGTTCATGCTAATTGTACTAAACAAATATCGGTTTTAACGCCTATAACGAACTATCCCTTATAACGAACAGTTTTAAATTGAAAATTGAAAAATCTATCGTTTATAACTAATATTATTTTTGTTCGTTGAGCCCTGAAGTCGTCCTAGGGTCGACTACAAGTTTAGCCAGGGCAACTTGAGGTAAATGAATAAAAGTCAAAGTCACATGCGATCTGAGGTAGGAATGGGCGATATTGAGGAGAATATCGAGTACTCATCATCGATGTTAATAGTTATCGAATCGAAAACATGGATGTGTTGAAGGGTTTTCCCTTATTCTTCCTTCAACATCGATATTGAATCATCGATTTTTTGTTTTAATATCGATATTTCAATAACAAAGATGGACTTATCCACCATCCCTAATCTGAAGCCATTGTTTTGTTGTGAATTCTAGTTTTGTATGCAAATTGTTATTTTTAAAATGGAAATAAAACAATACTCAAATTAATTTTCAGACACAGACATTAAAAATGGAAAGTTTTGAAGTTAGGGATTGTGCATAGAGTCACAAAAAATGTACTAAGAACTTCAATTCAACATATTTTATGTTTTAATTATTAAATGACATAACTCTTGGGGTTGTCAAAAATACCTGGATCGACCCTAGGTAAAGTTTAACGAACGAACCTATTATAAACAAATAAATAGGCATTGGAAATTTCATGCATTTCAAACAATAAAAATTATACGCCAATTTATTACACAGCGCGTGTTAACCCCTGCGTGAATGAAGTGCGAAAGAGAAAGAAATAACGAATTGATGAAACAGAAATAAATCTATCTGAACACGCGGGGGTAGGATTTTCCTTGCGTGTTTTTGACGTTTCTCTTTCTACACTTTCTTTCTTTTTCAGATTTGTTTCATTTATTTTCGCTGTAGATGAATGAACACCAATTCAAATGGTTGACGAATTTAAATGGAGCAAAGAAAAATCTTCTAAGTTTATTTTAAATTACTAAATGAACCCCATTCTTACAATCCTTGTTTTTGTCATCCGGAATACCTATATAAATATTTTTGCCTTCAATTTATCTTTTAAAAATTATTTTTTGTTCAATATTTACACTGGGCAAAGAAAATAAAATGAAAGATAGCTGTCAAATAAACGCGCAGTACTGAAAATGAGAAATATGCTTCGTGTAATAACACAGGCGTTACAGAAAAGAAGTTCAAAAGAAAATAACCAAGCCTTGCGCGTTACAGTCACGCGCTGTGTAATACCTGACTTTCGAATTCTGTTTCTGAGAGGAACATATTTTATATAAAGAAAGGTTAAGTGCGTTAGTTTTTTTTTTTTAATGAGTTTAAAACGAATGTAACAAATCTGCAATAATTTCAAAGCTCGGAGCTGGTGACTAAAATAAAAAAGTTTGTCGACAAAAAATGGAAAATCGGTTATATTGAAACACCGGATATAACGAACAAATTCTCCAATCCTGTCGAGTTCGGTATAACCGATTTTGACTGTATTTCCAAAATGGATACAATTTTCTTCCGAAAAGTGAAATGTATTTTTTTTTTAAAATTGGATTTCCAGGAGTTATTGGGTGCATTTATGGCATCTACATCGAAAATTTTCAACTTCAAAAAAAGAAATAAAACAAGCTTATTACAACAGGCGATATCACTATTTGTATCCACGAAATTGACGAGAGCTTTTACAGTCCAAACAGTTTAGGTTTTATCTGCGGAAAAATTCCTAGTGAGCTGAATTTTTGCATACACTTTTATTACGGTGTTGTAATGAAGATGTTAAAAATCGACATCGATATCGTGCCGGCTAAAATATTATGAAGCTCAAAAGCTCACGAAAATCAGTTCTTCGCAAATATCTCTCGACCTATTGCTCGGAGGTCAATAGTGGTCAATATAAAAATTGTTCCTAATAAGAATTCTACAAAAACATCTCTTGCATTTTTCTGTAACGTCAACCGTTTTCGGAGTAGACCGCTCAGAATGCGACTAGAATGCACTCACATACGGTATTGTATACCGTACACCATGTTGTAAACTCTATTGCTTTTTATTAATGTTTGTAAGTGTCTTAAAAACTTTTATCTGATATTTGGACATTTCGGGAAAAATGCACTTATCTTATAGAGGTTTAGGAACTTAGTAAAGTCTACAACAACTTATCCAAATGACCTCAATCGGCAGATGTTCCGTATTTCATTGTTCCGAGACCCGTCCCTATATACCTGCTACTGCCTGTCGGACTGTGTTTAGTTCAGTTGAAAATTATTTACAAATTATTTAAGTTGTTTTCTGCTCTTAAGCAGTTCATAATGAGTGATACCTATTTTATATGTTATGAATTATTACCGGATGGTGATGTCGTAGAACTTAGCAGTGGTCCATAAAACAAACATAATTTTTTGAAATCAAAAGCGCTGATTTTTTCTTAAGTATAGTATTCGCGCTCAAATTTCGATCCCATACAAATTTTTTTCCAAAATTTAGCCAAGCTAAGATTTAGCTAAGCATTTTAGCGGAGAGGTACGCTGTTCCAGCTAGGAAGTCAAATTTTTGGTTATAGAGGTTTATAAGATAAGTGTATTTCATAGGTCGCGAGATATTTGTGAAAAACTGATTTTGTGACGTTTTGACCCTCATATCTTTTTTAGCCGGCACGATATCGATGTCGATTTTTCACATCTTCATTACAACAACGTAATATAGGTGAATACAAAAATTCAACTCACTAGGACTTTTTCCGCAGATTGGGGTTAAAATGTCTAAAATGACTGGACTACTATTTGTTTTTTTGTTGAAACTTGTTTCGCCCTGCATTAAAAATAAATAATTAAAACCATTATATTCATTAACACTCATTTTGTTCCCGATACAATTTATAAATTGCCCAATAGACCGCGCCGATCACAAAAATGTGAAGGACAACGAGCGATCGGATTTTGATAGTTGTCAAACGCAATCAATATCCGAGATACCGATTTCTAATTTTGTCGATCGTTGATCGCTCGTTATCGAATATCGAATGACGATCGACAACAGAAATAGGGTCCATTAGCTGCGTTTAATTATCTACGGGTATGGGCTTGAGTTATTCTTTAGCACGTTATACAAAAACAACACAAGATCCAGGTTTCTGTCGGGGTTTCTATCTGTACGAGTATTTGCAAATATGTATTAGTATTAAGTTTGGCGAACAAAAGTATATTTAAGAAAAAAATTGCATAACCCAGATCGTTTTATTTTCACTGGGTTCTCCTTTTGGCAGATATTTTCATTATTATTTTGCCAGCGAAGGAGAAGGTGCTATACAATAGGTTGGTTTTCCTCGTTCCATTTCCATTTCGTTTTATTTGTAACAGACTGGGTCCCTAGTTTAGCATTCAATTCTTTTACATGCCCACTCAATTTGTTTACTGAGTGTATCCACTAACCTGATTCTTCTTTACGCTCGTGTAACCAGGCACATAGAAGCAATATTTTACAGGCAAACAGTGGGGGTTATCGGAATTTAGCAATATAAACTTCCCAGAGTTAGAGTTTTGCTGTCATTACATACAATTTTTTGTTCAAGAGAAATTTAATCCGTGGGAGATTCACGATCGCAAGACAGATTTCGAGAAAATAAACTATTCCGTGGGAAATTAAATTCTCGGTAGAACCTAATAACAACATCAATCAGGAGTTGATATAATTAAACTCAGCAATCGGAGTGAACATAAAAGTGAACAAAATTGTTGAAATGTTTAGATGGCGCTTAATTGGATTATCGTTTCGGAAAGGTTGGTTAGGATGTTCTCTGGATTGCATTTCATGCTAAATCAAATCAGATTTATGTACTTTTTAACTAGAAATCCATATATTATGAAGGCATTTCATTCTGAAATATTTTCATTTTACAGTCGACATTCGAATTTAATTACAGTCAACATTCGAATTTAAATTTAGATTTAATTTTGGCCCAGAAAAGTGAGCTTTTGTATAACATTTGGAAAGAAATATTCTAGATAACATGTAAAATTTCATGTGGTAGGTAATCAACTTGATCATAAAATTCCTGTCACAGCGAGAGTCAACTCATTGGTGAGTGTTCTGAATTAATGATCACACGACTTGACAATTTTGTCTTTTGAGACAAGTTGACTATTTCGACTACTTCGACCGTCGAATCGTAAATAATCTATGTACAAGACACATCATCTTTGTTCCCGTCAAAACTAGGTGTAGAATCGAATTTTCGAACGCGCCCAAGTATTTTTCAGTTACTTTTTATCACTGTTGTCAACTTTAAATTTAATTTAAAAGTGATTATAATCGTCTTGGTGAATTTTTTCGGCTGCGCTGGTTATAATCTTCACTAAGCACGGCTGAAATCTCTTTCTTCAGAAGGCCACAAAATTTCATATCATTCATTCTAGGTTTCCATAAAGAATAGAAAGATATACAAGACGTTTTCATTTGGTCTGATAAGGTTGAGAACGAAAGAGCCACTGATGTGGAGATTGTGTATTTTAAGAAAAAGTAGTACATACTTGCTTTTTCAGCTTCTCATAACTCACAGAACATCTGAAAAATTCAGATTAATTTTCTAACATTTTTTTAAAATCTTAGATAATATCTCAAGAGACACCGGCTGTGTATATATAAAAAATAATTATAATTATCCAGTCTGTTTTCTGAGATTTCAGGTGACTTGGACCTTTTTTTGAATGAATAATAATTTTTTGGGGTAATGATGCACTGCCACCTTAAGTTCTATTGTGCCTCTTTGTACTGGAACTGGGTGAGATTTCTCATTCTACAGTACGTCCTACAAATTAATTCCTTTAAGAAATTTCAGTATTTGCGGTATTTACTTGCTACAGAGCTTAAACATTTAAGTTAAAATTTTGGAACTTATGTTGTTTTTAGGCAGATAAAAAAGTAGTCCATTATTCTCAGAAATAAATATACATAACTAAGACCCAATTTTTCTAAGGCAGTTAGTTGCCAGAGGAATAAGCATACTTGAGTGTTAAACAACCGGATAACAATATAGAATTTTTCAATCAAGAAAGAAGAATCTATAGAATAATTTTATTTGAACTTCACTTTTATTTCGAGTATCGAACTTTTAACTAATCTTTGTTTAACGTTTATTTCAAAGCAATAATTTTTCAAAGTGTTTTTGACATCGAAAATAGCTATTTATTTTATTCCTCAGATAACTCATTATTCCTATCTAAAATGAGCAGATGACTTTATTTCTAGATTAAGTTGTATGTTGTATCTGACTGTTGAAAAACTGATGTTTTTCTGTATCTGGAGAATATGTACTAACTGACTGCTTAACTGACTATTGAAAAATTGGCCCTAACATAAATAAACACGTTGCTCACTTTTGCTACCAAGAAGTGAGGTTGACTTTTTTTGTTTTAGTAAAAATTAAAAGGTTATAAGTGGAAAATGAATTATATTTAAGAAAACCTGTTTATAAACAAATTCTTCAGCTCTTTCAAAGTGTAGGAGTATAATATGAGTGCCCAAATGAGTGCATCTCGCTTAAGTGCCTTAGCCGCATAAGTATCTTTATTTTTTTAGAACCAAAATTCTGAGGATTTTTTCATATAAAATTCATCTTATAAGTAACTTCTGCTTAACTAAATTTCCCGCTTAACTGCCTTTTATTTTGTATACTTTTATTGAAATTTACCTGACACAAATTCTTTTAAGTACACATTCGAAATCAGCTGATAAAATACAGAAGTTTGATTTCCTTCCGCGCTTCATTTTGTTTTATGCCTTAAAATTCATAAATAAAAGAGTAATAATCTTACAATGATTCCGGGACTAAATGCCATTAAAATCTATTTTGAATCAATAATTCAACAAGTCCGATTAAATATAATACAAAACATCTTCCTAATTAACTATATATGCCCCAGGACAAAATCTTCCAATTTTAATGATTAAAATTTTTAAAATCCATGTAAAATGTACTGAACTTAACAAAAAGTGCGTATTGATAAGGCCACCACTAACCAAACAATGACTCCAAGTGAGATCCCCGGGACGAAACACAAATAAAGGCCATTAAAAGCTATTTTGAATTAAATGTTTTTTTATAAAAAACTTTAGTTTTAATTTCTGTATATGTGCATATAGAGATAAGTACCTATGTACACTTAAGCGGGCGTTTTATAACAGCCTAACCGTCATAAGTACTTATAAAAGTGGGGTTTTTAATGTGAGGAACTTATCCGAGTTGTACACTTAAGCGGGCGTTTTATAACAGCCTAACCGTCATAAGTACTTATAAAAGTGGGGTTTTTAATGTGAGGAACTTATCCGGGTTTTACTGTATTTCCTTTATGCTTCGAAGAATACATTCCTACATATATACAATATACAAATAAAAGTAAATTAGTTAATAACATGCATGTAAATAAGGTTTAAAAAAATATTTAAAACTCAGTAAAATAAAATGTTTCTGCAACTTTCGAATTGAAAAGAACTTTTCACCAAGAAAGAGGAAATTAATATTATTTATACAAGTTTTTTCTTTATGTTAGTAGTGCATATTTTTATTTGTTTTAATATTAAAAATGTTGATCATGTATTATATTTGAGGATTCTCAACTCGAAAATAGCTTACAATCATTAGCTACAATCTTTGACATCCAACATCTGGTAAAAAACTTTCAAAATAAACTAATACAATATTCCCACTAGAGCGAAATCCGAGATTTCAGTTGGAATCTTTCAAGATTTCAAATTATGCTTTAAAAATCCAAAAATGAAATGCGAGATTTCGTTTCGGTGGGAACGCATTGTATAAGGGAAGGTAAATTTCTCACAAGACATTGAATCTTGTTCACAGTTTGCTTAATTCCAACATTTCATTAAAAAAAATGGTAAATCTTTTTCCAAGGTACCTAAAGCGCTTAGCGCTCTTTGGAGAAGAATGAAATTTCACTTTTTCACTTTGGCCCACATAGCAAATAAATATAAATTTCAGTAATAGCGTCTGCAATAATGGCCGAAAGAAATATTTCTAATGGAATCTCGGCCTTAGGTTGCATAGTAGCAATATATGCTAAACGCTTTGGAAGGTGGTATAGAGCCTACATAAAAGTGATTTTGTTTCGAAAAGTCATGTGACATCGCCCATATAAATTTCCTTTTTTTCAAGGGTGAGTAAAATTGTATTTTTGACATGCAAGATGTACCAACGATGATGCTGTGTGCCAGTCTTGTCTCTTTTCTCGATCGTCGACGGAGCAAGATATCTCTTGGAGCAGCGATTTCTGCGATTTCAATGAACTACACATCACATCACATGATCGGGTCTAACTTAATATAGGTTTTGGTTTTTATTAATTGCATTGAAATGACTAGCGCTTTTATTAGCCACTCAAGTTTTGTTTGTTTATTCATTCGGCTGGTTTCTTTTTTCACCGTTCTCGATTTATATGCCATCAATTTCTTTAAGGAAAGGTACAATTTATACATATGAAAGATGTGACACTTGTCCAAAAGTTTTGTCCAATTTGAAAGGATTTTGGTATGTGCTCATACTTGCAGTAAGGCAAGCATTGGTTTTTTTTTTAGCACCATTATTAAATTTTTTGAATGAAACAACTTTTCTACTAAATCACATAAAACCAGAAACGGAACGAACAAACAGATGTTTTGATATGTGAAATTAATACGATGTTAGGAATATTCTTTTCCATAAAAAAAAACTATTTATACAGGGCTTATCTACAATATGACGATATTGAATCAACAAAATTCAAAACCATATTAATTGTATGATGTGGGTTGTGTGTACTGAAACTGATGTAATATTCCCAACTGAAAGCAAATCGTTAGAACTTTGTAAATCTCTCGGGCTTAATTTCAAGTTAAATGCTTTTGTGTCAAAAACGTCAGCTGTGAATTATCTCAATTCAATTAATTTTAAATGAATTGTTTGTGCAGTCAAGTTATTCACAAATACTATTTTCCTTAAAGTAAAACGGATTTTTTTCTAGGATTCTAAACAAATGAAGTTGTAGTTGTCGACTAGCAACCTTATTCATAGCGCATCATAACGAGTACATAAGATAATGTACTCTTCATAATTTGTCTAAGCGGAAAAATGTTATTCATTACATTGCATAGCAGCAAGATAAGCTAAACGCATTGGAAGATAGAGCCTATATAAAAAGAATTATGTATCGAAAAGTCATTTGAAATCGCCCATATGAATTTCCTTGTTTTTAAGAGTACGTAAATGTGTATTTTTCACCAATAACAATGCTTGGTGTGAAAACTACTCTTGCCTCGATCGTCGACGGAGCTAGATATCTTTCGGAGGAGGGATATATTCATAGATTCTATTATGTGTTACAAAGAGAAAACAAGAGTACACATGAATACTTTATTTTGACATAAGCACATTGTAACTATAATCCGTAGAAAATGTATATTGTATAAATATTTGCATAGCGGCGACATAAACCCTTATGCACGCGTTTAGCGTATTCTGAAGAATAAGACACTGGATGTAATGCTTAGCAAAAAGTCATTTTGTATAACAAAGAAATATTAAATCAAAATTGGAGGGTGCTCTTATGCCTGTAACATTTTTATTGTCAGAAATAAATAATTGTCTGTGTAGACTAAATCCTGATTGGCCATTTTCTTTACATTTTGCTTGGTTTGCTATAGTTATTTCTCTAACAGAACAAAGAAGCCCTGTTTTTTTTTAGACAGATTTTGTCTACCTACACGACTAGACAAAATTATTTGATTATATTTTTTAGCGTAAACAAAATGTGTGCACATAAAATCATTCGCGCTTGTGGAAACGAGTTCCAGATCAAAAAATCTTAGATGACATCAAATTCACGTCATTGGCTTTGATTAAGACTTATAAGTGAAAAGACGTTGGTTCGGAATTGCTGAACTAAAATTAGTTGAACGACCACAACTAAGCCTCTGTTTCCGTGAAGTGCAAGTAAAGCCGTTGAGAGGAAAGAGGAATACCGATTTCTCTAGGGCAGAAAAGAGAAAGGACGAGAAGCGAGTGTTTACTGTGCAATGTTAAAAAAAATCTACGAGATGCGGAAATGCCCAAACAGAAGAAAACAAGAAGAAAATAACATGATTATCACATTTTTGATTCGCAAATATAATTGACGATTCTCCCTTATGTATTTCCTTACAAAAAACTACAATATAATTACCTTAAAAATATTGAGGCTCATTTAAAAAAAAAAGCTGCGATTTCTGAATCGATCCAAGCCAAATAAGCGAAATGTTCAGGATTATTTATTGAGTTATAAGTTTCTTAAACTTTTACTCCTAAACCCTTGAAAATGACTCGATTGAATAACTTTATAGGGTTATATGACCTACATGTATGTACAAAAATAAATTAGTGATTGGGATGAAATTTTAGATTATGAATTAAAAAAGATGTGATAAAATTCAATAATAGGCGTCTTTTTTAAGTTCAGAGCAGAGTCTGAGTTGTCAAAAAAGTTGTGTTTCTTTTTTCGGTCTGAACATGTTAAGAGAGCGCTCAATGTACTCGGACATAATCGACTGAGCATTATGAGTAAATTGATGAGCACACGAAATGTCATGTGTCAAGAAGGAAAATGTGACGAGAAAAATAATCAGATACAATTAAAATTGCGAAATAAGTTGGTCGCTTATTGATTTGCTGTTGTTTGCCGGTGTGTATTTCTGTACGAAATAATGATAGTTTTGTGTTATATTGCTTTATGGTTAAAATGAAAATTTATTTTGATTTGTGTGGTTCAAGTGTGTTTAAAAAAACAAATCAGTGTTCAGAGCTCGCTCTCTTCGGAACAAGTTCACAGCATACTCAATGCACTCGAATTCTGTTCAGAGCTCTGCCCTGAACGAAAAAGAAAAACGCATAATATAGAGGGTATAGCGAGATTTAAAAAATCGTAAGGGGCGGTTATTTTAATCAACAAAAAGCTAGAGCGTTTAGTAGGTTGAGCAAAACATGAAAAACAAATTTTTTGAATAATATTTAATGTAAGTTAATTCAATTCAATAGTTTGGTTAATAGCTGCATCTACATCTTTTATGATGAAATATAATAATAGCAATCGTAAAAACGATAATTTTCCATCTTTTTTGTCCTTACTTATACAGGAGAGCTTTTAATGACAACATAAGCTTGAAGGTAGGTTGGTTAAAACGACAAAAACCAGTCAATAAATTGAACCTAAAAGTCAAACAAGTAATTAATTACACACAACTTTGAAATTATATATGTACCTATACATATGTATGTACATAGGAACCAAATTTTGTTGGTTGGAAAATAAACAAAAAGTAGATTTGAGCTTTAAGTTTTCATTCAATTATGGAAACATAACTATACGACTCTGTTTTTTTTTTATTTAATTTTTTGTCTTGACAAAATCTACACGCCCTACGCCCTTGCTTATTTGTCCCCCATTATAAAAAACGAAAGTGTATGTATCTGTTTATTATAATATGATCCCAAGCCGCTGATTGCATCGATTTTGAAAAGCTTACAATGTCTAATACGACTTAAATTTTAATAATTTGGCTTTAAATGTGAATGTTTTCTCTTTGTTCTGGGGCAAGTTGCACGAAAATTATTTAAAAAAAAAAATATAATATTGCACGATGTGCAGAATACAGTTATTGATAATTTTCCAAAAAATTATACAAAGCTTTTTGAATCGTAACATTTAAATTTTATTATGGTAGAAAGCTCATTAAACTTATTTAAAAAAAGCACAGCAACACACAGTGTGGCCACTACTTATTTATCAAAAAACTGTTTAGTTTAATTTCAAATTAATTTTCAATATTAAATTGGTATGAAAAAGATGTAACACATATAATGGTGTAAGTTGAGATCAAAATATATTCCTCTTTCATGTTATTTGCACATACAGACTTATTTTATAGAGAGAGAAAGAGCATTTAGTTATTGTGGAGAGATTTAACATTAACATATAATATATCTTAGTGTATATTAATAAACGATTTATTTCCCCAATTCTTAAAATGTATTTCATCAGATGTTTAAAACATACATATTATTAATTATCATTGTTTTTGTGACTCATCATACTATGTAAATATTTTGCGGTTGTTGTTTGGATCAGTTTATAAAATAAATAACAACTAATTGCACAAATACATACATCTTTTATTTGTAAGCCCAAGTTTAATGATGCCCTAACTTTCTGTTCTGACCCATAACCAAAGCTTTGTTTTTTTGTTTTTGATTTTTGTTTTGTTTAATTGATTCTTAAAATAGAATGGAAGTGTTTCGACAACGTTTCGCTTTAGATTATTTTTAACATAATTCGTACGTACTTCTCGGCACCTTTCTCATGAAGAAAAGATTTTGGTATTCCTGTATTTCGACGTATCTCAGACTTTTTTGCACTGGAATGTGGCAAAGGACAATTCTTTATCCAATGTCCATTTTGATGACATTTATAACAGCGATATGTTGGAGGCACTTCCCCCGTTTGGCCTGGACCGCGAATTTTTTGATACCTAATAGAAAAATAAAATCCTACATGTATTATACAATTTATGGCATGTCGAAGAAATGCTTTTTTTTACCAATGATGAAAGCTTATATTCGTATCCAAATATAGATTGCATATAATAATTTTAAAGGAAACAAGTGACAATAATATAAAATATAAAATACATTTAAGACTTACCCTCTGGGATCATAATCGACAGTGCTCTGCGCCATCATAGCTTGTATTTTGTCTTCTTCGCTTGCATTCATTTGCGATAAATCTAAATTGTTGCTGTCAAACTTCGGGACATGGCATACAACTGGAGTATTTTGTGGTTGCGAAGAAGTATCTCTTGATTTTTTAGATATCTGAGGGATTCTCGATATAATTAAAGATGTATTTTTTGGAATAAGATCATTGTCATTTTGATATTCTGGAATAACAATTTAAATAAATTAATATTTTTATAACATATTAAGTTATATACATATGGTATGAAGAAAGTATTATCAGAGATATACAGTAGTGGTCGTATTATTAAGGACAATCAATACGAGTACTTTGAAGTTTCTTCGTAATTTCAACATATATTTTTGCCCGAAAAAAATCAGAAAATAAATGCGTATTTAAAAAATATTCTGGAAATAAGAAAATTAGGTGCAAATTTGCGATTTGTATTAATAATACTCTGGTCACATTAATAGGGACACCTTAACCCATTACCTGCCATTGTATGCCTCAGTATTTTTGAAAATTTCAGTTATAAAATAGGCTTTAATTTTAATTTCTTTCGATTTGAAATCAATGAAATCAAACATGGACATGTCCTTTTGTTATTCGGGAGAATTTCGTTGAGGTTGAAAGCTATTTTCAAATAATTTGGTCAACTTTTGTGTCATGTATTTTTTGTTTTAAGCAGTTTTGTGTCTTTGCGATAGTAAACTGTTAGTTAAAATGTACAACTGTTGGCTAACTTGTGAATAACCAATTCTGTTCAATAGATTTTTGCCAAAGAACTACATTGTTAACAATTCTCATTCAAAACGTAAGTGGTAAATGGTCTACAAAAGTGGTGTACTCAATTGAGTACCCTGGCCAAAACAGTGCTAATTTTTTTTTTCTCACTGGTTTTGCAAAGAAATGGGTTTTTCAACAAATACCTGCAACAGCTTTTATGGTACGCGCTACGCAAATCTCTACATAGCTGTTAATGATAGTCCGGATGATGGTAATTAAAGAAATTAAGGATATAGTGCTTATTCCGCCGGATGTTGATATTCAAATGGGCGGGGAGGATTTTTTTGACGATGACTTGCTTGAGCATCCCAGGAGCAGTGGAGATCAAAGACAACGATGGATATGAAAGCAAAGACGATATTCCACTTGCTTATCTACGGAAAGAAAGCTCAGCCAGAGGTGAGTCTTAGGACAATGCTCCAAAATGGTCAAACCATGTGGTTTATTGTACTGAAGTAGACGAAACTTTCCACTAAAGTAATCAATCATCAATAAGTCTGATAAGAATGTGAGGATCCGACCTCACATTTAGAAAATGGTTGGGTTTTTTTTTCAAGACAAGCTTTCGATTGATAAGGCGAAGGTCAATACTTCGGCTATTATTCTGCAAAGCAGTATATCCGTGGAAAGTCTGTTCGGTTTGTCTATAAGGAGTGGAAACTTTGCAGTCGTGGACATTGCTATAACTTTGACTTATATTGCGGTGCCAAAAATGTAAGTCCAAACAATAAGAGCTTACCACTTGGATCTCGAGTGGTGATTAACCAACTAAGGACAGCCTATTTTTTGACAATTATTTCACAAGCCCAGATGTTACGGCTACTTTACGCAAAAAAAAGATTTCGTGCAACTGGTACTGTTCGTGACAATAGAAGAAAGAAATGTGGTAAATGCTTGGCCGATCCATTGTTAGCAAACCAAAGAAAATCGCAATCTACTTCTATTTATCAGGGCAATAGCAAACTTATATACGTACGTTCAGGTCCGTTTAAAACATGCAAGTAACATTCATTCGTAAACTTTGGTTCGTCAGTGTGTTAAGCACTTTGTTATAAGTATTGCTGATCCTCCCCTAGCTTTGTCAGCTGGGTGCGGAGCGTTATAACACGTATAGTTTTAATTTATTATCAAGACTTTGCTCTATAGCGAGGTGAGTTTCGGACACCAAACAAATGTCTATATGCTCTATTGGTATAAAAAAGAAAGAATTTAAAATAGCAGCTATATACTGCCCGCCGAGGCGTTCTCCAACTGAAGTAGACTTTGCAGAACTCCTAATTTTTTTAGGACATAATTTCCTTGTTGGTGGCGACTTCAATGCTAAGCACACCCACTAGGGATCTAGGCTCATAACTACAAAAGGTAAACGTCTACCAAGCAGGCCGCAAATGCAACTGCGAATTTTATTCTTCTGGTTCGCCAACATATTGGCCATCTGATACTAACAAAATACCCGACCTTATAGACTTTTTTGTAGTTAAAGGTATGTGCAAACTACCTAGATGATTAGGCAGTTTTTAACCATCTTAACAACGAATTAAAAAAAAAATAATCAGTGAGTTCAAAAATGATTCACTTAATAGATTCATAAAAAATCTGACGACGACACAAAACCCGCCAGTAAAATCTCAAGATGGTAAATGGATCGCAAACCCGAAACAAAAGCCTGATCTCTTCGCTAAACATCTCCCGAATTTTTTTAAACCATTCCCAGCAAACACAGCTACAGATCTCTTATACGACGAATTTTAAATAGATTTTGTCACGCTCATAACGGGTGATTTTTTTGCTACTTGGTTTTTGACGATTATATTTTTGACAGATCACACATGGCAAATTCCACGAACATTTGACATTTCGATTCAGTATTGTTTGCCATTTCATCGTGAATAGACTTACGCCTGAACAACGTTTGCAAATTATTGAAATTTATTATCAAAATTCGTTCTCTGTGCAAAATGTGTTTCGCAAGCTACGTCCGCAAAATTGTCTTCAGCGACGAGGCTCATTTTTGGCTAAATGGATACGTGAATAAGCAGGATTGCCGTATTTGGAGTGAAGAGCAGCCAGAGGCAATTCAGCAGCTACCAATGCATCCCGAAAAATGCACTGTTTGGTGCGGTTTATGGGCAGGCGGCATCATTGGGCCGTACTTCTTCAAGGACGATTAAGGCCGCAGGGTTACGGTCAATGGAGAAAGGTACCGTTCGATGATAACAGATTTTTTTTTGCCGAAAATGCAAGAATTGAACTCGGTCGACATGTGGTTCCAACAGGACGGTGCCACATGCCACACTGCACGCGAAACCATGCATCAATTGAGGCGAATTTGGTGAGCAGTTGATCTCACGTTTTGGCACAGTCAATTGGCCACCAAGATCATGTGATTTGACCCCGTTAGACTATTTTTTGTGGGGCTATGTTAAGTCTATTGTCTATGGGGACAAGCCAAACACGATTGCTGCCTTGGAAGCCAAAATTGAACGCGTCATTGGTGAGATTCCGGCCGAAATGTGTGAAAAAGTTTGCCAAAATTGGACCTTCAGAAAAAGTAAATGGCAGAAATTGATTTATCGATCCAAATAAAAATTTCATTTACTTTTTACAAGTTTCTATGTTTTTTTGAATTTTCAAAAACCAAACTCTTAAAAAATCACCGTTTAGAAGTAAGAAGCATGTGTCAACATAAGTTGTCTAACAAACAATCAACAGGGTACGATCTAATAACTGCACAGGTTTTGAAAGAAATACCGTCAATAGCCTTCAAGAAACTCCAATTTATAATAAACGCATGCCTTAAACTAAGATTTGTTCCACATCACTGGAAAATTGCAGAAGTCATTGTTATACCTAAACTAGGTAAGCCAACAACAGAAGTAACATCTTAGAGACCAATATCGCTTATACCAATCATGGCAAAAGTTTTTAAAAAACTGCTACTGAAAAGGCTTAGCAAAAGAATAGAAGAAGGAATACTAATTCCGAGCCATCAGTTTTGATTTAGAAACAAAATTCTACGATAGACCGAGTACATCGAATTACGGATGTTGTGGGAAAAAGCACTTGAAGAAAAACAAGTATGCTCGATTATATTCTTAGATGTTGCTCAAGCCTTTGACAAGGATTGGCACTTGGGACTTGAGTACAAACTGCATAGGGACCTTCCCAGGCAGTACTACGAAATACTGAAATCCTACAATTACTCGGAAATAAAGAAAATTGAAGCCGGTGTACCACAAGGAAGTGTCTTAGGACCAATCTTGTATCTATTATATACAAGGGACATTCCAGTGACATCAACGTTATCATGGCCACCTTTGCTGACGATACTGGCTACACAAAAATTGCAAAATACTGTCGATAGAGTTAGTGATTGGACGCAGAAATGGAGTATCAAATTAAACGAAAAAAAATCGACGCATATAAACTTTACAAACAAAAACATAAACAATGCTCCAATATTTATAAACAGTACAGCAGTCCTTACTCCAATACCGCCAAATACCTTGGAATGACTTTGGATGCAAAGCTTAAATGGAAAGGGCACATAAAAAAAAAACGAGAAGAACTTAACTTGAAGTACAGAAAAATGTAATGGGTACTAGGAAAGAACTCTGACCTATCTATCTAGAACAAACTAATGTTATATAAGGAAGTACTGAAACCCGTTTCGACATATGGCATCCAACTGAAGAAAACTCAAAGAAAACAAATGCTGAACCCATCCAAAAATTCCAAAGCAAGGTCCTTCGTGGAATAATAAATACCCCTTGGTATATAAGAAATAGCGAAACACATCCTGACCTTCAAATTGAAACGGTTACCGAAGTGTTTAAAAAAACACGCTGTATCACACAATCAGCGACTGCAAAGTCATACCAACTCCGAAATGGAGACCGTCTTAAATATACGAGACAATGTTCGGAGATTAAGGAGAACCAAGCCTCATGAGCTGATGGTCTAAAAAGTATGGGAAAGTGTTATAACATTAAACTTCCCCCAATGCGATATACATATAAAATAAAAAAGTAAAATCATTTGTCGATCTTTCATAGATTGGTCCTGATTCACCGGTTGTTTTAGTGCGGTAAGAGTCCCACACTACTCGGTACCGATTCTTACCGAGTGTCTTTTGAAGATTTCCATCTCATACAAGAACAAAAAACTAAGATACCGAATATGTCACAGTAGAGTTCAAAGGATATGTGACATATGTGGCAGTCACAAAAGTTAAATAATTATTTAAATTTTGCAATGGGACGAGGAGAAAGGAATTGTTCTCCAGATCTTCGTGAAATAATTACTAATTTGAGAAAGGATGGTAAGTCTTTTTAAGACAGATAGCTGATATTGTGAATTGCTCAAAAACAATGGTGGAAAAGGTTTGAAGCCCAAGAAAAACAAACAAAAAAGTAGACCCAAGAAAAAATAGAGTGCTCAGATCGACCGTCGGATCATTTATCTTGCCAAGCAAGATCAATTTTAATTTTATTCAACGCTTAGCACAAGCAAGCTTAAAAACTAGTTAATAATAAATAATTATAATAAATATAACAATGTTCACATTATATAGGTACATAAATTGCATACAAAAATAATAGAAAAAAAGAAGAACAAGATAGGATAGGAAGATTAAGAAACACATTTAATACATTACTGTGGTGGCTTTGAGAGAAGAGCATTTCGAAGAACTGATTTGGCTATGTGGAAGTCAAAAACACTTGAAAAGTTGTTAGCATTACGAAGCATTCGGGACATAGGGTTAAAAAAAGAAATAGTTTGTGCGGTGATAAGTGATTCGAAAAAGGGATACAGTTCTTACATTACGGGGGTTAGTGTTAATGGAAATAGCGTTAAGTAAATAATGTTGGGCAGTCAATGTTTTCCAGTAAGTAAATCGTAAATAAAGACGATATCAGAGACTTCGCGTCGTTTTTCAAAGGAGTGTAGGTTAATAAGTTGCAATCGATCAACATATGGAGGAAGATGATAATTATCATCCCACGGAAGACTACGCAGTGCAAAACGAAGAAATCTGCGTTGAACAGTTTCAATTCTTTTAATTTGGGTAATTTGATGCGGTGACCAAACTTGAGAAGCATATTCAAGAATGGGTCTGACAAAGGTAATATATAATGATTTATATACAGGGTGGCGCACGAATCGTGCTACAATAAGAAATTTAAATTACTTTTATTTTACCCGATGTATTTCATTAATTTGTTTTTATTGGATTAAAAATTAAATTTTATTTTAAATAACTAATAGTTTTTAAAGATGATAGACCGCAAATGACCTCGACGCTCATCCACGCATATGCGGCACCTGATCAGAAAATTATTCATTGCGGCATGAGGGGTTGAAATTGGGATCGCATCAATTAGTCTTAATGGACTGCTTCAATTCAGTCAAATTCCTGGGTTTCGTTTTGCACACTTCCTGCTTGACATAACCCCATAAAAAAGTCTGGTGCAGTCAGGTCAGGTGACCTTGGGGGCCAGCGGAAAGTGCAGTTTATGGATATCAATTTGTTTGGGAATTTTCGTTGGAGCTCCGCCATAACTTGTGTGGCTACGTGTGCTCTTGCTCCATCTTGTTGAAACCAAATCCTGTTGAAAGGCATACGTCTTCGGCGAAGTTCTGGGTAAAAAAAAACTCCTTCAACATCTTTAAATAACGGTCCCCATAGACAGTTTGTGTTACATCGTTTTCTTTAAAGAAGTATGGCCCGACAATACACCTTGATGAAACTGCACACCACACAGTAACCCGTTATGGGTGCAGTTCCGTCTCATGGAGCATTTCTGGATTAGATTCACTCCATATACGGCAACATTGCCGTTTAAGTCAAAATGGGCCTCATCAGACATGAACAAACAATTTATCAATGTGTTGTCTTATTCGTCCATTGCAATAATTTTTCGTCAAAATTCCAGGCGAACAGGCAAATCCTGAGGGTTTAACTTGCTTTATAATTTGGACCATGTACGGAATTTCAAAATTAGTGTTTTATGATACAACTTGTCAAATGCTTTACTAAAATCAGTAAATATACAATCTACTTGTTCACGTTTCTCAAAAACATCTAAGCAAAAGGACGTAAAATTAAATAGATTGGTAACAGTAGAACGCTTTTCACAAAACCATGCTGGTTATCACAAATAATTGAACTACAATGAAAGGAAAGGACACTACATACGATTGACTCAAATAGTTTAGGTATTACGGATAGCTTAGCAATAGGTCTATAGTTCATTATTTCATTTTTTGGACCTTTCTTGTGAATTGGTACAATAAATGAGCTTTTCCAAATAGTTGGAAAAAGCGAACTTTTTAAAGACTTGTTAAAGAGAACACTTAAAGGGTACGATAAATAAGAAACGCATTTTTTTAAAATAGAGGATGGCACACCATCAGGACCAGGACTAAAACACTCATCCAGTTTCAGTATGTATTGTGTAATGGTTTGTTCACTTATTTCAAAATTAATATCATTTAAATGCGGAAAGTTTAAAACTGAAGAAGAAAAGTAAGAAGGGTTTATAGTGTTTGAATCATCAAACGCTTCTCTGAAATAGCTTGCAAACCTGTTTGCAATAACTTTTGGTTCATGACTAGATGATGACGAATTTGACATAGAGTTAGGGTACCCACAAGTTTTTTTCTTACAATTGACAAACTTCCAAAAATTATTTGGATTAGATTTAAGATCAGCTTCCATTTTATGAATATACTCATCATATAAAGAGTTTGAGTAGTCATTAAATAATTGTTTAAGGATAAGGAACGTTCTATAATCATCATCAGATCTTGTTTGGTTATATTTCACCCAAGCTTTGTTTCTTTTATTTTTTTAAGTTTTTGAGATGCGAATCGAACCATGGTGGTACATGCGAGTTTTTACGAGATTTTTTAAATGGAATTGTTTTACTGAAACAGTCAAAGAGGGTATTATAAAAAAACATTACACATATCATCAATATTCAAATTTAAAAATAATTGGTTCCAGTCTTTGGTACATAATAAATCAAACAAATTTATAAAATTACACTTACTAAAGTTAAATTCAAGTTTGTCAGAAGAATAATTATTAATTGGAGAAGCCATATTTAAATTAAGTGCAATAACTAATGCAGGATGATGTCGATCTTCTTCTATAAGTTTAACAGCAGAAGTTGTTACTGCAGTTTCAGTCCGTACTGTGTCGGAGAAAAATACTAAATCGAGAGTTCTTCCCAAACGATTCTTCACTCCATTAAACTGGCTAAGACCACACGAAGACATACAATCTATTATTGTAAGCTCATTTGAGCTAGATGCGTTTATTGGAACGTAGAAGTTGTCGTCATCAATTTGTATCCAGTTTATATTCGATAGGTTGAAGTCGCCTACAATCAAAATATCATCTTCTGGCTCCAAAAGGGCATATACACTTTCCATACAGTCGTTATATTTTTCGTAAATGTTGTTGTTAGAGCTCGGAGGTATGTAAGTTGATATAATGAATAAATATCCAGATGCCAACTTAATTTTTATGCAAAGTACTTCGATGTCAGTGGATCGAAAATCGTCAATCAGGTAGCAAGTAAGAGAAATTTTAATGGCAAAAAGTATTCCTCCTCCTACAGTGTCTAAAATGACGTTTTCATGACGATCGCGTCTGAAGATTTGGTAGGAATCGTCAAATAACTCCGAGTCAAGAATAGATGTGTTCAGCCAAGTTTCTGTAAGTATAATGACATCGTGAGGAAGATTGTTTATATTTTTGTAGACCCTGTTAGTTTTTGTTCGAAGGCCGTTCACATTTTGATAGTAAATTAGAATTTGTTTAAGCTGCTTTGACGTCGATTCAGCGTTGTCCGATTTTGACGAAAAGCGATTTTGACGAAAAGAGTTTTGAATTATGCCTCGGGTGCTTGACTTATACTCAAACTTATGAACTATAACGCCATTTGGCCAAAACGACGACGAGTTTAAGACATAAAAGACTGAGTCTGGTACACGTATTTTGAACGATGAATATTTCGTGTAATTCCGAGGAATAATTTTCTCCACATTGAGGATCAGAGAGGTATCAAGTTTACACGCCAAATAGTTTTTAATGTCAAGAGCGTTCGTTGATGGAGCAAGCTTAGATAAAAATAGCACCTTTTGTCCTTCTACAGATTTAAGTCCTGATACAATAGGATGTGTAATACCACACTGTACTTCGGTATTTATATGCATACTGTTTGGACCAAGAATGGGGTCCAGCTGTCTTAAAGATGACTTTTTCTTAAAAATGGTTGATGTTTGAGAAATTTCCGATGAGTTACATAGTTGTACAGGAACATTCCCGTTTAGAGCGGATGACGTTGGCAACGAGGAGAGAGACAAAGAAGTTGTACTTTTATTGTTAAAGTTGAAACCAGCAATTGGTCGAGATATAGCAGTCATTTAAAGTAGATATTGCAGCTTTTTTGAAAGTTGGTTTGCATCAGAAATATCGTCATCCAGTTCATCGCTTTTGCGTTTTGACAGAGCTTCAATTTTATTTTGTGAGTTAGACGTTATATCCTTATTAATAGTATTTATTGTCGTCAATTGCAGATAAGTTTTCCACTTTGCTACAGAGAAAATGTAATTGCTTTTCCAGCTTTTCTAACTGTTTTGTATTGTGTAGGACATCACTAGCAATATTTTTTTTCATCAAACGGGTCGCATTCGTCACAAAAATAATAAAATGATTTCCTTTTCTTAAATAATTTGATGCAGCTAAACGGGGCGTCAATACATTGAACATGAAAAATCCTTTGACAATTACCATTACACATAATGGGGTCAATTAAGTAGTCAGAAATGTTATCACAGAGCGCACAATTGGTCATGATTATTGAAATTTGAAATTTTTAAATTTTAGTGTAGTCTATTTATTAATGAACGCCCTGTATGCAAATTAATATGTCGGCTATATAGTTGTTTCTAGGTCACAACAGGTGGCGCCGTGTTTTTGTCACAAATTATTTTATGACTTGCGGTACAAACAGCTGGGTGACGTTTGACGTGTGTATATAAAGAGAAAACAAATAGAAGAGTGGTGTGCAGTCTCTTAAACAAATATTAAACGACAGAACATATACTAAAGTTGAACTCACCGGGAAAGGGAGTATTGTATTTAAGACTATACATAATTAATGTTATAGAGAGTACGTATTTAAATGTTCTCTATTATAAGTTCCGTATATAGAGAGTTTATGATTGTCACGATCAACAAAAACTTTTAACATACAAAACTTTCAATTATGATCATGATAAAACAAATTAAAATTAACACTTATTGGACTAAAATGCAGAAAGACACACTTATACTGTTGTTAATCTATTTTATATAAATTTTTTTTGAAAACTAAAAGGGTTTTCAAAATTTTTTGGTCCGTTTAGGCCTCCCAACAAGCTGGTCATAAAAATAGAAACACTTGATTAGTTTAACAAAAAACAAGATATTTTGATAGCCAATGCCAATTTTTTTTATTTATTAGCAAAGAATATTTACTATTTTGTTTAAAAACCTTTATTTTTCAACATTGCATTCATTCGATTTGGAATAGAGTCTACCAACTTCTGGCACTTGTGGAAGCGAATACCACACTTCTTGAGCAATTCTCGAAAGATTCGTTTTGTTGGAATGTTTATGCTTACTAACCTCAATCTTCAGCTCATTCCAGAGGTTCTCAATATAGGATTAAGGTCCGGTGATTAAGAAATCCTCTCCATAACTTCCAATTTGTTTCGCTGAAACCAGAGATTTGTTGACTTTGCCGTATGCTTAGGGTCGTTGTCCCGCCGGAAAATCCATTTAGTGCCATATTTTCCTCAGCCCACGAAAGAATAACATTTTCCAGTATGTCCACATACGAATCCTTTGTCATTATGCCGTCTATAACGAATATTAGACTAACACCCCACCAAGAAAAACAACCACATAATATAATGCTGCAACCTCCATGCTTCACGGTTGGTTTTGTGTACCACGGATTATAGGCTTCGGACTTTGGATGACGAACAAACTGTTTCCCACCCATTCCGAATAAATTTATTGTCGTTTCGTCGCTCAAAAGCACATTCCTCCAATGCTTTTTGGTCTGATACATTTTGGCAAAACAGATCCGCTTCCGGACGTGTATTTTTTATTAAAAGGGTACCTTGGAGATCTTGCGTGAAGGTCAACATCCTGCAAGATACGACGAATAGTTCTAGAACTGACTGACGTCTCTATTTTTTGCTGCAGATCTTTTGAGGACATAAACGGATTCGTTTTAGCTTTTCTCACCAATGTAGCTTTGTCTCTTACAGTCATTTTGGACGGACACCCTCTGGATTCTTTAAAATTGTTGGAGTTTTGTTGCGATCTCTCTCTTGGATCCACCGTTGTTATGCAGAACTAAAATGGCTTCGCAATTGGTCTTCAGTGCAGTTTTTAGCTCTTCCCATTTCTAAGTGACATATTTAAAAAAAAATTGCCTAAAATTTCAAAATTATTCTCAGACAAAAATTCTCACCAAAATCCTGACTAATTTAAGCTAATAACAAATGTTTTTGAGCTTTTATTCAAATGTTCCTATTTTTTTTTTGACCAGCATATTTTGTGGTTGAAATCTACTAACTGCATAATATTACAAATACCTTTTGTTTAATCACAAGATCATACGTAGAATAGACAATATATAAACCATTACAATAACGCACCAATTTGTTCACATGTTCGCCTAACTAAACTGCAAGATACAGTATTACCTAAAAGTAAGGAGTGTTCCTATTATTTTGTCCATGTCTGTATGTAACTTTATAATTTAGTTGCAATATATGTACATAAGATTCATGTATTTAGTATTCAGTGACGTACGTAAAAATTAGTAAAAAGGGAATAATAATAAGGTAGAAATAGATTGATAAATACACATAATTAAATATTTTTATATTGCTTAGTCGTTACAGTTTGAGGGAAAAGAAAGATGCAATTTGAATTCGTGGATAAATCAGAATTTATAAAAAACAAAAATAAAAATCGTTGGCGCGATTTTTAAAAAAAAATAATTTTGTATGTATAAAGTGACTGGTTTTTGAAAAATCGGTTTTTCAAAAAAAAAATTATTTATTTTTTAAAACTAGAAACTTTTTTTTGAAAATTTGAGTATGCAGTTTTATTAACACTTTTAGGGAGCATATAAATATTTTTATACTTGAAAGTGGACTGTACTAATTTAAGAACACACATTTTTTAAAAAAATCTTGGAGCCGTTTTCGAGAAATACATTTTTTTCTTAACCGTTTTTTACCTTTTTTTTAAATTTAACTATATGCCTGTAAGACCTAAGGCCTTTTAAATGCAACCTGAATTGCACGGCACTAGTTTGACACAATGGATTTGAGAACCAGGTATTGACTGTTTAATTTTTTTTAACCCATGGGCGGCATCCAATTAAAATTGGAGGTATAGAAAAGAATGCGCCTAACGTGGGGATCGAAACCAAACGTCTAAATTAGCAATCAAGCACTTTATCCACTGCGCCATTGTCACCCACTTTTGTATGGGAGGTAGCGTTGTTTTTTATTTTAGGAAAATAGTTTTTAACTTTTCAAGCTAATGTAAAAAAAACTACCAAATACGAAGTTTCGTAAAAATCCATGAAGTCGTTTTAGAAATTTTGAGTTTTCGATAAGTTTTTTTTTTATTTCAAAAAAAAAATATTTTTGTGAAAAAATTTGGCTTACAATAGTGTTTTAACTTTTGGGCAAAAAATTTCAAAAAAACTTAATTAATAGTTTCCCAGAAAATCGAAAACCATAAAAATGGGTCTACTATAGGTACCAAAAATAACAATTTTTTTCCAAAAAAAATTACTAAAATGTTCCTTTTTCCTTCATTAATAAACTAATTTGTTTTATAAAAATCGTTGGAGCCGTTTTTGAGAAAAATAAGATTTTTTTATTTGGCCCAAAAAAATGTATGGGAGCTACTGTTATTTGTCGTCTGAAAAAATGGGTGGCAATGGCGCAGTGGAGAAAGTGCTTAATTGCTAACTTAGACGTGTGGGTTCGAACCCCACGCTAGGCGCATTCTTTTCTATACCTCCAAGTTTAATTGGATACTGCCCATGGCTAAAATGAGACAGTCAATACCTGGTTCTCAAATCCACTATGCCAAACTAGTGCCGTGAAATGCAGATTGCATTTAAGACCTTAGGTCTTACAGGCATATAGTTAAATTAAAAAAAAAATTTAAGAAAACGTGTGGGTATATTATCGAAAAAACAATATCTACCAAATTTGAAGGAAATCCATGCACCGTTTAGACTGCAGACTCGCAGAAAGACAGACGAAATTGCGGGACCCACTTTTTTGGCGTTCTCTATGATCGTAATGTCATGTTTGATTGTTAATTTTTTTTTGCACGAATCCGAATGTAGTACATACCTACATATAATCGCAAGTAAAACTTGTTGAAATTAGTGTCCTAAGTGTGTGGAATCTTGGTTAGGTTTTCATTCCGTCAAAGAGAGAAATAACAATTGTCCTTAGGTCTTGGTTAGGTTTTCATTCCGTCAAAGAGAGAAATAACAATTGTCCTTAGGTAACAGTCAGCTCATGCATTCAAACCTATAGTTAGAGTTAAAGTCAAGTCAAAATCAAACATACAAAAATGATTGTGACTTGTGCCTCTATGCATCGACGAGTGCTTCAGATTATCCAAGGTTTTCCTACTACTTCGCTTTATCTGGTGCAAAACCTAAATAAGGCTATCTAGAATCCTAAGATAATCCTCCACACAAATAGAATTATCAATGCCTCACGCTTAACCTCACTATAAGTCTGGCTATGCTAGACTATACGGAAAGCAGGAAGAATTTGGCAATAAAACTTCAAAGAAGATCTACAACTTATCAATGGTACCTCAAGGTAGCCATCTTGGAACTATTTTATTTGTTCTTTTTATTAATGACCTTCCACTTTTTGTCGAACACTCTGAAAATCTTATCTTTAGGAGTATCAACTCCCTAATAGCGAGTTTCATTCAAGAAAAGATTGGCTCTTTCTGTAAAAAAATTGGATCTTTTTGAATTTTCATAGTTTCATTTTAACAAAAAGAGCAGATCTAGATCAAATCGTAACACGAAAGATCTGATCTCTTATGGGTTGGCAGATTTGTTCTGAATGCATACATACATGTAAAGTCTTTTCTGTCAACGGTCAAATGGTAAATATTTTCTTATTAATTTGTTGTGAACTAGTGCTAAAAATTTTTTGAAAATGAACAAATAATGGACCAAGATGTTAATAATTTAGTTTTTATAAATTTTAACATCTCTCTTTTATAAATTCTTATGATGAAGATATGTTTTTTTCAGGAATGTGTGTATCAGTCATTCACCAACACTACAATTAAATCTGGAAAAAAGTTTCATTGAAAAGATCAAATCTCGATTTTGAGAGATCTTTAAAATTTGAATGAAACTCGCTATAAGTGATTGCCATCTCCTTCAAACTAACATAAATAATGTAGTCAAATGTTGCCAAGTAAATTGCCTGTATCTAAATGTGTCAAAGTGCAAGCAAATGTCATACACTAGATCTAATCAGCGAAATTTTACAAAATATGCTCTCCGTAAATTGGACTGGACTGAAAACGTTATGCCATCCTATCATCAGAAATGCCTACTTCTTAATTTAAACTCTGGAAACTAGACGGAAACAGAGTTTAATTTTGATAGCTAGAGATGTTTTATGTAGCCATATTGATTGTTCCATGTTGCTGGTACTATATCCTATTTATGCTCCTTCTAGGCTCTCTTCAGATAGAAATATTTCCTTTTTAGTTCAAAATCACTTTACTAATTACGAAAAAAGTGATCATATATCTAAATCTAGTATCTTATTTAATTCAGTGAGCGACGTAATGAACTTACACTGAAGTAGGACATTGTTTAAACAGGCCTTAAATAAACTTGTATTATAACATATTGTTTGCGAAGTAATTTTGATTTGCTAACGTGTAACCTTTGAACTTTAGAAAAAAAAACCTGATTTTATATTTGTTTCGGAGATCTGGCTATTTTCTTATGAAATTGCAGATTTAAGTTTACCAAATTAAAAGTTTTTAGCCAATACAAATGATTCGTATGCTGCTGGTGGAGTTGGAGAATTTGTGCATGATTCGTATGAGTGTGAGCTTAAAATTTATAGTTTGACAGGTACAGACATTATGAAAATTACTGTTTCTATTTGTAATGAAATGTTTAGTTTTATTTGCATTAATAGAACTCACAGCAAATCTATACAAGAGTTTTTTGAAGAATTCTCTGTTTTGTTAAAAAGTGAGCGAGCAGCTAACCTAATAATTTTAGGTGACTTTAATCTAGACCTTCTTACATTCAACCCCACCTTAGATGTATATAATTTATTAAACTCTAAGCATGAACCTACAAGACCGGTTGCCGGTACCTGTCTTGACCACATCTTCGGTCGGTTCTCAAAAATCGATCTTAACGATTGTGCCGGAGTAGTATTTGATCTTGGAATTTCTGATCATTGCACGACGGGTATTATCTTCAAGGTTTTAAAAAAGGTTGAGCAAACAAGGGTTATACGAAATTATAGGCAATCTAAAATCGATTTTGATAAGTTAATTCAGTATTTAATGTTGGAGAGTTGGAAAGAGGTTTATTTGGAAGAGGACCCTTCAAAAGCTTATAGTTTGTTTTTGAATCGTTTCAAAGAGCTAATCAACGATTCGAACTATTATGTCGTTCAAAAAAGGTCAAATATAAAATTAAAGCCATGGATAAATAATGCGCTCTTAAAATCTATAAATATTAAACATAAATTACATAAAAAATGTCAAAAACACCCACTTAATACCAATTTAAAATTACGTTTTAAAAAAATTTGTAAGGAAGTTAATAGTAAAATTCATCAGATTCGCGATAATTATTACAACACTAAAATAATAAATGCAAAGAATAATCCAAGAGAAGAATGGTATGTCGTAAATGAAATTATAAACAGAAAACAAAGTAGTCAGTCAAATTCTATGACAGTTGAAAAAGGAGATACATGTATCTTAAATCCAAAAGAAATTGCAAATTTATTCAACAATTATTTCACTAATGTTGGTATAAGTTCTTTTCCTCGTGATATCACAAACTCTTGTGAATGTTGTAATAGCTTCAGCTCTGCAAATGTGGTACATAATGGAAATAGTTTCTTCTACGAAACAATAACTGGCCTTGAAGTACTGAAAACTATAAATACACTTATAAATAAACAAATACATTTCTAATACAATGTTTAAAAAAAACTGCTTTATATTTAGTGGATGGTTTGACACATATTTTTAATAAAAGTGTCTTCTCAGGTGTCTTCCCAAATGATTTAAAATCTGCTTTTATAATACCCATTTTCAAAAAAGGGAGCAAAAAGGATGTAAAGAACTACAGACATATTTCTTTATATTACCATCAATTTCAAAAATGTTTGAAAAAATTATAAAAAGTACAATATCTGACACGCAAGAATTACTTTAGTCCCTCACAGTTTGGATTTAGATCGGGAATGTCTACAGAAGATGCTTTATTAAATTTCTGCTGTTCAATACAACAAAGAGTTGACAAAAAAATGAAATATGCTGCGCTTTTTGTTGACATTAGAAAAGCCTTTGTCAGTCAGTCACTCTATTCTTTTGAAAAAATTGCATAATGTTGGTTTTCGAGGATTCATCCACAATTGGTTTGAATCCTACCTGAGTAATAGGTCTCAAATCGTCACAGTAAGTAATGTTTTAAGTGATTCTATGAATATCAACTTGGGTGTACCACAAGGGTCAGTTCTTGGGCCCATTCTTTTCTTGATTTATATAAATTCCATCTTCGATCTACCATTTTTAGGTAAAGTTAATGCCTTTGCTGATGATATAGCAATTGGATACAATTCACTTAGTCCATTAAGTGTGGTTTCGGATATAAACCATGATGTACATTTATTAAGGCTATGGTTTGCGGACCATAAACTTATAGTAAGTAACAAAACCAAAATCATGATGTTCGGCACTGATCTTTATGGACTAAATGACATTAAGGCCGCGTACGACAGCATTTATAGAGACGAGCTATACAGAGCCATGTCTGGTTTTGGCAAACCAACAAAACTCATCCGACTGTGTAGGATGACGATGGAGAACTCTCGCTGCTCCGTCAAGGTTGATACTGACCTCACAGAAGCTTTTGATGTCAAGAAGGATTCTGACAAGGTGATTCGCTATCGTGCGATTTCTTCAACTTAATATTTGAAAAAAAAATGTAAGAAATTCCCATGTTAACTCTACTGGCACAATTTTTTTCAAGTCTGTGCAATTGTTAGCATACGCTGATGACATAGATATCATTGGCAGAACCCAGCGAGCTGTCACTGGAGCGTTTGCTAACATTGAAGCTGAAGCGGCTAAGATGGGACTTGCAGTCAATGAGGCCAAAACGAAGTACCTGCTGTCCACAAAAAGGGACACAACACCGGCGGATTGGACAAAACGTCACAATAGACAGGTACAACTTTGAGGTAGGTAGGGACTTTGTCCACCTCGGATCCGCTATAACATCTAACAACAACATCTCGTTAGAAATAAAGCGAAGAATAACTCTTGCCAATCGCTGATCCTATGGGCTATGGAGGCAATTGAGTAGTAAAGCCCTCTCTCGAATAACAAAGGAGACTCTTTATAAGACTCTAATCATCCCAGTCCTGCTCTATGGCGCGGAGACAAGGACTCTATCGAAATCGGATGAAGATATCCTTAGTCGTTTCGAGCGTAAGGTTCTTCGCAAGATTTTCGGCCCTATCTGCTTTAACGGGCTTTGGAGGAGAAGGTTCAACCACGAACTATACGAACTGTACAGCGACATTGACCTGGTACAAAAAATACGTATATCACGTTTAGGATGGCTAGGTCATGTAGAGCGTATGGAAAACAATGCTCCGGCTCGCAGGATCTTCGATTCCAACCCAGAGGGAAGACGCAGTCAAGGAAGATCTCGCCTAAGGTGGCGCGCTCAAGTGGAAGATGACCTCAACCAACTTGGAGTGCGTAACTGGAGGCAGCTAGCCAAAGCCCGAGCTAGCTGGGGAGGTATGTTGGTTGAGGCCCAGGTTCGTCCCGAACTGTAGCGCCACCTAAGTAAGTAAGTAAGACATTAAAGTATTGTTCCATGCTCCGTCTTGTTCTAGTTTTAAACTCTTCCATAGCAATTGTTTAGTATCTCAAACAATTATTAGCTTCAATCCTGAAGTAACCTGCTGCAGTACATGCTTCAGTGTTGACACAGTGAAAGATTTTAAGTATCTAGGCGTCAAAATTATCTCCACGTTAAAAAAAGTTTACTATGGTATTTTTCACTCGAAGTTACAATATGGTATTAGTTGTTGGGGAGGCGCGTACTTAAACAAAATCCAACAATCAACAGTACTTCAAAAATGTGTTTTAAGAAAGATATGCAACGCCGCCTACCTAGCTCACTCTGCAGATTTATTCAGACAAACAGGTATTCTACCAGTAAGACACTTGTTCTATTTTAAGGTTTTGAAGATATTTTTTATGAGGGTTGGTTATTTGAAAAGCCCTATAATAAATAATGCATATAACATGAGAAATGCTAACTTGGTACGAACAATCATTTTTCGAACTACACTTTTAAGGAATTCTTACACTATCGTCTCTCGCAAATTATACAACAGTCTTCCAGTCGTATAACGAAGCATCAGAAACCGTCCACAGTTTTCAAAATCCGTATTCTTGATGCAGTTCTAATCAATCATAGTCGATAAAATTCATAATACCTACACTTTTTCTTTGTTTCTTTTGATTTATCATACATGTTATTTATGATTTGTCCAACCCACGATATAAAAAAATCTGTAAATGTGGCATTAACTCAATTTTAACTTAAAATTCCAATTCTACAACCTATTCTCTTTAATTAATTGTAAAAACAATATATAATAAAATTAGAAATAAGATATCTAATATTGTTTAGGGGAATATGATATTAATTAATAATTATAAAATAATAATATTACTTTGTTTATTATTTGTTTTACATTATTAATTCTTTTTTCTATTCTTCTTATTTAATTAATAGTTATTGTATTAAGGGCCGTCACAAATATTTAAGTTCAACTTAAAAATGCGTATGAGCTACTTTTTCCTCTGCGTAAACTGTCACATAAGAACTTATGTAGAACTCAAGTGCTTAAGTGGAGTAGCAGCAAACGGGCCTTAATTACTATATTGACATTTTAAATATTTTACGTTAATCTACAAGAGATTTTACTCGATAGAAATGGAATAAATAAATAAACAATAGATATACTTGAATATTGAATGGGGAATATTCGAAATGGGGTTTGCGTCACATTACACACTTTCATTGCCCCCCAAATTTCTTACGCTAAATGGCGTCAGGAAGGGGAAGCACGGTACAGCCTACACCTAAGGTCGCCCAACAGGCCCCCGTGCCTAAGGCGCCGGCGGCACAGGCGGATATTATGGGCACTCTACTGGCCATCCAGAGCCAGTTGACTGGCCTCCAAAACCAGATCAGGGAGCAGGCGACTAGGATGGATTATCTCTACTCTGTTTTGCCGAGCTTAACGCAACTTAGAGGTTAAGGGCGCGCTGCCGGAGAGGCCCTTTAAGATCCTAGCTGTGAATGTAAATTCACTGATTAGGACCGAACGTAGAGCGAATTTATTCCAATTGCTTAAAGACATAAGTTCAGATGTGTTTATGGCTAGCGAAGCTAAGCTTAACCAGAAACATAAATTGACTAACAACAATTACAATATCGTAAGGAGAGACCGACCCAACTCCACTCAAGGAGGGGGCGTCGCAATCTTTATACGTAAAGGCATTAGTCATAAGGTAATATATAATAGTGATGTGCGTAAATTTCGGACGTTAGAGGCATGCATCATATGCATTCATCTCCAACAGGGGAAGCGAATGTATGTGATCGCTGCCTATGCACCGGAAACACCTCAGCCCACACAGTTTATAACAGAGCTTGAAAAGCTTTTTGAATGCTTAAGATTGAGCTCGGAAGAAAACTACTACCTATTGGCTGGTGATTTGAATGCCAAACATATAGATTGGGGAAATCAAATACAAAATCCTCGTGGTAACCATCTGTATAATTGGATGGGTCGATACAACCTGGAGTATCGCATTGAACTTTTCGCTGCAGACAGGCCATCGTTTCCAAGAAGCGGTGCCTATCTGGATCTATTGTTGAAAGACGCAAGACTAACAATTACTGATACTGTGGGCCATCGGCATAAAAATTGTTTAAGAACGATCGAGTACGACAGTGACCACTGCGGACTCGCCGCCGTAATACAACTTCCGAACGCGCTTATGGAGTTGGAGGAGTATGTACCGGTGCATACTTACAATTACAGTAAGGTGCGCTGGCCACGCTTCTCGAACGTCTTATTGAGCGAATTACGATCAAATGGTATATCCCCACCAAATGATAGGAACATGACAAATACTGAAATTGACAGATACTTAGAACAAATGGACGAAACAATTCAACGAACAATGAACAGGACAATACCGAAATACAAAGAACGTAACGCAACTGACATGTACCGTAACGCGACAATTGATGCACTACACAGACAAAAAAGTGGCTTACTCACAAGACTAAAACGCTTGTACAGACGGTTTACTGACACACGAGATCTGGAGATAAGGACACTGAAGTCGTCCATAAAAAACATCAACCAATTGATCAAAGAAAATTATAGGTTGTCTATTAATTTGTTTTGGGACAACAAAATTCGGGCCGTGAACGCTACCGACCCGAGTATGTTCCCACAAATTAATAAGATATTCAGAAGAAAAGATCAAAACGACCTTCCGTGTCTTAAGCTCCAGAGGACGACACAAAACAGAGACGTACTCCTGACAGCAGGCATAGACCCAGATGACGCCGTCTTGGACGATGACCTCTTCATAATCGAAGATCCGCAGGAGAAGGTGGAGGCTGTGGGGGCTGCTTTCCAGCAAGTGTACAAGGTGAATGCTAGCTTTCGCCCGAATCATGACCTGGAGAACAGAGCTCTGCTTCATCACTTATGGCTCCGAAACGATATAAGCGAATGGCGATCTGAGAAACTTGGTTTTACCGGGTTTAATGATGAAGATTTGGCAAACGCCATAATCGCCGACCGAAATGGGCCCAGTCCCCTGTTAATTTCGAAGAATGAGCTCCAGCTCATCTTCGATTCATTAAAGAAAAAGAAGTCTGCAGGAGTCGATGGTATATCCAACGTTGTACTACATTTGCCTCAAGAAGCAGTTGACATTTATACCACACTGTTTAAAAACGCGCTGAATAATGCATATTATCCAGTGCGGTGGAAGACAGCTGTGGTGCACCCTCTCCCAAAAAAGGGAAAGGACAACTCCAATCCGGCGAATTTCCGGTCGATAAGTCTTCTTCCAAGTATCAGCAAAGTATTTAAAAAGGTTATTAACAGAGCCCTGTTCAAGTGGGCGGAGGACAAAAATATCATCCCGGATAATCAGTTCGGTTTTAAGGCAGGACATGACACAATTCATGCCGCGTCTAAACTAGTTTCTGATATCCAATGGAACAAAACTAAAAAGCAGTGTACGGATGCCTGTCTGGTTGATCTGGAGAAGGCCTTCGACATCGTATAGTTAGAGGGTCTCTATCTAAAGATTGCCAGACTTGGTATAAGTAAACCGCTATTGTACATGCTTTATGACATGGTAAATGGTAGAAAGATTGTTGTCAAGAGTGGCAATGTAACTTCTACCACAGCTTTTAATATTAACAATGGTCTTCAGCAGGGAGCGGTTAACTTGCCGATTCTCTTCAGCATTTACACCAGCGATCTGATAGGTAGCCTAACTCAGGCAATTGCGTACGCCGACGATCTAATTGCGTTCAGAACAGCTCCAACAGTTGAGGTCATCAAAATTCTTTTGCAGCGTGACTTCGACAAGATTCAGCGATATTGTGATGACTGGAAGTTGAAAATCAATTTCCAGAAATCAGAAACAATTCTGTTTAGGACTTCGTTGTCTAGCGCCTCAAGGGATACGAGAAAGAATTCGCGCAAGCTGGTGATCGTAGGACCACGTGGACATCCACTGGCGAGTAAATGTGTAGTAAAGTACCTTGGCATCTGGTTGGATCAGTACTTGTATTTCGACAGACATATAGGTGCTGCTCTGGCCAAGGCTAGGGGAGCCTTTGCCCTGACAAAACGATTGTTTTATAGCAGTCGTCTTGACAGCAGGGTGAAAGTGATTTGCTACATCAGGCCGATGATTTCCTATGGATGCCCGGTGTGGTTCAACGTTGCCCCATCTCAAATGGAAAAGATTCGGGTGTTTGAGAGGCAGTGTCTTCGACGTTGCCTTGGGTTACACAGAACACCACAGTTGGAGTACAAATGATATTATTCCAACCAGGTTCTATACAACGGAGCCAACATAAACAGAATAGATAATTTTTTGTTTAAGCTGATTCGGGGTCACACTGCAAGAGCGATGTCCTCAACCAACAGCTTAATTTTTGGGGCTTACTACCCCAATAATGAATATTTTGAGAGTGCGCGGTTAAGTGGTTAAATCCCTCCCGAAGCATTCCTCTATTTAGACATTCGAGGGCTGATACAGGATGGAGGGGCGGTTCCGCTCATCTACCACGTCAGCCGGAAAACTGTGGATAGGCGACTCCTGTATGGTCGAGACGTCATCGCTCAAGGTGGAGAAGAGCGCCTTCGGTTTAGTAGGACTGTGTCCGATCGGGACCGGAGGAATAGGGCGAAACAGGAGAACCAGTTCTGGTGGCTCTCTGAACGGCATTATAATATTTAAAGTCGATGAAGATGGTATGTCTTGGCCGACTTACATAGATTTAGGGCAATTAGGTATAGGGAACAGTCGGGGTGGCACCAACAAAAAATTTAATATGTATGTATGCGGGGGCATATGTGCATGTGGCTGCGTGTCTGTGCATGTGTGTGCGTACGTATATGTATGTTGCGTATGTACATGTATGGGTGGGTTGCATGTTGTTATGTGTCTGCATGCATTTGTTTATCAACTGTTTTCGCATTCGTATTAATTGTATTTTTTTCCCAACTTGCGTTTTCATTTGCACTTTCTAACACAAGAAAATTGCTGCGCTGAAAGCAAATGCAACAGATAGACAAAAACAAGATGTCAAACTACAGTGGCTACTCAATTATTCAACTACAGTCACCTACAAAATACTCAAAATTAATGCAAGACGATACCTATTTAGCTATCGTCTAAACGCTATCATTTTGACGATATCGTTCTGACGATTACGTGAAGCTAATAAAGGCATCACTAGAGTTCAGACGATAATCGATTTACGGAATGACCCCCGTGTTGTATGCCACATTGAGTTTCCGCTTGTGTTCAAAATCACAGTTGTTGAAGATTTCACATCCAAACATCATTATCGATATAATCAACGTTTTGGCTAGGATTAGTCTCGTTTTTAAAGTTATTACCGGGTTAGTAGCCAACCCAAAGTGTACGATGATCTGCGTAAACCCTTCCCTATGTAAACCTGATATGAGTATTCCAAGTGAGAGTTCTATTAAAAATTATACCAAGGTTTTTTGCGGAATCAACAAAATCAATGCGACTGCTATTAAGATATTAGTTAGGAAAATATGAAGTATCAACCAGCTTCCTGGAAATAACCAAACAAAGATCGTTTGCTCGGGACCAGTGTTATTTACAACGACTGCTTGTGATCTGCAGCTTAAGTAAGAAGCTATAAGAAAATTTGAATTGGTTTCGACGTTTTCTACAAAGAACATTGTGATTTACCGTATCAAATGCTTCTGAGAAATCTAGTAGCACAAGAAAAGTAATTTTATCATTATTTACGGCTTGTCTGATGTATTCGGTTACATTGATTAAGGCAGTTTTGCAACTGTGTTTTGGACGATACCCAGACAAATTTATTATTTTGGAGAAATCTGTGTACCTGCGAACTCATAACTTCTTTCAAAAACTTTGAAAGGGAATGGTAAAATAGCAATCGGTCTGAATTCATTGGAGCTTTTTGGTACTGATATTATTTTAGCACGTTTCCAGATGAGAGGAAAAACTCCCGTAATTAATATTGAATTAAATATATACGTTATGTAATTGAGGATATGAATTAGAATTATTTTAATAAAGACCAGACTAATGTCCTCAAGACCGCTTCCTTTTGATTTAATAGATAAAAATGCTTTTTAAACGTCTACATCATCAGCAGCTGAAAAGTTAAATAGATCTTTCCGTCTTCTCGACTTTGCTATTGTCTTTCAAGCTGAAGTACTAACTAAACTAGAATCATGCAAAGTTCTTAAATTAAATACAATTCAAAATCTAAATTCGGTAATAATAACAAACAGCCAAGTGGCTATCAAAGCCGTAAATTCGACAATATCTTCAAAACTGGTCTAACAATGCCGAAATGAGCTTGATAAGTGGTTAAATGTGAATAGGCTTGTCCTAAATACTAACAAAACTAAATTTATAATACTCAATAATCCTTCCCCACCACAACAAACAAATATATTAATAAATAATACACAAATAGAACAAATAGCGTCAATTAAATACCTCGGTGTTGTGTTAGATAGCAAACTATCATTTAATAAACATGTAGATCTCATCTGCAAAAAAGCTTCAAAAAAACTAGGTGTTCTTAGAAGAACACGCAAAAACATATCTAAAAATAGTGCAACAAAAGTGTATAATGTGACTGTAAAACCCCATTTTGAATACTGTGCAAGTCTTCTTTATTTGTTTAACAATACTCAAAAAGCAAGACTTCAAAAACTCCAAAACAAAGCTATGCGTGCAATATTAAAGTGTGATCGATATACCTCAATATCTTTTATGCTTGAATCACTAAAGTAGTTGAATATAAATCAAAGATTATATATGATGGCAATGATATTTGTCTTTAAAATTAAACATAATATGTGTCCTGAATACCTTCAATAAGGTATACCTGCAAGAAGAGAAGTTCAATACAACCTGCGAAATGTGGACGAGTTTAACATCATCAGAACCAGAACAACTAGGGCACAAGCCAGTATATTATACATGGGACTACAGGCCTACAATAATCTTCCACTAAATATTAGAAACATCAACAATTTAAATCAATTTAAAAATCAAATTTTTGTATATGCAAAATCTTTAATTATTTGAAATTCCAAGAACAGTTTTTGAATGTAATTAAAACATGAAATGTAAACTATTACTAATTTTCAATTGCCATTGAGCCAAATAAAATTCAAAATTAAAAAAAAAAAAAAAATAATAAGCTGGAAATTAAACATAGAATTACTTTAATCTGTGGCATCGAGGGTAATGAACGGGCAGAAAAACTAGTCCGACAGAGATCGGCCTTTCATAGCTCGTTGGCAGAGAACGTCTCTATCCCAATCGCTGCTCGGAAGCCAACAAAAGATTGAACAATCAATCTAACCGAGTGTACGATATCTAGAATGATATGGCCTACCTACAAAGTAGACCGAGGCGGCACATAGCAAGGGCAGTCGCTACTTGCACTTGGCTGAGCACACAGCAACGCTTGGTATTCCCCAAAACATCTACTGCCGTAGCTGTAAGAACCAATTGGGAAAGCAAACAATGCCTCACTTACTCTGTCCCACTTTGGCCAGGCTAAGGATGGAATTCTTTGGAAAAGTTTTCCTTTCTGATCTAAAAGAACTGCCTGATACAAAAGTCAAAAACTTAATCTCGAAATGGCTCTGCCGACGCTTCGCTTGAGCTTGGTTTCTCTTCCGTTGTCCGCTAAAAATATTTTCTTATTCAGTTCTTTGTATCAAAACAGCGCTTTCCAGTGCTACTACTGTTTCCAAGATGGGAGTTAGCTCTGACCGCCATTTTACCAACCTACATAATGTATATTATTCCTTTCAATTCAAAAATCTATAAAACATTTTTGAACGGATTTGCATGTTTAACCATTGAACATGGCTCACATTTACTGAGCTGATTATTGCCAAATAATAAAAAAAAAAAACTAAATAATATTTACCCCTCCAAATCACTGCAGATTTTTGTCTAAGTGAAAGTTGGCACTTAGCATTTTAAGAATTATTCTATATGTAAATACGAGTACATAATTATCTAAAGTAAAATTTTGAAAGACTCACCTTCTTTTGTTTGAGCATTTGTTATTTGCAACTCAAAATCATTTGTTTTTCCAAGGCGTTTTTGTTGAATTACCGCTTTCCGAAAATCGTTTACTGATATGTGAAGGCCATCAAAAGTGATCGTATCGAAATCCAAAGAGCTCTTGAATTTGTAATGTACAGACATATCCTATAATATAAAGGACAATTTCAATGAAAAAATTATTGAATCGTAAGTCAGAAATAGGCTCCAAACTCAACTCAATAGTAAATAAATGTAAATGCAAAATATAAGCAAAATCAAAGGGCGCAGGAAGGCGTCGGTGAGGTTATGTATAATTATCTATAATCGATAATAAAAAAACACTCTTCACGCTCCCAAATTAATTTAAAAAATGAAAAGCATAATAAATTTAATAATTATATAATGAATTTCGTCAATATAAATGAATTCACCAAAGCACATTCGTTAAAGAACGCGTGTAATTATTTTTTAATTTTATTTTTTACAAAACAGTCAATATGGAGAATTATAAGATGCGCGAAAGGACTGGTGGTAAAAGAAAGTAATAAATAAAAAGAAATGCATACACAAAATTAAAATGGAAATTTGTAAGTTGACTTATTTATTTCCGGGTATTTAAAGTTGTAATAGAAAAAAATTAATTTTGTTTAATTTATACCAAATTCCGACGTTTGCGAAAAAATATCCATCCGAAAGGAGGCAAATAAAAAATTGACAGCACCGAGATGCCCCCTGGATGTGAGTTGCGAAAACACAGCTACCATAAAATTGCGCTTGGAGCATCTGTGCACCAAAACCATGCCACATAAAGGTGTAATCAAAAGTTATTATTTTATTCCAATGTGGCAACTGGTATGCAACCCCTACCACATAGAGTGTGTTTCTTTATTAATTCTGATATGTCCAGAATAATCGGAATACCAGTTTTGCGTTTCTTTATTCCATGGAATATTCCGGATAAACTATTTTGTTGTTTCTTTATTCATTCCGGAACGTTTGGAATGCATTCTTTTTTTTCCATGTTAAACACGAAATGAAAATAATATTCTCGGAATAACCCTTTCATATGAAAGCAAAACAAATGACAGCAGCCAAAGACGAAAACCAAGTAAACAAAATGGATGAACAAACATTGTTTATATTTTTATTATTGAAATAAATAACAATTAAATGTGACTTTTCATAAATTAATAAATTAATAATAATTTATTTTTACTATTTTTCATATAGATATCTATTTTCTTGTCATCATCACAACACTTTAAAAGAGCTGATTGATGTCATCTTTTTTCTTTTCTATTCCGGAGAGAATTTTTGTTTATTTATTCATTCCATTCTGGATATTCTAGATAAACATTTCGTCTTTTCCATCCATTCTATTCCTTATCCGGAATAAATAAAGAAACACACTCATAGTCCCCTTTCACAACAGGGAAACCAGTTGCTGGATATTTTTTTGACGTTTTCCTTTAATTGCCTTGTAGCTTTCACACGAAAAAATTGATGAGGAAACTGAGTTGCTCGTTTTTTGAATTACTTTTGATTTGACATTCGCGTTTTGTAAACAAACAATTTGCTTCGCGGCTGGAAAATTCTACATAATTTTGAGTTATAAATTCACCGCAGCTTATTTTTAGAAAAATAAATACAAAATAAAGAAAAACAATGAACCAGGAGAAAATTGATTTGTGTGCAGATTTGTTGTGCGTTTCTCTTGCCATCCAAATCTTGGACCCAACACATAATAATGATGATGGGAAGATTATATTGGGCGTATTGGAATGCACCGAAGCTTTATTGGTACAGTTGGACACATAAACCACTGTCAGGATGATATGACCGATACCTGTTGTGCTGCCTGCTGATGCTGCTGCTCGCTAATACTGGAATGTCATTATAAACAAAATGTGATGTTGAAGCCACAAGCTGAGAGCTTAGTTGGTCCGTGCGTTTAGTTGTCCATTTTCTATGTCTGGGCACATAATTGTATGTATGAAATGTATACCAACTCATGATGGATTGAATTAAATGCCTTGCCTACAAGAATTAAAACTAGAAATTTTCTTTCACAATGAATTTATTTAAGTAGCTCACTTGGTTTGGTTAATGTAATAATATAATTGTAAGAAACAATTTCTCTTTAAGAAAAATATGTTTGACATCTATCAGAGACAGAAGTCAAAATAGAAACCTAAGAAAATTTCAAAGCATAAAAGTCAAAAAAATATCCTCAAATCGTCGACCGGGGAGATTTTTTTCATTCCCCTTACTTTTGCCCTTCTCACCAACAAACTCCCAGTTGCCGGCAACTCAGTATCCTTGTGTGAAAGGGGTCATAGAGTGTGTTTCCTTATTTATTCCGGATAAGGAATAGAATGGATGGAAAAGACGAAATGCTTATCCAGAATACCCAGAATGAATAAAGAGACAAAAATACTATACGGAATAGAAAATAAAAAGATGACATCAATCAGCCGTTTGAAAGTGTTGTGATGATGACAAAAAAAAAAACAGATATCTCTATGACAAATATTAATAAAATATTATTGATTTATTAATTAATGAAACTTGCATTTGATTATTATTATTTATATATTTATTTCAATAATGAAAATATGAAAAATGCTTGCTCATCCATTTTGTTTACTTACTAGGTTTTCGTCTTTGGCTGCTGTCATTTTTTTGCTTTCGTATGAGAGGGTTATTCCGAGAATGCACTTTTCATTCCGTATTTAACATGGAATAAAAACAATGCATTCCAAACGTTCCGGAATGAATAAAGAAATAACAAAATAGTTTATCCGGAATATTAAATCGAATAAAGAAACGCAAAACTGGTATTCCGAATATTCTGGACATACCAGAATGAGTAAAGAAACACACTCAAAGAGAAAATATATTACATAAGGTGTTTTTCTTTTTTAGTTCAGAGCAGAGTCTGAGTTGTCAAAATATGTGTTTGTATTTGTTTTTAACTCACAGCATGCAGAGCTCCAAATGTGTGTTTCTTTTTTCGTTCCGAACATGTGTAAATCGCACTCGACGTACTCCAACATAATTGACTGAGCATGTGAGTAAATTGCTGAACGCACCAAATGTATGCCAAGAAAGAAAATGTGACGAAAAAAATAATTAAATACATAAGTTGGCGAAAGAAGTTGAAGGTTGTTGATTTTCTGTATCTGGATGTGTATCAGTGTACAAAATAGGGTAGGTCTTGTGTTATATTGCTTTTTATGATAAAAATGATAATGTATTCTGAGATGTGTGGTTCAAGAGTGTTTAAAAAACATATCAATATTCAGAGCTCACTCTGTTTGGAACAAGTTCAGTTCATAATCTATGTGTTCGAACTCTGTTCAATGCTCTGCTCTGAACGAAAAAAGAAAAACACCTATAGTTGCGCGACTCATACCCCCGTTGCCTGAAACAGCAGCAATTTTTTTAAGGTGAGTAAGAGAAAACTCTCTTAAATTACTCTTTTATTCCTATCCGCGAATACATGTGAGTGAAGGATTAAAATACCATTTGCTCAAATTGACAGAAGTTTTTTTGTTGTTGATTTGTCAAGTTAGTCTGACGTTCTCATTTCTCAATTTGGAAGTAAACTCAGTCTTACTTTTATAAGTTCTTTATTTATTTCATTAAACATATGTAATATATATTGTGTTTGTTTTAATACGTGGTGCATTTATCAAGCAAAGTATATAAAGAAATGTGACTCCCAACAAATATATTTCGGTCGGCATTTTCTCAAATACTCAGTCGACTCAAAGGAGGTGTTGGAAGTTCTCAAGACGTAACTTTTAAGTATAACTTTTTATTTTATTTTTATCATACATAGTGTATTATACATACATAGAATTGTTCTTTCAGCAAATTTTCAATAATTCTGGGATTCTTTCATTTGACGCAATAGAAAAGGACAACTCATGAATAAGGGCTTTACGTGGACGCCTGCGAACTAACGCTTTATTCCACGGTGGGCCTACCCACATAGGGTCTCTATATTTAAGGCATAGGACACGCCTGCAGCCTTTTTATCTATCTACCGGGTTGCCCCAGTAGCCATACACGTATCTCGTATGGTATAACCATTAGCCACTGCGATGCTCTCACAAGGAGGCCTACCCATGGTCTGTAATTTTGTGCAAGCAAAATTAGCGGGATACAGACCCCCGCAGTACCGAATTACGGTATTTCTGGAGTCTTTTCATCACCTAAGTGAGAATACACTACCAGGGTATCTTTGGCGAATGACTAGCCAGGAACGATAATCCTGCCTTATTTTGTTGTGCTGCCTCAACTAGGAACAAGGAGACCTATGTGAAAACTATTACTCACCATCGGGTAATGGATCATCGTATTTTCACTAATTATACATGGTAAACCATGTATCATTGACTTGGTATCCCACTACCAGTCAATTTGTGCACTTATTTACATCAATTTTTCTGGGGGTGCATTACCAGTGAACGAATAAACGATCACTGGCTGCACCCCCTTCTAATCACCATCTTTCGTACACACCAGTTAGCATCCAATACCGTAATTTAGATTGTATTACCTTGCTTCACAAGGTAATGATGGTATTCAATACCATACATGTTTATGGATCTAAACTCTTCTTAAACTCACCACTCACTCAACCATACGGTTTTACCCGTATGCATCCGTGGAGCGGCCATTCAGACAGACTCCTTACCCTCCATATACCTGATCGCCTGTCCGAGCAGCCACTCCACTACTCCCCAAGCTCGCTCAATCATCAAATCGGTTACTCAACTTCACAGCATTTTCAGACATTACTCGCTCAATCTTCCTTTTTCCATCGTTCCACTCGAAACTAAACGGATGGTCTCAGCAATTACTTGAAAATAAACTCCAACTGCTTTGACCATGCTTTACACAGCGTGTTACTCTAACCGTCTCTATTGAGACGCTAAGCCTGTTAGATTAGCCGGATTGGGTTCTTTGGTATGTAAACATACCCGTACTACCAACCGTTGCCCCTCGGACACCACGAGGAGGGACTAACTAGGCACGTCCATGCACCACTTGCCACGGTTTCGTCCGAGATAGAAAAGGACACTAGGATATATTTTCTTTGAGGAGTAAGTAAGTAATCAACCAAAACCAAATTGAGAAGGTTATAATATATAAAGGTCACTACGAGCCGAGTATAATAGAAGAAACTGAATGCCCAATTCAGAAAATTCCCACCAGTTCTATTATTGCTATGGGTGACGAACCAATACTCAAAGAACCGGTAAGGGACTATTTCAAGACTTTATAGTGAAAGAAAAGTGAGTTTTTTTTCAGAATGTAATATGTTAGTAAATTTATATTTTATACTGAAATGGGTAAAAATGTTAAATACCTATAGTTTAATTAAAAATAATAAATACTTAAAATTTATATAACAAAATTATTTGTATCTTTAAATGGAGGGCAATTGTTCGGAAATTTCTTTCCTACACTTACTTTCAAACTCTCATACCAAATTCAAGTTTCACTCAAGAAGGTCTTGGAGTTTTTATAAGAATAGGTATATATCAATGCCATTTTTAATATACTACCAAAAACCTACAACAATTTGCCTTTCAAAAACAAATAAATAAACCACCATTTAACAAAGACTTACACTTTTACAATTCGGGTAAAATTGTAACAGATAAATACAAGAGTGCACGGTTTTTTTTAACACAAGCCAATGTGAAACAGATTTTGACATTTGCTTCAGTGTTCCCTTCAAGCAAAAACACGGACCGGAATTTCTCGGCTCACTTTGGAATCCATAAAAATTGATTGCCTCACACACATGAACAAATTGTTTGTGTTACGCACGTTAAAAGAAGAACGAGAATCGAGATTGTTTTTTGTATGGGCCGAGAAATAGAGAGAACAGTCGATATTCGAGTGGGGAGTATTTTTTATGGACTTGAAATGAAGACAAATGGAGAGACACCGTTATTGTTTGTTCAATTTTGCAGAGTAAACAAGCAACAAGGAAATTTTTACCTTCAAGGAAAACTAAAATACATAATAACGTAAATATTTTATAAAATAATATTATAAAATGGAAAATAGGATTATTATCAAATAAACAAAGAAGTGTTTAATATGTGTAAAAGTGCATACCTATTTCTAATTAGATTAGTTCATTTTTATTGGATTCCATTTAGGTTCGGTTTTCGCTGAGTATGGGGAAGTAGAAAAATCTCTCTCACAATACATTCACATAATGGCTCCGTGGTGATTCTAATTTCCACACTAATTTGATCCGATTTGGAATCGTTTCGCATGCGTTTTTGGGCCTATTTATGAAGTGGTTTCGGATCCAAAACGGAGTCGCTTGCTTAAGGGGTTGCAACATATTAGTAAAAGTGTGTTCACAGTCTGTTGTAAAAAAAAAAAATTTACAGTTTTACAAGACTTGGTACACCAGATCGTGAATACCCCTAATGATACTAGACCAGTTCCACCGGATCGTGAATACCCCTATTACTTAAATAGTACTAGAAGTTGGATATTAACGTGGAGATCCAGCAGTTCCCATTCAATTCCATATTGCTTTAACGGATTACCTGGGCGAAACGCATTTTGGACTAAAGGTCACAAAAACATTCAATTGACTTTAAATCCACACAGTCAACTAAACCAAAAACAAAAATAATATAAACATATTGTTTGCGTTTTCTTCAATTAACGGATTTAAGCAAACTCTTAGCAATAATGTGGACTATAACGTGGAAATATCTCAGAAATGAGGAACACAAATTTATTCTACTCGCACATTTAAATAATGAAGTCATAGAAAATTTATTTTCAATTGTTCGACCAAACAAAGGATCTTTTGAAAAATACCAATCTGAAGCAAATCATATTCCAACATCTAAGTTCAGCTGAATACTCTGGATATGAAGATGGTGAAGCCGAACCACTACTAAAAGCAGCTGACCACGAAAGGGCCGAAAATGTATCAGAAGATGAAAAAATGCTTTGTTTTCAAAGATAAAATTGAAGATGCTCTCTAACAAAACAAATGGTATATAAAGTTGGTGATGACTTGGAAATGGATTATATGGAAATGGAACAGGGCATGGAATTGCTGAAACCAACTTGCAGTGAAAAAAATGTTGCATCCGCGAAGATGCAGGGAGCAGCTTCTGTTTACTACGCTGGATTTGCTGCATGGAAACTAAAAAATAAACTCAAGTGCGAAGTGTGTTCCCAGCTTATATGATCCACGAAGTAGATGAAGCAAAAGAACAAACAACGTAATGTTGAAGGAATTTTTTTCCTACCTACCTTTATCAATCAACTGCAGTAAAGGGCATAAAGATCGGACTGGTCAAGTTATCAGTTAAGAAAATTAATCAGGATTTAAATATCGTTTTAAATAAAAAAAAAAACAAAATAAATAAAAAAGTCATAATTTTTATTGCAAAGAAATAAATGTTTTTAATATATTTTTGTAATTGTTATAACTTAAATAAATTAGAACCATACTTAAATACCCCTTTTTGTATTTTCTTTTAATTTAGTAGTTTATTATTATTACTATCATTAAGTTATATAAGTATGTAGACACCATAGTAAAAATGGTTTACATACAAGAATATATGTATGTGTATAAGTAAGTAAGTAATCTTCATTTATTTATCTCATAAAGGAACTAAATTTACATGATAAAAATGAATTATAAGCTATGGCAATGCCGCCAGCTCAGTTGGCAATAAATAATTTAAGCAATTATAAAATGTGGGTTTAAGAAATTAACATAACAAATCATATATTTTCCTGAATTGAATGAATTGAATGAAAAATTAATTTGATTCATTTATCAATAACATTCGATATTTATAAACACTTTTTACGAAGAAAAAAGGATTTTTCCAATTTGGTCCATTAAGAAAATCCACAGTTTCCTGCACCGTTAAAGTTTTTGCTCCTAAATATTGTTGTCTTTGCAGTGCATAATTTGGGCACACTCCAATTAGTTGAAAGCAGTCTTCTTTCGATTTTAGGTTACACAAAGTACAAAAGTGATAAAAACTTCCATTGTATGGTGCTCCATTAAGTCCGAGGACCTCGCATCTGGTTTTAAAAATTAATGAAATATGCTTGTACTTGGATATATTTGAAAGCATTTACTCGTTGATTCCTAGATTGCCATTTGAAGCGTTTGAGTGCCAGAGTGCCATTTAAATTAAAAAGTGCCAAAAGTGCACGATCGTGCCACTTCGGCAACGTTGGTTCCAACTGTTTTAGTCATTGTACAAGAAAAGCATACCTGTAAACTACGAATTGTATTTTCTCCGAATTCTTAGAGTGGATTCGCCTGATATGTTTTCCACTCCTTAGGCTTGTGTAAAAAATAAAATTTTCCTGGCTGAATTCGTTGTACATCAAGCAACATCTGTTTTTCTTAACCATACTTTTTCTGGTATTACTTAGCTACCGAACGAGTGCCATCTTTTGAAACTTTGCCTTAAAAATTCCTGGACAGCATAAAGAACATATTTTTTTTCGGAAATCCTTTTTCTTGATAAACTTTTAGCCATTCAACACTGCTCAATTCTTCTTCCTTTTTAAAATTTTGTGCTCAATCGGAACTGCAGAATAAAACGCAGTGTTTTAAAATATAATGACCATTTTGTATGGCCAATGGAGCTTCTTGAACATCTCTTTCTTTGTACGTTTTTCTTGCTTTCGGTATTTTTTTCAAACTTAAAAAAAGTAACGGTTTAATGGAATAGTTATTAGCAGTCTTGAAAGCATATTTATTGGCACCTTTTTAATTAAAAAAATAGCATTTATTTGCTCAAAAAATAGTTAAATACGAATAATTTTTTATTATATAATATTAAAAACATATTTTTTGTATATAATATTCATATATTAATAACTAAAACCGACTCACCAAAACGTATGTCCTTAGCAAAAACATACAAAACACTCACTTCCACACACCGGCTGAAGAACTAATTAATCAAAACAAAGACGTACAAATGTGAGGAATAAGTAGTAGTTTAATACTAAAATTAAATTGGCTTGATAAGATTGATAGTTTTTGTAAGAATCGTTATTGAATGAGGAGATGCCAATAATTGGTTCAAAAAAAGGGGTGAAAATGATTGTAGTCGATACGCTACTTACTTAACAAAAAATAGTGAAATGTTCTAAATGAAGCGAACAAATGAAACCAAAATATATGGCAATCTTGCCAAAACAATTATTTTATAGAAAAACGCAAAAACTATTTAAATGCTAAGATTGAAAGATAAACGTTAAATAATATCGATAATAACCTATTCATACATGTATAAACCTATACACTCTTATGGCGTTTTTATTTGGCAATCCGGAATTGTTTTCCGATCCGGGATCACAACTGAACACTTTTGTGTGATTCTGATGATTCTGAATTTTAATGAGATTGTATGTGTGAAAATAATTGTGTACGTGAGAATATTCAAATCCAAAAAAAAGTTTTTTTGCACAATTATGATACAAAAAATGATAACAGTCGAGTTTGACGTTCAAGTATAGGAGGCTTTACATGGATCTGCATCTGCAGACTTGAAGAAAAGTAGAGCGGGACCATAATATAAAAAAAAATAAAAGTAAGATAGATAATAACTTACTCGAACTCAGCTATAACTTTCTTCACACATCTCACATTCACATGTTCTTAGCGTTCAGGTATGTAGTTTTGAGAAGATAATTTTCACTATTTTCGTTGTATTAAAGCAAACTGAGGTGAAATGGTAAAAAAAAATTGAAAATTCGTTATCTGAACGGAACAAATTATGGTGCAGATGAAAATGCTATAATGAAGATGAACATGTTCATCTTCACTATAATCTGCAATCTTCATATTCATTCTTCCTATAATCTTCATACATGAAGATGATCTCCATGTTGGCCTTCGCTCTCTATCGCACACTTATCATTTTTGTATTTTGTTTCCTCTTTTTTTGCAGATGTCAATCCAGATGAAGATGAAGATACATGTAAAGCCTCCTTATATGAATGTGTGAGTGCTTCTGCTTCTGATTCTGATCTCAAATCCAGAAGCAAGATTCTTTTCTTTTCAGAATTAGAACTGTCATTTTTTCGCAAGTGAACGCTTTCAGAAGAGTCCGGAAGGCTTCCGGATTGCCAAATAAAAACGACATTACTTCAAATTCATATAGCTAATGAATTTGCTATAAGTTAATTTAGATCCGCCATGTTTTGATAGTTGCCATGCCAAAAACCTCCTCTTTTTTTGCAGATGTCAATCCAGATGAAGATGAAGATACATGTAAAGCCTCCTTATATGAATGTGTGAGTGCTTCTGCTTCTGATTCTGATCTTAAATCCAGAAGCAAAATTCTCTTCTTTTCAGAATTAGAACTGTCTTTTTTCCCAAGTGAACGCTTTCAGAAGATTCCGGAAAGCTTCCGGATTGCCAGATAAAAACAACATTACTTCAAATTCATATAGCTAATGAATTTGCTAAATTTAATTTAGATCCGCCATCTTTTGATAGTTGACATTGCAAAAACAGCTTATTCGGTTTTGTCACTCACCCTATTGTTATCAGAACTAATAAAACTCGAAAGTCTCGCTTCTTTTTTCGCCTTTCGGCTTCTATCTTTTTTCTTCCACATACACTAGGTGTGTTTTATTGGGAATCTATCCATTGTACCGTAAGTAATTCCCAAAAACACGCATCGACCGTAGCATGGACCGTAGCTTTTTTATTTTTGTAAGAATGGTACCCCTGTACAGCAGTCACAAGTAATGAAAGAGTCTTTTGCAAACTAAAATTAAGAAAATATCAAAATAATGACCAATAATTAGGTTTTATTCATATAAAATAGAAAGTAGAAAAACGTACCGATATTTAATTTATGTTTCAAACCTATTTCTTGTTTTCATTTTTTCTGCATTTGCAATGTTAAATTCCAACATTCATTTTGCACCAATGGAAAGGAAATGATAAGTGAATAGGTTTGTTCATAGACTATGGTCAAGTCCCTTTTTACACAGAACAATTTTTGTATTGCTTTAAAAATCTTCTACGCCTTTCACACGAGGAAATAAAATTGACGGAGATTTGCTTGTTTCCTTTAAACGTTTCTTGGTTTTGAACGCACACTACAGCGTAGTTTAAATTGTTCAATCCATTACATGTCACCTTTAAATTTCATGCTTTTATTTATTTTCTGAGTTGATCGATAGCTAGAATTTTATTTTTGAAGTCAATTTATAAATTTATTTTCTGATTATGTTTTGCTTTCAATTCAATATTCACTCATCAGACTGCACTTAACATACGCGGGGTAAGGAACAAGTAGTTAACATTTGGTTTGTCATTTCCATGCACATGTCGTGAAGCGAATACCGTCCATGACCAACGTCCATTAAACAGAAGAAGAAGCACCTTTTGTGAAGTTCAGTTGCCGCTTAGTGCGTTTAAGCTAGGTGCTCACATGCAATTTTTCCGAAACGAAATAGTTTAATCACTAGTGATCGCGCATGTTAGCAACTTAAAATTAATCAACGAGATAAACCATCACACAAACAATATTTTGATTTAATGTGCGCGCAGTTACATTATAGTTCGGTGTGATACAAACTGAAGAACTTATTTGTTCGCAAACTTTTAAGTTGCTCGAATCGTGGACTGAATTGTTACTGCATTTGCGCGTCATGGTATTCACTTTAGCAACCAAACTGTTGCAAAACTGAAAGTTGCATATTTGCGCGCCTAGCCTTATAGCACATAGAATTTCATACAAATAATATTTTGCGGCGCACTGTAGAGCATTCCTCTATAGTGCAGTTCCACCCAATGCGGTTTGTCTTCTCAAATTGCTTTTTTGTAGATCTAAATAAAAAGATGATTTTTTTCACCAAACTTGGTTTATTTACAACTATCAATAAAAATTGAACACAAAACGAAAGTTGGGCATGGTTAGTCCATAAAAGTAAAACGGAATTCATTCGATAAATATTGGTTTCTTTTTCAAAATGGATATCAAAATTTGTTAAAATTAGGGGTATGCAAAATTGCATATATAGGTGCAATCTTAGACGTACTTCAGAAAATAATTGAGCAAAGAATACAGTTTTTAATAGTAAAAGTCAGAAACTTTTCAGAAGAACAGCTTATAATTTATTAAAAAATGGAGTTATCTAAGATTTGAGAAATATAAACTGGCCAACTATTAAAAAAAAGAATCAAAATTATCGATTTGTCTTACGAATGAAATTAATAATTATAACACTCCATGAACACATCCATCGAGATTCAATTCAATTATCAATCGTACCAACAAAACTAACAAAATCAGAATCGAGACTCGACTGAACGTCAACCAGCCATCCACCGTAGCTTCTACTTAACTTTTTATCGACCGTAGCGAATTGTATGTAAATTCCTACAACGGATAAACTTACGGCGGATAAATTACCCAATAAAACACGGCTACTGTTCAACATCAAGAAAAGCGAAATTAGCGCCTCTATCGAAAAAAAAACTATTAGTTAGAGAATTCTGTCTCACTCATAGTAGAGTAGTACTATAGGTTCTATATACAAAGGTTGCAGTTTAGAGAGACGGGCAATGATCACTCCTTTCATTTACATATTTTCGTGTATTTTTAAATAATAATGGATAAATATAATCAAAAATATAATTAATTGCAATTAAATTCAATGGTTTTAAATACATTAAATCTCTCCAAAAGTGCAAGTTGAATCGCTCAAATGTAAAGAAAAAATAAATTGCAATTGCACTGATATTGCTTCCATAAATTTTACTACAATCCACATATGTACATACCGATGTATACATATACTCAATTAATTGGATATAACTTGAATTTTCTAATTAGGTTTTTTTTTTTATATTTAATTTAATTTGGCTGTAATATACCCATATACTTCATAAAGTGCTGGATGTTGTGAAATTTAATGCACCTGAATTCTTTTGTTTGAAAAGCCATTAGAAACCAAGTAGACAGCTTATTACTAAATTAAATTAGATAAGCGGATGCGCAAATACCTTATATGTATATATTTATACCTATAGGCATATAGATAGATTCCTGTGGAATTATATAGTATATAATTCATAAATATTCGGACTAAACTTTTTAGCTACTGTTCATTTTTGGAAGTGGAAAAGCTAAAGTATAAAGAAGAATTAATTTTGTTCTCTTGTACATAATATCATATACATGCCTAGAAACCTAAGAGAATGTATATATCTACATCTATAGATACATATATGATAATTTTGCGTGTATAAAAGATAATTGAAAAAAAAGCATGTTTACATAAAAAAAAGTGATTTTTAAAAGTTGTGTGTGCTGCAACAGGTATAGAAGGAAAAAAATAAAATGTCAAAACGTTCTACAAATAATATGAATAAACGCAAATAACGATATTATCGTCGCTTAAATGGACTGAATGCAGAATAAATAATTAAAACGTATTAATCGCGAAACGAACAGAACATTATACCTAATCAAAGAAACTGCATTTATCAAAATTTCTTCTACAATCTAAAATTTCAGCAGCAGCAGCAACAGTGCACGGAGCAGCCTTTTGGAAAATTATCACACGAACACGTCGCATGATTTGTTGTAATAGGAAAACAAGGAATTGTTAAGGTATGTCAGGTTGCTTACACAAACACTATCATACAATTGAATTATGTATACATTCGTATATATTATATATTACACTTTTTAGCGAATGTACTTGTTGATGCAACATGCCTAATGTACATACATATCTATGTACAATAGATATTTATTATTTATATGGAAGTTAATAAAATGAGCATAAACAAAGTATAATTTTTGTATGTAGGTAATATGTACCTAGGTGTTATTACTTGTTTTAAAGAAGTGTTCTTTTAAAATTGTTCCTTTCATCACTTTTAATTTATTAATTAATTTAGTATTGATTTTCAATTGTAATTTTTAAGATAGATTAAACTTATTCCACCATAATGTGTGTATTATGTTCCGATCTGTTTACTCTTGTGTTCATCTTGCATTATTCCATCGACAAAGGTTAAATATCTCTGGTATCTGGCAGAAAGGGGTTAAGTCAAAAAATCGGTTTTTCGATTTTAATTGGACTTAAGTCATATTTTTTTTTCTATATAATTTGGTCCCACCGCGTAAGCCTAGTCTTACTCTTTCCTATAGAAATATTTCGGTACAAAGGGTGTAAGTCAGAAAGTTTTCAGATTTGTTTTTTTTTTTTTTTTTTTTAATAATAAACCCGCACTAAAGGGGTTTTGGCTACCCTTAACATGAGAAGCACAGTGCGAGCTTTAGGAAAATAGGGAAGGATTAAAAAGGAGATATCGATGTACATTAGTTTTGAAGTTCAGAATGTCAAAATGAGGGGGGGAAATAGAGAATGGTAAAGCATTCCACATGCGTGTTGTACGACTAAAGAAAGAATCTCTGTACTTCACAGTACGTCCGAAATTGGGCTCAAGGGTAAAGGGATGAGCATTCCTAGAAGCGCGGGTATTACGGTTGAATTGTTTAGGGGGAGGAATGTAACTGGCTACTTCGCTAGAACACTTTTTATAAAAATAGCGATAAAATAGCGAAATACATGAAACATTACGACGATGGTCGAGAGATGTAAATGTATCCACTATAGTTCTATCGCCAATCATTCTTAAAGCTCTATTTTGAATTCTATCTAAGAGACTCAGATGAGTTTTGGGAGCTCTTGCCCAAATGTGCGAGTTATACTCCAGCTTTGGACGAACGAAGGCCTTATAGATTACAGCCAGATCAGAAGGGGAAAAGAATTTCTTGCATCTTCGAAGAAAGCCCAAACATTTTACAGGGTTTTTAGCGACATGAAATATGTGTTCATTCCACAAGAGGTGGTCTGTGATGCACATGCCAAGGACTGAAACGAATATGAAAAGCTGAGAGTACTGCCGTCAGCAAAGCAATTAAGTGGAGATTAGAAAGAAGTTCTAGATAAAAGATCATTAATAAAAATGATGAAAATGGTCGGAGACAATACGGAGGAGCCCTGGGGCACACCAGCATTTATTTTGTGAATATCAGACTTGAAACCGTCCAATACAACTTGTATTGAACGATCCGAAACGTAATTTCTAATCCAACGAAGAAGAGATTCATCGATACCAAATGCACGCATTTTCGATAGGAGAGCTTGATGCCAAACTCTATCAAATGCTTTTGAAATATCAAGTGCAATAATCTTACTTTCTCCAAAACGATGTAAAGATTTGTGCCACTGTTCGGTGAGATATACCATAAGATCACCAGTGGACCTATTGCTACGAAAGCCATACTGCCGGTCATTAAGGAGCTTTCGTTCTTCAAGATATTTCTTAAACTGATAATTAATTAGCGTTTCCATGACCTTGGAAAGAAGGGACTTAAGTGCAATTGGACGGTAATTATAGGGTGAAGAAAATGCACCTTTTTTAGGGACAAGCTGGACAAATGCTGTTTTCCATCCACTTGGAAAGAGACCTGTAGAGTAGGCCAGATAGAAAAGCTTACGCAGTGGTTTTGCCAGCGTTGAAGAACACCTCTTCAGAACGATGGGAGGGATACTATCCGGGCCAGCGGATTTGTGTATATCAAGGTCTTTGAGGACTCTAGCAACTGCACGAGTGCGAAAGAAGATTCATCCCATAAAATCCTTTACGCTTTCAAGTACAGGAGGAGTAATAATACTTTCTGGCAGCTTCGAATTAGCAGCGAACTGCGCTGCAAGCAAATTGGTTTTTTCACGAGAGCTGACAAAAGGGGTGTCATTAAAGACGAGCTTTGGAACCGAACATGAAGTTGAATTTCGAATGTTTTTTTACAAATGACCAAAAATTCTTACTACCTTTGGGACATTGTAGTATTTTTTGCCTTCATTTTTGGTCATGCAATAATTTGGTTCTATGAATGTGAACGTTGCAAGTCTTTCTAGCTTCTTGAAACTTTTTCCGGTTTTCTTCGGTGGGGTTGGCTTTATAATTCCGGAAACTTACTTCTCTAACCCTAATAGCCTCTTTACAGCTCGAATCAAACCATGAATTTTCTTTCGGTTTGATAGATTTCACCCTATTCGGGATAAAATTTCTCATTCCGTGAAGAATCAAATTTGTTATTATATCTGCGCTGGAGTCTACATCACTATCGAGGAAGCATAGTGACCAGTTAAAGTTCCTGAAGAACTTATTTAGACCGTCCCAGTTGGCTTTCTCATATTGCCAAACGGTTCTCTTAGGTGACTTTTCTTTAACTGGATGTTGTTGGCAAGAGAAATTTGTAGATATGACACAATGGTCTGATGTACTTAGAGGTGATAATACATTTACAGTGTATTTATTAGGGTCAGAGGTAAGAAACAAGTCTAGAGTGTTGGCGGTTTGACCTGTAACGTCAGGGATTCGTGTCGGCTCGTCAACAAGCTGAGTCAATTGGTTTAACTCAGGAAAGACCTCGACATACCTTCCTTCGGGTGTTATCTGGCTCGAAAAGCGGAGACAGCTAGAATTGTGTACATTGAAATCGCCCGTAACGACGATTTCAGTGCGAGGATAATGGAAAACAATTCTTTGAATGGAGTCAGACAGCATCAAATTCGTTAAAAGTTGAATCTCTATCCTTGGTAAAAAGGGCGTAAGTGGACTTAAGTCCCTTGTATTTAATTATTTTAAAGGCTTAAGTTATCTTATAATTCAAAAATCTTGTTGCTCCTAAGGTCTTGAGTCATCTAGTATAGTCGGTTGCGATAGAAAGGATACACATTTCTAAGTTTAAAAAAAGATAATAATAAATTTCGTAAATGTCCTAAAAAAATACAAGAGTTCAAATCCAAAAAGGATGTGTGCTCACTTTTAACCTTAGTTCCACCTGTGATTCATGACTTTTACAAACATTTATCAACTTCGGAAGAAACACCAGATAATAATTAAATTTTTTAGAAGATGACCAGAATTAAATGTCAATACTTATTATTTATTTGAATTAATTTATTGTTTTAAAGTATATTTTTCAATTAAATTGAGTTCTTTATGTATAAAAAGATTTTTTTTTCTCGACTTAAGCCCCGAAAAAAAACGTAATTTAAACAGGTACACAAAAACAGATGGCCCTAAGGAGATAAGTCATCAGAAAATCGGGTAGGTACTCATATTTTGTTGTCAATAGCTTAATGTTATTACAGAATACCGCTTTGATGATTATTCTGCATCACTATGTTTTTGAAAAACAATGTCTGGATTTACAAATAAATATTCAATCTTAGATCTCATTTTGCGGGAAACTATTTCAGACTTAACCCCTTTCTACCAGGCACCAGAGATATATTTTAAAACAATAATATGTGTACTTACTTATTTTTGTGCAAAACACGGTATAGGTACAGTGGCTCCCACGACTAATCGGACACAGAAAAAAAAATGTCAACAGTGTAATTTCTCTATAAAAATGTATGGAGGGTGTAGAAATATACCTCTGATTTATTAAATTGAAACCGTAAAATTTATTTTTTATTAATTTAATCTTGTTTAGAATTAGAAAACAAAAAAATGTAGACAAAAAATTAAAACAACTCAAATATTCCGTCTGCCACACATAATCGGACACTTGTTACTGATGCACCGTAGAGTGCTCAGTAGCAGTATTTTTCTCGCCAAATTATGATAGGCTTTAGTAAATGCTCTATCGCGATTCATATTCAGTTAGTTTTTTGAAAAGTTTTCCCCTTAACCTTAAAATGGCCCCGAAAGGCAAGCAGACATCAGTTGAAATAAGAAAATTGGTTATAACGCAGTCAGGATGGAAAAGCAGTTCGAGAAATATCCAAAATTGTCCAACGAAGCCATTCAACGGTTCAGTACATAATTTCACGTTATAAAAATGAAAATAGAATCCTTAATATTAGCAGGAAATGACAAGGAAAAAAGTTGGATGCGTAAGAGGAAAAGCTACTTGTTCGGCATGTCAAGGAAAATCCTTTCTTATCCTCGAAATCTCTAAAGGTTTTTTTTTAAGGAGAAAAGGAATAAGGAATTGAGCAACGAAACCGCGTAGCTCGAAAGAAGCCATTCATAAGTGAAAAAAATAGAAAAGAAAGGTTTACATTTGCTAGGGAACATTTAACCAAGGATACGTCGTTCTAAAATAAGGTAAAATTTCTTAAATTTGTATTGTTTATGTACGGGTGCATCTTATAACATAAAAAAATAGGTTTTGTTCACGGATGAAAGTAAATTTAACATGAAATGATAGACGGACGAATGTTTTTATGGAGAAAAGCAAATAAAGAATTCGCTCATAAACATACACGGGCAACTGTGGAACATGGTGGTGGGTCGGTCATGGTATGGGGATGTATGTCGAGTTCTGGTGTTGGAAACTTACACTTTGTGGAAGGTGAAATGGACCAAAGGGGTTAAGTCAACATTTTACAGCAACATTTGGTGCCAAGTGTCAGTAAGCTCGGAATACAAGAAAATTTTATCTTCTACCTGGACAACGACCCCAAGCATACATCTTATACAGCAAGGTCGTGGTTGTTGTATAACTACCTCAAAGTGCTCACCGGCACAGTCCCCTGGCCTTAATGCAGTCGAGCATATTTGGGATGAACTGGTACGTCGAGTAGCTCAGAAGAACTTTGAAAATATTCAAGAGCTTAAGGCCAGTTTATAAAAGTTTTTAAGCAAAATGACACAATCTGCTTTACATACTATGTTTGTGAGTATGAAACAAGAGTTTTATTCAATTTATAAATACAATTTCACCTGACAAAATTTTGTAATAACTCTACTTTCAAAACTACTTATTCTGGTATATTTCATTCGAAAATTTAATACGGCATTAGCTGTTGGGGTGGAGCATATCAAACGAAAATCTACCCTCTTCTCATATTACAAAAATGTGCTATTAGGAAGATTTGCGGCGCTAACCGGTTAACATCTTCTATGGCGCTATTTGGATTATTAAACATCTTTCCTGTCAGACACCTATACTATTTTGAGACCTCAAAAATATTCTTTATTATAGGTGGTTATTTACAAAGTCCAATTTCTGATATCCGTATTATGCGAAGCAATCTTGAATGTCTTCTATACCTGTCCCACCTTTTCTTACCATTCATTTCAGAAATTTCTACTCCATTGTGTGTGTCCTGCAAACTTTTTTATACGAGTACGTTTCCCTTCGTTTTACGTTGTATTCGTTCCTTACCATCATTCTTGCGAAAAGTGAAAATTTGGCTGCTTGAATTGGATCATACACAAATCGAGATTGTGTTGAGCTAATATTCAATGTTAAAATTATTGCGTTTTTTCTATCTATTTTTCTAACAGTTTCTTTTATATATTTATTATCATATGTGTATTTTATTAATTTTTGTGACAGTTTTATTTGTAAAATATTTCTTTCAAACATTGTTAATGTTCCAATAATAATATGTCTGATCCACACTCTGCCAATTGGCACAAATTGGCACCAATTTCTGCCAAAACCTGTTCCAGACTTACAAATTTGGTAGTTTTTGGCAGAAGAGAGCGCTCTTGAGAGAGTAAAATATTTCCCCTTCCTGACAATTTCTTGGCAATTCCTGCCCAATAAATGTTTGTAGGCAGCAATTTGTGGGCAGAAAATTTACAATTGTCAGACTGACTTTTGTCATAAACGAAAAAAAAACGGTTCGTAGTTGAACAAATAAATTAATTTAGAAACACTAAAATACAAAATAATTAGTTTGAAGAGAAAAAAATGTGAATTTACAGCAAATAAAAAAATAAAAAAAAACAAATGTGTTGACGTTTAAAAATTGGCAGAAAATTGTGCTCAAGCTGTTCCAGACTTTTCGGACCTTATTTCTCAATGAGATAATTTTATCCCCACTCTTTAAGTTTTGACAATCTACCAATTTCTGCCCAAAAAAAGTCTGGATCATACCTAATTTTAAAAGTATATGTAAGAGTGCCATTTAAAACTATTTTAATTTGCTAAATACAGAATGTCACTATAGAATAAAATTATTAAATAAAAAAAATCCAGGACTCTTCAAATAACACAGGTGAATCGGAGTAGATCTATAAGGAATATTATAGGTAACTTTCTTTTATGTATACATAAAACAAAATAATGAAAATGATTATATATATAATTTTGAAAAATGTAATTTCACTGAATTGTCTCATTTTATGAATTTTACTACTTGGGCGTCTGTTTTAAGCAGTATTAGTTTAGATAGTGCATTTTACACCTTTGCTTTGCACCAAGGTCTTACCTAAATCTCCATCTAAACCTAATTGGTTTCCCAGTTACGACACCTATTACGGAGCCAAGCTGTTTCCTGTTTAAAGAGAGTAAACCTTTTGATCGTCTTGGGTGTATTACTGGCCAGATTTGTCTGGTAGCCAGGCAAGTAGTGATGTTTGACCATCTAAAATGTATTTGTTTTATGGAGTTTTGATGTAACATGAGTTTGCATGTACCAATAGGCGTACCGATTCCTTCCATTTTAAGTAGAAAAGGTATTTGGGTTCCATTTCTGGCGAGTTCATCGGCTTTGCAATTTCCCAAAATATATCTATGTCCCAGCACTCAAATCAGGTAAATATTAAACTGTTCTGCCATCTCCCTGCGGGCAGTTTTAGAGCTAGTGGAAACAGCTCCAAGTGAATGACTGTCAGAGAATATACGGATACCCGATGTTGAAATTACGTTTACCCTTAGCCAGGATAACACCCTTTAACCGAAAGAATTTCCGATTGGAATACGCTACAATGGTCAGAGAGACGAAAAGAGAGACTAGTATTTAGTCTGTCTGAGTACATACCGCCACCCACCGCCTTTCTTACTATTTCTTGTATATTAGATTTCCAGCTTAGCTTTTTGTCCAGTATGAGACCTAGATATTTGGCTTCATCTGAAAAAGTCAGTGGCGTACCATTTATTGATGGTGGTATAAGTTGGGGAATTTTATATTTCCTAGTGTAGACGAAAAGTTCTGTCTTGGCTGGGCTTATATCCAGACCAGATTTGGTTGCCCAATTTTTTAGTCGATTTAGAGCATTTTGCATTAAGTCTGTTAGAGTTGGCGCGTGCTTTCCTGATACAACAATGTAAACATCATCGGCATCATCTATTGTCTTGTATTCCTCAGATTCCAGGAATATTAGTATTTTATTTAGTACTGTATTCCGTAGAAGTGGGGATAAAACACCACCCTGCGGGTTCCCTCTGATGACATACCTTCTTTTTGAGTAGTCGCCCAGGGTTGAGTTGATTAATATGCTGCCTAAAATGAAACTAATCAGATCTGTCAGTGAGTCAGACACCTTAAGGTTTCTCAGCGCTTCGATTATTGCCACCTTACTAACGTTGTTGAAAGCCACCATTAATATTAAGGAATGCTACCAGAGTGTACTCTTTATGGTGCAATGAATATTCTTTGTTTTGTACAAGCGTGTGGAAGGCAGTTTCAACCGATTTTCCATTACAGTATGCGTGTAGAAAAGAAATTGGGCTTTACTGTACTGCGTAGTTGAATATCGATCAGTCTTTTCAGAGTTTTTAGAAGGAACGAATATAAACTAATCGGTCTGAGGTCCTTCGGATTTACATGGGTGCATTTGCCTGCTTTGGGTATAGAATGACATTTTAATTCCTTCCACAGCAGGGGGATGTATGTGAGGTCAACGCACCCATTTAAAATAACTTCTAGGATAAGTATAATTATATCTGAGGTTATTTGGATTTCGGCCGGTTTTATGCAGCTCCCTGAGCTTGTCGCCAGGAAGAGGGCCAAGGTGATCATGGCCAAGATAAGCAGATGCCATCCAGTAGGTGTCATTTTGGTATTCACTCTTACTACCGTCAGATCTGGATCTCTAAAATCAGGCAGTAAATATGCATTAACACTAGTCTTTACCATAGACTTCCAGATTATTAATCAGTATTTCAGGCGGAGGTTCTAGCAATTAGTGAGGCGGCTAAACATCTCTCCGCATGTAAAATGATCAACAGGTATATAAATATTTTCGTAGACAGCCACGCGACAATCAAAGCCATTTCCTCAATTATCACAAAGTCAAAACTAGTGATCCGCTACCGCAATGAACTAAGATTGCTAAGCGAATCGAACTTAGTCACCCTAATCTGGGTCCCAGGACATGGTGATATACAAGGAAATGAAATAGCAGACGAACTGGACAAATCCGGATCATCACTTGAACCGAGCCAAATCGTTTCCGGGATATTTGTGCCACTGGCTGAAGAAAATTTAAAAATTCAACAAACTTTCCTTAAAACTGCAAACGTCAGATGGTCGGGAATTGATAGCTGTCGGGTTTCGAGAAATCTTTGGACAGAAATCTCTAAGGAAAGAACAGATTATTTACTAGGGCTTAACAGACCCCAACTGTCCCTCCTAATGGGCATCCTAACGGGTCACAACTCAATGGGAACCCTCATGACCAGAATGGGCATCAGCACATCTGACTTATGTAGAGGTTGTATTGACGAAGAGGCGGAAGAGGGCTCATATCACTTCCTTTGTGAATGCCCCAGCCTAGCCAAAACAAGGAAAGAAGCCCTCGGAGATTATTTCTTCGACGAACTGGGCGATATCTCGAATAAGACACTTAAACATATCGTGAAATTTATTCAAAGGTCAGGATGGTTTAAGAAGGCCCCCAAACTCAAACCTAAATATTCCAATTCACTCCTCCTCCTTAAATTCCTCCCTTCCTACCCTGGAGACCGCAATGGATCCATTGAGATCCGAATGAGGTGAGGCGGCTTGCCGTTTCACCACCCCTTCTAACCTAACCTAACCTAGTCTTTACTAATATGCAGTATCTGGGGTAACCCTTGTTCAAAGCAAGCAGCAGGTAATATACTGGGGTCTTGGATCGAACGATCCAGGGTTCTTGGATCAGGACGAATTCTTACCCTTTTTTGTGCAGACGGTGAAGAAGGCGAAGAAGGGAAGCCGAAGTCAGTTTGGAGTGTTGAGTGTTAATCTGAACTAACTACACTATCTTGGTTACAGTCGGCCGGATAAGCACCCACAACTATTCCGTCAAGGTCTTCATAGGACTCAGAGTCCGAGCTTAGTAGATCTAGGGATATTCTCCCTGAACACGACCTCTAGCTTTGCACCAGACCACACGCCTGCGATGGAGAGTTTATACAGACCGGACGACACGACCTCTCACTATCAATGGCAACGAGCTTGACTCTGTCTTGGTACCAGCCCGCATCCTCGAAAAAAGCTGGGTCCCCTGGGTTTTCTAGCATAAGGGTCAATATGAGGCTTGGAGCTTTTTTAAGACCTTTTGCAAATGGTCGTACGTGATCGTACCGTCTGCATTACTCCTATAAATGACAGCAAGGCTAGTTTTGTTCTTCAACACGTCGCTGAAGGACAAATGTTTCCTTGTAAAGGAGGCAGTACCGGTATTGTGCACCTTTCGCCTTTTAAGTTCCGATATGGTTCCCTCAAAGGACTTTATTCGCTTTGACGTAGTCGCCGCTGGTCTGCTTAAGAATTCCATTGGCTCAAGTAAGTTTGGCGGATTGCTCTGAAGTCGACAAAAATCTTCGCTATCCTCGCGGCGTTCCGCCTATCGCTACCAACTGCAGTGGCCATTCCCGAGCCATCGTAGCCCCCCCCCCCCCCACACGAATGAAGCACTGGAGGTGGAAGGTCCACCAAAAGGTGTACTGCTTACTCGAGGGTTGACACCCTTTCCGCAAACAGCAGCGTCTAGACCATGAGACAAAATGATTAAAAAAAGTGAGGACTCTGTTCGAAACCAGATTATTGAAAAAGCCTATTATTATTATTATTATTATTAATGTAGTTACGAGGTTAACGAAAAAATGGGACGATATGCTAATATTTATTATTACTTTTTTCCTTATTTAGTAAATATTTTATTTTAAGTAATGATAAAAAGCTTAGAAAATGGTTTTGAAATAAATCTCATTTTAACTTAACAACTTAATTCGAACTACCAAATTTAAAATAAAATATGAGACAGGTATTAAAACAATTGATAGCAAAGCTTATTTTTCATATTCGACTGAAATTAAGAAATTAAGAATGAATGCACCACTAGAAAATCAAAGGAGTGCACTAAAGTTGTTGTTGTTCATTCAAAAACATTGAACACAAAAAAAAAATAATTCGCGGAATCTGCTATGCTTGCAAATGGCGTCCAAGTATCTAGCCTTATTGATGCTACATATTGTGATAGTGCCAAGCGAAACCTACAATTAAACGATGTGTGTCAAGTTAGCACTACCACTTTTTAAAGAAATTCTTATTGGATTAATTGTCGTAAATTTGTCGTGAAAGACAAAAATTTGTCGCGCTTGTTTTTTTTTTTTAAATACGCACAAAAACGGTGTATATTAAGTCAAAAAATAAAAATGGGTATGCCATTAATTGTCGTAAATTTGTCGTAAACCAATGGCGAAACAAAAAAATTTGTCGCGTTCGTTTTTTTAAAAATAACCCCTGGTAATGCTAACTTGACAGTCAAGTTAGCGTTACCACCCCTCAAAAACGGTGTATATGAAGTCAAAAAATAAAAATGGGTAAGCCATTAATTGTCGTAAATTTGTCGTAAATATAAAATTTGTTTAAACACATACTTTTGGTATGGTAGTGCTAGATTTAATGAAAGTTCCTACTTTATGGTATACGCTATACTAAAAGGGCGTTTTTTTTGTTAGAAAAAGGCGCGCGACAAATTATTTGATTACAGCACTTACTCAAGGTCGTCGAGCGACAATTGTTTAAACAAATTTTATATGAAAAAAGTAGTTAAACAAATACTTTTAGTATGGTAGTGCTAGATTTAGTGAAAATTCCTACTTTATGATATAGGCTAAAAAGGCGTTTTTTGCTAGAAAAAAACGAACGCGACAAATTTTTTTGTTTCGCCAGTGGCTTACGACAAATTTACGACAGTTAATGGCTTACCCATTTTTTTTGACTTCATATAAACCGTTTTTGAGGGGTGGTAACGCTAACTTGACTGTCAAGTAAGCATTACCATGGGTTATTTAAAAAAAAAACGAACGCGACATTTCTTTTTGTTTCGCCATTGGTTTACGACAAATTTACGACAGTTAATGGCGTACCCATTTTTATTTTTTGACTTCATATACACCGTTTTTGAGGGTTATGCTAACTTGACTGTCAAGTTAGCATTACCAGGGGTTATTTAAAAAAAAAACAAGCGCGACAATTTTTTTCTTTCATGAGAAATTTACGACGATTAATCCAATAAGAATTTTTTTTTTAATTTTGAAGTTGTAGTGCTAACTTGACACACATAATTAAACGTGCTTCAATTGCTCCTACATATATCTCAATTAAAAACTCTTTCGAAGTAGAACCAGTTTTTTCTTCTCCGCCAATGACTGCTTCTTCCATTACTACTTTCACCTATACAATATGTCTGAATGGCCAATTCAACAAAATTGTATCCTTAAAAACCTCATCAAAGCGTGAAAACTCACTATCTACAGCATATATACTACTCTTATACTTTGACAGTAGCTCCTGTGACAATGGCGTGGTTTTCAATGATAACCAGTCGGAAATAAGCCCAATTCATCATGCCAAAACCCTACAGTGGGGCGTTTCGTCTGGCAGACACCTTTAAGAGGTCACCTTCGTCTGGCAGACACCTTTAAGATGTCACCTTAAAGGTGTCTGCCAGATGAAACGCCCCACTGTAGGGGTCAAACAAAGCTTGAGACACTATACCCTTAAACATATCCAAAAATCAGCTTTCATAAAATAACGTAGTTGAGAATGCACTGTTAAAACTGCATATCTCCGAAAAGCCCCAGCTTTTAAAATTCGGAATGTCCATTCGTTCTTATTTACTTTGGTATCTATACGCAGAAAAAAAATCAGCTATGATAAAATGACGTATGTCTGCCGGCCCTGGGCTCTTAGTCTACAATAACAATTAGAAAAAAAAAATACCGTTGCAATCACAACCAACTCAAAAATAAGGCTGGCTAATGCAAATGCTATTGGAAATCGGAAGTTAACAGAGTTCTTCCCAGTACGCGGGAGTATTCGAAAGTTAAAGAGCGCCGTCAAAGAAGAAATGACGAGAAGCTTAGAAAAGGCTATATTAGAAGAACGTGGCGACACGGCCTGAAGATGATTGAAGATTTTGTGGACAAAGAAATGTGCATCTGGGCCGATAGACCTTTTCGAAGAGAAGAATTCGCAGTGAAATATATTGGTGACTTGATTGATAATAATAATAATTATTATTATAACTATATGCCTGTAAGACCTAAGATCTTTTAAATGCAACCTGAATTGCACGGCATTAGTTTGAAGAAATAGAAATATAGGAAAGAATTCTGGCACAGTTGATTTGAGAATTAGGTATTATTATCTCATTTTAAAACACAGGGGGCATTCAATTTAGATTGGGGTGTGGGGATTAACACACACACATCTAAGTTAGCAGTCAAGCACAATATCCACTTCGCCATTGCAACCCGCGAATGTGATTGAAAAATATACGCTTTACACGAAAACGCCCTACGGTTGTTGCATGTAATATTTTAGGTATAAAAATCAACAGTATTGCATTGATGCAATATTAATCTCATTACAAAAGGATGATTTTGAGCACAATGAAGAGTAAACATACAATTATGAAGATCGGTCAAAAGTAGCACTCTTACACAATCCGTGGCTGGCTTTTTAGTTCGGACAATAGCATGTTGGATTGAGAAGCACACATAATAAATATTTAAACTATCTTAGAGATTTTTTAGTTGCGGTGTATAGGTACAATAGGTCAATTTTGTATTTGGCAAAAAAATCTCGAACTCCAGATTTTTATCAAACTTGACATTATACGATGATAGTGAACACCAAAAAAGTGGCTCCCGTAATTCCGTCTGGCTGTCTGTCTGTAGATCGATCCACAGTCTAAATGGCTGAAGCGACTATTTTCAAACTTGGTACTTAAACGTTTTAGGCGATTGTCTCAAAAAGATTTTTGAATGGTTTCTTATTAGCCCAAAGAATAGCGGTTATTTACCGTAAAATTTTGTCTACCATCTTAATTATTTTGGAAACGGCTCTAACGATTTTGATGAAAAAAATCTGTGCACAATCTACATTTCGGTTGAATTTTTTTTTACATATTTTGTCATTCAACCCTATTACAAATTCCATCGTAATAATTCCCCACACGGCCAGTTGAACTTCTTTTGCCAGTTTTTTTATAGCCTTGAGCCACGTCGTCGGCTCTCTTGCTCATTAGCTAAAAGAGTTTTTCTTCTTATGAAATTGGACTTTGTTTATTGTTTTTGTTCTTTAAAATCAAATATTTTTTATAAAACCATAGAATTTGTAAAAATACTTACATTTTTCTTTAAAATACCTAACTGACTTTAATTGTGTTGGTTTTTTCATTTCAAAATTGAATAATTAGGTAATAAAAGAAAACTTGCCAAGCAACCAAACAAAATTTAAGTCAGTAATCATAAAATACCAGATTTCTCTGATAATTTTGAGGTTCTTCCATATTACTTTACTTAAAATATTTTATATAATAATGAACTTAGAACTTGGCATACTTTTAGATCTCACTACTTTTCATGGCTGACTTGTTACGCAAAGGTTTTTGTATATAGAAGATATTGGTTACTTTTTTAACATTTATGTATTTGGTTTGAAAGTTTTATCGGGAACGTAGCATATTTTCGATTAGGTTGGAATTTGTAATAGGGCTGATTAAAGCTACCTACCATTCTTATTTTTGACTTTTTGAATAACGTTTCGACAGATTTCGATCAAAATTTTTGTATAGAAGGGCCTTTGAATTCTAAATAATACTGCATACCAAAATTTTCAAAAAATATTTTTTTGTATTTTTGAAAAAAAAAACAGTTTTTGAAAATTCAGTATTTCGAAAACGATTGGACGATTTTTTTTAAATTTATATTGTCAAATACTTATAATTGCCGAACACATATTTCCTAGTAAAATAAAATGCACGATCAATAAAAATTTTATAAAAAAGTATCTCGAAAATTGTAGGACGGATTCAGATGAAATCCTGTTTTATTTTTTTTTTAAAGCAATTTTTTTTTAAACTTTTGTTATGCAGTTTTTTACTTACTTACTTATCCGGCTCCCGATCCATGGAGGGTCGCTGCCTGACATATTGCCGTCTTCCATCGATTGCAGTCCCGCGCACGCTCCCTCCAGTCGTCAAGTTCAAGCGCACTTGCGTCTGTAACCCCCTGCTCCCTGTAGTGGAGGTTCGGTCTTCCTGGTAGTCTCGAACCTGTGGGCTGGGATTCGAAGATTTTCTTGGCTGGAGCGTTGTTGTCTATTCGCTCGATGTGGCGGAGCCAGTGTAGTCGACGCGCTTTGTCTCTTTGGACTACATCCACATCTTGGTACAGCTAGTACAATTCTAGATTGAATCTTCTCCTCCATTCGCCCTCTTCGCATATATGACCAAATATCCTCCGAAGAATTTTTCTCTCGAAAGTACCCAGTATCAATTCAGCTTTTTTACTTATCGTCCAGCACTCGGCGCCGTAGAGTAGAACTGGTAAAATTAGGGTTTTGTAAATCGTGCACTTTGTCTTCCGAGACAGTAGTTTTGAACCCATTTGTTTGGCCAAACCGAAGTAGCAGCGGTTCGCTATGGTAATTCTTCGTCGGATTTCCACTAAGGTGTCGTTCGTTGAATTGATGTTTTTTCCGAGGTAGGTGAACTCCTTGACTACCTCGAAATTACTGCTACCAACAGTTACTATCTATCGTTGATCTGCCTGGCCTGAAGCAACACCGGTACGTGCCAATAATAGTGTTGCAGAAAGGTTTTAGACGCTCACATAGTACGTTGGATAGAATCTTGTAGGCAACAATTTTTTTTCCCCTTCAGATCTGTCAAAACACAGATTTTTACAATTAATTTATTTTTTGGATTTTGGATTGGATTTTTGGACAGATTTACCCCTCTTTTACTAATACTATAATTACATATAAAATTCAAATTAAAAAAAAATGCGACTAGTTTTTGAAAAATCGATGTTTCCAAAAAAATGTATTTATTTGTTGTTTATTTTTTAAAAATCGAAAAACTTTTTTTTTTGAAAATTTTAGTATGCAATTTTATTAACAATTTTAGGGAGAATTTATATAAAAAAAATAATTTAAATAAAAATTAAGAAGTACCGTTAATAAGTTCGCAAAAAGAAATATTTTTATACTTACAAGTGAACTCTACTAATTTAAGAACACACACATTTTTTTATGAAAAATTCTTGGAGCCGTTTTCGAGAAATACATTTTTTTCTTAACGGTTTTTTTTAACATTTGTATTGGAGGAACCGTTGTTTTTTTTATTTTAGAAAAATAGTTTTTTCAACTATTCAAGATAATATCAAAAAACCACTAAATACGAAGTTTCGAAAAAATCAATTGAGTCGTTTTCAACATTTTGAATTATCAAAAAAAATTAATTTCCAAAAAAAAAAAAATGTTTTGAAAAATGTTGGTATTTAATAGTGTTTAAACTTTCTAGGAGCTTCTGCGTAAAAAATTTCAAAAAAATCAGATTAGCCGTTTCCTGTTTCGAAAACCAAAAAAATGGTTCTACTAGATGTACCAAAAATAAGAATTTTTTTTACCCTTTCCCTTCATTAATGAACTGATTTTTTGTATAAAAATCGTTGGAGCAGTTTTTGAGAAAAATAAGATTTTTGTTTTTGGCGAAAAAAAATTTATGGGGGCTACTGTTATTTGTCGTCTTAAAAAAAATGGAAAAAACGTGTGGGCATATTACCGAAAAAACAATATGTACCAAGTTTGACGCAAATCTATCCAACCGTTTAGGCTTTTGACTCGAGGACAGACTGACAGAATGACAGACAGGCGGGATTGGGGGATCCACTTTTTTGGTGTTCTCTATGATCGTAATGTCATGTTTTTTTTTTGCGAATACATAACTTGCCTTATAGTACCTATAATCGCAAGTAAAAATTAAGGAAAAAAAGACTTTAAAAATATATTCAGCCGTTTCTACTAAGAATCTTGTGCTTACGATGTGATCGAACATAATACAAGTTGTTTTAAACGCTTTGGCATAATTAATTCATTTTAATGATTTTGAATGACCAACAACAACTTGAGTGTACTACCACCAAGTTTATTCTCATATTATTTTTGTCTGGAGCTATAGCTGTGTATTTCCTTTGCTTTTTTTAGTGGTGCTGGTCTACTTTTTCATTTTAAGTGGAAAACTTCTTCTGCCTCTATCGAGAGTATTGAACCATGATCGAGCTGCCCTTTAGAAGCAACGCTCTACGCATCACGCCACCGAGGCCACATGATCAGATCCAACCCAATACTAGTTTTTCTGCACTGAATAATTGAGTAGCTTTGTTTATTAGTTTGTAGTTAGATTAAAATATATCAATCATTTTTGACATTGTTCGCACATTAAGTTCTTATTTATTTTGTTTTTCCAAATTTGGACTTTGAAAATTAATTTTTCAAAAACCATTCACTTGAACAATTTTATTTAAAATTAAAATAAAATAATGGATTTCTGGCATTTCATAATGCTAAAGCATGGCTCTGTTTGTATTGCCGTTATTTTTTAATATTTTTTGTAAGGGACTTTCTTTTGAAAATTTTGGGAATAGACGCCCTTCCATACATTTTTTTTCTTGTCTAAGTCCAACGTATACGCCTTAATGCAAATCATCCTGTATGCTCTTAGAAAATAGGCGATTTTTTACCTCGAATGCTCCACAGGACCAACTGTTGTTCGAAAATACAACATTCTACGGCATCGGAAAGTTTTCCATGTGAGTCAGTTCGGTTTTTGTTGTTTTTGGAACCCTATTTCTCAGGAACTGCTAAAGCCAATAAGTCGCCCGTGCTTAATATTACGAATTTAATTCATTATTGATTTTATTGGTATCGAAGTTAGAGGAGGGTCAAAAATCGCCTGAGATTAAGCCTTTAAAAGGGTGTAGAAGCAGATCTTGGCTCGCTAGACATTACCATATTCATGATTCAATTTTAATTAAAAATTACTTATTTTAATCATAAATTTCTTGTACTTGATATTCAATAAACTATTTTTTTTTTACATTTATTTTAGAATGGCCCTAAATAAAGATTGCAATAAAACAAACATCGCCGAAGCGGATGCATCGAATCAAGTTGGTTTAGTTGTGAGAATCGACGGTGATTCAGATAACAATTTACAAGCTTTATTTGATAGTGTCCTGAAGCCGGGCGATTCAAAACGACCCTTACAAGTGCCATTTCGAATGAGAAAATTACCCAATTCGTTTTTTAATCCACCGTTGACAGGTTCAAAATCTCCAACTGTTTCACATTCACGAGCAAATAGCACTGATTCAGCATTTAGTACGGATTCGCAATCAAATACTTGCAGCGAAAGCCAAAATGTGCATCACACCCCAGCAGTGGCACCGTCGGGTCTACTTATTAGCCATTCGAGAGCTCATAGTAGTCCAGCTTCACTACAACAAACTTATGCCGGTTTGAATACACAGCCTGCTGCCGCCACTGGCACTATTGCGAAAAATAATTGCAATCCAAATGCCAATCCACAAAGCCAATCCGACAATAGTATTCAGCGTATACACATGAAGCAAAGATCATATGATGTTATAAGTCCGATCCAACTACAAAATGAACTAGGAGCACTTCCTCCAGGCTGGGAACAGGCAAAAACAAATGACGGACAAATATATTATTTGAAGTAAGTAAAAAATGCTCAATATAATATTAATTATACATACATCAGTATTTTATGAAAATAATTTTTATACGAGTAGTTTGTAAGGATCAATCCTTTTTTTTGGAGGGGTTATGTACATTATGTACAGATATAGACAATCTAATAGGAACACTCCCTAATTTTTGGTAATATTGTGTGTAATGCCGGATTTACACGAGTGACAAGTTGCCATTATTTCTTCCATTTTATTGACATTACTGACAAAATCGTGTAAATGGTTTGAAAAGTTGTCATTGTTTTCGTCATTAAAAAAATGGCAGGGAAGACTGACATTAAATATTGCCACTATAATGGAGTCATGTAAATCCACAATGATGCCATTTTGAAAATTATGGCACACCGCGAGGAAGAATGAACTTGCTCATTCTTTAATGACAGATTGCCATTATCAATCAAATAGTCATTATTTTACCCCGTGTAAATGCTTATCATTATTGATTTGATTTTACCATTATTTTGCCAGTTTAATGGCATGAATTAATGGTAATTTGTATAATACTTATACTAGGCAAATATTAATAAATATAAGTGTTACATATTAGTTGTAAGTATGTGTTAATCTATTTTATATAAAATTTTTTGAAAACTGAAAGGTTTGCAAATTTTTTTAGTCTGTCTGATTTAGGCCTCCCAACAAGCTGGCCATAAAAATAGAAACACTTGATTAATGTAACAAAAAACAAGACATTTTGATAACCAATGCGTTTTTTTTTATTTATTAGCAAAGAATATTTAATATTTCGTTGAAAAACCTTTATTTTTCAACATTGCATTCATTCGATTTGGCATAGAGTCTACTAACTTCTGGCACTTTTCTTGTGGAAGCGAATACCAAACTTCTTGGACAATTCTCCATAGATTCGTTTTGTTGGATGGTTTATGCTTACTAACCTCAATCTTCAGCTCATTCCAGATTCTCAATATAGGATTAAGGGATTAAGGTCCGGTGATTGAGAAGGCCATTCCATAACTTCCAATTTATTTCGCTGATACTAGAGATTTGTTCACTTTGCCATATGATTAGGTTCGTTGTCTTGCTGGAAAAGCCATTTAAGTGCCATATATTCCTCAGCCCACGAAAGCATAACATTTTCCAGTATGTCCACATACGACTCCTTTGTCATTATGCCATCTACAACGAATTTTGGATCAACGCCTCACCATGAAAAACAACCCCATAAAATTATGCTGCCACCTCCATGCTTCACGGTTGGTTTTGTGTACCACGGATTAAGTAGTAGTAGGCCTCGTACGTTGGGCGACGAACATACTGTTCCCATCCATTCCGAATAATTTATTTTCGTTTCGTCGCTCCAAAGCACATTCCTCCACTGCTTCTTGCCCGTCGTCTTTCATGTGATGCATTTTGGTAAAACACATCCGCTTATGGGTGTGTATTTTTTTTGTAAAGGACACCTTCCTTGGAGATCGTGCGTGAAGGTGAGCATCCTGCAAGATACGACGAATAGTTCTAGAACTGACTGGCGTCTGTATTTTTCGCTGCAGATCTTTTGAGGACATAAACGGAATCGTTTTAGATTTTCTCACCAATGTAGCTTTGTCTCTTACACTCATTTTAGACGGACACCCTCTGGTTTGCTCAAAATGTTTGGAGCTTATAGCATTCCACACAATCCTTGCAGAGCGCCCAATGACTGTTGCGATCTCTCTCATGGATCCACCGTGGTTATGGAGAACTAAAATGGCTTCGCAATTGGTCTTCTGTGCAGTTCTTGGCTCTTCCCATTTCTAAGTCTTATCTTCTTATTTTATGATGGCGCTACTACAGCGTGGTGCTCCTGGGCCTTGCTTAGTATGCCACTCCAGGCGGCTCGATCTCTAGCCAGTCGTCTCCAATTTTGCACTCCAAGTTGTCGGAGGTCTCCCTCTACCTGGTCGCTCCATCGAAGATGAGGTCTACCTTGGCTTCTGGCTCCCTCTGGTTTGGCGTTGAAGACTTTACGAGCTGGAGCGTCGATGGCCATCCGCTCTACATGGCCCAGCCATGTGAATCGTTGAATTGGAATTTTTCTGGCTAGGTTTATGTCCCTTTACAGTTCGTATAGTTCGTCTTTGTATCTTCTTCGCCAAATGTTGTTTTTTTGATTTGACCATAGATCGTACGCAGAACTTTTCTCTCCAAGACTCCAAGTGACTTTTCATCCGCTTTGAGAGGGTCCATGCTTCTGCACCATATAACAGTACCGGGATGATAAGTGTTCTATACAGCGTCACCTTGGTTCTTCTCGATAGGGATTTATTCCTCAATTGCTTACTGATCCCAAAGAAACAGCGATTAGCCAGAGTTAGCCTGCCCTGATGTTGGTGCCTGTGTTTACAGCAGTACCCTGGTAGATAAATTCACTGACTACCTCGAAGTTACTCTATTCAACTCTATTAACTTGCGTAATCTGCTTTAAAATCGACGATCAGGTGGTGGGTATCGATGTTATATTCTTGGGTTTTCCCCAGGATCTGGCGTAATGTGAATATTTGGTCGGTTGTAGATTTTCCAGGTCTGAAGCCGCATTGGTAAGGACCTATTAGATCATCAGCAAAAGGCTTCAGACGTTCACATAAAACTCTAGATAGGATCTTATAAGCGATATTTAGAAGACTTATACCTCTGTAGTTGGCGCAGAATAGGCGGTCTCCTTTTTTGTAGATCGGGCAGATGGTACTGAGATTCCACGCATCGGGCATACTTTCCTCCGACTATGTTTTGCAGATGAGTTCGTATATGCTCCTGACCAAGTCATCCACACCGTGTTTAAAAAGCTCCGCTTGCAGACCATCACATCCAGCTGCTTTGTTCATCTTTAGTCTGGTGATGGCTACTTTGATTTAATTTTGTTCCGGTGGATGTAGCTCATAGTTGTATGTCATCTAGATTAACTGGTACAAGTTGATCTTGGGCGGGATCTTGGCTGTCATCACCATTTAACAACTGGTTAAAGTAGTCTCTCCAGATGACTCACATCGCCTGTGTTTCCACTATGGTGTTTCCAACCTGATCTTTGCAGGGCTCAGGGCGGCTATTGAAACCTGATGTAGACTATTTCACTCTTCTGTAGAGCTTCCCACCTCTTTTCCCATTTCTAAGTTGCATAATTAAAAAAAAATGTGCCTAAAATTTCAAAATTTTTCTCAGATAAGAAATCTCACCAAAATCTTGACTAATTTAAACTAATAACAAATGTTTTTGAGCTTTTATTCAAATGTTCCTATTTTTTTGACCAGAAAATTTTGTGGTTGAAACCTACTAACTTCATAATATTACAAATACCTTTTGTTTAATCACAAGATCATACGTTGAATAGATTGACAATATATAAACCGTTACAATAACGCACCAATTTGTTCACATGTTCGCCTAACTAAATTGCAAGATACAGTATTACCTAAAAAAAAGGAGTGTTCCTATTATTTTGTCCATGGCCGTATATGTACAAAAACATTATGTATGTATGCAACCCAATCCCATTAAAATAAATCTAAATCTAGCTTTTTACCAGTCATTCAGAAGCATTAAAATGATACAAAAAGTGAAAAGCAAGTATGGAATCATACAAAAATTGAATATTTTTCCGATAGGCTATTTGTGTATTAGGTTTTTTTTTGTTACGTAATCTCTCAGAAAAATGTGAATGTACTTTTTTAAGTAGTCTTAGTTTTCAGATGTAAAATATTAAAAGTAATATAATTATTTAAAACCAATATGGAGTTAAAAGTTAATTCAAAAATGCAGAAAATTATAGTCGGTACCGAACCTGGGGCTTTTGTCGCAATAGGCAAATTCTAATTTTGCCGCCCCAAAGTTTAAAAAAAACGAAAATCATACAAATTAATATTTAAGACCTAACTGTCCCATGTATCATATTTGATACATTTTGAAATTCGACTTAACTGTTCCCATACAAATTGTTATGGAAATATTCATACGTCCATGATTTTGTATTAGAAATAAAATACATCTACAATAAGTCCCATGCAGGGTTGCGAATTTTTGAATTAAACAAATCATTAAGTTATAAGACTGTAGATGACTTGTGAATAAAAAAAATTAATTCATAAGCTAGTTAGTGACTTACGAATTAAAAAAAATTAATTCACAAGACTAATTGAATAATTGAAAAAAAAATTAAATTCATAAGCTAGTTGGTAGAATTGAAAAAAAAAACATTCCGTTTTCTTAAGTAAGTACTTCGAAACTTTAGGTATTTGCTTAGTAAGTATAATTAGATTTTGAATCTATTTTTAGCTTTCAAATCTGGTTAGTAAATCATAAAATGATCATGCTAGCTTATAAATTTTCTAATTCATAATTTTTTCTAACCATTAGCTTATGAATTAATTTTAAGTAAGTTGTGAATTAATTTTTTAAATTCATAAATCACTTAGTAGCTTAGGATTAAATTTTTTTAATTCATAAGTCATTAACTTGCTCATGACTTAAATTTTTTACTTGCGATATACATAGGTACTATAGGGCAAGTTTTGCATTTGGAAAAAAATCGAACTCGAGGTTATAATCAAAGTTGACATTACGATGATAGAGAACACCAAAAAACTGAGTCCGGCAATTCTGTCTGTCTTTCTGTCTGTCTGTCTGTCTGTCTGTCTGTCTGTAGAACGATCTACAGCCTAAACGGCTGAACCGATTTTGTTCAAACTTGGTGCTTAGGCGTTTTAGGTAATTGTCCGAAATAGATTTTTGAATCGTTGTTTTAGCCCCAAAAATAACGGTACTTGACATACAAATTTTTCTACCATCTTAATTATCTCGAAAACGGCTCTAACGATTTTAATAAAAATTGGTGTGAGTACTGACTTGGGTATGGTTTACATTTTGGCCGAAAAATATTTCAAAATATTTTGTTATTAACGGTACCTGCCATACATCAATTTTATTGATTTTCGACTTTCATATAAGCGGCTCAACCGGTTTCGATTAAAAATTTTTATACAAGATCTCATTTGAATTTTGAATAATCCTGCATTTTAAAATTTTTGAAAAATATTTTTTTTTTGATTTTTGAAAAAAAAAATTTTTGTTTTTTGAAAATCAATATTTCGAAAACGGGGGAACGATTTTTTCTGAAATTTTGTTTTTAAATTTATATTTTTAAATATTTAAAATTTTCATACCAATTTCTTTTTTAGAAAAACTTTTAGAATTTTTATGTATACAAAATTAAGTGAAAAACGACTTTAAAAATACATTTAACAGTTTCGATTAAGAATCTTTTGCATATAATGCGATCGAACATAGGAGCAAGTACGTGCGATCCAGTCGTGCATTTTATTTAATTCAAAAGTCACTCAGTAGCTTATGATTTAAATTTTTTTAATTCATAAGTCACCAGCCAGCTAACGACTTAAATTTGTTAAATTCATAAGTCACTACTGACGTAGGATTTAAATTTTTTTTAAATTCATAATTCACTAACTAGCTTGTGAATTAAAGCTAGGAAGTGAATTAAGTTCTTGCAACTCTGGTCCCATGTATCATTTTTGATACATAAACATTTATCATCTTTATAAGAACAAAATTGCTTAAGAAATAATTTTCATACATATAAACGTGTATAGGTTGTAGGTAAAGTTAAAAAAAACATTGGAAAAATATTTAATAAAAAAAACTTTTTTTAACAAGTAAATCCATACTTTTTTATGAACATATTTTATTTTATTTTTAAAAATAAGTATAAAACATAATTTATAATAAGTAATATTCTTTGTATAGGTAACATACATAAATAACATACAGGGTGGCGCACGAATTGTGCTACAATAAGAAATTTAAATAACTTATTTTAATCGATGTATTTCATTAATTTTTTTTATTGGATTAAACATTAAATTTTATTTTAAATAACTAATGGTTTTTAAAGATGATAGACCGAAAATGACCTCCACGCTCATCCACGCATATGCGGCACCTGATCAGAAAATTGTTCATTGCGGCCTGAAGGGTTGAAATTGGGATCGCATCAATTATTGTCTTAATGTACTGCTTCAATTCAGTCAATTTACTGGGCTTCGTTTTGTACACTTCCTGCTTGACATAACCCCATAAAAAAGTCTGGTGCAGTCAGGTCAGGTGATCTTGGGGGCCAGCGGAAAGTGCAGTTTCTGGATATCAATTTGTTTGGGTTTATCACACAAGTTATGGCTACGTGTGCACTTGCTCCATCTGGTTGAAACCAAATCCTGCTGAAAGGGATACGTCTTCGGCGAAGTTCTGGGTAAAAAAAACTCCTTCAACATCTTTAAATAACGGTCCCCATTGACAGTTTGTGTTACACCGTTTTCTTTAAAGAAGTATGACCCGACAATACACCTTGATGAAACTGCACACCACACAGTGACTCATTCTGGGTGCAGTTCCGTCTCATGGAGCATTTTTGGATTAGATTCACTCCATATACGGCAATTTTGCTTGTTAACATTGCCGTTTAAGTCAAAATGGCCTCATCAGACATGAACAAACAATGTATCAATGTGTTGTCTTCTTCGGTCATTGCAATCATTTTTCGGCAAAATTCCAGGCGAACAGTCAAATCCTGAGGGTTTAACTTGCTTGTAATTTGGACTTTGTACAGAAACAAGTTTAAGTCATCATGAAGTATCCGTTGTAATGACCGTCTGCTAACTCCAATTGGGCCCGATAAGTTTCGAGTCGAAACACTTGGATTTGCCTGTATTGCCGATGCAACAGCCACGATTGTATCCTGAACCCGAAAATTGGGATCTCGATGATACAGTCTTCGTTCGATGCTTCCAGATTCGGCAACCAAGTTCACCAGCCTCATAATGGTCCATCTACTCGATGGAGTACTGCCAAACTCCAGCCTAAATTCCCTTTAGACGGAAATTACGGACTGCAAAAATGGTATCGCTGCACTACCCAAATCCTTTTTTTAGTATCCCAAGCATTCATTTTGATAAATCTAAGTAGTAGTCTATAAAATAAAAAAAAAATAAGCCGATTACTCACACTGAGAAAAAGTTATTACGTTTTATTTTTGTAGCACGGTTCGTGTGCCACCCTGTATTAATAGTTTAACAATATTTATTGAGATGTGTTTATGATTTAAATTGAAACATGCCAAGCAGAATGATTTGCTGTATTGCTTGCTTCTGTTGAAATTTGCTTCGAATTGAAGGCTGCACGACCTTCTCTCTTGAAGTTGCTGTACCAAGAAAAACGCTTCCTTATAATTTTACCATTTTGACGTGGTATTTTTGTAAAAAATTGTTTGCTTGGTCGTACTAGGGCGCCAGCTGGAGGAATCCTTGAAACATTTTTAGCTAATGCCCTCGATCCCAGCATCTCCCTCAAAAGTATTTCTTCTACTTGCAACATTGAGAGGGGGGCTTCATCTGATAGTTTGTTATATATGCATCTTGCATTTATGACTGCAACACGAAATAAGAGGTGAACTGCATTTTTTTTTATACCAAGTCATGCTTTGGCGAATAGGGGAATGAAATGAAGCCAAATGATCTGCCATATCAATTCCTTTTTTAGCATCATTATAGTCTATAACTGCATTTGGTTTTATTTTATCTCCACCCCACATCCTTATTGCTGTCGATTCATTGCCATGACAAGTAGATAACATAAGCACATCTTGATTATCACGCCATTTTAAGACAATAATGCATCCATCCTTTTAATGAAAAATCGACTCGATTTTTGCGCATTCTTCCACATAAGTCTGTGTTTCGAAATTTTAAATAAATTGCCAATTTACACTATTATAATAATTATCAGCGATAAATCATTCGCCCCTCACCTAAATGTGGGTCACATAATCTCACCAGAACAGACGCTAGCTTTTCCAGACCTTCCATTGCCGAACTTGCTCCCTAATATATCCAGTAGGACCACGTATAGCTATCGACTGTGCACATTTTGTAAATTCTTATACCGTATTTGTTTGATTTTGATGGGTTGTAAGTCTTTATTTTAAGTCGACTCTTAAATTTAACAACAGATTCATCTACCACCAATATTTCGGAAGGAGTATACATGGAACGATTAAAAATTTTGAAGTAGAAAAAAAACTGGTAAGAAGTATGTTATCGGTAGAGAACTGGATTCAAGCATGCTGAAATCACGCTTTCAACAATTACTTAATCCAGTAACTCTAAATCAATTCCCAACTCACTACGCTCAGCCTGGCTTCGAAAACAATATTCTGGACATACCAATTTCGTGTGATGAAGTGCGTGTTTTGATAAATGAACAAAAGGATGGGAAGGCCGCATGCTCTGACGGAATTCCGGCAGAATTTTACAGATATGGAACTGAGGAGCTAGTAGCGAATCTGACAGAAATATTCAACTACATTTTAGAGCATGGAACTATACCAGAGCAGTTTAAAGAGGCCCTGATCTTCCCGATATACAAAAAGGGTAGTACCGAAGATCCGTCAAACTATAGAGGAATCTCGTTTTTGAATGCTTCTTATAAGATTTTTACTTCTATTCTGAACAAGCGACTGAATAAATGGATAGATTTTAATAACCTTCTCAGGGAGTACCAAGCTGGCTTCAGATCGGGTTTCTCCACTATAGACCACATCTTCGTTCTTCGCACGATTGCTGACTCCTTCATATCTAGAAATAAGAAATTATTCGCTTTCTTTGTGGATTTCAAGTCTGCTTTTGACACTGTCGACCGTAATGCATTATTCTACAAGAAAGGAATGTCACTGAAGTTCGGAAGAGTACCGCAAAATTTATACATGGATACCAAAGCGGCGGTCTGACTGGCTTTCAACGAACTCGGGTGTTAGACAGAGTTGTGCACTCAGCCCAAGTTTATTCGCTCTCTTCAGAGAAGATATTGTTGAAATATTAGCTGGGGCATTGAATACGCAGACATAACCATAAAAGCACTGCTCTTTGCTGACGACATAGTACTGCTTGCGTACACACGCAACAATCTCTCCAATTGATCATAAAAAGACACCGTTTACTGTTCGAGATGGAATCTAGAAGTAAACTTAAACAAATCTAAAGTGATGATCCTTAAGAAAGGAGGGGGTAGAGTTGGGGCAAATGAACATTGGCTTTACATTAATGAAACAATTGAGGTTGTGGAAGAATACAAATATCTTGGAGTTTACTTCACAAAGAACCTCAGTATGGAAAAGCACTTTACCGAAAAGCTTACGAAAGCAAAAACTGCTAATGTTTCAACAATAGTGAAATTGCACCTAGCATTAAATTCCGAGTTTTCGAAGCAGTCTCAGAATCGGTTCTTTTTTATGCAGCTCAGGTGTGGGGAGGTAGAAAATATGACCAAGTGGAGAAATCACTCAGGTTTTATATTAAACGATTTTTTCGCCTTCTTCCGAACACTTCAAACTATATGATAATGTTAGAGACAGGAGTATCACCACTGTTCATTAAGACTTTTAAACTGCAAGTACACTATGTTATGAAAGTATTAAATATGCCAAATCATCGGCTTCCTAAGAAAGTTGTCCTAGAAGCTATCCAAACACGGATGGGATGGTTCAAGGACTGGGTAGAGTTAGCAGAGCAGGTGGACTTCGAAGTAAACTACAGCGACCCTGTTTTATGGAAGCCTGCTTTGTATACGTTGATCGCCCGCTTGGACGATGCTGCAAGAGATCGCTACAAGGAACAAGCTTCAAGCTTTCTACACCGAATGCTTTATAGCAGACTACTCGTAGATTACAATCTTAACGAAAGAAACTATTTCCGTGACGATTATACAATCGAACAAATTTCGCTCATGTTCCGGTTAAGAGGAGAGCTACTTAATTTGAACTTTATGCCACATCGAGAAGTTCTACCGTTATTATGCAGTCTGTGTAATATGGGGGAGCGGGAAGATGTTCTGCATTTTGTCGTAATGTGTGGAGTACTCAAGGAAACAAGAAGGTACACGTTTGGCAGAGACTATCTATCTTATGAAGAAATTTTTGACCTCCTTCATGAAATGGATGTAACAAAGTTATCAATGTATTGCTAAACATCACTCAGATATAAAAAGCAAATACTTAACGAAGCATTTTAGTATTAAACTGTAACTTAGTTATGATAAAGAATTAACAAATTGTCAATCAGGCAGACGGCAACAATGCCATGCAATATTGATTTGAATTTTTTTTTTTTTTAATTTTACTATATGCCTGTAAGACCTAAGGTCTTTTGAATGCAACTTGAATTGCACGGCACTAGTTTGGCACAATGGATTTGAGAACCAGGTATTGACTGTCTCATTTTTTTTAACCCATGGGCGGCATCCAATTAAAATTGGAGGTATAGAAAAGAATGCGCCTAGCGTGGGGATCGAACCCACACGTCTAATGGGAAGAATTTCATCACGCTAAACTTGTTGTTGCAGCTGCTCTGAAATTTGCCGTAGGACATCTTGTGGGGCTGCATTTGAAAGGAGCAATCCTGCTTCCTCATCCTCACTTTCTGTAAGCTGATAAGATTCTGAGTCAATATCAGATGGCTGATATTCATTCACTTCCGGAACTAAAATCTTCACTGTCACTATCCATCACAGTATAACAATAATAAGTTTTTCAGCTAACGAATTAAACGCCAAACAATTCAATGTTACTTTCATCTGTCCATAGAACGTTGCGCCATTTCTCTATTGGCAAATTCAAATGCTGTATTACAAATATTAAACGCTTTTTAGCATGTTTTGCAGTTAAAAGAGGGACTACAACAGTTCAATTATGTTCCCTCAATCTGTGGCGAACGGTTTCCACGCTGTAATAGTGAGCTCTTTTTTTAAGCTCAGTTGCAGGCTGAAAGGGATTTTTATGGCTTTCTCGGACTAGGCCCCTGATGAGAGTTGTCGTTAACAGTTTTTCGTCCACTAGATTCGGTTTTGCACAAGAAACAATATTTTTTTGTAACGAAAACTGCGATCAGTGGTATTATTTTTTACCACACAAAAAATGGGGTTTTGGCATATGGCCTCGTAAGAAAAGAACCGTTGTTATTTTAACGCCAGAGATATACAATAGAGAGAGGTGATAGTTTAAGCAATGGCATAATAATAGTAGAAACTGTAAATATTTTTCTATTCACTCATTTAAAGAAGTGAAAAATAAACTTGTACCAGTGGTGCTATTGTTTCTACCGGCACTGTATGGTATGACCTTGAGTCATATATGTAAGAACACAATAAATTCTATTTAAACAAAACAACTATTTAGACTATGGTCAAAGTCCCTTTTTACACAGGGCAATTTTCTTATTGCTTTAAAAATTGTCTATGCCTTTCACACGAGGAAACAAAATTGCTGGAGATTTGTTAGTTTGCTTTTAATGTTTCTTGATTTGAACGCGCACTACATATAGTTTAAATTGTTGCTTCCCCTTACATTTCCCCTATATTTTTCATGCTAATACTTATTTTCTGAGTAGTGGCCGTTCTGGGGGTGGCCGTGGCGCGATAGTTGTGTGTTCGCCTGTCAACCTCATGGTCACAGGTTCGATTCCTGCCGTAGTCTATCTTATTTTTCCATTAAAAACCAATTCTAAAAATAAATGTCATACAATGAGTTGCTGGTTTACTCATTACATGCTGTTTAGGCATAGAACTAACAACATGTGATTGAGTAAAACTAGTATACCGATAAAATATGTCAAAAAGAATTAAAAAATTAATGCGAATTATAAGGGACATCTATAAATAAGACACGGAAATTTCTCCGCATTATTTCAGCCGCCATCCCTGGAGATAAAATCTGAGACAACAACCACATACAGTCTCCGAATATCGCGCCACACATCTTTCCTATCATTCTTTCTCTTCCTTAACCTCACCCGCATGCCCGCGCTGTGTTGAAACATTTAAAGGGTATTCATACTCCCTTGAGCGCGCGTAGATTATAAAAAAAAAAAAAAAAAGATCGATAGCTAGAGGTTTATTTTTCAAGTCAATTTACAAATTTATTTTCTGAGTATGTTTTGCTTTCAATTCAATATTCACACATCAGACTTCACATAGCATAAGCGGAGTAAGGAACAAATAGGTAACATTTTACCATTTCTATGCACATATCCAGAAAAATAACAATGGAATCACGTACGCCCAGTCCATGTATTGAAGCGAAGTCCGTCCATGGCCAACGTCCATTAAACAGTGAACAAAAAGCACATTTTGTGAAGTTTAGTTGGCGCTTAGTGCGTTATAGCCCATAAGATTTCAGGCAAATAAATATTATGCAACGCAGATTATTTTTTTTTTCACCAAAATCCGTTTATTTATAACTACCAATAAAAATTGAACACAAAACGAAAATTGGTCTTAGGTAGTCAAAAATAAAAGTAAACTGAGAAATAGACTGATTTTTTTTTTCAAAATGGAAATCATAGTTTGTTAAAATTGATCAATTGACGCTAGGATTATACAAAATTGCAGATATATGTAGGCTCCAGAAAATAATTGAGCAAAGAATGTACAAAACCTTAACTTATACTTTTTAATAGTAAAAGTAAGAAACTTTTCAGAAGTACAGCTTATATATTTATGAAAAAATGGAGTTATCTAAGATTTTAGAAATGTAAACTGGCCAACTACAAATAATAAGAAAAAGAAAACAATTAAAAAGATCGATTTGTCTAACGAATGGAAATTATTAATTATAACTACTACATGAACACATCCATCGAGATTCAATCAAATTATCAATCGTACCAACAAAACTAACAAAATCAAATTCGAGACTCGAACAAACGACAACCAGCTATCCACCGTATAATTCTACTTTAGCTTCTTATCGACCGTAGCGAATTGTAAATCCTACGACGGATAAATTTACAATGGATAAATTTCACAATAAAACACGGCTAATGTAGACTATCAATATGCAAAATGCACATGTATAACTAAATTGTATCTCTTATTGCAGTAAATTCAGATGGTAATTAAATATGGCAGTGGTGCCTAAGCAGCATAATTGTCATTGCTCTCAACAATATGTTTCTTGAGAGAACCTTTGCTTTTAAGGAATGCTTATGTATATACACTGTTCAATTTATATTTTCAGTACAGGCCTTATGGACAGCTTTTTCAAACACACTGGTGCCGGCTGGTGTTTGTATGGCACACAGTTTAAAAAATTGCCACTAAAATATTATTATTAAATAAATAAACATATTGATTGCCATTAGTCCCTTGATGGAAATTCTAATACCTTTTTCTCTGGTTTTCGCTATGCAGCTTTCAGAATCGAAGCTTTCTAAAAGCTTTCGAGAGCATATATATTCAGTTTAAGGAGAACGGTGTTGTCGGTGTGTCCGAAGGACACAAGTTCCTTATTATACCTTATTTTTACGTTTTTTCTGTGATTTATTTTCACATTAAAATATATTAGCCTTCCGGGGAACTCTAAATAAACGCCTAGTATCTTACTTCTTGGTGGTGTAGAGAAAGATAGCCAATTTATAATACTCACTACGGCAACCATGGAAATGGAAAAGCTTTATAGAAATAGAGATAGCTTATTGAAATCAATAATAGTAAGGGTGAAAGGCAAATATCCTATCTTCCCTGTACTGAAAATATAAATTGAACAGAGTGTAGAAATATTGGGCTTCTATCACATACATGGTCAATTGCTTTTAAATATTTATCTCCACATCCCATTAGTGTTCCTAGTGAACAACAACTTATTAGCTATTTGTTGTTTTGTTTTGAACTATTTCAATAAAATATAAAAATTGTTACCTATTAGATTAATTTTTGTTTTTATTTTTGAAAAGATTGTTCATTGGATGCATATACTCCAGAAAAACTTCCAAAACATATTTTTTTGTCACTTTTAGTGAATCTCTTTAACGGAAATTCTTGTAAGTTGTTAAAGCTTCGGCTTCGGCCGAAGGTTGTTGTTTGGCCGAATATTCGGCTTCGGCCAGAAATAGACCTTCGTCAGAAAAATATATTCTAAGAAAAAAATTGTTCTACAGTAAGGGCCTATCTCCAATTTTTGTATCTGTTATCGGGGATTTAAGAAAAGCCGTACGTTGATGTACCCTGACCAATTTTAACGGTAATTGTGCTGTAAGTTCTAATGATAGAAACTTTGCTTAGGCCTTTATTTTTGGAAAAAGCAGCAAGCCTTTGTAATTGCGTTTAAATAAATTTGATATTCAGTTTTTAGCCTGTTCCATTTTTCCTGCCCGTGCAAATTTTTTTACTTCGGGGTCAATTTTCTCTATAAAATGCGTAATAAACCTAACGGTTTACTATTTTTTTTAAATAAACCTAACAACAATTAAAATAAAAATCTACGACAAATTTGCGACAAATCCCTTTGATGTTATGATACTCGTACTTGGGAAAACCTAGAAGAGGTAAAAAAAGGGTTTTCTAATTTTTTTACCTACGTTTTTAACAACAGTTGTAGTTAAGTTTGGGGTATAAAGGCCTATTTGAAAAATTTACCTAACAAAAATGATATAAAACCTTAGAAAACGAAATTAATTCATCAGTTTAATTTTTGAAGCCACGACAGTTGATTAGAAACACCATTTGAAATGTTTACATTTACAAACCAGGAATATACAGATATTATTTTCATTTATGGGATATGCAATGTAAGTTGTACTATGGTGCTGTAAAGATGCCATGAACTTTATCCAAACTGATGACTTGCTAGTGCAGGAGTATTTGGAAATACATATCGAAAGCTTCGAGAAACAGGATCAGTTTCAAATACACGAACTTACTCAGGAGCTCCACAAGTAAGAAGAATTTCCACTGATGAAAGAATACTGGAAGCTGTTATATACATAATCCATCAATCAGCATCAGACGCTTATCCTTGCAGTTCAATGTTTCCAGACATAAAATTTCGGATATACTGCATGGATATATAATATCACCACACTCCTGTGCAAGAACTGCTTCCTGTTAATTTGGAAAATATTTATTTATTTATTTCGCTTAATTCAAGCATATAAATAATAAACAATATAACAATATTAACAATATTAAGATAAACTTAAAATAACTTAAACCGTCTAGTAATAATTTTAACTTAAACTAAAGAGTAGGGAATTAGGGATAGTTAGAGTAAAGGTTTCTTCTAAGGTATGAGATACTGTGGTTAAAATCGAGAAGTTGCTGTGCATTGTTGGCTAATCGCAACATTCTAGTAACTGGGTTAAAGTGAGCATAATTGGTTCGGTAAGTAGGAAGGCGAAATAAGGGAACAGATCTGAGGTTACGTGGATTGGTGTTAAAATAAATTGATTTAAGAAGTGGCGGTGAATCTATTACTCCTGTGATGACTTGGTGAACGAAAAGTATGTCTGCAACATCACGACGCTTGGCAAGGGTGTTTAGGTCGATCAGTTGTAAACGATGTTCGTAAGGGGGAAGGAAAAGAGGATCAGACCATGAGAGGTTTCGTAAAGCGAAACGGAGGAATCTACGTTGTACGGCTTCAATCCTATACGAGTGGGTGGTATGATAAGGAGACCAAACTTGACTGGCATACTCGAGAATAGGTCTAACATATGTGGTAAAGAGTGATTTTGTTACGTATGGGTTTGAAAATTCTTTCGACCAGCGCTTTATAAATCCAAGGGAAGAGTTTGCTTTAGCGATAATATTATCTATGTGTGAACGAAAATTGAGCTCTTTATCACATAAATTGCGGAGATCAAGAATGGAGGAAATTGAAGGAACCAGAACGTTGCAAAAGTTATAAGTACGAGAGGGTAAGGACAGGCGTTTACGAGAAAAAGTCATGTGTTGACATTTAGTGACATTGAGTTCGAGAAAATTTTTTGTGCACCATGTGTGAAAAGAATTAAGGTCATTTTGAAGCAGGGAAGAATCAGTAGGAGTAGATATTACTTTCATAATTTTCATGTCATCGGCATATATAGAGAGGTTTGAGAAGGAAATAATGCTTTCAACATCATTAATGGAAAGGACAAATAAAAGTGGCCCGAGATGACTACCCTGAGGAACACCTGATGTAGCATATATAGGCTTGGACACAGAGCATCTGAATACAACACTATATTGGCGGTTTTCCAAGTAGGATCTCACTTGGATGAATATTGGGGGAAAACCAAAAGCTCCAAGTTTAATATAGATAATTTGGTGAGAGATCTTATCGAATGCCTTGCTAAAGTCAGTAGTGATCACATCAACATCGTAGCCCTTATCCAGAGCACAAAGTGTCATGGAAACAAATTGGGTTAAGTTCGTCGTAGTGGACCTGCCCTTAATAAAACCATGTTGAAGTGGGGAGACTAATGACTTACTATGAAAACAAAGAGCGTCATAGACAATACTTTCGAACAGCTTGGGTATTGAAGAAAGTTTTGCTATCGGACGATAGTTTGAGATTTCGTTCTTATTTCCCTTTTTGTGAATTGGAAAAATAAATGAGTTTTTCCACAAAGTAGGGAAAACTGCTTGCGAAAGAGAGAGTTTAAATAGAATTGTGAGAGGTTGGCATAGCACGTTAGAACATTTTTTGAGAAAAATGGCTGGAATGCCATCAGGACCAGGAGAAAAGTCATCTTTAAGAAGTTTTATTTTTTCACTGACCGATGAAAGAGAAATTTCGAGAGAAACTAATGAAGTTTATGAACTGTTTGACAGAAAGTCAAAATATTCTAGATCAGGATTTTTAACAGGATCACTATAAGACAGACTAAAAAAATTAGCAAAAAGGTTAACAACTATTTTGGGATCAGCAGATGAAATGTTGTTAAAATTGAAGGTAGATGGAAAACCGTCAGATTTCCTTTTTGCATTAATAAATTGATAAAACCGCTTCGGTTCAGAGATAAGACAATTCTGCATTTTGTCAAGATAGGCATGTTATAGCGAATCGCAGAGTAGAGAAAAATTGGAAGAAGCTTGGTCGTAATTTAAAAAATCTGAATATGTACCGGATTTTAAATAAGTTTTCCACAACTTATTCCTTATATTACGAAAACTACGCAGCTCCTTAGTGTACCAAGGGGGAGATGACAGACAATTCTTTTGAGGCACATAAGGGACACATACTAGTAAGCATTCGAAGATTGTAGTATAGAAGAATGTTAGGGCAATGTCAATGGGGGTGTTAGAGTTCAAAAACAGGCTGAAATCAATGTCGCTTAAAATGTTTTCGAGTTGATTGAAGTTAGCTTTACGAAAATTAAATTGAAAAGAGACTTCTGAATCAATAGCGGATATACCCTTATCGACTGTGAAAAGAAGAGATAGAGGAGGGTGATATTGGTCAAGGGTGGAAAAAAGGTGGAAACTTTCGGTGACAAAAGAGTTGCAAGGGTCGGAAGAGAAAATGAGATCAAGCTGCCTATCTAAATTGTTAGAGACCCCACTAATTTGAAATAAGCCATATTCAAATAATCGATCTGTGAGAAGAGATTCTTTTTCTGAAGTAGCATTGCAGGGAACAAAATGCAATTCATCCTCGGATGGAATCCAAACAAGGTCAGGTAGATTGAAATCGCCGACACATCAACACTGGATTCCGCAGCCTCAAAAAGGGAATCAAAAGAGTCAACCATTAGCTTATATGCGAGAATGGGCTGTGCAGGGCGAATATAACAGCAGATTATGTAGAAACAACGATTATGTAAAGAGACATTAATACACACGAATTCAAAAAGTGGCGATTTAGAGACTTCGACAAGAGTTGCATTCAGTCGATTGTGAACGGCTAAAAGAACTCCACGCCCACGGGGGCCATTATCTAGGATTTGACCATCAGCTCGAAAGACAATAAAGTCGGATGTGAAAAGCTCACTATCAAGAATATTGGGACAAAGGTTCGTTTCAGTTAGGGCAAACATTTCAAATGGCAGTTTTTGGGAGTTAAGGAACGTAGAAGAGGTTTTGGTTCGGAGCCCTCTAACGTTCTGGTAATAGAGTGATAACGTAGACGGGGTAATTTCACTAGATAAACTGTTAGGGCTTCGGTTACTATTAAAGACGAGGCTTATGAGTGAACCTTTTAAAAGGAGAACATTTTGAATTTACATGACTTGATTTCTCTGAATGGTTGTTGAAGCGGAGCTTTGATGACGAACTTATTGCAGAATTGTTTGGACGGACGAATCTCAATTTACAATGGACGGGATTACAAATTTTCACAAACCCCACACGTGGACAGGGGACAATCCACGCTGTAAAAGACAGTCATCACTTCAGCACAGATTCAGCGTCAATATGTGGGCTGGCGTAATTGGAAACAAATTAATCGGCCCCTTCAAACTACCTCCCAGACTGAATTCTACAAATTATCTGGAGTTTTTGCGCAGTGATTTACCAGAACTATTGGAGAATATTCAACTAGCTTCATCATATTTCCAACAGGATGGTGCTCCATCCCACTATGGTCGAGAGGTTAAGAATTGGTTAGATGAAGAGTATGGTAATCGTTCGATAGGAAGAAATGGACCGGTTTTCTTCAATTAATTCACTGGCCAGACCACGGGCAAAACATAATTCTAGGTGCATGAATCTAACCAAATTCCCCTAGGAAAATATAATTTACAGTGAGTAATCGCTGTAAGTTTTGTTAAAGTCGGTAAACATCGATCAAAAAATAATGCGTCTTAGAAAGGTACTACAGCATCTAACTGATGAGCCCAGCTGTAGTACCTGGGCGAAACGCATTTTGGACTAAAGGTCACAAATTCATTCAATCGATATCAAATTTATTTAAATTCAATCACAAAGGCTGTCATTTCTTCTAAAATTAAATGCCTGAACAAAGTTTGTATCATTTAAACTTACAGCGCAGGAACGAGAAAAAAACCCCGCGAAGAAAGAAAAGAGCATCCGCAGCCTCTCAGCTCAGGTATCTTGAGGAATCTTGCACCGCCACCAACACCCGCCGCACAGTGCGTCGATTGTATGGACAGAGTGGACAAAAATCAATTTTTCGAAAATAATGTTACTGTGCAAAAAAATTTGTTTGTAAATGAAATAGATTGCATATTTAACTCAAGTTAAGGAATTTTGACGCCCCCTTCCACGCCCACTTTTGACCAAAAGTTAATTTAATGAAAACTTTTAATACAAAATTGATTTCAGGTATTAAAACGGTGGTCAATTAAAAAATTAGATATAAATGTATCGCGAAATCCACCCACTGCCACGCCCAAAGTAGCATTAATATAAAGGAAAAGCCAAAAATTTCAAGTTTCAGGATTTTTAAGATGTACAAAAGTTATAATAAATGAAACAACCGCAATATAATAGTAATAAAAGATTTCTTGAAGTATGTATGTAAGACAAGTTCTTATTGCTTAAGTACATAAATAATAATTTATAAAAACAGTTCTATTGATGATAACGAAAGATCACTATTCGAGCTTTCAAGAGCAGCTGATGAAGACAACACATTTGTAGGATTTTCATCCGCGTTGATATAAGGCCCAATATCATTTTGGTCCGCATTTGAAAGCCTTTTATCTGTTTTTCTTAGGTTAGATATAAAAGGATCTGACTTTAGAAGCAATGTTGTCAGAAGATCTTCATTCGTATTTATCCTTGATGACTTTCTTGTATGAGAAAGGCGATTTTTGCGGAACTCCTTATGGCTTGCCTCTAATGCCTCTTCAGAAAGCTGTCCTATTGGTATTTCGAAAGATGCAATTATATCTGTACCATGTATCAGAAGCTTATGAACACTTATAGGCATATAATACCAATTGTAGAGCTTTAGATATTTTTCTTTAACTTCTGATAGTAATTCAGAAAACTTATTTATATCTATCGGAAACCCTGACGCCAAAACTCTTAAAATAATTGAAAATTTATAAATTAGTTGTTCATCAATTCCAGTTATCTCTGAAGCTATTTTTGAATTTTTAAAAAAACGCCTTGCAGTGTTTCCATCATTTGTTGACCCAAATTCAGGCTTGGGCTTGTCAACAATGAGACCCAATCTTCTTTTAAACAAGTATTGTATGTTACGTTTTCTTTCCTCAAAAATTGCTTTGTTTTCAGTGCCTTGAAGAACTCGCCATGATTTGAAAGGCAGTCTGTAGGATATATGTAATAAACATTCAAAACATCTTATCCACGAGTGCAAGGTCGAAAGTCCGAAACGAAAATTTTCTTCTTTTGCTGGCTTTTCTTGAATTTGAACAGAGTTCATTTCTTTCGGCGTTGCACCACAGATATAACATCTGGAGGATGAATTTGTGTTTGACAAAATGTTGCAAACACTGCCATCAACCATTGTAAACATCAAATCAAAAGAAATTTTTAAATGGAAACCTCTTTTGGTGAAAGACGTCGATGAAGTGAGCTGGTCTATAATAAAAAAAGGTATTTTCTTACTAAAAAAGCAACATGTTTATTGAGAACACAAGACGATTTCATAGAGAAATTTGGACGCACACATTTAGCTAACTACAACAAAAAAATAACCAACTCTCATAAGGCCTACCTATGAGAGATTTCATTTTAGCCTCCTCATTTCTCACAACCTCTGGACATTCTTTTATAAACATAAATTTAATAGGTCGACAAAACATGGTTGAAGAAGACCGAGGACTTTTCCAAAGCTCCATGCCATTACTATCATCGACCAATTTCAATGGCGATAGTGCTATTAAGAAGAGAAATTCGTCTGTGCTCTCTGAATCACTAAACATTTGCTTATACTGGCTATGGCCAGAACTCCCATCGAAGCCCCATTTGCAAATAAGCGTTGCAGTAGTGTCTTGATGTATTTCCGATAATTCAGCAATACTTTCCCCTGTCTTGTTTAGGAGTTCTTGAAGATCAACTGCGGCCGAATTTTCAGTTACCTCTCTTTTCGTTGGAAGCATCGACTTTTTAGCTTTTCTCAATTTATATAAGCTCGGAAAACAATTTGTATGTATCGCATTGACAACCGAACGCAGTACATTGTACTTTTTTTCAGAAAGATCTAGATCTAAATATAATGCCAAAGCCTCTTGTGGTGTAAATACTCTTTTATTTTCTTCAGTTTCGCCACCTGATAGACGCTTTGACATTTTTGTCGCAAAATCAAGCTCTTCAGTAGAGTTAGATTGCAAAAGGTCACAAACTCTGCGTTTTTTGTTTTTTTGTGATAGATCAAAAAATGATTTAAGGGGTCTTCCACGGCTGGTACTTGGTTTTTCAACACATAGTGCATTTTCTAAAAAATTAAGAATGCTCTTTGGGAGAATAAAAGCAGTTTTCAACCAGACTCCGTGGCGTTTTGCTAAAGTAGCTCGGTTACGTCCACACGCTTTCCACCTTCGATCCAAATTTTTGTCGAAAAGTCTAACTTTTTCTGCCAAATCATTCCTAGTAGTAACTGGACAGTTTCTGATTTTCAATTCATTTAAAATAAATTGAATAACTCCTTCCACTTTCGAGTTTCTATCGAAAGAAGTCCATTTTTCGAAAATTTTTTCATTTTCAATAGTTTGACCTTGTCCTACAAAAAGTTATATAATTTAAAAAACCGCAAAAAGCCGCAAGAAAAGTTTACTTTTTCTAATAGCACAATAACAACAGAACATAATGGCATAGACAGTTTTGCTGCCATTTGCTAACATTTTTTTTAAAGCTTAAGTTTATTTAATTTTTAAGCATTAAAAAAGGCATTTTTTTTTTTAAAATCGCAAAAAATCACATTAACAAGAAAAAATTAAAACAACAACACATACCACTTCTCAATGTATCCATTTTTAATATTTAAACAAAAAAAATTGCAATGAAAAAATATTTTAATCACACGAGCTGCACTTGTTCGCACAAAATTTCAACTTTTAATCACACTGCAGCTTAAATTACCTCAATCGCTAACAAAAGTGCCGCTAATCCACGAAGAAGAGAAAAACAAAAAATAAAACAAAAACAATTTTAAGTACTTGAAGATGTTCCAGAACAGGTTTAGAGCTTAAAACAAAGAAATTGCATTTTTATTTTTGTCCACTAGTCGACGCACTGTGCGCCGGTTCTACAAAACAGCCAAACAACTGGCATCTGGTTATAGGACTGGCGAAGGGAACCTAGTCACCGAAGCACAGGGGGTTGTAGACGTGCTTAACAGGAGAACAAAGAAGCATGAGACCAGTCAATGAAGATCCAGTCCCAGCGCCCAGTACTGAAGAGGTTAAGAAAGCCATCCACAAGCTTAAGAACAACAAATCCGCCGGCTCGGATGGCCTACCTGCGGAACTCTTGAAGTATGGAGGAGATGTCCAAGTAGGGCTCATGCACCAGCTCATAAACCAAGTGTGGGAGGAGGAAAGCATGCCCGACGACTGGTCAAATAGCTCCATATGCCCAATCTACAAAAAAGGCGATCCTATGTCCTGCAAAAACTACAAAGGCATATCCCTCATTAATGCTGCCTACAAGATCCTATCCAACGTACTATGTGAGCCCTTGAATCCTTTCTGCAACACTATCATCGGCACGTACCAGTGTGACTTCAGGCCAGGCAGATCAACGATAGACCAAATCTTCACATTGAGGTAAATCCTGGAAAAGACCAACGAATTTCGACGATTAGAGACGCACCATCATTTCATCGACTTCAAAGCCGATCCAGCTGTGCCGCATGACGTTACAAAATACGCAGTGCAACGTGCACATGGGAAACAGATCATCTGAGCTTTTCCAGACCTGTACAGGGTACAGACAAGGAGATGCGCTTTTATGTGACTTCTTCAACATTGTCCTGGAGCAGATAGTACGCAAGAGTAGTGTTAACCTGGAAGGCACTATCTTCAACAGGTCTTCCCAACTGCTTGGTTATGTGGACGAAATCTTGAAGCATTCACAGCTATTGATGAACAGGCGAAATGCGTTGGTCTTGAAGTGAATGAGGACAAAACCAAGTATATGATATCAACAAACAAAGCCTCATCTGTCCATCGCCTAGGACAAAACGTCACTGTTGGTAGCAGTAATTTCGAGGTAGTCAAGGAGTTCACCTACCTCGGAACAAACATCAATTCCACGAACGACACCTTAGTGGAAGTTCGACGTAGAATTACCCTAGCAAACCGCTGCTACTTCGGTTTGGCCAAACAAATGGGTTCAAAGCTCCTGTCTCGAAAGACAAAGTGCACGCTATACAAACCGGTAATTTTACCAGTTCTACTCTAAGGCGCCGAGTGCTGGATGATAAATAAAAAAGCGGAATTGATACTGGGCACTTTCGAGAGAAAAATTCTTCGGAGGATATTTGGTCCTATATGCGAACGGGGCGTATGGAGGAGAAGATTCAATCGAGAATTGTACTAGCTGTACCAAGATGTGGATGTGGTCCAAAGAGCCAAAGCTCGTCGACTACACTGGCTCGGCCACATCGAGCGAATGGACAACAACGCTCCAGCCAAAAAAATCTTCGAATCCCAGCTCCCAGGTTCGAGACGACCAGGAAGACCGAACCTCCGCTACATGGAGTAGGCGGTTAAAGACGCAAGAGCGCTTGGTCTCGACGACTAGAGGGAGCATGCGAGGGACCGCCGCAACTGATTGAAGACCGCAATATGTCAGTCAGCTCCATGGATCGGGAGCCGGATAATTAAGTAAGTAAGAAAGTAGTAAACTAACAGCGCAATTACCGTTAACATGGGTCAGGGTGCACCAAAGTAAGGCTTTTCTTAAATCCCCGATAAGAGATACCAAAATTGGAGATAGGGCCTTACTGTAGAACAATTTTTTTCTTAGAAGATATTCGAGAATCACCCCTTAAAATGCTCTTGATGAATTAGGAGACACTGTATAAAATGATATACGAATTTAAAGAGTTCTGGATCCACAAAGGTACAAAAAGAAGGCTTCTTTATTAATATATTCAATGCACTGAAATAAATCCTACAGTCTGGGTGATCTTGGGCAAACTAGATCCTTCCAGTTTCGAACTTGCGTGTCCCACCTAAGCTTCGAATGGGATCTATTAACTTGCATCAAAAGCTGGGATATCAGTATCCTCAATCTCGTGAATATTTTACGCTCTCAAGAGCTCTCTCTTCTACCTAAAAGTAACAAATTTATAAGTCTGGAACAGAAATTGGTGCCAATTTATTTTGAAGAGAGTGGATCAGACCTATGTATGTATGTCGTGAAATTTCATTCTTCTCCAAGGAGCGCTAAACGCTTTAGATACTTTAGAATAGATATAACCTAAAAGCAAACTATGGTCAAGATTCAATGTTTTGTAAGTAATTTTTGCATGATTAATTTAGGATGTCACGAATCGTGAAATTTTATTTTTCCATTTATTTTTTCTGAGAAGACAAGAAATAAATACAGACATTTAGAAAAGGGGCCTCCACAAGATATATTGACATATTGACTACATGACACATTTCTTGTTAAAATGAGATAGTAACTAACTAATTCTCAAATCCACTGCGCCAACATAAAATTCTTTCCTATATTTCTATTCCTTCTAACAAGTGCCGTGCAATTCACTTTGCATTTAAAAGAACTTAGGTCTTACAGGCATATAGTTATTATTATTATTACTTAACATAATCAGGTCTGTCCTAAAATAAACAAAATAAAGTGGGGATAAACAGATGTTTTTTCATTTTAATTTTACCAAATATTGAATACCGCCATGAATTTCGTTTTTGAAAACAATAAAATTTCAGCTGTCAAAAATGTATCCATATAATTATTTTTTTTATTGTAGAGGTTTGTGAATGTTTCTGCTACAAATAACTAAAATGAATATCTATAAAAAAATGAAAACAAAACAAGCAATATAACATATTATAAAAATAAAGAATTAAAAATAATAATTGTTTAAGAAAAATATTATTCATTTTAGTTTATAGGGAACCGAGAAACAAAAAAAAAACTTAATTCAACTCCGATTAATAAAGACAAATTCACAAATAAAAATGTGATACCTAAATACTTTTAAATGGTTCCAAAATAATATACTTCCCTTTATTTACGTGGCATAAATTCCACTATTCTTTTGAAACTTTCTATTTCGAGGCGCAAACGTTCCCTGAATTTCTTTGGATGATAATTCATTATAGAACGCACATACATTATGTATGTATCGCCCGAAAAAAGCAGTATCTGCAGTAATCCAAAGATACAGTGGCTCACAGCTTATTTGATGCATGGTTTAGAATTTAAATTTGCAAAAAAGAATTATGTTTGAAAAATTTCAACTATATTTGGATGAAAGAGAAATGCACTTAAACAAAAAACAATTATTTATTTAATAACATTGCTATTGAACATCATAACAATTAAAAAAATAAATTAAAAATAGTTAAATTTTAGGCCACAACTTATTTGATAATCTAATTATCACCTGGAAAGAATTTTAAGTTTCAGTTTCTTCAAGGGTATTCCACCAATTTTCTAAAACAAACCAATAAATCTGCGGCTAATTTTAGAGAAGAAGTACAGCTGGAAAACTAATAGTATACAGTGTACTCTCTCCTTACGGTTACCTCTCATAACCGGACATCTCTAATAATGGGGTAGATTTAAAAAAAAACGGAAATAAATATACAATTTTTCATATAAAGAGTTCTCCCATAACCGGGCGCTCTCATAATCGGACACGGACACCTGGGCCCATGTTCTGTAACTTTCGAATCGATAAAAGTAGTCGAGAAACAAAAAAAATGTTTGTTTTGTTGTTAAGATGCCAAAATGACTACTTCAATTTATCGCCTTCCATTGGAAAATCCCAGTTAAACAAATTAAAAATTTAAGGAATCACCTCAACTTACAGAAACCAATTTATTCAGAGGCAGCACGGCTCGGAAGAATAAGAGTAGTTCACTGTATATACAAAAAAAGTCAAAAATGCCACCGTCTTAGGGTGGTAATGGCCCAATGGATTTAGTGGTTGACTGCTAGTTTAGACGCGTGGATGCCACATGTGGGTTAATGAGATAGTTAACACCTAATTCTCCACAAAAAATATTCTTTCCCATTACATATTTTTATAATTTCTAACAAGTGCCGTGTGATTCAAGTTGCATTAAAAAAGATCTTAGGTCTTACAGACATACGTATACATATAGTTAAAATTATTGGCGGAAAATTTTAAACAGCCTGATGTTAAGGGCTTAGCATGATACTACTTAACCGTTTAAAGCACTTTATTAATATTTTCCTAATTTTAAACACTTTTTAACTAGCATCATACTAAATCTATTTTCTAAATAAACTACTACTAAACACGCCTAAAATAGTGCAAAAAAGTAAGCGAACATAACTTTTTGACGTTTGTAAATGTCAAAGTGGCATATGGATTTAGTACGATACTAAAAAAATAAAGTAGCCATTTTGTGATTTTAACTTTAGTAAAATGTTAAGAAAATAATACGATACTAAATTGGCTTAAAATTAGCAAAATCCTCTTTTTAGCCTAGTATCGTACTAAAAATGATTTAACATATTACTAAATCGTTTAAAATTTTGCGCCAATATCATTAAGGTGGCCTACGTTCTGGTCAATTCATTGAGATAGTTGAGTTTTGAAGTTTCGCTCCACTTTACACTCTTACTCTTATCCTCAATCATGTGGACATAACGAATAGAATTGACCTTAGCTGTCTGAACATTTTTTTCAAAACACCATACCAAACTGTCACCGTTAGGTTCATTACCCATAAAAGAATCGACTTACGATCAGGAACATGACCTGCGGGGGCGATATTAAAGTGATGTCTGAATGCACGTCGAGTCGTTGCGTGGAGATGATTTGACGGCCGCTTGAAAAGTACGACTCCACGGTGAACGTACGCTCCTCCTTCGTACCTCGTGTCGTCTAATGTAAAACATTAGATCGCATTCTTTCGAATGAACGCCACCTCGCCCTTATCGGAATAAATGTCGCTAAAGGGCGCGCGTTAAAGTTTCCCTGCCGCATCCTGTATAAAGTACAAGTTGTGTCCAGCTAAGAAGAGTCCAACCAACATTCAGTTTATCTCTTCGCAAGCGGAGAATATCGCACGATGCCCTACGTTTTATTTGATACTCAAGTCAATCGCACACCTCGATTTGAGTAGCTAGCAATCGACTTCGAAAACAGCAATTTCGCGTAAAACTTTTTCCCAAGGGACTCCTTCATTTTGAACTATGTAAGAACTATGTTCTTGAGAACATTTTAACCGTTTTCTCGGTTTACCCTGCGTTGGATTTCCATTAAGTCGCGTTCAGGGGGTTAATACTAACGAGTCCTAAGCAATGGACACATGCTTGTTTGTTTGTTAGTAGTAAATGTATTTGGTATTTCCAGGCTTATTTAACGGTACCTTAGGAATGGCCGATGAATATCAATATCGTCCGCATACCCAAGTAACTGAATTGGATTTATTCACTTTCACTTCACTTTTCCCTTTGTTAGAAAACTAGATAGAAGAATTAACATGATAGCGCATTTCCTTGCCGAAAATATGTACAGATTTTCGGCAAGGAAATGCGCTATCATGTTAATTCTTCTATCTAGTTTTCTAACAAAGGGAAAAGTGAAGTGAAAGTGAATAAATCCAATTCAGTTACTTGGGTATGCGGACGATATTGATATTCATCGGCCATTCCTAAGGTACCGTTAAATAAGCCTGGAAATACCAAATACATTTACTACTAACAAACAAACAAGCATGTGTCCATTGCTTAGGACTCGTTAGTATTAACCCCCTGAACGCGACTTAATGGAAATCCAACGCAGGGTAAACCGAGAAAACGGTTAAAATGTTCTCAAGAACATAGTTCTTACATAGTTCAAAATGAAGGAGTCCCTTGGGAAAAAGTTTTACGCGAAATTGCTGTTTTCGAAGTCGATTGCTAGCTACTCAAATCGAGGTGTGCGATTGACTTGAGTATCAAATAAAACGTAGGGCATCGTGCGATATTCTCCGCTTGCGAAGAGATAAACTGAATGTTGGTTGGACTCTTCTTAGCTGGACACAACTTGTACTTTATACAGGATGCGGCAGGGAAACTTTAACGCGCGCCCTTTAGCGACATTTATTCCGATAAGGGCGAGGTGGCGTTCATTCGAAAGAATGCGATCTAATGTTTTACATTAGACGACACGAGGTACGAAGGAGGAGCGTACGTTCACCGTGGAGTCGTACTTTTCAAGCGGCCGTCAAATCATCTCCACGCAACGACTCGACGTGCATTCAGACATCACTTTAATATCGCCCCCGCAGGTCATGTTCCTGATCGTAAGTCGATTCTTTTATGGGTAATGAACCTAACGGTGACAGTTTGGTATGGTGTTTTGAAAAAAATGTTCAGACAGCTAAGGTCAATTCTATTCGTTATGTCCACATGATTGAGGATAAGAGTAAGAGTGTAAAGTGGAGCGAAACTTCAAAACTCAACTATCTCAATGAATTGACCAGAACGTAGGCCACCTTAATGATATTGGCGCAAAATTTTAAACGATTTAGTAATATGTTAAATCATTTTTAGTACGATACTAGGCTAAAAAGAGGATTTTGCTAATTTTAAGCCAATTTAGTATCGTATTATTTTCTTAACATTTTACTAAAGTTAAAATCACAAAATGGCTACTTTATTTTTTTAGTATCGTACTAAATCCATATGCCACTTTGACATTTACAAACGTCAAAAAGTTATGTTCGCTTACTTTTTTGCACTATTTTAGGCGTGTTTAGTAGTAGTTTATTTAGAAAATAGATTTAGTATGATGCTAGTTAAAAAGTGTTTAAAATTAGGAAAATATTAATAAAGTGCTTTAAACGGTTAAGTAGTATCATGCTAAGCCCTTAACATCAGGCTGTTTAAAATTTTCCGCCAATAATTTTAACTATATGTATACGTATGTCTGTAAGACCTAAGATCTTTTTTAATGCAACTTGAATCACACGGCACTTGTTAGAAATTATAAAAATATGTAATGGGAAAGAATATTTTTTGTGGAGAATTAGGTGTTAACTATCTCATTAACCCACATGTGGCATCCACGCGTCTAAACTAGCAGTCAACCACTAAATCCATTGGGCCATTACCACCCTAAGACGGTGGCATTTTTGACTTTTTTTGTATATACAGTGAACTACTCTTATTCTTCCGAGCCGTGCTGCCTCTGAATAAATTGGTTTCTGTAAGTTGAGGTGATTCCTTAAATTTTTAATTTGTTTAACTGGGATTTTCCAATGGAAGGCGATAAATTGAAGTAGTCATTTTGGCATCTTAACAACAAAACAAACATTTTTTTTGTTTCTCGACTACTTTTATCGATTCGAAAGTTACAGAACATGGGCCCAGGTGTCCGTGTCCGATTATGAGAGCGCCCGGTTATGGGAGAACTCTTTATATGAAAAATTGTATATTTATTTCCGTTTTTTTTTAAATCTACCCCATTATTAGAGATGTCCGGTTATGAGAGGTAACCGTAAGGAGAGAGTACACTGTATACTATTAGTTTTCCAGCTGTACTTCTTCTCTAAAATTAGCCGCAGATTTATTGGTTTGTTTTAGAAAATTGGTGGAATACCCTTGAAGAAACTGAAACTTAAAATTCTTTCCAGGTGATAATTAGATTATCAAATAAGTTGTGGCCTAAAATTTAACTATTTTTAATTTATTTTTTTAATTGTTATGATGTTCAATAGCAATGTTATTAAATAAATAATTGTTTTTTGTTTAAGTGCATTTCTCTTTCATCCAAATATAGTTGAAATTTTTCAAACATAATTCTTTTTTGCAAATTTAAATTCTAAACCATGCATCAAATAAGCTGTGAGCCACTGTATCTTTGGATTACTGCAGATACTGCTTTTTTCGGGCGATACATACATAATGTATGTGCGTTCTATAATGAATTATCATCCAAAGAAATTCAGGGAACGTTTGCGCCTCGAAATAGAAAGTTTCAAAAGAATAGTGGAATTTATGCCACGTAAATAAAGGGAAGTATATTATTTTGGAACCATTTAAAAGTATTTAGGTATCACATTTTTATTTGTGAATTTGTCTTTATTAATCGGAGTTGAATTAAGTTTTTTTTTTGTTTCTCGGTTCCCTATAAACTAAAATGAATAATATTTTTCTTAAACAATTATTATTTTTAATTCTTTATTTTTATAATATGTTATATTGCTTGTTTTGTTTTCATTTTTTTATAGATATTCATTTTAGTTATTTGTAGCAGAAACATTCACAAACCTCTACAATAAAAAAAATAATTATATGGATACATTTTTGACAGCTGAAATTTTATTGTTTTCAAAAACGAAATTCATGGCGGTATTCAATATTTGGTAAAATTAAAATGAAAAAACATCTGTTTATCCCCACTTTATTTTGTTTATTTTAGGACAGACCTGATTATGTTAAGTAATAATAATAATAACTATATGCCTGTAAGACCTAAGTTCTTTTAAATGCAAAGTGAATTGCACGGCACTTGTTAGAAGGAATAGAAATATAGGAAAGAATTTTATGTTGGCGCAGTGGATTTGAGAATTAGTTAGTTACTATCTCATTTTAACAAGAAATGTGTCATGTAGTCAATATGTCAATATATCTTGTGGAGGCCCCTTTTCTAAATGTCTGTATTTATTTCTTGTCTTCTCAGAAAAAATAAATGGAAAAATAAAATTTCACGATTCGTGACATCCTAAATTAATCATGCAAAAATTACTTACAAAACATTGAATCTTGACCATAGTTTGCTTTTAGGTTATATCTATTCTAAAGTATCTAAAGCGTTTAGCGCTCCTTGGAGAAGAATGAAATTTCACGACATACATACATAGGTCTGATCCACTCTCTTCAAAATAAATTGGCACCAATTTCTGTTCCAGACTTATAAATTTGTTACTTTTAGGTAGAAGAGAGAGCTCTTGAGAGCGTAAAATATTCACGAGATTGAGGATACTGATATCCCAGCTTTTGATGCAAGTTAATAGATCCCATTCGAAGCTTAGGTGGGACACGCAAGTTCGAAACTGGAAGGATCTAGTTTGCCCAAGATCACCCAGACTGTAGGATTTATTTCAGTGCATTGAATATATTAATAAAGAAGCCTTCTTTTTGTACCTTTGTGGATCCAGAACTCTTTAAATTCGTATATCATTTTATACAGTGTCTCCTAATTCATCAAGAGCATTTTAAGGGGTGATTCTCGAATATCTTCTAAGAAAAAAATTGTTCTACAGTAAGGCCCTATCTCCAATTTTGGTATCTCTTATCGGGGATTTAAGAAAAGCCTTACTTTGGTGCACCCTGACCCATGTTAACGGTAATTGCGCTGTTAGTTTACTACTTTCTTACTTACTTAATTATCCGGCTCCCGATCCATGGAGCTGACTGACATATTGCGGTCTTCAATCAGTTGCGGCGGTCCCTCGCATGCTCCCTCTAGTCGTCGAGACCAAGCGCTCTTGCGTCTTTAACCGCCTACTCCATGTAGCGGAGGTTCGGTCTTCCTGGTCGTCTCGAACCTGGGAGCTGGGATTCGAAGATTTTTTTGGCTGGAGCGTTGTTGTCCATTCGCTCGATGTGGCCGAGCCAGTGTAGTCGACGAGCTTTGGCTCTTTGGACCACATCCACATCTTGGTACAGCTAGTACAATTCTCGATTGAATCTTCTCCTCCATACGTGAACGTACGCTCCTCCTTCGTACCTCGTGTCGTCTAATGTAAAACATTAGATCGCATTCTTTCGAATGAACGCCACCTCGCCCTTATCGGAATAAATGTCGCTAAAGGGCGCGCGTTAAAGTTTCCCTGCCGCATCCTGTATAAAGTACAAGTTGTGTCCAGCTAAGAAGAGTCCAACCAACATTCAGTTTATCTCTTCGCAAGCGGAGAATATCGCACGATGCCCTACGTTTTATTTGATACTCAAGTCAATCGCACACCTCGATTTGAGTAGCTAGCAATCGACTTCGAAAACAGCAATTTCGCGTAAAACTTTTTCCCAAGGGACTCCTTCATTTTGAACTATGTAAGAACTATGTTCTTGAGAACATTTTAACCGTTTTCTCGGTTTACCCTGCGTTGGATTTCCATTAAGTCGCGTTCAGGGGGTTAATACTAACGAGTCCTAAGCAATGGACACATGCTTGTTTGTTTGTTAGTAGTAAATGTATTTGGTATTTCCAGGCTTATTTAACGGTACCTTAGGAATGGCCGATGAATATCAATATCGTCCGCATACCCAAGTAACTGAATTGGATTTATTCACTTTCACTTCACTTTTCCCTTTGTTAGAAAACTAGATAGAAGAATTAACATGATAGCGCATTTCCTTGCCGAAAATCTGTACATATTTTGAATAGTTCTGACACACGATACCACGGCATCAGTTTTCCCGGAATCCAGAACTCGGGCATCGCCATACTAGTAGAAGTCTTGATGATAAATGCTATCATATTCAGCTTTGAAGTCGACGAAGTGATGGTAGGACCCCATTTGAAATTCGTTGGCCTTTTTCAGGATTCGTCTTAGTGTGAAGGTCGTTCTGCCTGGCCGAAAACTGCACTCCATTAAAGTATTGCAGAACGGCTTAAGACGCAAACACAGCACGCAAGATAGTGTATTGTATACGACCTTTAGCAAGCATATGCCTCGATAGATAGGCATCCTTTTATGTAGACGGGCAAATTGAGCTGATTGTCCATCAGTCATCGGGTATGCTTCCTTCAACCTAAATTTGGTTGATGATTTGATGTATGTACCCTAGTGAAACATCTCCTCTGTATTTAAGAGCTCCGCTAGTATTCCATTAGGACCTGCTGTCTTATTGCTGTACAACTTGTTTATAACTAAATCAACCCCTTCCTGGAATTGGGTGTTGATTGACTGGAGGTTGGTTCTCTTCTTGCTGCACATGGTTTTTTCTTAGCAGCTGCTGGAAGTGCTGCTCAATTCGTCAAATTGCAAAAGAAATAAACCAAAGTAACCATGAAGCGCAAACATTTATCAACGATCGCGAAAATTAAGGTAAAAACTATACTAGTGATCGGCCATCAATGGTGCAAAAACAAGGCCTGATTCGAAGTGCATCAAATAGTTTGAAGGCTGAAAACAATCTTATCAGTTGGTGTTCGTCGTGTTCAGTAAATTTTGAGCAGCTCCCAGCACCTCAAGTTCAAGAAAATGAAGTGTAAGCCAATGATGTCATCAAGTAATATTGAAGGCCGCAAAAAATTTGTTTTGCGACACATTCATTGAACAAATCAATTTCGCACAATAATGTTTTTCCGACGAGAAGAAGTTCAATCTAGATGGTCGAGAACAGAAGAAAAGATTTGTATTAAACGAAAATCTGGCGGAGGTTCAGTCATGGTTTGAAGCGCTATTGGTTACCTGAAAAAGAAGCCGTTGTTCTTTATTACCACCAGATTGAACGCAATACAATACCAAGAGATGGGCAGCCCATATTTTCCTGCATATGCTTACGAATGCTCTGGATTAAACTGGCAACTTCACCAAGATAATGCCCAAATTCACCTAGCCAGGTCAACTTTGGTCAGTCTTGAACAGCTGATCGATTTCAACTCGAGAAATCTACAAAATCAATAATGTTTGTTTAAGTATGTGTTCTTTTCTTAAAAAAGATTGTTGCTTTATAAATCATAAGTATAGGTATTAGGCGCTCTTCCACTTTCAGTAAAAGTTAAGGTAAGCTTATTCGTGCGAAACTGCCACATCAAAGATACTTTAATAAAAGATGTTTGAGTGGCTTTGTGCCAGCTTCTGTCAAATCACCTAAAATGAACTGACAGAAACTTGAGCAGCGCCCAAGATAGATCACTTACAAGACATAAACTGTCAATGGAATTGAAAGATTATTAAGATTTTTTCTAAAAAAATTAAATTTTGTTATACCCAAAATTGGAAATTTTCAGATTTAATTTCATCCGCGGAAAAGGGTGATATATTAGAGTTTTTCGGCGAAATTTGCCAAGAAATACATTTTAAATATTTCAAAATATAGCTTGTTGCCTATTTTTATTTAAGGATGTCGTAGAAATTCAACTTGACTCTAAAATGCATGTCAAACCAGATTTTCACGATCTTACGTCATTTTGAATTCAGAGTCGAGTTGACCGTTGACCAACCAGTGAATATAAAACTGGACATAATCGTTTTTTTATGTTTATTTGTTGCGCCGGCCGTTAATAATTTTTTACCAAAACACGACTTTTTGCCCCAATTATGAGATTCTAAAAGGAGCTTTCTGTCCAATTTTATATAACTAATTTTTAATTAACCTTTCTACTCCAACTCGATGTTTGCACCTCATATAAACCAAGTTCAGAAAATACTTAATGGTTAAATAATGAATGCGTTCATTTTTGCCAGGAAACACAATGCTAATCCCTTCATTTGCACCGCACTGCATCTGATTTATTGAGATAAACGTCAAACAGATAAAATGATTTAAAATCAACATTTAGCACCACACAGATGTGGAAAATTCAACTTTTCGTTATTTCTTACTGCTTCATATATATTACATTTTATTTTGATTTATAATTCAAGTTTAATTTTTCTTATATGCCTTTAATCTGAAGAAATAAAAACAAATCAATTGCTGATTTTTTGCATTTATTTATTTGACATATGGTCGGTAATACAGACTTAAAAATATAACAAAATCAGGCCGCTGGGGGCCGTTGTTTTGGAAAATCTTGCTTTGCTACCGATAGATTTCCCAAAAGAACAAGGCTATTGTCACATTTACGACAATCACTTGTGATCAAATTATATTTTTCGTCTTTGTAAGGTGATCACCAAAAATTACGCAAAACTCGGCACCAATTTGAGAGACAAATACTAAGAGGTGACATAAATCCATAATAATTATTATGTTTGATTTCGTTGCTAACTTTTTTATTTGTTTTTTCTTGGAATGTTGAGTGCCTAAACGTTATTACCCTTTTAATATTAAAAAAATGTTATAATTATCTCGTAATCCAAATATGTAAGTTAAAATAAAAAGTAAAATCTAGTCATTGAGTTCGTGAGATTAAATTAGGATATTTCCATTTTTTTTAATAACAAATTAAAATAAAAGTTGAAATAAATGTATGAGAAGAACAATTGCTTTTTCCTACGTGCATGTACTTCGGTTTTGGTAGATCGAATATACTTTGTTGTATGTATTTTATTATATGGGTGTAGTGTTCACATATACAATGATTTCTATTTTTGGAAAATTAGAAAACAAATCAATTTTATATGAAAAATACAACAAAATAGCTGCCATAAGAAAAAGTCACAAAAATGTGATTATCACATGTGACAATCACCTTACGCAGACCAAATTTATTTTTTGTGACTGTCAACTATCACGATTCCACCCTAGATTACATTATGACGAAGAATCATTGCATTACATCCTGCCAGAGGCAAGTGAACAAAATATTGATTATGATCTTCCAGAAAATGTGACTAAGACCAAAAATAGTAAGCAATTCTAACCTTATTTCGCAGTTCATAGAGATTTTTAAACAAACCAAAAATTCAAAATTAAAAAAAAAAAATTTCAAATGCAATAAACCGTTAATAAAATTTAAAAAAAAAATAGAAAATTGTCATGAATTTTATTTACAATCATTTTTACTTGCGATATAGGTACGTACTATAAAAAAAATCGAACTCGAGATTTTAATCAAAGTTGACATTACGATGATAGAGAACAACAAAAAAGTGGGTCCGGCAATTCCGTCTGTCTGTCAGTCAGTCAGTCTGTCAGCCTATCTGTCTGTCTGTCTGTCTGTCTGTCTGTCTGTAGAACGATCTACATACATCTACATACGGCTGAACCGATTTTGTTCAAACTTGGTGGTTAGGCGTTTTGGGTGATTGTCCAAAATAGATTTTTGAATCGTCGTTTTAGCTCCAAAAATAACGGTACTTGCGATACAAATTTTTCTACCATCTTAATTATCTCGAAAACGGCTATAACGATTTTGATAAAAAATTGTGTATGTACTAATTAAATTATGGTCTACATTCTGGCCGAACAAATTTTCAAAATATTTTGTTATTAACGGTATCTGCCATACAACCATCTTATTGATTTTCGACTTTCTCATAAACGAATTCACGGATTTCGATAAAAATTTGTATGCAAGATCTCCTTCAAATTCTAAATAATAATGCATTTCAAAATTTTCAAAAACTAGTTTTTTTACATTTTTGATTTTATTTTTTTGAAAATTCAATATTTCGATTTTTCTGAATTTTTTTTTTAAATTTATATTATTAAATATTTAAAATCTTCAGACCAATTTTTTTACTTACGACTCTAAAAATACTTTTAACATAGGAGCAAGTACGTGCGATCCAGTCGTGCATTTTATTTTTAATGTGGTTCTAAACTTTTTTCTTCCACTGTATGTATGAAATGAATTTCAAGGAATATAATTTAATTTTTAGCAGTCGACATTTCTTAGTAAGAAAACAAAACGATGCAAGCTCATTTTTAATTGATGTTTGTTTAATTTCTTTTATTTATGTTGTTACTCAATTTTATAAATTAAAGTTTATGTGTGATATTATTGGTATTTAAGTTGTTTTAAATATTATTAATTATTATTATTATTGATTATTTAGTTTGTTAAGTTGTTTCTTTTGGCTTTATTTTGTGCATTTTATTTTTTTTTATAGTGCATGACATTTTGTTATATATGTAATTATTTTTTATTTGGGTTCTAGTCATATTACAAAAACAACTCAATGGGAGGATCCCAGAGTTCCAATACAACGGCAGCAACATCTCACTAATAGAACTGGTAATTATTATTTGAATTTATCTTTAAATTATTATTTTTTTTTTGTTCATTAATTTAACATCTTGGTATGGGTTAGGATAACAATAAAATTAAAACATGAAAAATGTACCTACTATAATGTCTCGTGATAATTTATGTTCGATTACATCAATGTTATATTTATTTTCAGTTAATCCACGAAGCGTGAGTAAGGATTCTGCGGCCTCTACTGATTCTTTGGGTTCACTTCCAGAAGGTTGGGAACAAGCACTCACAGAATCTGGTGATGTTTATTTTATTAACCATATCAATCGCACAACATCTTGGAATGATCCACGCATACGTACGTTTTCTAATATTTAAAAATATTTCGTACAATAGTTTGCAAAAGTCTGCTTAGAGAACTTTCTATTTTGCCTAGTTATGTGATTGGCAATTTAATTGATTCGCAAAGCTTTACGTTTTGCTTGGAAAACACATTCATTCAAATGCCCTTGCTAAAGACAGACAATTAAACAAGCGCGTAGCACGGAGTGATATCGCAGCTTAGGACTTAGATATTTTTTATTAGAAAAAGTACCAAGCATATTTTATTCTTTCTTAATGAAGCTTGTGTTTTACATTTCAGTTTTTTAACATTTAGTGTTATTTTCGAAAAAGTTACACTTTAACATACGATTTTAACTTCGCATACAGACTCACTCGATCATACTTAGGGCCTGTTCCACAATATAAAAGTAAAGTCACAGTTAAGCTACTTGGAAGCTAATTAGCAGATACAATTCACATTAGTGTTTTACAATAACTAGGTAGGTCCAACTAGAAGTTAATCTGTCATGTAACTTATAGGATTGATGAAGTACCCAATAAACACATAATTGACAGTTAATAGAATTAAAAGCACTGCAGAGCACCGATTTCGTTTTCCACAAACTTCATGGAATCTTAAGACGAAGCCGATTTTAGAACGCATTTTCGTTTGAAGAAAGAAGCTATGCATTATATTTAATACAATATCTTATTGATTTTAAAAAATACAATTTTGAAATTTAAAGCACAACCCCAGGCATAATGAACGATTTTACCGTTTTTTTTTCTTAGCTTATATTCATCTAAATGTTTCTTATTGCAGAATTGTAATAACTAACAAATAGTTACCCAACGCATTCATTTATGAGAATGATAGATGTAAAACGCACAATTCGTTAATAGGAGGATTTAACTGGAAAGTAATTTAAGTGGTGGTTAACTACTCAGAACTTTACTCTTACATTGTGAAACAGACCCTTAATCGGACACAAACTTTTAGTTAATTATCCCCTAATCACAAAATTTAATTTGCTTGCCAGTTCTACATACAGCTCGTTTGAATCGAGACCTAGAAACTTTCTCAACTATTCCTATGGCGTGTTTTTAGTCAGCAGAAATGTAGGGGTAAAGTGGCTGTTGTTTCGTTTTTTTTTTTTTACTTTACATTTCGTTGTTTCGCCCTTTCTTACGTTTATTTCTGTTTACTTTGTTTTTCAATCATTTCGCCCTAGATGACTTGGCATTTATTTCTGTCCCTTTTTACTCGTTTTGCATATCCGTTAAGCGGCCCATACACATAACACTGGTGTATGACACTTGTGTCAGTGTTATTGAATGTGGAGTGTGTGTGGGCTTGTGTATACAAACATTTCTGGCGTCGAACACGGTGGCGACAAAATCAATGAGTACTTGTGTCTGTGTCTCTATCTGTGTTATGTGTGTGGGAATGTGTATAATGCATTCTAGAAATATTTCAGTTGCATTCCGATCGTGTTCGCGTATACAGGGTGTGCGCCTCGAAGGTATACTAGTTTGTTTGTTTATAATTTTTGATTAAATGAAAGAGAATGGATCTTATATTGATAAATGTTTTATTTAATGTCGGCAATTATTTATGTAATACAATATCAGGTAAATGTCCGCCTCTGTTAGTCTCACAAATGCGAGTCCTTTTGTTTACATTCTCACACATTTCACGCGGTATTTCATTAATTTTATCACGAATATTTTGTTTCAGTTGCTGAAGCTTTTCTGGTTTGTTTGCATAAGCCTTGCTTTTCAGATATCCCCACAAAAAGAAGTCCGGAGCAGTCAAATCAGGCGACCGTGAAGGCCAATCAACATCACCATTTCTTGAAAAACTTGTTATGGAAAGAGGTCTCGCAGTAATTCCATTGTAATCCTGGCTGTATGCGATGTGGCACCGTCTTGTTGATACCACATGTTAATCAAGCCCAAAGCATGAAGTTGTAGCGTTAAAAAGTTTTCAATCATATCACAATATCGTTCCCCATTCACAGTTACCGTTACGCCGTTTTCATTTTCAAAGAAGTAACGTTCAATGATTCCTCCTGACCAAATTGCACACCAGGCTGTAACTATTAATGGATGCAAAGGTGACTGATGAATAATTTGAGGGTTTTCCATCACCCAGAACCGACTATGATGTTTATTCACATACCCATTCAATCATTCAATTGAAAATGTGCCTCGTTACTCATTATGATTTGTTCATGAAAATCGGGGTTGTCAAGGGCTAGCTGTAACATCCTATTGGTCTTGTGGAAGAAGCTCTTGTGTCAACTGAATCTTAAATGGAAACAAATGCAAATCCTTCTGCAAAATTGTGGTCAAAGTTGTTCTTTGAAGACCAAGATTAATTTGATGGATTGTTTTGAACACTTCCTTGAGCAGCAGTAATGTTTTCAGCCGATCTTGCAGTACGTTATTGTCCATGCTTGGGCCTATCACCTACAGACCCTCTTTCTTCGAAATCATTTACTATACGATAAATAGTGCGTTTTGTTGGCACGTTGTTTCTCCCAAAAATTTTACGTAACTTTCTCAACTTTATCTCTCAAAACACGTTGGTTTATCGAATATTTTTCCACAATAAATTTGCCACATGTGTACTTCACGACTGCCAAATATGAACTGTCAAGACTAATGTTTACCAAAATGGAGGTAAAACAAAGTAATATACCTTCCCGGCGGACACCCTCTAGATATAGACGTTAAGATTCCGATACGTAAATGCATACATTGCTTGTCTTATCGTCTCTAATATTAAACTTTTTATGTAAATTTATTTTTTGTGTATGCTTTTTTTTGTATATTTTTGTATAATGAAGGAATTATTTTATTTAAACAAAATATTCAAAATCCGGGTTTATTATGATCTCGCTTTTTAAAGTCCCAGCTAATCCCACTTAGCCCGATTTGTATTTTTATAAATGTTACACAAAAAACTTTGCATACACCCAAACTCGGCCCTACCCCAAGCAGAGTGGTTGCAGGGAGGCAGCATGCCCCCTTACGCGCTGTTTGCATCATACAGAAAAAAAATAAAGACAAAAGACACGTTGGCGAAGTAATCGAAATCGAAATGAACAAAAAACGAAATAATCGAAAAACTAAATAATAAAAGGTGGAATGAACTTAAAACGAATTAAGCAAACGACATAATGATTTTATTTCAAAACAAATGTAAACAAAGTAATTGAAAAACATTTTGATTGAAATACTGAAACATCGAAATGCGAAACGACTAAAACGAAATAATACAAAAACGAGTTGGAAAAAAACAAACAAACCATACCCGTACGGGTCATGCGAAGTTCTTCGAAATTTAAATACAAAATTCGAAGGTTCTTTATCATGAGAAGAGATTTGGAAACTTACACCCAAATTAACAAACATGGACTAGGGAAGGTTTATGACTTATTCCGTGGGCTAAGTACGAAATGCTAATGATAAACACAGAATTTGTGCTATTTGACACAACTTATTCCTTCGCTGAACCATCGAAGACTGTGATTTAGGACTGACATGGAATTGTCATTATTGAGTACCGACTAGCATCGGCTGCACATCGTGTGAAGAAGAGCGCTCAAGTCGAAAAAAAATAGTGCCAGTGTCTTGTGTTGTGATAATTGTCAGCTGTTTTGGTACTCAGTGCCAAATAGTTGAAAATTCTGATTCTTCGGAATTTCATCTGTTTGGATATACCTTAGTGCCATTATTCTTTTCCCACAATGGCCATATACATGAGAAACCACAATATGGTTTGTGCTCAAACACAAATTTTAACTTCATGTGGTTAAAACTCACGGTAAATAAGCACATCATACACTCTTATTTTATTTATCGGAGCACAAATTTGCATAGATTCGATGCTCTGTCCGACTCCATTCAAAGAATTGTTTCCCATTATCCTCGCACTTAAATCGTCATTACGGGCGATTTCACTGTACACAAGTCTAGCTGGCTCCGCTTTTCGAGCCAGACAACACCCGAAGGAAGATATGTTGAGATCTTTGCGGAGTTAAACCAACTGACTCAGCTAGTTAACGAGCCGACACGAATCGCTGACGTTACAGGTCAAACCGCTAACACTCTAGACTTGTTTCTCACCTCTGACCCTAATATATACACTGTAAGTGTATTATCGCCTCCAGGCCCATCACAGCATTGTGTCATATCAGCAAATTTCTCAGTTAAAGAAAAGTCACCTAAGAGAACTGTGGAAAGACTTGCAACGTTCACATTCGTAGAACCAAATTTTTGCATGACCAACAATTAAGGCAACAATTACTACAATGTCCCAAAGGTAGTAAGAATTTTTGGTCATTTGTAAAAAACATTCGAAATTCATCTCCGTCTACAGTTTCAACGCTCATCTTTAATGACACCCCTTTTGTCAGTTCTCGTGAAAAAGCCACTTTGCTTGCCGCGCAGTTCGCTGTTAATTCGACGCTGCCAGAAAGTGTTTAGACTCCTCCAGTACTTGAGAGTCTAAACGATTTTATGGGACGAATCTTCTTTCGCACTCGTGCAGTTGCTAGAGTCCTTGACCTTGATGTACTGAAATCCGCTGGTCCGGATAGTATCCCTCCCATCGTTCTGAAGAGCTGTTCTTCAACGCTGGCAAAACCACTGCGTAAGCTTTTCCATCTGTCCTATTCTACAGGTCTCTTTCCGACTGGATGGAAAACAGCATTTGTCCAGCCTGTCCCTAAAAAAGGCGAATCTCGTTCACCCTCTAATTACCGTCCAATTGCACTTACGTCCCTTCTTTCCAAGGTCATGCAAACGCTGATTAACTATCAGCTCAAGAAATATCTTGAAGAACGAAAGCTGCTTAATGACCGGCAGTATGGCTTTCGTAGCAATAGGTCCACTGGTGATCTGAAGGTATATCTCACGGAACAGTGAGAAATGAAAAGGCACAAATCTTTACATCGTTTTGGAGAAAGGAAGATTATTGCACTTGATATTTCCAAAGCATTTGATAGAGTTTGGCATCAACTTCTCTTATCGAAAATGCGTGCATTTGGTTTCGATGAATCTCTAATTCGTTGGATTAGAAATTACCTTTCGGAGCGTTCAATACAAGTTGTACTGGACGGTTTCAAGTCTGATATTCACAAAATAAATGCTGGTGTGCCCCAGAGCTCCGTATTGTCTCCGACCTTTTTTCTCATTTTTAGTAATGATCTCTTATCTGGAACTTCTAATCCACTTAATTGTTTTGCTGACGACAGTACTCTCAGCTTTTCATATTTATTTCCAGTTGCACTTGTTCTTCGGACGTGGAACTGCAACGGCAGCGTATGATAAGCTCATTAAATTCTGATCTTCACAGCATTGTCCAATGGGTAATAAAAAACAGCGTAGAATTTAATGCTTCAAAAACTCAGTGCTGTATTCTGTCGTTAAAGCAGAACCCACTCCCCATGCCACTATCCATGAGGGGCACTTGCATTAAAGAAACCGATTAGCTATCAGTCATTGGCATGTGCATCACACACCACCTTTTGTGGAATGACCACATATTCGATGTCGCCAAAAATGCTGCAAAGTGTGATCTGGCTGTAATCTATAAGGCCTTCATTCGTCCAAAGTTGAAGTATAACTCTCATATTTGGGCAGGAGCTCCCAAAACCCATTTGAATCTTTAAGATAGAATTCAAAATAGAGCTCTCAGAATGATTGGCGATAGAACTATAGTGGAAACATTAACATCTCTCGAACATCGTCGAAATGTTTCATGTATTTCGTAATTTTATCGCTATTTTTATAAACAGTGTTCTAGCGAAGTAGCCACTTGCATTCCTCCCCTTAAACTGCTCCACCGTAATACTCGCGCTTCTAGGAATGCTCATCAGTTTACCCTTGAGCCCAACTTCGGACGTACTGTTAAGTACAGGGATTCTTTTTTTAGCCGTACAACACGAATGTGGAATACTTTACCCGGCTCTATTTTCCCCTCCCATTTTGATATTCAATTTTTTCAAATTTAAATTCCTACGTTCCTAACGCTCGCACTGTGCTTCGACATATTAAGGGTAATCAAAACCCCTTTAGTGCGCGCATCATTATAAAAAAATAAAAAAGAAAAAATGTACAGGGACGTAGAATAAAAATAAGATAGAGTTGACACTTATTGTAGTAGATTTTGTTCGGGTTTTTTTCGATTTTTTTTATTAATTGAAAATTTTAGTCCGCAGACTAACTTTTATTCTATGTTTATTAAAGTCATGGACTAGCGGTGGAATAAGCATTTTTTATTTATAGGGCTGTAAGAGAATTTCTCACTTCCCTAAAAAATATTCAAAATCATCGGCAAGACACAACAATACAATATTATTCTACAGAGTGGCGGATGAAGGTTGCTTCAATAAGAAACTCTAATAACATTTTTGTTTTAATTCCTAAAAATAATTTATTTTGGTTTTGTTAGAAAGATAATTAAATTTTATTTTCTAATTTTAATTGTTTTTTTTTTTTTTAATTATTGAATTCAAAGGGAAACCTGTTGAAAATTGTTCGTAACAGCTGTTGGAATTGGTTCAATTCTTTCAAATTTAGTGGTTTTGTTTTCCAAATTTCTTGTTTGAAATAACCTCACGAATAAAAATCATGGCAGTTAGGTCGGATGAGCTTGGGAGCCAAGGACCAACGAAAGTAAAGTTCCTTGAAATCATCTTGTTTTGGAATTTGCATTGAAAATCCATCGCGGCCGGCCTGGCAATGTACGCACTTACTCCATTTCGTGAAAACCAGGCATTTTTGAAAGGGATTCTCTTTCAGCGTACTTCGGAAAATAGACTCCATCAACATCTTAAATTGACGGTTACAATTACACCGTCTTCTTCAAACAATATATTGCCGGACAATGAAGCATAATGAAACTGCAAACCTGTTAGTGGACTCATTCTGGTTTGAGTTCCAACTCCTGAAGTATCTTCTGGCTAGATACACTCCATATTCGACAATTTTGCTTCTTAAAAAGTTAAGTAAGAATTTTGTTGTGTTCTTCCACCATTTGAATCATCTTCTGGCTAAATGTCAGACGAATTGGCATATCAAGAGGGTTTGATTTGATTTTAGTTTGTAATTGAAAACAACATTTGAAACAAACACACACACATTCGAATACGGATTCTAAAAAAACAATTTTGTTGTTCCTGAGCAGATTTGCACAAATTTCTCAGTCCTTCACACGTTGCAAAATTGCAACATTCGAGATTGTAAAGGATGTTTTAAATGAATGGACCACATTTAAAATGGGTGCATTTTTATAAAGCGAAAAATATTAAAACAAATATCTAAAAACATTTTAGTTTTTTTTTTGTGAATTGATTAACATAAATATAAAGGTCCGCCAAATAACTTTTTTTTGTTTGAAAATGCTATAAAAAAAAACTACTGAATATTTTCTCAAATTTCTTTTTTTATTTGAAAGTACAATCCTTCCGGTTAATAATGGAAAATAATTTCATTCAAATGGCTGCCTCGGTTGAACATGCAGTAGCCTAAACGATCGGTCCAATTTTTAAGCACATTATCGATTGTGTGCAGCTGTGTTTCACCAATGGCTTCACGAATATTGTCCTTTAAAGCGTCAATTGTCTCTGGCTTGTCGGCGTAATACTTATCTTTTACGGCACCCCACAAATAATAATCCAACGGTGTCAAATCGCAGTTTCGAGGTGGCCAAACGACATCAGCTCTGCGGCTGATAATGCGATCTTCAAAAACAGGGCGCAAAACATCGAGTGTAGCTTCGGCTGTGTGGCACGTAGCGCCGTCCTGTTGAAACCAAATATTCGTTGAACATGGCCCGATAACGATCGCCATTGACTGTAACGGCCACTCCTTGCTCATTTTCGAAGAAAAATGGCCCAAATGTGGCTCTGGACCAAAATCCGCACCAAACAGTGACTCGTTTTGTGTGTATCGGCTTTTCAATGTATGCGTGCGGGTTTTCTGTGCCCCAAATGCGACAATTTTGCTTGTTTACATACCCGCCAAGATCAAAATGAGCTTCATCTGAGAAGATGATTTTTTTAGCAAAATCGGCATCTTCTCTAAGTCGATCGCAGGCCCACTTAGCGAAGCGAAAACGCATTGGATGGTCAGTTGGCTTCAACTCCTGAACCACTTGGACTTTGCATGGCGTCATACCAAGGTCTTTATGCAAAATTCGTCTCAATGATGTCTCCGAAATGTTCAATTGTTGAGAACGAAGGTAAATTGATGTTGATGGCGCTTCACGCACACTTTCTGCCACAGCATCAATATTTTCGGGTGAACGAACTGTTTTTGGCTTTTTACGCTTTGGTTTATCGATGAGGATGCCAGTTTCTTTCACTTTTTTCACAAGATAACGAACATACGGAGCTGACGGTGCTTCTCTTCTTCCAAAATCCGTACGCAATTTTCGCACACATTCTGCAACATTACCATGATTTTCAAAGTAATTTCGCAATATTTCCCAGCGTTGTTCAAGCGTATACACAACCATATTCGTTCAGCGGAAGGATAAAACTAATTATCTGTCAAATCAGACATGAGCTAAGTGTTACCATTCACGAAATAAGCACTAGTTGAAAAAAAACGTTAGATGGCGGGCCCTTTATATAATAAAGTATATTTTAAAGAGATAAAGATGCGCTGCTTTTAAAGTTAGACGAGTACTTTAGAGTTAAAGTATACTTTATGTCGTTTAAAATTGCAGAAGAGTCGAATCCGCTTTAAAAAGTTTTTTTAGAGTGGACTCTGTTTTAAAAATGATTTAACGCTAAAAGTACTCTTATCAAAAACGCTCTCAAATTTTATCAGACCCCTTAAATTATTTTTCACCAATCTATAAAAGGGAAATTTTTGATAAAATTGAGTTCTTGCACATCCCTGGAAATGAAAAGAGCGTATGAACATTTGACTTGCTGTGGCAACTTAACAAAATGTAAACATTAACATATAATCCGGTCAAGTTGGACATAAAAATAGTGGTCAAATAACAAAAATTGCCGGAAAGTCAAATATAAGTGGAGAGCTGGGGTTTACCATTACAAATAAAGTTTAAAAATCCCCATCGATCCTATGTGTGCTACAAAAGTTATTCGGGGTCAAAGGTCAAAATTTGAGGTTTTTTGGATTTTTCACGAAAACGGTAAGTTTTCTCAAAAAAAAAACCTCAGACCCTCAGACCAAAGCTGTAGATCTTAAAATTCTCTACAAAATTGTTCCTCATGATTTTACCGTGGTTTCCCCTGTAGGCCTACTCCACTAACTGTCATGACAATTTTAGGATAATTTAGGGAACAATACCGCCGTCAAGTTCTAGATATTCCCTTATTATTGATATTGATTATTGATATTGCTATTGATTATTGGTTTAACTATTATTTTGATTTTTTTAGATATTTCAACCAGATTCGTACTCTGGAAAGTCTACTTTCAACAGTCACGTCTTCTGAGCTTATTTTGAATTACCAAATGTACCCCATTCTCTATAATCCTTGTCATCCGGAATATATAAATAACTTTTCCTTCCACTTTTCTTTTAAAAATTATTTTTTGTTCTACATCTCCACTCGGAAAAGAAGATAAAATGAAAGACAGCTGTCAAATAAACGCGCAGTACTGAAAATGAGAAAAAGGATTCGTGTAATAATACGCGAGTTACCGGATATAATTTCAAAAGAATATAACCAAGACTTTCGCGTTACAATTACGCGCCGATTAATTCCTGACTTTCCTAACGCTCGCTCTGTGCTTGATCATTTTAAGGGTAGGCAAAACCTTTAGTTCGCGCATCTTTTGAAAAAAAAAATAATGGCGATTGATTTTATTATGCTTTTTAAACTGAGAATAATTATTTCAAAAAATATCTGAAAATGAAATTGTATAGTCTTTTTGAATATGCATCGACACAAAATATTTCCAAAACGTCCCTAAAGTTTCTGTGATCCAAAAAACGCCTTTAGAATTGTTAAAATGTTTAAGTCATAACGGTCCAAGAACATGAGCTTAGTTTTTGAGAATGCATTTTGTGTAGTTTTCACGGCACTATTTGTACCAATGTAAGCCAGTCTTTGAATTTATTTCGTGCTTTTAAAATTGGTAGTTTTATTATCCAAGACTGGAGACCAAGCAAAACACGCTTTAGCCAAGATTTCACCTAATTATTTCTGAATGCATATACATACATACTCATTATGGAATTATAAAAGATCTTAAACATACCAGTAATTTGGAGTGGTGTCCGATTTATGGTGGGAATGTCTGTATTGAGTATGTTTCGTTTTCCTTTAAATCCGGCTGTGTAATTCAATTAATATTCCCAAATATATAAAATACTGAAAAAGCTGTCAAAAGTAAAAGTTTAATACACCTATCTTTATAAAATTGACTTACTTAATAACTAAAATATTTAATAATATGTAATTAACAAATAAAAAAAGTGCAGGATTCTTGTTCCGCTTCATTAGTTAAGTCTTCTTTAATTCCACATATTTAAACACTTTAACTAAGAGTTTTAAATACAATAAATAGTAATTCAAACATTTATTTCTAAAAAAAAAAACTTATTAAACTTTAAGAAGTGCAGTTCAGGTAAAATAAAAAATAAATTAAAGAATCAAATTGTTCACTCATCAAACTTTGGTAAATTGATATGTAATAGCTCGAAGTTCTAAAAATTGTCGCTAAAAACATATGGTTTCACATCGCGTCGTATACATCTTCCTGCTATGTTTAACCCTTTAATTCATTCATATCTAATTTTAATACTTAAAGTCAAGACATTTCTATGATCACACTATTTTGTCGGTGGTGCTTAGTTGGGGTTGGCTACGTTTTACTGCAAAAGGGTTACCCGCGTAAAGTTTTCCCGTACACGTACTCTCGAAAAGCCTTTCCCCACAACTCCAGTTTCCTGCATAACAATATAACATGCATCACATTTGTTGGTGTATAGTTTGCCCTTCGATTCCTACATTTCGTGATACAAATTGAAATCCCTGCATTTCCATTAGTGATGGGCATAATCGAATGATTTCAATAATCGAGATATTAGTATTCGAGTGATCAAAATAATCGAATGATCATTCGAATTATGAAAGAGTAAGGAAATTGGAATAGTTTACTCCATTTTGTTCCCTATTTCGTTTGAACTTAGAAAAGTCACAAAAATGAATAATGTAAACTACTCACAACAGTTACTTAAACATATAAAATTTAAGTACATAATCTTTCATTTCATATTTAAAGAAATAAAATAAATACTTGAAATTTAAAATATAATAAAATAAATAGTTTATTTCATTTAAAACTAAATATATAACACAAACATTCGCTTTTCTAGTCTAATTTTTTTTCTTTAAGCTATTCTAATTTTAATACATTAATTAATAAACAATTATAAAATACCATCCAACTCTACAAAAGAAAGTGAAATCATTCCATAAAACAAAAAATCTCAAACCTACCTCGAGTGATCAACCAACATGTAACAAACTGTATTCGAGAACCGCGAATGATTACTATTTTACTAATTCATTCAAATGATGACTGCTACAGAAACAGATGCATATAAAATCTTCCATTTCAATTCGAATCTACACGTGTACGCACATTACAATCCACACTAGTCTAGACACTCACACGTTGCAATACCTCTTGGATCTTGCTCTCGCTCCTTGGTATTGCATTTGCATCACGCTTACGTTTACTCGTAAATAGTAGTATAGTGAAGTATAAATTTAGAAGACCCACATATGAGAAATGACACATCATTCTAATTATGAATGGAAATCTTTCGAATGATTTCAGATGGAGTATCGAAATGTCTCGAGATAATATAAGAATCGATTATTTCATTCGAATGCACACATCATTAATTACCATTGTAATTTTTGTGACACCAATCAATGAGAGTCAACAAGAAGGAAGTTTTATACTATTTTATAGATTTAACGTCTTTGTTTTCATTGAAAACATGAAATTCAACAGGAACGTAGAATTGAACTGAATCATGTTCTTTTCTTATTAGAACTCCGAGGAGGAAGAACAACCTTTTTCGAGATATATATGAATATATACATACATTGCTGGAAGATACTATGTGTGTTCAATGAGGCTGTTCGGAACAGATTAGAACACTTTAAAACAGAAAAGTACAGGATTTTGCTGTTCTATAAGAAATTTTCTGTTCCGCACTGTAATCGAGTATGACCTGAATTCCTCGTTCTCCACAGATGGAACAATTTTGGTTGGTTCAGGTTCCTCGATCATCGGTGCTTCTTCGGTGTTCTGTGGAGGGTTTTCCGCGTCTACCTCATCTTTTTTATAAACTTTTAGGGTGACCGAATCAAACCCATACCTTATAAGTCCCTTAGCCTGTGCCAAGGGGGTGAGAGAATCCTTATTGAAAATCGCACTTCTATTAAGACTCCTCACCTCCTATAGCTTGGCAATTTTCCAGTCCTGGTTAGGCAATTCCGAGTTGCTTACCTTAATTATTTGCATAATATCATCTATGCTGAAGGGTTCGACTGGTATCCATATGCGTGCTCTTGGTCTGCACGGGATGTCTTCCCTAGCTACGACCTCAAGCCTCGCACCTGGCCAGTTTTCACCCAACCTGCTGACAGCAAGTTTATATAGTTTGACATGCCCTTGATGCCAACCCCCATCGCTGGTGAGCGGTGGTAGTTCCGGGGTTTCTCTCATTATAATTAAGAAGCTTACCGCGAGCTTTAATTTTACCACCTGCCATTGATCATTCGAGATCGAGCCATCGATATTGCTCCTGTCGATGACTGGAACTACAATATTCCCTTTCAGTACGTCGCTAAACGATTTAGAAGGGCCGCCAAGGGGAGTTCTGTTGTTAAGCACTTGGGCCGTTTGGGTACCGAGATGGTTCCCTCCAGAGACCTTTGCCGCCGCTGGTCTCAGCATTCGCTAAAATGCCCTTGGCCCATTTTATCTTGGCGTTCAACTCCGGTTTTCCCTCGAGAGAGGAACGCCTATCCCTATATATATCCTTCGACGGCCTTGCGCGGATATTTTGCGTCGCACTCTTGATAAAACCCGCTCCAGAGACGGAAGGATCATTATTCACAACCCTAGCATCCCTGAAGAGCCCCCCCCCCCCACACCTCGGCGCGTATCTTGTAGAGGCTTACTCTGATTAGTAGTGGAAGGATCATTATTCACAACCCTACCACTACTGAACTTAGGTATTACTACCTTTCCACTACTTCTCTCGTTGTGATTTGAATCAGCAGAGGGTCCTCCTCGCTGACACGAATCACCGGAGAAACGGCAAACAGCTTTGGAGCCGTTTGAAGAAGAACCGGTCTCATCTATCTTTTGTTTTGTTTTTTATTTTTCAACTTCTTAAGTCCTCTGTTAACGACTGGGCTAGTTTTGAATTGGGCCCCCAGCCAGGCTGAGCATCACCACGGGCCGTGTTACACCTTGGATCCAGCCCAATAAGGAAAATTTACAGTGGGCAGGGAAGGGTAAGGTTGGTTAGGTTTGACAGACAGCTTTTTCGCCGTACTGCCAAGGAAGGAGTGAGGGTTGTGGAGAACAACGCTGGACAGCTATAGCCTAACCGTCGCGTCGTCGAGGGGAGCAAGTCGTTAGACAGTTATACACCGTACCAACGGGGGTAGAGGATAGGAGGGGGACATGGAACGGAGAGGGTAAGGGGAGATTTGAGCGCCCTTTGGTTTCAGGACTCATCTAGAGAAGTTTTCTCGAGACTCTTTGACCTTACTCAGCTTCTACAACTCGACAAGTTTGACGCTCGGGTAGAACCTCCTTAGGTTGTAGCATTCTCATTTCAATTTCAACTTGGATCGAGCATCCAAATTCAATTCCATCCAACTCAGTGTAAGTTTCTTTTTGTTAAATGATATCTAAATTTTGTCTTCTTTAATGTTTCTCATTCAAATTCGTAATTCTTCAAATTCCCACCCCACACCAAGTTTAGGAAAATTTATAGATTTTTACCATCGAAATGAGCAAGAAAACAAAAACAAAGTTTGATGAGCGTCCATATTTTTTTTTTGTAATCGTTATTTGTTTAAAACCTGCATTTGAGTCAAAAACTATACTTTTAAACAAAATTATTTCAAAAATTTCTGCATGACTAAAAATGTTTATAAAATTAAAAATTACTGTGTTCAAAACTCATATTTAACCTTGACTTTTGTGAACTACTGTATGCATATAAATAACAGTTGGTTTTATGCGTAATTTTTTCCTATAACGTCATTTCAAGCGATATTAACTAAAATAATAAAAGTTAAGTTTTTTTTTTGAAAGCAAACAATTTTAATTTTATTTTTTATTTTTTTAAGCCATTTACATGCAAAAACCTTCATCTGCTGCTCGTCCAGAAATGAACTGGATGGAAAGCAAGAGTATAGATAAGGAGCGTGATTACTTAAAAGCGCGCGACAGCATTCAGGTTGTAAATTTAGTAATTTCCATTATAATATTAATATTTTAATTTTAAAAATATATTTTTTTTTAAACAGGAACAGCGTACTAGACTGGTTCATAAACTTGACTTGCAAATGGATCCGTTTTTATCAGGAATGCCCGATCATAGCAGACAAGAGTCCGCTGACAGTGGTTTGAGCTTATCATCAAACAACTTCTCAGTTACCCCGGACTATTTATCACAGATTGGAGACAGCATGGATTGCATAAGCGGTAAATATTAAAATTTTAAATCACAATAATTATTAATTATAGTAAAAAAACAACTATGTATGCACAATGCAAAAAAAAGGGAGTGAGCTACCCTTAATATGTTGAACACATAGTATACTCATTAGGAAAATATTAAAGGGCTTAAAAGGAGAAACCAACAATTCGAGTCTGGTAATGCATATAACCTAACATTCGTGTAGCGCGCCGAAGAAAGAATCTGTATATTTGACTCAAAGGTGAATTGATGATCAGTTTTATAAGCGCGAGCAGTGATGTATCCAGAAAAAAAATTGAGTGGGCTCACCTATAAAATTTTTCAATAATTTTTGTTCCCTTTGACTTGTAATTCATAAAATTAAACTTTTTGTGAGCAAAATTTTATTAATTTGTTATTTTAATAATATATGTAGGCAAGAAAACCATAAACAATGTATGTATGCATGTGTTTTACGCATATTTTCGCACCTACTTACAATTTTAAGCTTGTGGGCAAAATTTATTTTTGCGCCTATATTCTACATAACACTCTCCTTTATTCATATTCCACAAAACAAAAGCATAACTTCTCACCTAATCTCAATGATCACCATTGTTTTGTTTTTGGTTTTCACAATTGCTATTCAAGTTCACGAAATCAAATTTAAAAATATGTACATATGTACAGTACCGGCAAAAAAAATAGCACCACTGGTACAAGTTTCATTTTAACTTCTTTAGAATAGAATAATATGTACAGCCTTTATTATTATTATGTTATTGTTTGAACTATAACATAGCTCTATTGTATATTTCTGGCGTGGAAATGATAACGGTTCTTTTCTTACGAGGCCATAATGGCGAAACTCCCATTTTTGTGCGGTAAAAATAGTGGCACTGATTGCAGTTTTCGTTACAAAAAAATATATAAATATATAAGTGTTAGAATTTGCTAATATTTAATTGGTATCTTCATTTAAAACACAAAATTAACAGTTTTTCAAAGAAAATGGGTCGTAGAAAGCATTGTACCAACGAAAAACGGGAAATTATTAAAAAAATTATCTCGGAAGGAAAAAGGTTGGGCCCATATATTGGATTAAGCCCATCAGAGATCAACACGTTTAAGTAAGTATATGTACTCGAAAACGTTATGCTCCCTTATGCAGAGGAAGAGATGCCTCTTTGGTGGTTCTTCCAACAGGACAATGACCCCAAGCATACCAGTACGAAGGCTAAAAAATTGTTTGGAGATCAATTAATGTGATGGAGTGGCTAGCGCACCCGCCTGACCTAAATCCGATTGAAAATCTGTAGACCGACGTGAAGAAAGCAGTCTCTGAAACCAACCAACTAGTAACACGGAACTCTGGGCTGCAGTAAAGGTCTCCTGGGAGAATATTCCCATAGAAAGTTGCCAAAATTGGGCAAATTCAATGACCAGACGTTGTGAAGCAGTAATAGCCAACAAAGGCTATTCAACGAAATACTAATTTTGCTGGACTACGCCTAAAGAATAAAATCATAGAAAAAGATTTTTTATTTTTATGATGTTTTAGTTTGATGAGGCAATGGTGCTATTTTTTTTACCGCTTATTTATTTGAGTTTTTCGAAAAAAAAAAATATTTTTTTTAATAAAGTTCATGAATAAAAGTTGGAATTCTTTTTTAAATGTGAATTTTTGGACTCAATATAGGCTTTTCGCATGTTCAAAATGTCCCTCAAAATATTGGCTTAAATTTAATTTTTAAACGAAATCTTGTTCTCGTAATGGTGCTATTTTTTTTACCGCAACTGTATATAGAAAACAGGTATTGGAGGGTAAAATCCTCTTTGATCAAGAGTGAAACGCAGTGCTGTTATAGTAGCATTTTACTGCTCTCGAAAACTTCGTACTACCGTCCCCTCCTTTCACATTCAAACTACTATTTTTTCAAAGTTTTCGTATCCAAAACATTTTACACAAACAGCAAGGTGTAAAGTCATCCCTAAAAAAAACTTTATTTATGAAAACGTTTTAGTTAATCATGTACATTATTATGAAATCACCTAAATAAGAACCAGATCTTGGAGGCTTGTGGGGGGCGAGGGTTTAGCCCCATGAATGCATGAAATGCTTTTGCTTTTGAAATATCAAGCGCAATTATCTTACTTTCTTCAAAACGATGTAAAGATGTGTGCAACTGTTGGGTAAGATATACCATTAGATCACCACTCACCAGTAGACCTTTTTTGCTACGAAACCGTACTGCCGATCATTAAGGAGATTTCGTTCTTCTAGATAATTTTTTTAACTGATAATTGATCAGCGGTTAAGTGCAATTAGCCAGTCATTAGAGGGTGAAGAAGATTCGCTGTTTTTTTGGAACCGGCTGGACAAATTCTGGTTTCCATCCACTCGAAAGAGACCAGTGGAGTAGGGCAGATTAAAAAGCTTGCGCTGTGATTTTGCCACTGTTGAAAAATACCTCTTCAAAACGATGGGAAGGATACTATCCGGGGCAGAGGATTTGTGTATATCAAGGTCTTTGAACTCTAGCAACTGCACGAGTGCGAAAGAAGATTCGTTCTATGAAATCATTTACGCTCTCAAGCACTGGGGGGGTCATAACACTTTCTGGTAGCGTCTAATTAACAGCGAACTGCGTTGCCAGCAAATTGCCTTTTTCACGAGAGCTGACAATTTGATTTTGATTTTGGTGGGGCAATACCCTCATTTATTTGGCTTAATACAAGCTTCATATCTTAACTTAAAACTATATGAAACTTACAGCTAAAAAGAATCGGGTGGACGATTTAACAGGAGGAGTTTTAGGCTGGGAGTCCTGAGATTGAAGTCGAAACAGTTTTCATTTAAATCAACCCTTCGTAGCATACCGGTAATAGGTCCATTAAAGCCATAAGAGGTACGATGAGTAGGCAGGTAGAAGAGCCGAGGGTTTCTTAGGTTACGGGGATTAGTACTGAAAAAGATAGAGTTGTAGAGGCTTTCACATTCAACGGAACCTGAGAGGAGTCGATGAATGAAGAGAAACTCGGTTATTTCTCTTCGCTCTTGCAGGGTTATACGATTAATTAGTTGGAGGCGGTTTTGATAGTGGGGCAGGATCATAGCATTATTCAAAGACAGGCCTCGAAGAGCCAATCTTAAGAAACGGCGTTGTATGCTCTCGATTCTAGAGATGTGAATTTGTTGATATGGAGACCACACTTGGCAGGCGTATTCAAGTAGTGGGCGGACAAAGGTTATGTGCCTAAGAGTTAATTGTGAACATATTATGCGTTTGCGTGAAAAAGTGATTGATTGATATTTGGCAATATTGAGCTCTAAGCAGTTTTTGATACACTACTGAGGAACTGTCGAGTTCTAGTCGGATAAGAGAAGAGTCGTGTGAGAAAGTAATTGTCTTGAACAACTTGGTATGGTCAGCGTATAAGGAGATATTGGAATGTTTAATGACCAATTCAATATCATTAATTGTGAGAATAAAAAGGAGAGGGCCTAAGTGACTTCCTTGTGGGACCCCGGAGCACAGTGGTCGGATTCACCAATGTAGCGGAACAAAATTATTTTGAATATGAAAATCATATTTTAAATTAATGATTTGATGTTTTATAGGTAATAATAGATAAACTATACGATCCGTCCTAGAAATAAGGGCAAATTCCTAAACGCAAATCAAAATAGAAAAATCTCTGCTAAGCACACTGTCCCAAAACGCAGTTCATTCTTTTTTCTTGCGCAAACTTCATTGCAATTGTGCAAGTTTTAAACTTGTGTTGCGTACTTCACTTGCTTTTCAATTTTTATCGGGTTCGTGCATTTGCTTAACATAAGACTTGCTTTGCAAATCTTGCGTTTACTAATTTGGCCTAATATTGTTTTAACGAAAAATAACCAAACTGTTATCGATTTCATAATACGAAAAAAAGATGATTTTTTTATTTTTTTTTTTTTGAAAAATACGTTTTTGGATTTAAAATTCAATTCAATTCAAGTTTATCGGAATAATATTTTAAGATATTGTTTTTATACCATTATTCTACATACAATACAAAAAAATAAAATGTTATATTGCTTAAATAATTTATTATATTGTAGTTAAATTATTTGCTTTCATCTTCATTAGCCAAAACTTTCTTTTGGTTGTTATCGATTGATAACAAAGAAAGGAATTGTGTTATAGCATCATGCCACGTATTCGGTTTGCAACGTGATAGATCTAAAGAAATCAACAGCCGATTTAAGAGACCTGTGTTTGTGTTTAATCTTGAATTCTTCCTTGTGTCTCTATTTATATTTTCGTGTGTCCTTATTTCTGGCCTCTTCTGAGAGCTGTCCTATGGAAAGAATACATGATGGCTTTGCCATGAAAAAGCAATTTGTGAATACTCACTGGAATAGTGTACCATGAATACTCCTTTAAATAAAAGATTCTTGTTCCAGATACATAGTTTTCAGATGCATTTTTATTTATAGAATGTCCAGTTCCTCGTGTTTCTAAGACAACGTGTAAACGTTCTAAAAGTTCCCGATTTACTCGAGTTATTTATGAACTTTTTTCTCAAGCTAGCAAAAAACGTCTGTTTTGATGCAGTACTGCCATCATTTGTATTGCTGAAATCCATCGCATCCCCTTTGATCAAAATTTCAAGATATTTTTCACCACCTTGAAGTTTACTTACTTTCAATTCCCGACCAAAGCAAAGTCGTTCTATGGTATAACCAACCAAGGATTGAAGTTGACTTAGCATATGCTTCACTGACCTCAATTTCTGTGGGATTTGCCTTTTGCGTTTAGCACTTTTTTATAACAAGAGAAAATATATTTGCATTTATGGAGTTGATTTTTTGGCATATGACGTGATATTGATGCTTGGAAAGTTTTATGGCTATAATTAAAGCCAATGCTTCATCGGGAGAGAGAGGTATATGAGATTCTTAAATAATGTTTTTCCTCAGTACCTTTACTGAATGAAGCTTCCTTTATGATATTTGCTGAATCCCGTTTACCCATTTTCTGAATAACAATTTTACTAGCTTTTATTATTTCCCTAGGGCAAGTTGATGTAATTAAATTTTGAACTTTGCGTTCTTTTAGATTTTTCACAGCATTCATCAAAAGACTTTCTAGTTCTTCCGACTTTTTTTTGAAATTTCTCTGTCCAAAATGTCGGGCAACATATAAGTTTCCTCTTACCAGGCTGAGTTTGCAGCTAAAAATCGGTTAACGGAAGTATTAAGTTTTTTATTAGAATCTTCAGACAACTGAGGAAGCTTAAACTTATCTATAATAATTGCTATAACCACATCAACCCTTTTTGTTTTATCCATTTGCCGCTAAATTTCAAAAATTTGCTTTCGCGATATTAGTGTGGCCATTCTGAAAATTCAAAATAATTGTATGGGTGTCGCAAAAATGCGCAAAAAGTGTTTGTTTTACCTCAAAGCCAACACTCCACAGAATTACTTTTTATAATTTTCGAGTCGGAACTCGGCGGGCACCTGATTTGACTGCTCCGGACTTCTTTTTGTGGGGATATCTGAAAAGCGAGGTTTATGCAAACAAACCAGAAACGCTTAAGCAACTCAAACAAAATATTCGTGATGAAACTAATGAAATACCGCGTGAAATGTGTGAGAATGTAATAAAAGATGTGCTCAAAAGGTTCGCATTTGTGACACGAACAGAGGCGGATATTTACCTGATATTGTATTATAGTTGCCGACATTAAATAAAACATTTATCAATATAAGCCATCCTCTTTCATTTAAACAAAAATTATAAATAAACAAAGTAGTATACCTTCTCGGCGGACACCCTCTATAAGAAACACGGATATAAGAAAGAAAATTTCTTTAAAAAAAAACTATGGGCAAAGGAAAATATTTAGTACGTGTACCTACAAAATTTCAATAAAACGAAGTAAGCCATACAAACTTTATATGCATAATAAATGTATGTTCATATAAAAACTTCATATATAATATTTCTTAAGATAAAAAGCTTTAATGTAACAAAATCACAAAAATATACTCTTCTTCAGCAAGCACAAAAATATAATAAATACATAAGTCTTCTCTTTAAATAAATATAATTAAGCAAAATATTGTGAGGCTATGCAATTAAGGGTGATTACATATCATGAATGTCAGAATCACATTTGCTTACATTGTTGTATTTGTAAATTTGACTTTCTCTCCATGAATAGATGTGAAATCTAACAACAATGTTATGTAGTGAAACTAAACACAAATGCAAAAATATCAGTTTTAGCCTACACAGATGCAAAAATATCAGTTTCATAAATGTAATAGATTGTAGGCAAACACAAATAGATGTGAAAATTTCCCATCCTTGTATTGCTTACCTTTGGTCAGAATATTCGCGACCTTACCAATTTTCAGCTGTCATTCCTTTTCAAAGTGGGAACTTGTAATGAAGGTCTTAGCAAAAAATTTCATCTTCACAAAGTTTTGGCGCATATTTGTCTGGCAAAGTAAATTTCTTATAAGCGTACCTATTTGTTCTAAGAATTTATTTTGATGTGTAAGAAAGGCTTTCTTATAACAGTGATTTTCTTATATACGAGTTCCTTATAAACGTTAATTTTCGAAAAAAAAATCTAAAGAAAAAGGCACGGTGTTTCTCATTGCGTTTCTTATAAGCTAGTTTTTCTTATATGAGTGTTTCTTTAATCCATAAAATAATGTAATATAATCTGTGCATGCGCTAATACAACTGCAAGAAGTGACAGGGATTTTATTTCCATTTAATATGAAAACTGTTTGTGAACACACTTTTATTGATTCCATGTTTGCGTTAAGTTTACACACATACAAAAAATAGACACTCCTTTAAATTACCTTGGCAAAACCAACGTTTGACAAATTTGAAAAATGTTAAAAGCAAAACTTTTAAACAATTTAACCTTGAAAGTGATAAAAGGTGTTTTATACAGTTGCGCCCCGAATATGAATTTTTAAACAAGTTTCTGTACAGACAGTAGGTCCAAGGAATTATTGGACATTTTTAAATAATAAAAGAAAAAATAATGTCACCCACTAATATGTTAAAAATGGAATAGCATTGAATCAACATGTGAACTTTTTGCAAAGTTTTTCCAATCGCTTTATGTTGATTACTCAAATTTTTGTTTACTTACTTACTTATGATGGCGCTACTAGAGCGTGGTGCTTCTGTGTCTTGCTTAGTATGCCCCTCCAGCCGGCTCGATCTCTAGCCTGCCGTCTCCAATTTTGCACTCCAAGTTGTCGGAGGTCTCCCTCTATCTGGTCGCTCCATCGAAGATGAGGTCTACCTTGGTTCCTGGCTCCCTCTGGTTTAGCGTTGAAGACTTAACGAGCTGGAGCGTCGATGTCCATCCGCTCTACATGGCCCAGCCATCTAAGTCGTTGAATTCGAATTTTTCTGGCTAATCTTATGTCGCTGTACAGTTCGTATAGTTCGTCCTTGTATCTTCTTCACCAAATGTTGTTTTCTTGATTTACGCAGACAGACCATAGATCATACGCAGAACTTTTATCTCGAAGACTCCAAGTGACTTTTCATCCGCCTGGGAGAGGGTCCATGCTTCTGTACCTTATAGCAGGACCGGGATGATAAGTGTTCTATACAGTGTCACCTTGGTTTTTCTCGATAGGGATTTATTTATCAATTGCTTACTCAGCCCAAAGAAACAGCGATTAGCCAGAGTTAGCCTGCGCTGATATTGTTGCCTGTGTTGACAACAGTACGCAGGTAGATAAATTCACTGACTACCTCGAAGTTATGCCTATCAATGGTCACGTTCTGACCAAGTCGGTGGTGGGATTGGACTTTTGTTGATGAAAGCATATACTTCTTCCTGTCATCATTTATCTTCAGTCCCACTCTGCTTGCTGTTGACTCCATAGTAGTGAAGGCACCGGTTACTGCTTGCTCTGTTCTTCCTATCACGTCAATGTCGTCCGCAAACCCAAGTAATTGTGTCGATTTATTGAAGATAGTGCCCGATGTGCTGGCATGGGTGTTTCGTATGACATTTTCAAGCACAATGTTAAAACAGCTGCATGACAGTGCGTCACCTTGTTTTAGCCCGCTGGTGGTTTCGAAGGATTCAGTAGAGTACCTACCAACTTTGACGGCACGATGCAGTTCAACTCTATTAACACTGTCGTAGGCTGCTTTAAAATCGACGAACAGGTGGTGATTATCGATGTTATATTCTTGGGTTTTCTCCAGGATCTGGCGTAATGTGAATATTTGGTCGGTTGTAGATTTTACAGGTCTGAAGCAGCATTGGTTAGGACCTATTAGTTGATCAGCAAAAGGCTTGAGAAATTCACATAAAACGCTAGACAGGATCTTATAAGCAATGTTTAGAAGACGTATGCCTCGGTGGCGCAGACTAGGCGGTCTCCTTTTTTGTGGATCGGGCAGATAGTTCTGAGATTCCGCTCATTGGGCATACTTTCCTCCGACCATGTTTTGCAGATGAGTTGGTGTATGCTCCTGAACAAGTCATCCCCACCGTGTTTAAAAAGCTCCGCTTGCAGACCATCGCATCCAACTGCCTTGTTCATCTTTAGTCTGGTGATGGCTACTTTGATTTCATTTTGGTCGGCTAGATGTAGCTCATAGTTGTCATCTAGATTAACTTGTGCAGGTTGATATTGGGCGAGATCTTGGCTCTCATCGCCATTTAACAACTGGTTAAAGTAGTCTCTCCAGATGACTAACATCGCCTGTGTTTCCATTCTGATCTTTGCAGGGTCAGGGCGGCTTGTGAAACCTGATGTAGACTGTTTCACTCTTCTGTAGAAGTTTCGCACCTCTTTTTTGCAATAAAATCTCTGCATCTCCTCGACTTCGCGTTGCTGGTGTTCTTTTTTCTTCTGCCTGAGTATGTGTTTCTCATTTTTCCTTCGCTCAACATAGAGATTTTTGGATGCTCTAGTATCTCTCTTGAGCCACGACTTGTATGCCTCCGTTTTAGCTTTGTTTGCCTGAGCACATTCGGAGTCGAACCAGTTGTTTCTGGGGGGAAGCTGTGAGAAGCCCAATACATCTGACGCAGCACTTCTTATGGCTTGTTGACATAGCTGCCATTGGTCTTCCAGGTTCATATCATCAGTCAAAGAATTTCTCGCAAGCTCAACAGATAGGCAGTCGGCATTGGCAGCGGCGGTCTCTTCCGATTGAGGTCGTCCAACATTGAATTTCCTCGACGTAGTCGGTATTCGCCCAAGAACTTCTTACATGGAGATCCGTACCCTAAGTTTTGCACCGACTAGGTAGTGGTCTGAGGCGATGTTTGCTCCCCGGAACGTACGGACATTCATACTGCTAGAGGAGTGTCTTCCATCATTCGCAACATGGTCGATTTAGTTGCAGGTTCGACCGTCTGGGGATCATGTGCCCTTGTAGATGTCGGGGCGTGGGAATCGTGTGCTGCTCAGCACCATGTTTTTTCCCGCTGCAAAATCGATGAGCCTGAGTCCGTTATCGGAGGTAGTGTCGTGCAGCAGGCTGTGTTTTCCGATCGTCATACCAAAGATGTCGTCCCTCCTAATTTTGGCATTAAAATCTCCCAAGAGGATTTTAATGTCATGTTCGGGACACTGCTCAAAGTTTTGGCGAGGAGCTCATAGAAACTTTCTTTGGTAGCGTCATCTTTCTCTTCTGTAGGGGCATGTGCGCTTATTAAGCTTAGGTGGTGTAATTTGGCCTTAATGCGAATCGTGGTCACTCTCTCGCTGACTTCGCGAAAGCTCAAGACGGTTTCTCTGACAGCGAATCCGCACCCATACAAGAGCGATCTCCCATTTAGGTGGCATTTCCCATAATAGAAATTACAGTCTTCTGTAATTCTCAGGCCCGGTCCATCCCATCGCATCTCGTGGAGGGCTGTAATATCAGCTTGGAGACTGGCGAGGGTCTCGGCAAACTGTTCGGCTTTGCGCGGCCTGTTTAGCGTTCGCACATTCCATGTGCAAATCTGAAAATCATTGTCCGTTTTTCGTTTGCATGGGGGGTCGTCAACATTATTGGTTTGGTCATCCGAGGCATAATTTGCGTTTTTCATCACAATTTCGTTTCCCTTTCATGACCGGCTTGTGAGGCCTGTGCATGACATGTTGATCGTGTTGGTGGTTGGATCTTCCGAGCGCATCTTTTCTCCTGCTCCTAGTTCCTGAGAAGAGAACTCAGGTATCTACAACATATGGATCCGATGGATCCAACGCTCGTCGTTAGTTCACCTTTGGCTATCCAGCAGGCACCGCGTGGAGGTGATGATGCGATTTTGCCCACTCAATTTTTGTTTGCCTCAGGTAAATACCTTTAATGGTTGTAACTCATATTTAGGGTCATTACAACTCTCAACAGATGATATTTTAATGGGCATTGAATCAATTAAATCTTACAAAAGTTCTGGTCCTCATCTGATTCCATTTGAAACATTTATTAATTGTCAATCGTCATTAGCTTCTCCTTTGAAATACCTATTTAATTTGCCTCTTTATTCAGGTATATTTTTGAATCATTCATTCAAAGTGGCAAGATTCAAAGCAAAAAGTAAAAAATTATCGTGGAATATCTAAACTTTCTGCCATTCCAAAACTCTTTGAGTCAATTATGACAAGTAAACTCAATTTTTCAATCCAAGAACAAATCACTCCACACCAACATGGGTTTCTGTCAGGTACTAATTAACTTAATTGTTTTCAGTAAATGTCTTTGCTTCGGTTGAAGGTTTCAAACTATAGGCCAATAGCAAAGCTCTCCGCTATACCCAAGCTATTTGAAAGCATAGTGTATGACTCCCTATTTTTTCATTGCAAGTCAATTGTTTCTCCATTACAGCACGGATTTTTAAAGGGCAGGTCCACCACGACTTATCTTACCCAATTCGTCTCATCGACACTCTTAGCTCTAGAAAAAGGATTTGACGTCGATGTTATAACTACTGACTTTAGCAAAGCGTTTGACAAGATCAATCACCAAATTATTTATATCAAACTCAACGCCTTCGGCTTTCCTCCTTTGTTTATTGAATGGATCAAATCATACCTCGAGAGCCGTGTATACAGAGTTATATTTAGAAATGCGGTGTCTGTTCCAATCTTCGCCTCATCAGGGGTTCCTCAGGACAGCCATCTTGGCCCACTCCTATTTGTGCTTGCCATCAATGATGTGGGTAATATCATTTCCTTCTCCGATCTCTCAATTTATGCTGATGACATTAAAATAGTAAAAGTAATCTCATCTTCTCGTGACTCTTCCCTTCTTCAACAAGACCTAAACACCTTTTTTACCTGGTGCAATAAAAATTTTCTAGAACTTAATGTTCAAAAATGCCAAGCTATGTCTTTCTCTCGCAAACGTTTACAATCGACTATTCGAACGTATCACTTCTGTAATGTATCTATTCCTATAGTTTCCTCTATTCGCGATCTTGGGATAATATGTGATAAGGAGCTAAATTTTCGATCTCACATTGATCATATCGTTGCCAGAGCAAATTCTTCCTTGGGCTTTATTAAACGATGGTCTAAGGAATTCTCCAATCCCATGGTTACAAAATCTCTTTACACCACATATGTTAGGCCAATCCTCGAGTATGCAAGTCAGGTATGGGCTCCTTTTCAAATAACTCATTCTCTCAGGATTGAAGCTGTACAACGAAGATTCCTTCGATTCGCTTTACGCAATTTACCATGGTCTGACCCCCTTATATTACCCCCTTATGAATACCGTTTACAATTAATTAACTTACAGACTATTGCTCAACGTCGTCGTATCGCTGATATCCTGTTTATCCACCAACTTATCACTGGATTCATTGACTGTCCTGAATTACTCAAATTAATTAATTTTAATACAAATCCACGAAACTTAAGATCCGTTCCTTTCTTCCGCCTTCCAACCCACCGCACCAACTACGCCCATTTCAACCCTATTTGTAGAATGCTCCGCTCGGCTAATTCAGTACATGATATCCTTGATTTCTCCCTTAGTTCTTCATCTCTCAGAAAAATCCTATTAAACACCTCTCCCTAACCCATTAAGCTAGTTTTCTTTTTTTTTCTTTTTTAAATTAGTATTATGTTTATATCATTGGCTTTATTATTAATATTAAATTATTATTATTATTAACTTATGTTGATCTAAAAATGTAACTGCTTGTATTAAGCTAAAAATTAAATTAAATTAAATTAAATTAAATTAAATTGAATTAGGTAATCAGATTGATGTTGTGTTTACTGATTTTGTGAAAGCGTTCGACACTGTTTGTCATAAATTTTTTATAGAAAAACTAAGATTATTTGGCATTCATTCAACCTTACTGAATTGGATTTGTAGTTATCTAATGAATAGGAAGCAAATTGTTAAAATTGGTTATGCTCAATCACGCCCAATTGATGTTTTATCGGGTATCTCTCAAGGCAGTCATTCTATCTCTGTGCCAAACTTCATTCATTAGCCGTTTTGGCGTGAAAGTGGAACAAACATCCTTCCAAACTTTCACATTTATAATATTAGTAGGATTATAAATCTTCAATTCCCAAAACCTCAGCTCATTTATCATCCGCAGCATATACATACATAAATACACAATTCACATATAATTATTACAGTATTAAATTTACTCGACAATTTTATTTTTATTTCAGAAAGTGGAGGGGACCTAAACTCTGTAAGTGGCCTGGAGTCACCGGATAATTTAGTTTCATCACTACAGGTAATATTTTCTAATTTAAGATATTAATCTCATTTCTTCAAGTCCACTAGAGAGTTTTAAATTTCACTGAAATGCTCTTTTTTTTTAATTGAACGCGCACTAAAGGGGTTTTGACTACCCTTAATATGAACAAGCACAGTGCGAGCATTAGGCAGATAGAGTAGGATTTAAAAGGAGATATCGATCTACACTGGTTTTGAAGATCTGAATATCAAAATGGGAGCGAAAAATAGAGTCTGGTAAAGCATTCTTAAATGGTATGTCAAATTGCAAACAATACACAATAAAATAAAATAAAATTATTTCTATACAAAATCTGTCAAAATAGATCTTGCGTTTTATACTTTACACGCAAACTATTTTTTTGCAAGTGCCTTAGAATAAACAGGCAATGTGGTGGCTATAATTTATTTCTGTCAGATGACCATCGTGTCAAATGCGTCAATTTTCCTTGTTATCGATTTTGTTTAATGATGTGGTGGTCCCAAATTCGGAATGTCTTGCTCGTTGTTGTATCTAGCTATGGTGAATTTTTAATCCTGTGAAAAATAAGTATTAAAGAGATACGTCAATAATCCACTATTCTAGACATGGTGAATTTTCAATCCTGTGAAAAATAAGTATTAAATAGATACGAGAAATAATCCAATGTCTCAAAAAACGTCAGAAGCAATCTTAGGCCCTCATTATGAATATCGAATTGAAAGTTTCACTAGTGATTTTCCCTAGTATCGGCATTTCAAAAATCAATGCTGTCGAAATGATTGCATGTTAAATGTTAAATTCAAATTGCATGAAAAATTGTGTTAGAAATATTTTGAAAAAAAGAACTAATTATGAAAGCAATAGCATACGTGAGAGAGTAAAATATTTCCCCTTCATGACAGTTTCTGCATTGCCCAATCAATTTTTGTAAGCAGCAAATTTACAAATGCCAGATTGAGGTTTGTTTGTCATAAAAGAAAAGAAAGTTGTGTCTGCTCCGTTGACTCCATCTTGGAGTTGCAAAAGTTTTCTTCTGTTGAATTCCAAACAACCATTTCAAATCGTTTTCAGATCGATTTTTTTGTTTGTTGTAAGGAACTTGCAAGAAATAGTGTGCGTGTAAAGTCTATGTAGCCTTGCTAAAAACTTAAGATCTGTTTTGGCAGATTTTGTTTAGAAATTATTCGATTATGTTCAGAAAAAAATCGATTGTTTGGAATTCGACATTAAACAAATGAAAAGTGGTAAATTTCAATATATTATAAATTTAAAATTGCTTTGAAAATCGTAGCAATGTTCGTTATCGTAATTTTCTTTTCCCTTTTCGTGTGTATGAGGTACATTTATCTCACTAAGAGGCAATTGAACTTCATACAATTTTACATAAATAGTTGTGAAGCGTAGTTCAGCTGAAGTGCAGTTCCGTGGAGTGCGGTCTAATCTTTATAAGAATGAGTTCATTTATTAAATTTGAATCTCAACATCGATGTTGCGATGTTTGACATGTTGAAACATCGATATTTTTTCGCCTAATATCGATGTTTTGCCAAGATCGATTAACATCGCCCATCCCTATATGTTCATGTCATTTTCTTGTGTTTTCCTGACTTACACATACACTCACATTTAAGTTCAAAATAAAGAATCTAGATCGATTCTAATCAGGATCAATTGAAAAGGACATAAGGCGCCCTGGGTGAGAAAACATCAAACAATTCCATCACTTTTGCATATACAAGATGATAGCTTGTTTAAAATTTATAAAAGGTTTTTTTTTTTGAATTTATGATAAGTTTAAAAATATGGTATCGGTGTGCATCCCTAGCTATGGTAATATATTTGATTTAGAAACCTTTAAATAAAAACACTTCTTCGATGTTTTAAAATTTGTTCGCTTCCCGATTTTATTAATGAGTTTTTACAAGAGAGCTAAAACACTCCATAAATAATTTATAAAATACAATTGTGCTACTTATTGTTTGTTAATAAGTAATCTTGTTAACATATTATTTTGAATACACAACCAAAACAGATTTTTAATTTTATACCGTAAAAAATAACCTCTTGATATATTTTCAGTTAACTGACAATTTGTGTAATGAGATGCTTAATGATGTACAGAGTCTGGTTAATCCCGTTTCTACCAAGCAAGATGACATAGATTGGTACAAGATAAATTGATATATGTTTTCATTTATTATTATATTAATTTTTCCAATGTATTCTTTCATGGCAAGATATATTGGCAAACACGAATTAAGTTTTAATATATATTTTTTTTTCTAACTGAGCAAAAGATCTTATTATTTAAAGATAGATATGTGGGATTGATTCTAAATGGAGGTAAGCTGTGGTGACTCATTTGTGACATTATTCTTCCCCTTTCTAAGACAAGCGTAGTCTTTTAAATGCTGAATAATGCCCGTAGCTAATGTAGTTTGTGTGGAGGGGTCAAACAAGTTTAACGGAATTTAATTTATATTTATACTGAATTGAACCACATTATAACCATATCAGAATTAGTTGTATTTGCTTTAATGACCATGAAGCATTTATTATAAACAATTGAAATAATAACAAAAAAAAATCTATAAATAAATCTCTAATTTATAATAAAAAAACAAGTTAAAAATCTCCACTATCAAATTAACTGTGTAGGGTATCAGACTCAGTTCGGACAGTTCTAATATAACTATAATAATTTAGTAAGAATATCAAAATTTAGTCCGATCACCTTATCAGAGCACTCATTGAATACTCTGTAATCGGTAGTGATTGACTTATACCATGTGTGTTCCCATGTTCCTTAAAACTGATTTCAGGGAGCCGACGAAGTTCAACAATTCACCGGGAAACTAATTGAAAAAATGCAGTTATACTAATTCGAATAATTTCTAACGTTTGGCGCTATCTCCGCTAGGTCTATCGCTATTATTAACGAAGCTATAGAAAGCATCTTGGGTAGGGATTGGACGAATATCCGGTAGATATTCCGTATCCGGCCTATCCGGCTCCTTTTAATATCCGGCCGGAGCCGAATAATCTTCTTGTATCCGGCCGAATACCGGATAGTCGGTTTTTTAGTAAGAAAAGTAAAAAAATATTAAGTTTTATGATCTGACTTTATTCATATAATAAAGATAGGCTATCAGCAATTTAATATTGTACGTTTTCTACACCCACATTATGATGAATGGAAATACGATTTTCTGCATTCATGGGTACTTTTATTTACTTATATTTTTATTTATGTACTTTCATTAATTAGATTTTATAATAATACGCACATTAGACTAATTAATAATACATTTAAAACAGAAAATAAAAAACGTAATATAAAATAAATATTAATTATTAACATTAGTACAAAACTAATAGTTTGTTAATTTAATTTTTTAACGCGACCAATTATTTTTATGACTTGATGTTCAAGTTTTTTTGGTCACTTTCTACTGTATGCAAATAAAATAACTTTACTTCATATTTTTACCCAACGTTTCGTTGGATTTTCCCAACTTCTTGAGGGGTTGTTTATTTAAACATGAAATATTAAAAGTTTATATTAATTTTTTTTTAAATTAATTAAATTAATCATTAATTGCAACGAGTTGTTTTTCATTGTTATTCAAAACAAGTTGTTAATATTGTCTTGCAATCCATTATGTTTTATTGTAAAATTAATAATAATTAACAAACAAATCAATAGCTGCGTTTTATTATCTACAGGTCTGGGTTATTTTTTTAACGCGTATTACAAAAACAACACGAGATCCAGGTTTCTATCTGGGTTTGCAAATTTTAGTATTAAATTCGAACAGAGGGTACATTTAAGTACATAACCCAGATCGTTTTATTTTCACGGGGTGCACCATATGGGTTATTGGCGATAATAAATACGCCTAATGTACACTTCTAACATTTCGTGTCAAAATAAACAATCGACCCAACATAAGCAACGCAAAGGGATTTTAATGTACATATAAGGATCATTTAAATCAAAAGCGTAAAAATAACTCCAAGATCTTCTTAAATAAATAATAAACGATTACGTTTGTTTTCGTATACGATAGCAATATTTTTTAAATTCCAGTAAGTAACGAACTTCTCTTATCTACTAGCAATATCAATCTTCATCCAATATAAAAAGTAAGAATATCTTGTGGAAGTGGAGGAGAAGGAAAAAAACATGTTTAATTTGGTTTTACTTGTACCGGTCTGATTTAAGTCTCAGACCACAAAACTATTATACTTTTCATTAGGGCAGATATCCGGCCGCCGAATATTCGGCTATCCGGCCTAAATGCGGGCCGAATATCCGGTATCCGGCTAAAATCACTGTTCGGTACAACTCTAACTTTTACTCTATAAACCACAAATTGTTGGGATCTTTTCATGCTTATTTGCCGTATATCCAAATTGTGTAATAGGTGGGACAATTTTTGTAGTAAAGGTTGAAAAACAAACGCTTAATTGTGTCATATCTGTAGGAGATGGGACATAGATCATTTAAAGTCTCACAATATATTATAAGTTAAACAAGATTTAAAATTAAATATATATTATACAAATTATAATTAAATGTATATATAAAGGAAATATTTTATATTGTTCTTTTAATTAACTTTAAATAAAATCTTTAATTAAATACCCAAAAATTGCTTTTTTTTTATAATTTTGCACGCGCTCAAGGGATTATGAATAACCTTTATAGGTTTTTTTAACACAGCGCGGGCATACGGTGAAAGAAGAGAAAGACGGATAGGAAAGATGTGTGGCGCGATGATCTGAGACTAGAGCTGGTTGTTGTCTCAGATTTATCTTCAGGGGTGGCTGCTGAACTAATGCGGAGAGAATTACCGTGTCTTATTTATTTATGTCTTATAATTCGCATTATTTTATTTATTTGGTTGTCATATTTTATGGCTATATTAGTTTACTCAATCGCATGTTGTTAGTGTTATGCCTGAACAGCATGGTATGAGTAAACCAGCAGCTCAATTTATGACAATTTTTAGAATTGGTTGTTAATGGAAGATAAGAAGACATAGACAACGGCAGGTCTTTGTTTTAATTTAATATTTATTTATTACCTGTCTGATGTTTCATTTCTGGTTTGCATCTTTTTCAGGGCTGAATAAGTAATCTTGATTGTGTATAAGATTCTTTCTAAAAAAAGCCATAATAAACAATATTTTTTTAAATATTGTGACAAAAAATAAAAACGAGGTAGAAATGAGAAAACAAAATTATTTTAAACAACACTATTTCCATATATTCAGGTTCAAATTTTTTATCGAATATAATTAAGCTTTTTTTTTTTACTAAAATGGTAAAAAAATTGAATTTAAAAAAAAATGTTTGAAAAATTAAAAAAACTGACTCCTGCGAATGTTAAAGTATTTTTAAAATCAATTCCGAATAAAATTGAATGTATTTTTCTAGAATATTTTATGGACCATTTATTTTAATTAAATATGTTGGTGTATTTTGGGCTTTAAACAATAGAATATTTAAAAAACATTTACATTACATTTTCTGACATTAAACATTACTTTACTAAACAGTAGGTTTTTGGCCTCTTTTTGAAGTAAAACTTCTTTTGCGTTGCGTCGTTGGGGTAAAAAAATGTTTTTTAATGATGCAACAAACGCAAATGGTTTTTGCATTCTATAATAAATTAGAAATTGCATACTCCTTAACTCTGTTTGCGGCTAAACGGCTTGTCCCAGCGACTTAAAAATTGCATATTCGTGATCTATTGAGTGTCACCTTTAAATCGCCGAATCTTTAAACTCGATTTGCAGCCAAACTAAGCGTCATAAAGCCTTGAAAATTAACACTTTTCTCTTTAAGCTCGAAATAATTTTTTTTCTGCCAAAAGCACAACGCGTAAGGGGTGGCATGCTGCCCCCCTGCAACACCCCTGCCTGGGCCAATTATAATATTTGGGGTGGGTTCATTTTGGGTGTATGCTAAGCTTTTTGGAATTAAACATTTTGTTGGACTTAAAGAAACTACATGAGTGTTCACCGATCAGTTTTTAAAATCGACATATTTTTTTTAACTCGATTTGCGGCTAACTAAGCATCCTAGTTAGTTAGAAATGTCTGAAATCATTTTATACCTCTTTGTGATTATTTGGTCGTCCTAAAAAGGACGGATTGTGATAAAAAAAGTACTTTTTTCCATAACTTTACAAAAAATATTTTTTCGTAGCCCAACAATAATACACAACAATTATTCATAATTCACAAAAAAAAAACACGGCACAATTACTTTTGCTTAAATACTTTTGTATTCGACGAGGAATTTCATTAGCTCTGTAAAAAAAATTCGTCGTCTAATAAAAGTACTTAAGCAGGCCAATTGGCCGATTTTTTTGCCCTAGATGGAGGTTTGAGGACCTTTTCATAAAAAGTTCTTTTCAGAACTTAAAATTTTCTTCGAAGAGATATAATTATTTAAAAGAAATCGAAAAAAAAGTTGGTAAGAAAAGTTTTTTTTCCAAAACTTTAAAAAAAATATTTTTCTAAAACTTAAAATATATATTTATTTTTCAAAAGTACCAAATAGTATTTTCCAAAAAGTATTGGAAATCCCGTCTAATAGAAGTGAAAAATCTCAATATATATCTGTACGTGTGTAATTCCAAAAAAATCAATTTAAATCGGCGGGATTTAATTACGCGGGATTAAATTACGTTAACAAACAAAATAAATGTTATATTATGCCCGTGCTTTGTGTGAGTAATCGCTTATTGGTAAACATCGACCAATAAATATTGGGCCTTAGAAAGGTACTACAGCATCTAACTGATGAGCCCAACTGTAATACCTGGGCGAAACACATTTTGGACTACAGGTCATAAAAATATTCAATTTGGCTTTAAATTCACACAGTCCACACAAACAAAAATAATATTAGCACATTGTTTGCCTTTTCTTTAATATAATGGGGTATTCACGATCTGGTGTACCAAGTCTTGTAAAATTGTAAATTTTTATTTTTTTTACAACAGACTGTGAACACACCTTTACTAATCTGTAGCAACACTGAAGCAAATGTCAAAATCTGTTTCACATTTGTTCTGAAGAAGGCTTAAGTTTGTGCTAAAAAAATCTTACACCCTTGTATTTTTCTGTTACAAATATAAAACCCATCTTTGTTCAGTATGACGTCTATTTTTAATTATTAAACAAATTATCATTCTGTACAGTATTCTTAAGCAAATTTAGAAACTAAAATGAAATATTTACCTTTCCCAACAAAAAAAAAACAATCAGAATAGGCAGAATTTATCATTTAGTACTTTTTAGTACAAACTTTATGACAATGAGTTAGAGAATCGCATTAGGTGTGTGCGTGAAGTTGGAAAATGATAAATCTCTGAAAACTGAAATAATATTTTTTGTTACTTCAAAACTTCACAGATTGGGAATTGAGCCCATGTGCTCATGTGCAATGTACTAAAATCAATAAATGTAATTTCAGTAAGAAAATAATATAGGACCTAACAATGAACCTTGAGGAACACCTCTTCATTCATAAAAGTGGACAGCTTAATATTGCAAGAATATGGAATATATTAAAAAAAATTGAATGAAAAGTTGGAGCGGTTTTTTAAAAAAATAATGTTTTAGTTCAAAATTTTCAAAACATTCTTAGGGAAAAAAAATTGAAACTCCAATTTAAAGTAATTAAAAGATTTATTTTCTTTTATTTCTTGCAGCCTGAGAGCTTGAGAAAATCATTTATTCTTAACGGTTTCTTAAAAATTTTTATATGGGAAGAGTAGGTGTTTTTGGTTTTAGGAATTTTTTTTTGCAATATTTTAGATAATGCCAAAAAACTAATAAATACAAAGTATCGATGAAATCGAGTCAGTCGTTTAGATAATATTGAATTTTTGTTTTTTTTTATTTAATTTTTTTTTTTAATTTTAGTTTACTATACTGTTTAAACTTACATATTAGAAGATTCTCTATAGGCGACTCCATTATAAATATTTATTTCAACCATTTACTAAAGAAATTAATATTTCTTTGCTTTGTGGGAAAAAATAAATTATAATTCTTTTTCTTTCCTAAGGAGCTCTCAGCACTTTAGCTACTTTAGAATTGGTACAACCCGTTTTCTTATGAAATTTTGGAATTAAGCATGAAAATAAGCAAACTATGAACATTATACAATATCTTCTGAGAAATTTGTACACGATAATTGTGTGATTTCATGAAACATCAAAATTATTTCTTCACTTATTGCTTCTGAGAGGACACGAAATAAATACAGGTTTTTATGTCTGAAAATAATAATAATGAAATGACACATTTTTTGCAATCATTCAACCTTATTGCCATAGTCGTTTCACTTCATCGACAATTGTCGTTTTTGGAGTCGTGTCGCTTTTAAATCGGTATTGCTTAACTTAAACGCCAGCCTGTTCGCCGTTCTGATTCCACATGAGATCCACTACAACAGCTGATATTTAGACAAATAAATTTTAATTGAAATCAGTGAAAAGCAGTTCGGTGTTTGTAAGCATAGCTTAGTTTTTAAATGAATTAGCCTCATTCAGATGTGGGTACGATAGCCTATCAGATATGTTAGTATCCACCGAAGTTCCTGAACAATCAACATCGAATAGGTTGAATTTGTGCATATGTTTTTGACATTTCTCATGGGATACAAAAGTATACCAAAGTTTTTCGGATAGCCTAAGATTTTTTTTTTCGGCAGCAGTTGTTTTGTCACCAGCTGTATTCTTACATGGGAATACAACAACCTATCCGGGTAGCTATAGTTCGGTTATTGAATGAGGCCATTTAGATTTGATTTGATCAAAATATTAATGTAGATATAGGACAGATAAATCTAAAAGTTTAAAGTTTTTTCTTAAGTAAAAAATTGCATCAATTCGCAATTAAATTAAGCACGGTTCGGTCGTTGTTTTGGTTCCATAAAATTTGTTCTTAACTATTTTGTGAAAATTTGTTTACAAATGTTTGAAAAAGTGTACAAAATTTAGGTACCTGTGGCTAGTTATTTCTCATGAAGCAGCAGTGACAATGGATGGATTTAATCCAAAACAAATCTAATGGATTTGCCTGATTTATAATTATTATGCTGACAAAATGTGTATACCGACTTATTAAAAAAGAAATTAAAGCCACAGGTGGAGGCGGTTTTTAAAAAAAAAGTTTAAATGATGTTAGGTAGTAGTATCAACTTCTAATTAACCTTAAATTTGGCGTCAAGCTAAACCTAAGAACGAGCACTAGTATTTATTTAACAATAATTGCCTACTTTCTGCTATTTATTTTTTTATTTCGTTTAATTCCTTAGCCAAGGACTTCCACTCCAACTTTGTTTGTTGACTTCTCTGTTGACACACCCTCTAAAACTTTTGTCTAGGTTCTTATTTGCTTGCATGAGCTCAAGATGTTTTTCTTTTGTTATTTTTACCCTGAAAAAACTTTTTTGTTACCTATAATTAATAAAACAAACGAAAAAATTGCATTGCGCCACCATTTTTGGCTATGTCGTTTGCAATTTTGTGAACCACTAAATTTGGCGTTTTAACAGGCGTGTTTGCTTAAAAACGACTAACGCAATACGAAATGTCGACAAACGTCACTAATTGAATACATTCCACATGAAAATAAACGCCAATTAGCGTTCAACGCCATACGCAATAGCAAATTCTTGTATCGGGTTTTGGTATGGCGTTGAACGACTATCGCAATAAGGGTGATTTATTTCAAGTGGATGCGTAGTGTAAGAAACATTTAAAAAAATCGAGCAGTGTTTCAGAAAATCGAAATCCAAAAAATAAAAAATGTATACAACCGTTTAGGCTGTAGACTCGCGGACCGACAGATAGACTTATGGCGTTTTTATATTATTTATTTATTTGGCATTCCGGAATACTTCTACGATCCGGGGTCCCAACTGAACAATTTTGTGTGATTCTGACGGTTCAGAGTTTTAATGAGATAGTACGTGTGAAAATAATGGTGTACGTGTTAATATTCAAATTTAAAAAAAAAATGTTGCACAATTATGATACAAAAAATGACAACAGTCAAGTTTGACGTTCAATATGAATGTGTGAGTGCTTCTGGTTCCGATTCTGATTTCAACTCCAGAAGCAAATTTTCTTCTTTTCAGAATTAGAGCTGTCATTTTTTCCCAAATGAACAATTTCAGAAGAGTCCGGAAGGCTTCCGGATTGCCAAATAAAAACGACATTACAGACAGAATTGTGAGACCCACTATTTTCCTCTTCGTAATCATCGTAACGTCAAGTTTGACACAAATCTCGAGTTCGATTTTTTACGAATCCATAACTTTCTAGTGCCTATAGCTGCGTTTTATTATATACGGGTCTGGTTCTAGCTTATTTTTTAACACGTATTACAAAAACAACACGAGATCCAGGTTTCCATCGGGGTTTCTATCTGGGCATGCAAATATTAGTATTAATTCGGCGAACAGAGGGTATATTTCAGTACATAACTCAAATCGTTTTATTTTCACGGGGTGAACCATATGGGTTATTGGCGATAATAAAACACGGCTTATATATCCCAACTAAAAAGTTAAATAATCGTAACAACCAAACATGTTTGTGGCAGCTTTCAAAATGTAAAGCAAATTATAGAAAATAAAATGGAGCTACCACATGTGCACTCTTTGACAATTATATCACGAATCTGTAGATGAACATATAATGTAGGTGCATCCACCATTTTACACATTCTGTGACCATCAAATCGCTTATATGAAAATAAAGAATTATAATTAGGCCTATTCGGCGAGATCTTTTATCCTGTTATTCTGCTATTCTGTTATGAATTTGCATACAAAAGTTTAAGCTGTCAAAAAATCTTTTATGAATTATAATTTTGGTATTCTGCATGCTAAATCTGCTATGAAATCTGTTAATGAGCTGTCAAAACTTCGAAATTCTTAACAAATCTTTTACGAACTGCATTTTTGGTATTCAGCATGCCACAATCTGCTATGGAATCTTTTATGAATCATAACAGAATAAAAGACACATTTTTGTTACTTTTATCATAAAAGATTTAAATATATGTAGTAAAAACTTTAATTTCGTTAATGAATTGTTCTTAAAAGGAGACAGATATAACAAAAAATAATTAAAATACATAATAACAAACTCAAATATGTAAATAATTTGAAAACTAAATTATTTCAATACACTAAGGCACAGAACACATTTGATGGGTTAAACATAAGAAATTAGTCGCTTATCTTGCCGGTGTGCGTTTTGTACAACTTTTTATAATGGATATATTAAATTCAGGAACTGTTATTTAAAAATTACATAAAACAAAAATTTATCTTCGCGAAACAAAATACGATTATTCCACAGGTTAATTTATTATTATTCGTCAGTGCCGACTGCCGAGAATTTTTATTTACTACAGCTGATAATTTGATAGCAGATTTTAGGTCTGTTCGCATAAATGTTTCTTTTTCGAAGTTACATAACAGACTTTTATAAAAGATCGAACTCCTGAATACCAATTATAAAATATCTTTTATGGTGGAGATCTGTTATGCATCATAACAGAAAATTCATAGCAGGATAACAGATGTGGCAGAATAAGCCTAATTAATCGAACATTATGAATTCGTCTTTTCAGAGTGCCAACTTGCCTTAAGCTGTTCTTTTTCAGCACGTTTCAATGTACAGTAGGTGCAGTCTAGTGTTTCTTGCCACTTTGTCTATCATTCCAAAGCCATCGCATCGAAATGTCAAACGCGTTATCAACATGTCATTAACGAACAACATTCCGTAATATATATTTTTTTTTTAGTTTAAAAAAACATGAATTTATCATTAAAATCGAAATAAGTTATATTTTTCAAGTTCGAGGAAGTGGTATTCGCCTCAAATCAAAACAAGTGCATTAAGTTAACTATAGGTACCACATCAGTCAAAAGATAGGGCAACCGCAGTGTTATATTTTACGAAAAGGTAAATACCCTTTTGTAAAGAAACAAGAAAGATTATTGCAATATAGGAGGGGCATCTGCTGATTTTCTTTTTTTACTTTGCATTTTCAAGTGGTTCTTGTTATTTAAACTTATAAAATTGTATTAAGAATATTTTGGAGTTGATGTTTAGTTATTAAATAGAATTCCTGTTTTTTTTTCCAATAAGAAATGGTTAGTTTTTATTTGGGATAAAAAAAAAACGAAAATAACCTGAAATGTCTTACTTTACTAGAATGAAACTTGTCTATATACAAATATATCCATCTACATTTATTATATATTTATGCTCATATGGTTGTGTAAATTTGCATGTATCAATGAATACATGCACGTGTAAACAAAATTAATTTAAGCCTTTAATAATTTATCAAAAACCTAGATTTAATTAAAATCGTTTTTGGGTATTAGAGCGCGTATCAAAGCTTTCTAACAATTTGTGAACTTTTTGCCATCTACTTTATAAAACCTTAAAAGTAATTAACAAGGTAGATTTATGACAATTTGACCATGGCCACACAGGTAAAGATTTGCAGAATAGAAGATGACGTATGTGAGTTTAAGCTTTCATTACAAACAAAATGTGCTGGCTTATTCCAAAATTTAAGGTAATGGTCATACAAATATAACCTACTGTCACTTTTTTGTCATACCTGCTTCTCACAAGTTTGACTCATCATAAAAACTAATTTGAGTAGATACCTATAAGATGTTTTTTGTAGTTAAATGCTTGTCACAAATGGTTAGTGATGGTTAGCAAGAGTTAAGATAGATTTGAATTTACGAATAATCGATGTGAAATCGTTGTTAACATAATAACCTGAAAGAAAAAAGAAATTTATTGGGCTGGGATCACTGAATAGAGCTAAAATCGGTTATATTGAAGAAAACACAAACAATACGTAAATATAATTTTTGTTTTTGTGTTTACATATTGTTTGCGTTTTGTTCAATATAATTACTGGCCAGACCGCGGGTGCAAATTACTCTGGAAAAATATAATTTGTAGTGTGTAAATGCTCTGGCAAGAATTGGTTCAACACTTAACCTAGTTCAGACAGACTCAATAGTGCAGATCCCGCCTTGCAATCTCAAACAGGAAATTGAAGATAAAGTTCTATCTTCAAAAAACAGAAGATGGAGTTCACTCGGTACCTGTGTTACAACTAGAAAATTATGGCCAATTTTTAATAAACAGAGAACTGATGATATTACGAATCTGAACAAAAAGTCCCTATCTCTTCTCATGAGAGAAGACAAAACTTCCGTTTTAGCGCCCTTTCGATATTTTCAAGCTACTGATTGGCGAAAATTGAACTCCTTCAATGAGATATGTTATGTTCATAGCATGGGTTTCTTCCAATAGGATATCACAACGGATCTACATTGATCTAAGTGTGGCGATAACAACCTTAACTGTGAGCCCACTAACCTTACTAACCTAACAAAGCGTGTAAATGCTGTAAATTTTATTAGAGTCGGTAATCAGCGACCAACGAAATATAGTGTCTTAGAACGGTATGCTACAATCTTTTTTTTTTTTTTAAACGGATGCGCGCACTAAAGGGGTTTTGACTACCCTTAAAATGAACAAGCACAGTGCGAGCGTTAGGAAAGTAGGGAAGGATGCAAGAGGAGATACCGATGCACATTGGTTTTGAATTTCTGAATATCAAAATGGGAGGGGAAAATAGAGCCGGGTAAAGTATTCCACATTCGCGTTGTACGGCTAAAGAAAGAATCTCTGTACTTGACAGTACGTCCGAAGTTGGGCTCAAGGGTAAACTGATGAGCATTCCTAGAAGCGCGAGTATTACGGTTGAAAAATTTAAGGGGAGGAATGCAACTGGCTATTTCGCTGGAACAGTGTTTATAAAAATAGCGATAAAATAGTGAGAGACATATAACATTTCGACGATGGTCTAGAGATGTAAATGTTTCCACTATAGTTCTATCGCCAACCATTCTTAGAGCTCTTTTTTGAATTCTATCCAAAAGATTCAAATGAGTTTTGGGAGCTCCTGCCCAAATGTGCGAGTTATACTCCAGCTTTGGACGAATGAAGGACTTATAGATTACAGCCAGATCAGACGGGGAGAGAATTTCTTGCACCTTCGAAGAAAGCCCAAACACTTTGCAGCGTTTTTTGCGACATCAAATATGTGTTCATTCCACAAGAGGTGGTCTGTGATGCACATGCCGAGGACTGAAAGCTGATCGGTTTCTTCAATGCTAGTGCCGCTCATGGATAGCGGCATGGGGGGTGGGTTCTGCTTTAACGACAGAAGACAGCACTGAGTTTTTTAAGCATTAAATTCTACACGGTTTTTAATTCCCCATTGGACAATGCTATCAAGATCAGAATTTAATGAGCTTATCATACGCTGCCGTTCCAGTTGCACATCCGAAAAACAAGTAGGTGCATCTAAAAACGAATATGAAAAGCTGAGAGTACTATCGCAGCTAAACAATTAAGTGGATTAGAAGTTCCATATAAGAGATCATTAATAAAAATGAGAAAGAGGGTCGAAGACAATACGGAGCCCTGGGGCACACCAGCATTTATTTTGTGAATATCAGACTTGAAACCGTCCAATACAACTTGTATTCAACGGTCCGAAAGGTAATTTCTAATCCAACGAAGAAGACATTCATCGATACCAAATGCACGCATTTTCCATAGGAGAGCTTGATGCCAAACTCTATCAAATGCTTTTGAAATATCAAGCGCAATAATCTTACTTTCTCCAAAACGATGTAAAGATTTGCGCCACTGTTCGGTGAGATATACCATCAGATCAACAGTGGATCTATTGCTACGAAAGCCATACTGCCGGTCATTAAGGAGCTTTCGTTCTTCAAGATATTTCTTGAGCTGATAACTAATCAGCGTTTCCATGACCTTGGAAAGAAGGGACGTAAGTGCAATTGGACGGTAATTAGATGGTGAAGAAGATGCGCCTTTTTTAGGGACAGGCTGGACAAATGCTGTTTTCCATCCACTCGGAAAGAGACCTGTAGAGTAGGACAGATAGAAAAGCTTACGCAGTGGTTTTGCCAGCGTTGAAGAACACCTCTTCAGAACGATGGGAGGGATACTATCCGGGCCAGCGGATTTGTTTATATCAAGATCTTTGAGGACTCTAGCAACTGCACGAGTGCGAAAGAAGATTCGTCCCATAAAATCGTTTACGCTCTCAAGTACTGGAGGAGTCATAACACTTTCTGACAGCGTCGAATTAACAGCGAACTGCGCTGCAAGCAAATTGGCTTTTTCGCGAGAACTGGCAAAAGGGGTGTCATTAAAGACGAGCGTTGGAACCGAAGAAGAAGTTGAATTTCGAATAGTTTTTACTAACAGATGAATTCAACTATCGTGCCCGTTTTTTGAACTATGGGTCATACAAATCTTTCAAAATCGGTTATATTCGTCGATGTTAGAAGGTTGTTGTATGTATAACTAATAAACCAATTTATCCTTAATAATAACTTCCTGCATGCAATATGCCATGACAACCATTTTGTATGACCCATATTTTAGAATAATTCTTACATAATTTACATACAAATATATTTGTATTGTTACCTGTGATCTAGGCCCGTTTGCTGATACGCATCATAAATATTTATGTTCAACTTAAAACGCTTAGGGGCTACTTTTTCCTCTGCGTAAACTGTCTTATAGGTTCTTAAGCAGAACTTAAATGCTTAAGTTGTGTATCAGCAAACAGGCCTAAAATAAATAAATAAACTACCAGCTTTCACTGTAGTATCCGTAACAGAAATAAAAACATTTTCGTTTTTGAATTCATATTTTTTATTTCAACTTTATAACCCGGAATTGATCTACTATCTGTCACATAAGCAGAAGATCTAACAAGTTAATTTAACATCTAAAACTGAAGATACGGTTTTCGCCATATAAAAGTCTCAAACATAGAGAAGTCCGACAAAGTCTTAATAACTACTTCAAAAACAAATTAAGGAATTCGAATGGAAATCCTAAGGAAGAGTGGAAAGTAATTAACGGCATTACTAATAGAAAGTTGAAAACAAACGCTAGAACAATGACAGTTCAAAACGGTAACGTGGTTGTTAATGATCCTTGTGAAATATACCCTTTTCAAACCGCGAAACACTGTACCGATACATAGTGTCGATAAGGTTTTATGGTCGTATTTAAAAGAGATTTACCGACACAGTATTTCGATAAATATTGTTCCGGTATAGTGTGCCGACATGGCATGTAAAAAGGTTCGGAATGGTTTAGCGACGTGGTTTGATGTTTTGTTTTTTGTAATTTACCTGTTGCTGATTGTTTTGAACTGTGAGAGTGAACGCATGATGGCTGAAAACGATAAATGTATCTGGTTCCAACCAGAAGTAACTATTCTGCTGGAAATGCCTAAAGATAATAACGTCAAAATCTATTCAAAATAGTATCCAATGAGTTGTAGGACAGACAAATTTTTAAATAATCGCCCATTTTCACTTCAACTATTTTTTTTTAATTTTTGACAATTGATTTTTGACAGCCCCACACCGGCATACATGGTGTGTAAATGTCCATACAGTATCGGATTGCTCTGTCGGTAAGGTGTTTCGATACTGGCGTGTAATAGGGGTAATAGTAAATCTATTCAATTAATATTTTCAAACTTCCAATTGGATAAATTTCCTTTCCTAAAGCTAAGTGTACACGATTGGACGATCTTTGTCTTCCAATTGCAAACAATTGCCAATTTTCTATAATTTATCCAATAATTAGACAATTTATTGGTGGAAAATCGGCTACCAATTGCCGACAATTTTTTGTCTTCCAATAAATTGTCTGTGTACACGGTTGGAAAACTTTAGAAAAGAAAAAATTAGTAGATTAATTGGAATGCAATCAGATGACAGCGAATATGAAACTTTGTTTTAGAAGTGAAGTATTTGTGAATGATTGAAGGTATCTTAGCTAGTTGTGAAAAAAAATATATACAATATTGTCGCTCGTCCCTGGCCCGATTTTTTTTCGCATCTTCTCTAGGTTATAGTTGAAGCAAGTGTAGAGGTTCAATCATTTGGCTTTGCATGCGTTGACGGCCATATCAATTTTGTCCCCAACTTGTGTCCTTAGGTAGCACAACCTGCATCCCACAAATATCACCTGGTCTCGATCTCCTGAATGAACTACAAAGTTTGTTTATGCGTCCAGTCCTGTTTGACCTTTGACTGTTTGACGATTTTTTCCTTGTTATTTTGACATATGGTGACTTCTTATTTATTTTTTAATCCATTTTCGTTTTTTTTTTAAATGCACTGATAACGAACCGACAAATATTCACGAACAAGAACTGATCCTTTTTTCCTGAATCTCATTTCTTATATACCCCTCTGTTTTTTTTCATTTATTTTCCTTATTTGCTTTTATTTGTCATTATATTTCCCTAATTGCTTCTCTAATGACTTTAGATTTTTTTGTGGGTTGTTTCTATTTTAAATACTTTTTAATTGTGTTTTTTTTATGAGTTCAACAAAATCCTTATCAACACTTTTTTAATTTGCCTTTAAAGCGAATAAAATAATTTTGTTGTTTCCTCCTCCAATTTAAATAAAATAAATGATCTGGCAATTAAAAATTGGATGATGTTGTTGGCCAAAACATCATTTAATTGGCAGAAATTCGTCCAATTATTTGATAATATAAAAAATTGGGTGTTTAGACGAGTTCAAACGATTGGAAGAAGTCTGCCAAATTTTTGATAGAAAATTGGCAGACAAATCCTGCCAATTTTGTTTTCAATTTGTATAGATAAAATTGGATGTTTACATGGTTGATAGGAAATTGGAAGATTTTTTTTGCGAAAAATCTGCCAATATTGGAAGATCTTCCAATCGTGTACACTTAGCTTAACGATACATCTTGTGGTTGCTGCACAAGTTCTATTCACAAGACTATTCAAACAGGTTCTCGAACAGGAATAGTTTTTATTTTAAATCCATATCTACAATTGAAATCTTGCTAAATATGAAAACACTTAACAACTTATATTCTGTTGGTAAACAGTTCCATTTTATTTGTTAACTTGAAGGCATTCACAAGAAGTAAATTATCTTATAGCTAGTGATGCTTATAAATAATGCATTTAACAATTTTAATTTGGTATATATGATATTTCGATATGGTCAACCACTTCATCCTTTTAAACAAGTTGCATAGAATTATATAATAATATAATAATATAGTTTCCGCATACCATCATGGCCTTTGTATTGCAAAAGATTAGGCTCAATACTTTGCCCTAGATAAATATGAGAAAAAAAAACAAAGTAATTAGTTAAAAAAAACTTTAAGAATAACAAAAAAAATAAAATTTATAAAATAGTTCACGTCTAAATGATATTATTTTGAATAAAAAGTTTAATTTTTATTTTAAATTGGTTTATTCGGTTTCCATTTTTCACCGCACTTGGATAATTATTGAAATAATTGATTCCATCAAAAAAAAAATACTACGTTGGGTACTGCTAAGCCGGCATCTCTCCCGTCGCAAGTTGTTGTTATTTCTCAAATTGTAAGTTTGAACCTCAGACACTTCCAGGATTCCATAAGACACATAACCAATTTACAGATGGTTTGTACCTTACTTAAGAAATCGAATTCAAATAGTTAGGGTGAATAATGCCCTAAATTACTATATGAATATTTACTTGGGAGTACCCCAAGTATCAGCCCTAGGTCCCATTCTCTTTTTAATCTACACAAATTCTATATTTGAACAACCATTTATAGGAAAGTTAAAGACTTCACTGACGACCTTGCAATTGGATATACTGCTGTAAGTCTATTGAATTTGGTTGCTGACTTTAACCATGATGTGCATTTACTAAGGTTATGGTGCGCTGAACACAATATTGTCGTTAGCACTAACACCAAATTAATGTTTTTCGGTCTTCCATAAAATTATTTAAAAGAGATTAAAATTACTCTTTATTCCTCCTAGTGTAAGAGTTTTAATCTATTTAATAGCAAATGCTTAAGACATATTCCCCAATTGGCTTTTAACTCTAATGCTACGTGTATTAGTACCTGTTTTAATATTGAAGTATTTAATGATTACAAGTATCTTTGTGTAACTATTGATCAGCACTTAAAAATGGACCGAACACATTAAAGTCTAAGAAATGTTTTTTAATCGAGGTGGTTATATGCAATGTCCTAAAAGTGATAGCCTAAGAACCTAAGAAGTAACTATCGTGTTGTTCCTACTCTAGCTTTTTGAACTACACTTTTTAGTAACTCAAACGCCATTGTATCTCACAGGTTGTTCAACAAGCTCCCTGAAGCATTGGAAATAACTCCTAAATGTTTTAAAAATGTATTTAATAGTGGCTTCTTCAATGAAACATTTTTGAAATCGAAACTTTGCTAAACTAAATTATTTGATTCAATTGTATAGTACTTTCAATTTTATCTAATTGTACTATCCCTTTTTTGCATCGGATTAAATCTGTATCTTAAACAGTTGGTCATTTTTTATATATCTTTACTTAACCATATTATGTAAACGGAAATTAAATTGAGACTCTTTTCAAAAACTTCAATTTTTAACTGTACACCCCACAATGTAAATTTGATTTTATAAAACGTAGCACTATCTCTATTTAATTTAATATAAATGCTACACACTATTATCTTGTATAAAAAATTATTAATTTATTTAGTGATTAAGAAAAATGTATATTATTTAGCAAGATTTTTTTTTTATAATCTACACGCGCTCAAGGGAATACCCTTAAAATGTTTTAAAACAGCGCGGGCGTGAGGGCTAGGTTAAGGAAGAAAAAGAATGATTTTTGTGGTTTTGAGGTGGTTTTTGTCTCAGATTTTATCTACAGGGATGGCGGCTGAACTAATGCGGAGAAATTTCCGTTTCTTATTTATCTATGTCCCTTATAATTCGCATTATTTTTTTTATTCTCTGCCGTATTTTATCGTTAGACTAGTTTTACTCAATCACATGTTGTCTAATGCCTAAACACCATGTAATGAGTAAACCAGCAACTCATTGTATGACATTTATTTTTAGAATTGTTTTTTAATGGAAAAATAAGAAGACATAGACTACGGCAGGGATCGAACCTGTGACCATGAGGTTCACATGCGAACACACAACTATCGCGCCACGGCCAAAAAATAATATAAATACAACATTATACAATACATTTTCTTCGACACTGACATCATTTTTGCGTTATCATTTGTGAGTCTGATCGCACAAGAATTCTTAATTGCAACGGAATACAAAAGAAAAGTATATTTGGAGTTATTTGTTAGGTGGCCTTTTGTTCTTACTCTTTTTTGTTGTTAATAATAATTGGATATTGGTTAAGTCATTTATTAACGAAATACATATATGTACATAGATAGTATATCCTTAACAATCATATTGCGATTTTACTACGTGGTCAGAATTTTATCTGTCTTGTTTTAACTAATTGTGCAATTATTCCTACAAAATTATAATAATTTGCAACCTTGGCCATTACCTAAATTAAATTTTCAGAAATACAGTATTGATATTTGACAAATACCAATCAAAATGGCCAATAGTTTTGAATAGATCATATTTGTTGGTCTTTTGAAATATTAAAGAGAAGTTATTGACCAATTTAGATTGAATCTGGTTGTGTATTAGATTAAAATCTTATTTTCGTTGGCGTTTGTGCTCACAATGGATGTGGCAATGAAACAATTAAGTTAGCATTAGCTTTTCCCGACGTTTCGGCAAGGGGTTGCTGCCTTCTTCAGGGGAACTTTATTACAAATAAAACATAAATAATTAAGAATGCAACAGATTAAAAAAAAAAACAATCAACAGTAAACTTACGATGTAAAAAAACAAACATGTACGAAACAAAAAATCAGCCTTACATTAAATTAATAGGAACATTTTGGATTAAATTTTATACACTTCGAACTGAAGATTAGTCTAAGTTAATATAAATATTAATGCAAACAATTATTGTATGATGTTTGGTCAGAGATGAAAGAGCAGTGGACAGCGGATATGTTTTGTGTGTCAATTTTGCGATTCATGTTGTTGCTGTTGTTGATGATATGCAGCGTTTCGAGTGTATATCGCTTAGACGCGTGTCGCTCAGTCTGGAGAATTTTCACATCTTCAAAGTCTGGAGGATGACCGCTTTCAATAATGTGGCTGGCCAATGCACAACATAACACAAATTACAAGGATCATCAGGTTTGCCTTTGCAGTTGAATGTGTATCACCACATCGGTGGCTTTGTCTATGTCAGGTTTGACTTTAAGTTTCGAAAAAAGATTACCAAGTGTTTTGTGTGATTTATAAGCGAAAAGTACATTTTCAGCTTTCTTCCCGATAATCTTTTCAAGTTTTCCATTAGCCCGGAAACATAAACAACACTTTTGTAGTATCCAGGCATACGATTCGCGTTGAAATTCGATGAAGCTTCGTTTTTCTGTTTTTGTATCAGACCATGAATAACGGAGTTAGGAAATCCATTGAAATTTGTTGGTCGCTCAATGTGAAAACCTTGCTTATGAGGTTGGAAACCGTGTTGATGATAATTTGCTTGGCTTGGTTGGAACGAAAATTTAACAATCTTCCTGATGCTGTATGTTTTTGGTATCAGTCAAACATTAGGACGTTGTTGCATCGAATAACATTGAAATGCCAGTTCGCAATTATTTTCCATCTCAACTGTGAATTGGATCTTTGGATGGAGTCCGTTTAGAGAACTGAGAACATATTCAATGTTATGTTTGTTCATTATTGCGAAGATGTCATCCACATCGAAAACACTCCTCAAGCAAATGGTCCAGAACTAAGTCGGCAATAGTAGGTGACAATGGATTGCCCATGGGCATTCCATCAATCTGCTTATAAATGTCATCTTTGAATTGCAAATAATTGTTGTCTTTCAAGCAAAATTCGAGAATTTCTAGGAATTTACTTTGGTTCAATTTTGTATTTTCACTAATTATTCCCCATCTTTTTTGACAATTGTTAAAGCCAATTGTATTGGAATGTTTGTAAAAAGTGAGATAACATCAAATGAGACCAAAACATCATCCTTATGAAATTTTACAACTTTTGCCTTTTCAATAAATTCAAAAGAATTTTTTACAGAGTGGGTTGATTTCCTTGTCACGTACTGTAATATTCTTCCTACAAATTTGGAAAGCTCGTAGCATGACAATTGCTTAAACGACGTGATGGGGCGCAAAGTGAGGTTAGGCTTATGTATTTTCGGCAAGCCGTAAATTGATTGAAGTTGTGCCGTATATGTAGTTGAAAAGAAAGTTTTTCTTAAGTATTTTGAACCATCATTTGGGGATTATTTTCAAATATTAGACTGTTTGTTTCATATGAACAGGGCTCCTGAGCTAATTAGGTAATTTTTGCGGACTTCGAATAAGTGAACATATATTTTTGTAATAGATCCAAATTAGCTGCGCAAGACAAAAAAAAAATGTATGAATAAAAGTATTTTGTGCAAGAATTGGATATTTTACTCTTTTTTAAATGAAAAAAATTGTCCTTATCGCAATTTAACCCACATGTTCAATCCCTGCGATTTCTGTTCAAATATTTTTTTTTTGTAATTTCCCTGAAGCTGAATTGAGCAATTCTCGCAAATAGATAGATGGACGGAAGTTAAAATTTATTAGAAAAACGTGTAAAATAATAATATAAAATTTATTGCGGATGTAGGATTTAACGTAGCCTCATACAAAAGTACAGACATATACATACATAGTTAAATTTATTATTACTATTATGTAAACAAGGTAGGAAAGTTAGAGAATAGTATGTGAAAGCTTAGGATTTAGTTATTTTCATTATTTTCCTTAGTGGCGAATTCGAGACATCGCTAATTTCCTGATTTCCTAATTTCAGTTGGTGGTCTCTGTTGCGGTTTTGATTTTACTCTGAAGAAACTTAGGAATAAATGTGAAATAACTTTTCATTTGTTGATTTCCTTGATACTGTTTTAATCATATCAGAAGAATGTAACTTTTTAGGTTTTCGCTATTGTTTACATATGACATAATTAGTTTTTAGGATAAGTCGCGTTATAAATATTTAGTAATTAGCGAGTTCAATTCTGTACTCACCCCGAACGTTTCGCTACGAATTACATCGATTGTAGTTTCCCGGTGACCACGCTCTATGTAATTCGTAGCGAAAGGTGAGTACAGAATGAAACTCGCTAAATACTAAATAGTTATAACGCGGCTTATCCTAAAAACTAAATATGTCAAAATCATATAAATTTAAGGATATAAAGGTGTTTTTAATTTATTTTTATTTTTCATCAATTTATAAATTAGAGTGAGAAGGGGTGTCAAGTGATATTTTCTTCGATTTTGTTTTGCCAATAATGCTGTTAGCGACAACTTAAATTTTGGTCTAATTCTCGTCTCTATTGTTATTACTTACAAAGTGAGCTCTTAACTACACGTTTGGTTTGAAGTTTTTTTTTTTTGACACACTAAAACCATTTATGCATTAAAAGCCGATAGATAAAATACCAAACTGTATATTTTTTTTCATAAAAGGTGGTAATTGCACACATGTTCACTGTATGCAATACGAGAATGACACCAAACTTTGTATTTCAGTTTATCTTTCTGTTGTGTGGGTATCCAAAAATTTGCTTGCTACTTATGTACTGAACATATTTTATTGTTGATTCAAAATGGTGGCGTTCGGTGGCGTACAGCTTTGCTGGCAATACGTTCGTTGTTGTTGTAATACGTGTTAAATAACACGCCATTAACAGCTGACGACCATGACAACGAACAAAATATAAGATTTCCAAATCGAAGACAAGCAGCTCTAAATTTCTGGTATACTTACGGCCTTTTCGATTGGCCGTCCGTAACACGTTCCCCCAATAAAACACCCGGAAACAATTTGACTGATTCTGAATTGTATGTATTACTGTATTTGTGAAAATTAAATTAAAAAAAAATTTTTTTTCACTTCAAAACTTCACAGATCGGGAATTGACCCCCTGTTTAGAGTTACAACTGTAATTTTGTGCTTGTCAGAACAGTTCTAGACGGCCAATCGAAAATGCCATTATGTATCGTAGTGCACAGCAGACTACGAAATCAGCTGTCTTTTCAATTGTTGTTTGTGAACTTCAATTACGTGCCCAATACATCATCTTCTTCTTTTGAATCATTTGTTAGCTATAGTTCGGTTATTGAATGAGGCCAATAACAACATCATCGGTTACGAAAAATCAAGACAGGCCGTAGCCAGGATTATTAAAATTACGATTAGTTTTACGAAAAGTATGTTTGTTTTTTAAAATAAATCTTTTTGAATAATTGAACGTTTGTTCAGTGAATAAATAATTTGTTCATACCATTTATGGACAAAAAATCTAATAATTGTTAAACCTAAAAAAGAAACAATGATTTTTACTTGTACGTATAGGTATAATAATTTATCGAAAGCCTAAAATGTTTTGATAAACTGAGGCATTTTATTTTTGTGTAATATATTATTTATGTATGTAATTTGTATATCTATAAAAGCTACAAAAATCGAAGATTCCATATCAAAATTTAGCAACAAAATTAATGAACATTTTTATTGGATCCACGTAAAAAGGGGTTCTTATTTTATTTATATCTTGAATATATCAAATTCTTATGTTTATCGAATAAGATATATTTTTTAGTTCTCTTTAGAAAAACGAACTATATTAATTAATTTCACAAACGACAAATGATTTTATCAATTTTCTTCTAATAAAAATAAAATGCACGACTGGATCGTACAAACTTGCTCTTGTAGCTAACAACTTACGTACATACATGTATATAATGAAAGTGAATGGTTTATAGGTGGGAAAAAATCGTTTTTTTAAATTATTTAAACTGCCAAAACAATCACTTTAATCGGTTTTTCGAAAAAACGAAGAACGACATTAGATACCATCAATGAAAATTTTATAAAAAAGTATCTCGAAAATTGTATGATGGGTATTGATGAAATCCTGTTTTTAATTTTTCGTTTTTCGAAAACAAAATTCTTTTGAAATTTTGGTATGCAATTTTTTAGAGACTATTAATGTTCATGTGAATATAAGATTTAAAATTATTTTTTTTGATCAGTTTTAAAATTATTGATTTTTCATTAAAAGAAATGAATAAATTATTTTAATTAAAAAAAAAAAGTTATTCAAAATTTTGATATGCAAAAATAATTTTGCTACTTAGATCTTCTCAGATATAAAATTTGACAGAAATCCAATGTACCGTTACCGTGAAAGCCAAAAATAAAAAAAAACGTTATATGAACGTTAATAGACTTTTCCTGTAAACTTGGTTCATATAAAATGATAGCTATTACCAAAAAAAAAATTCTCAAAATTTTTTATCAAAATCGTTGGAGCCGTTTTAGAGAAAAATAAGATTTTCCTTCAAGGTGATATGGCAGGTACCGTTATTTTACCCTAAAAATAAAATTTCAACTTTCCCTCTGAGGAATGCCAAAATAATCACACATACCAAATTTGAAGGCAATCGCTTAAGCCGTTTAGGCTGTAGATTGTTATACATACAGACGGACAGACCGACAGACAGATAGACTGACTGACAGACTCACAGACAGACATTTTTTGCGATCACTTTTTTTAGGATTCTCTATAATCGTAATGTCATGTTTGATTGATAGATTTTTTTTACGAATGCAACTTGCCTTATAGTATCTATAATCGCAAGTAAAATTGTAAGAAATGTATATAACCTTTAAATTAATAGAAATACCTACATCCATATTATAAACATATTTGCGCTAGGCCCACCTCGCTCATATTGACATATTGAGCTTTTGCTTTATAAAATATGGGAACATAGAAATTCATTAACCCCTATTTTGCTTTAGTTTCTTAAAACCCCTTCCCATACTCCGCACATGATATCAATTTGGCTGACGACATGAGCTCATTAGAATAAAACAACAACAACAATTCGGGCGTGTTTGCATTTTTTATCTGCAAAATAAAGCAAATTAAAATTAAGTTTTGATAAATATTCTTCTTGATTTACAAACTCACTCTTATTATATTAAATTCATAATATGGGTACCCGTTCATATAAAATTAATTAGTAAAATTAATGTTTTTCAGACCCTTTTTTAGTATTTTCTTTTTGGAAAAACATTGAACTTCAAATCGAAAAGAAAATATCTCCAATTGGAAGTTCACGCGCTGATTTCCAAGTGGCGTGGAAAGCAACTTACTCAATGGCTTCATTCATTAACCGAACTACAGCTATCCGGATAGGTTGCTGTTGTCTTACTATGTAAGAATACATGTATTACCATGTAAGAATACAGCTGATGACAACACAACTGCTGCCGAAAAAAATATCTTAAGCTATCCGAAAAACTTTGGTATACTTTTGTATCCCTTGAGAAATGTCAAAAACATATGCACACACCGATACAAATATAACCTATAACTATAACTATAACTAACATATCTTAGATAGGCTATCGTACCGACATCTGAATGAGGCCAATAACTCAAAATTTTAAAACTGTGACTTGGCCCCTTCTCATTCTCAACGCTTCAAATATGAAACACTAAAATTCTGAAAAAAAACTAGCCTACTTATCAATAATTTCCTTAATAAAACAATTAATTATTGCGAGGATCCTACGTCCTTATATATACAGGGTGACTACTTAACTATAAATTATAGTATAATGGTTACACTAGTGTATAATGTTACACTAATGTATAATGTCAATTCAATGTCAATAGGAGAGGGATCAATATTTACGGTAAAACAAGTTTTATGTATACATTTAAACAATTACATGTTTAGATACAATAGATACAGCCATAAAACTTTATGTATTTCAATTTTAAAATAGGAAAACTATGATGCAATTATTATATAAGTTCATTATCTTTTAAATTAACTTATTAAATTTTAAAACGAATTAATCGTGATTTTTAATAAATTTTGCTTTGAATTACAGATCGGCTGCGGTGTCAAATAATAATAATGGGAAAACTCCTGTCAAAAATATTCGGTAATAAGGAAATGCGAATATTAATGCTGGGACTCGATGCTGCTGGAAAAACTAGTATCCTTTTTAAATAAAACATATCATCTTTTCATTATATCGTGATAATTTCGTATCAAAAATGATTGAGTAAAAATGGTGTGGAATCTATGGGTCATTTTTTTAAAATCTACATTTAAAACACCATGCATTTCATACATACGTATATATTTTAATTAAAATATTCAAGCATAATTTTCCTTAACTGTATATATAGCTATTTTATATAAACTAAAATTAGGTCAATCTGTTACAACAATACCAACGGTAGGATTTAATGTGGAAACTGTAACGTATAAAAACGTAAAATTCAATGTTTGGGACGTTGGAGGACAAGATAAAATTCGTCCTCTTTGGAGACATTACTACACAGGTATGCATAAAGATTTAGTTTCAATTTTATAAATTAAATTTGAGTTTGATTATAGGCACGCAAGGACTAATTTTTGTAGTTGATTGTGCGGATCGAGATAGAATTGACGAAGCGCGCACAGAATTACATCGAATCATAAACGACAGAGAAATGCGAGACGCAATTATATTGATTTTTGCTAACAAGCAAGATTTATCCGATGGTAATTATTCATTTAATACAATTGCTATTAAAAAAATAATGATATAAAATATTTATTTACATAATTAATCACACTTATCGAGAATTTCGTTCGCAAAATCTTTCACCCGAAATATTTTTGTTCGCCTTAAATTTTAAAAGCTATTACAAGTTTCGTTCTAATGAAATTTTATTCCCAATAAGAAATGGCCTCATTCAATAACCGAACTATAGCGACCCGGATAGGTTGGTGTTGTTGTATTCCCATGTAAGAATACAGCTGCTGACAAAACAACTGCTGCCGAAAAAAAAATCTTAAGCTATTCAAAAAGCTTTGGGATACTTTTGTATCCCATGAGAAATGTCAAAAACATATGCACAAACCCATACAAATTTAACCTATTTGACTTTAGTGGATACTAACATATCTTATAGTGAGTTTCATTCAAATTTCAAAGATTTCCTCTCAAAATGGAGATTTGATCTTTTCAATGAAACTTTGTGTCCAAATTTAATTGTAGTATTGAGCGCGTTCGGTGGCATACCTTAAGCAATCCGGATTGCTTTGTGTTGTTGTAACGCCTAAGGAAAAACCAGATGATGAACTAAACATTATGTTGTCAAACACAAATCTCAAGCTACCCAAAAATTATTATTAATTTGAGGAACAGATGATTCAAAACTTCAGATTTGTATGCAATACAACTGACTTAACAGAGAAAGCTACCTGGGTCGTTCGAAAACAAACCCGCTACTAAGGTATCTTGGCTAGCCTATCGACATTGCACCGAACGCGTCCAATACTGAATGGACACACACATTTCTGAAAAAAACTGAGGAAAATGAAGACAAAGCAATAAAAAACTCAACTAAATTTATAAAATTTAAATTATTAACTTCTTCGTCTATTATTTGTTTATTTTTTAGTTTAATTTTTTAGCAGAAAATGGCTCAATTTCACAATAAATTAATAACAAAATAGTTTCCATTTGATGTTTGACAGAAAAAACGTTTTACGTGTATGCGTTCATTCAGATCAATTCTGCCTACCCACCAAAGATTAGATCTTTCGTGTTGAGATCTGATCTAGATTTGCTCTTTTTGTTGGAATGAAATTCTCAAAATTCAAAAAGATGAAATCTTTCGTCAGAAAGAGCAGATCTTTTCTTGAATGAAACTCGCTATTAGATACGCTATCGTACCGACATCTGAATGAGGCCAATGACATTTTGTATAAACATATGGGATAAAGTCTGTGATGGTATAATAAGGCCGTGTGCTAATTGGGATACATAGGACACTAGAGCGGTGAAAAGATACATTTGTATCTGTCAAAAACCTATCCTGCTCTTTGAGCAAGGTAAACTTCTATCTTGAGATGATATTTTTTTATTCTAAAGATTTGTTATTGTTTATGTGAATGTGATGCCTTATGGTCAAACAGGTTTCAACACTTGCTTGTATAGCATTCATTTGTTCTGATAGATAGGCCAGAGTTCGTTGCTAGTAGCCAGTGCATTTTTCTGTACTTCAAGCTTAGTTCTTGCTTGCTCTTTCAATTTGAGCTTTGTGCCTAAGGTAATGTCATTCCAAGGTAGTTGGCAGTATTGGCGTAAGGTACATCTCTACAGTTTATTAAAATTGGAACACTATTTAGATTTTTGTTTGTAAAATTTACTCTATACTTTTATACGCCATTGTTGCTTCAAATTACTAACTTTATGGTCTGTATCTTGCAGTTTTTGAGTAGCCTCTATAACCAATATTCCAGTATTATCAGCAAATGTGGACCTGTTAGCGTTGATGTCCACTAGAATGTCTCTAGTCCCACGTGCCAACTCTTGTCAAAGGCATGTATTTATTATAAATTAAAATTGTTTGAAGGCATTTGTTTCAAAACCTGAGCACTTACTAGATCGTACCCTGGTGATTTTTTTAAGATAACTTATCGTCGTGGTACATGTTTTATACTTCTTTCAGCGTGACGAAGGAAATTTCACAGGAATTTATGTTAATAAATAATTCAAAAATAATATTTTTTAAATACTATCTATAATTTATAGTGCGCCATGAAGACAACAAATAAAACTGTGGTACCGAATGATTTTTAAGTGGGTCGAAAATAATGTATTCTTTTATTTTGAAGGCTTATGTATGTAACATACTTTTACTGTATGTTTGTCTGCATATTATATTTTATGTCACTTATCGTAAGTGAAAACGGCTCGGCAACTACAAACTGTGTAGTCCCTTAACCACCCATTTCTTTCATGTGGCTTTCTTTTCAGCGTATTATTTCAAGGCACAAATGTTCCCTGTATTTATTCAAATGGCAAATCAATATAGAGCACATATTAAGTTTGTTCGTTGAGCACTCAGGTTGACCTAAAGCGTTTTTTGAAAAACCTAAAGTCACCCTGATAAAATTCTGTGTTTTTTGATACCTAGGGTCGCCCTCAACTCGCCCTGAAGTAGAACTAGGTTTTCAGCAGGGGCAACTTGAGGTAAATGAATAAACGTCAAAGTCACATGAGATCAGAGGTAGGAATTGGCGATATTGAGGAGAATATCGAGTGCTCATCATCGATGTTAATAGTTATCGAGTCGAAAACATCGATGTGTTGAAGGGTTTTCCCCTATTCTTCCTTCAACATCGATATTGAATCATCGATTTTTTGTTTTAATATCGATGTTTCAATAACATAGATGGACTTATCCATCATCCCTAATCTGAAGCATTTGTTTTGTTGTGAATTCTCGTTTTGCATGCAAATTGTTATTTTTAAAATGGAAATAAAACAATACTCAAATTAATTTTCAGACACAGACATGAAAAATGGGAAGCTTTGAAGTTGTGGATTGTGCATAGGGCCACAAAAAATGTACTAAGAACTTCAATTTAACATATTTTAAGTTTTAATTATTAAATGACATAACTTGCTTCTTTGCAACATAAATTTAATGGCCCTCGGGTGTTTTTTGAGAACCGAAAAACCCCGTTTTTTTTTGACAACTCTTGGGGTTGTCAAAAAAACCTGTTTCGACCCTAGGTAAAATTCAACGAACGAACCTATTATCCGAAAATATCAGGGCCCTATTTGATAAACATTGAGAGGCGTGACAGGTGGCAATTTGTAAATGACAATTTGACAATTGTCTAAATTCTGTCCCATAAAAAAATTGACAATTTTTTAGAATTGTCGTGGAATTTGCGAGAATTGTCAAAATTTCGGATCATAAAAAAATTGGCATGACAATGAATTGTCAGAGATTTATTGAAAATTGTCACAAATTCCCCGACAAATTTGTCGTGAAATTTTTTTTATGGAACAGAAATTAAAATTGTGTCAGTATTTAAGTGACAATTGTGACAGGCAATTGAATCTCGGTCGTGAAGTGACAATTTCGGTAAGAAATTTCTAATATTGATGAAAGTGATGAAAAATTTGATGTGCCATTTTAGCGAAGTAGACCATCCTCGAATTTTTAAAGATTCTAAGTGATTTTCAATTTAATGAAAAAATTCGCAAATTTTGTTAAAAATTGGTCGACAGCTCCAGCACCCTACGAAAAGAAATCATGGTTTTGATGCTAAGACCCAACTTTTATGGCGTTAAACTGGCTTGGAAGTGGAGCTCAGTATCATGTAGTTGGTGATGGGTAGGGTTTTTCTAAAAAAAAAAAAAAAATACTCTGAAACGGAGAAGAGCTCAAAATTAAATCAAAGAAAAAAACTGTTATTTTACATTGTACGTACATACATACATACATACATACATAAATAATATTTTAGATCAATTCAGCCTCTTGAGTACGTTACAAAAAATTTGTCAAAATATAAGAATGACAAAATTGTCACGACATATTTGTCTTAGTCTGACTGTGACAAAATTGTCATTGTCGTTAACTGCCAATTATGTCACCTGTCAATACGATATGAAATGAAAACGTCAGACAAGTGCGATAAATTTGTAGAATTGTCACATGTCAATGTTTATGAAATAGGCCCCAGGGGCCTATAACACAACGTGACAAGTCGACAAGTTTAAACTCACTTGTCAAACTATACTTGTACGACAAGGACAAGTGTATTCAGTAACACAACGCAAAACAGTTGCCTTTGTCTGTATACAAAAATCCGTTGACTTGTCCACATTGTGTGACAAATGGCCAAAAATAAAAGAGCAAAAATTACGGAAGAAAAAAAACTGCTGTTTCATTTAATCCAAAGAAAAAATAAAAATAAAGCCGATAGAGATATTTATTTTGGCAAAAAGCCCGAATATTATTTCACAAAGCAAAGACGAAAAATTTTACGGCAAGATACTGACTGTGCCGTTAATATTGACAATTGATTTTTTTTTTCAAGAAACAACTTCAAAATTTATTCTTGTTTTAAGCCCTTTTAATCTGTACAAAGCACTGATCTCTATAATACACTGGATAGTATATTCACACAAAAAAATCGACCCCAATAGAAAACTGTAATAATTGTAGAGGGTCCATGTCAGTATAACAGTATAACATTTTTGTTGCCAAAGTTACATTTCAAGATGGTTGCTTATGCTTGAAATTAAATTTGTTTAATCAACCATACCAAGGGCACCCTCTTCAAAACAATAAAAAATTTAAATTACACATGTATTTTCAACAAATGTAAGTACGAATTTTTCTTAATAAAAAAGCCATACTACTGATGTATTTGATTGTTTCTAGTGTGTATTAAATATTAAAAATTAAATATTGAATTAAAAGTGATTTCGGTGCTAGCTTAGTATTGCTAAAAGCGGCTTCCTAAGCCGCACCTTGTATCACTGATAACGGTAAATTTATCTTAGGCTGGCGGTGAGGGTCAACTCGTTTAAGTTCTCATAAACCATTGAGATTGGATAAAAATCGACCAGAAAATTGAAAAAAAAACAGCATAATCATTCAACTCCACCAACAAGAAAACACATTTCCTTGAAACTTTCTGTTACCAGATTTTTAATATGTATTGTAAATAACCTAGAATTTTAAGACGAAAAAAGACAGAGAAACGCACAATATTGACTTCCATTTGTAAAAGAACTTAAACTTGTTTTATTTTCCCAACAATTACATTGCAATAATTTCAGCTTCCATATTTAATGATAATTTTTCTGCAATATCTTTCACGTTCTTGTGACGTGGTTCATCTTCTTTGTCGTCTTCTTCTAAATCTTATCTGTATTCGGCAAACATGACAAATGACATCATGTTGATCGTGTTCATCACTACCAAAGTCGTCGACTTCATCTTCGTCTTGGAAATTCTAGCTTTTTGATTTTTTCTTTTCAACTTTTTTGCTTAGCTTTGACAATTTCCTTGAAACCTTCTTATCGAATTTATCCTCTTCACGAAGGACTTCTTTGCAGTTTCAATATCAATTCCTCCCTCGTCTTGATTGATATAATCTCTTGCGAGATCCGATTGTCCAGGTTCCGTCTTCCGTCTTTCCTTTTCTGAATTGTTTGTAGTTCTTATTATCTTGATTGAAACTGACAAATAAAATAAATTGTGCTAAAAGTCTATCTCTTTCTTTCTTTTTATAATCTCTCTATCTCTTTCTTTCTTTTTATAAAAAAACGAGATAGGCAATTGCAATGGTGCTACTGTCAAATTCAAATGGAGTCAAAAAAACTGTTATACTTTGTAGGGAATACACTATCCAGTGTATTATAGAGATCAGTGGTACAAAGGTTTATTGTTTTCATTCGCATTCTCACTATCAAAATCAGTAGTATCACACTAGCTATACTTATAACGAGTTTCATTCAAGAAAAGATTGGTTCTTTCTGTAAATAGATTTGATCTTTTTGAATTTTCAGAATTTCATTCCAACAAAAAGAGCAGATATAGATTAAATTTTAGCACGAAAGATCTGATCTCTGATGCATGTAAACGTTCTGTCAACGTTCAAATGGTAAATATTTTGTTATTAATTTTTTGTGACCTTCTGAACTAGTGCTAATTAATTTCTTTCGGAAAATCCGACTTAGAAGATATAAAGTTAATAATATGGCACGAAAAATGTAACGAAGCTCAGTTTTACTTATATGTCTCGGTTTTACATCGTTAATTTAATATTTTGAAATAACAATTCTTAATCTTTTAAAAACAATTCCCAATATGGATAGTTTGTTAGTTCAGTATATAAACACTAGTTTTCACAGCTGACAAGAATTTGACAAATCAATCTATTTGTATTCAATTTGCAAAATTAACTACAAAAGCTGTGTTCTCGTGACTAGCAGGTACAGTAAAGTAAAACAACTTCTCGAAAACGATACACACCTCAATTTGATTGTATTTATTTTAATATGGAGGGATTTTCACATCTGCCCTTCAAGCAAGCGACTCCGTTTTGGATCAGAAACCACTTCTAAACGGATCCAACAACTGATCCGAAACAATTCCAAATCGTATCAAACTAGTATGGAAATTAGAATCACCACGGAGCCATTATGTGAATGTATTGTGAGAGAAAAGAGAGATAGTCTTATACTTCACTATACTCAGCGAAAACAGAACCTAAATGGAAACCAACAAAAATGAACTAATCTAATAAGAAATATGATATTTTACAAATATGAAACACTTCTTTATTTATTTTACAATAATCCCATTTTTCCATTTTAAAGTATTATTTTATAAATTCTTTACACGTATTATTATGTATTTTAGTTTTCCTTGAAGACAAAAATTTCTTTGTTGCTTGTTTACTCTGCAAAATTAAAATAACAGAGATTCTCTCCATTTGTCTTCATTTCTAGTTCACAAAAAACAAAACTCCCCAGTTCCCACTCTAATATCGACTACCTTACCAACTCTCTCTATTTCGTTGTCCATAAAAAAATATCGATTCTTGTTCTTCTTTTTACATGCGTACACATAAAATTTGTTAAAGTGTGTGAGACACTCAGTTCTTTTGGATTCCAAAGTGATTCCTAAGTGAACCGAGAAATTCGGGTCCGTGATTTTGCTTGAAGGGTGTGTTCTTTTTTCTGTCAAACAGCATACAAACTACAAGGAGAAAAAGAAATACAAACATACATTACAAAAAAAAATCATTTCAATGCCCTCTATGATTGAATAGACTTACTAATTATCGGAACTCAATTATACTTCGGATGAAAAGGAAAAGTAATTCCCAGTATGTTCTTCTTGTTGTTTTCTTTGTAACATTTTTACTTTGCTGTACTTGATAGTCACGAGAACACGGCTAATAAGTATCTTATAATAATTATTTTATATATGTTAAAATATCAACGGATTATAATGGGTTATCCATTTTGCGGTTTCAAAAGTAAACGTAAATAAAACACGTACAATATATTTTTTTTTTGCAAATTGCTTGCGTAGTTGGACGATTATGTAAACCATAATCTCCTCTTAAAGCACGATATGTGGCTGTGGCAGAATCACCATTTTTGTAGTAGGTTTTGACAATTTGTATGCGTTGTCTGATAGTTAAGCGATCTATTTTCGTAAATGTCAGACTTTCAACTGAAAAAAAAATTGGTCTAACAACTTATTTAGACAGATGTCGAATTCCAGCCCTATATTATTATTTGTTTTTTCCTCTTGAGACCCTACACAAGCAAAAATATTAATGTAATTTTATTTTTCATTTTAATAAATTAAAACTTACATTTATTATATGGTTTCCCAGTAGATCTGAGCTTTTTGGAGTTCATCTTTCTTTTCGGTTATCGTTTATAAGTTTCAAATTACTCTATTTTGAGAAACGTTAAAATTAAACGCAAATTTAGCCTGCTCTACAGCTGCCTACATTTTAACCAATTTTATTCACCACGCTAGTGTCAAATTTTAACCAAGTTACAAAATCTAACCAACATTTTAACGCAATTCACACACGGCCTTAAGTAAAGTTGCTGTGACGCTTGTTACTTTATGTTACAAAAGGAAGGAAATCCAACAATTTCTCACTTTCCACATTTTAAAATGACAATTGTCACAGAACTTATAGACTTGTCGTTTTGCGTTACAATTTTTTTTATTTTGCGGGGGTCAGAACAGCTGGACGGCCAATCGAAAAGGCCATAAGACTTGTCGTATTGTACTTTTTCCCTACAACTACATGTCGCATTGTATTATAGGCCCCAGGAGTCTGAAGTACTACAATGGATATATTAAATTAATCCTAATCAGCAGAGCTAAGTTTAAATAAATGATCATTTTTTCCACAGCGCTTATAAATGCCAAAAATGTATCTACATCAAATTATTAGTTATCCCACTTAGTACACTGTCTAAAAAAAAAAAAAAAAAAGTTTCATCATGCAATTAGGACTAAATAATTAAGCAATTAATGTTGGCTGTACATATTTTTTAATTTTGAAACTATCAAGAAGTCACTTAAACCAAAGAAGCCCTTCTTTCTAAGGTCATGATCATTAATCAGCACAACGGCTTTCGTAGCAATAATTCCACTGGTGGTCGAAACAATTACACCAATCTTAACATCGTTTTGCAGAAATTAAGATTATCGTACTTGACATTTCAAAAGCATTTCTTAGAGCTTAGCATCAGACCTTATCGAAAATGCGTGCATTTTGGTATTGATAAATCTCTTCTTCGTTAAATTAGAAATTACCAAAGCAATTTTCCAGGACGATGGAAATGAAGATTTCATAATGATTATTCTAAATACATGTGTAACCCCCAGTTTCACATTACGAGTTTAACTTTTTAAACTTTTGGTTTAAACTTTAGATCAACAATTTTTTCGGTTTCACAGTTTCGTTTAAACCTTGAACTGAGTTCAATTTGTAGTTTAAGTTAACCGAGATTATTCTGCTGTATAAACTTCAGTTCAGCGTTTGTATTGTTTTTTTTTTTCAGAAAATTTTTTTAACAAAAAAACAAACTGTGTATTAAAATGTTATCGAGTTATGAAAGTGATTTTGAATATTATTTTATTTATTATTCTCGTTTCGCTGTTGCTGACCAAAATCAGAATAATGACGGTACTTTGAAACAAAATAAATCTTCCCTCGCTTGTCAACAGCACAAAGCATTTGTTGTTGTTTCGGGTGTTTTTTGTGTCAGATACCGCTTTCACACGCGACATCGATCTATCATTTCGACGAAGTATTTCGTTGTTGCTTGAGCATTCACACGCACATACGTCGATGTATAATTTTATGCTAAAACCAGCTGGCAAATAGAAAAGTTGTCAAATTTACTTTTAAAAAATAAATTATTGAAGTCAAAATGCCTGTTCGCTATATAATTTTCAAGAATTAATTAAGCAGCTTAATTTTATATGAAAGAAAAATGCAAATAAGATAACTTAAAATTATGAGCATGAGCAGACAAGAACAAAAAAAAAACAACAGATACTGTGCCGGTTTACTAGTTCGATCCTTTTTACACGCCATGTCGACATACCACTTCGATCTCCAGAAATCGAACTGCTGTGTCGTCACAGTATCTATTCAAAAGACCAAAAAACCGTGCCGACACCATTGATCGACGAAGTAGTTCGCGGCGTGTGAAAGCGGTAAGAGAGAGAAAGGGAAGACAAGGCAAGAAAAATTAAGCTGATCTGAATATCAGATTTCACTGTGAAACCGGACGAGTTAAACCCAAAATTTAAACTCTCAGTTTAAGGTTCAGCTGATCTTAAGCTTGTCAAGTTGGTTGATAGGTTTGACTGGTTTTGGATATACAAAGGAACAAATCGCTTGGCAATGAATGCCTCAGCTCTGACCTCTGGCTAATGCACTCGAGGTTTTATTCAGTTGTATTCAAAAAGTATTTTCCAAATTTATTTTAGCTCGCAAGCTTCACAAAAGAATAAAAAAAAAAGATCTTTTCAGGTTGGTGTTCTGTGAGAGAAGACAACTTTATTTAAAAATGCTATGGCTATTTATACGAGTACATAATTTTTAATGTTATCGAAATCAAATCCATACTTCGATTATTGGCCCACTTACAATCGATATTCACAGGTCAGCATAATTCTAAGGCCAGGGGTAAATGACCAGCTATCTTAAGTGGCATAGTTCGCTCGGTATAATGCTTAGTTGACATATTATGGTGCCCAAGCCGATGACCGCTGAGTAACCCATTAATGTTCCATGTGTATGCACTTTGTTTATTTGCGCCGTTCATACCATCAGGTTAATATGATACTTATGGTTTTTGTTATTAATTGACTACGAGTCGGATATATGTGTATCTTTTCTATTACCCTGAAGTGGAAGACAAATAAATGCATTGTATTTTGATTGTTATGTAGGTATCTGGTGCTTAAGGCATTGCATATGCTGGGAAGTAAGTGTCAAGTATCGAAGTATGGCTTGATATAAAACAAATAATTAAGTGGTCGCTGGTGTGCTCTCTTCACAAGCTTAAACTCCCACTGTGAAAGTGGGGGTAAGAGTAGGAAGAATGTGAGGCAAGATCATTTTTATGTAGTTTTGATGCACTTGATTAAAGCCTGTAGCTGAAGATTTTATTTTGAGTATAGCACATAGAACATGCCCAACTTGTACTCACTGAAAACGAAAATAGCTTTCACTATTGAGGTCAACAACCGGATAGCCTGCATAAGTTCACTATCGTTCAGTTGGTCAACATTGGGAAAATCTCTGTTTTCAAGAGAATTAACCCCGTTTATATCCCTATTTTATTATTGTTTTGAACAATGTACAATGAAAAGTTGATTTATTGAGCTTTAAAGCAAATTCACTTGATCTTCAGGGGAAACTAGTGTATAAATTGCTCTCCATTTTATTTGACGAATACTACTTTCTAGTTCATTAAGTTTCAAAGCCTTAATAATAATAATAATTAATAATAGTTTTAATTATGTGCCTGTCTTGGGGTCTTGGTCCTTTAAATGCAACCTAAAATATGTACGGCATTAGTTAGAAGGAATAGAAAGATAGGAAAGAATTTTTTTGTTGGCACAATGGATTTTATAATTAGATATTTACTATCTCATTTTCAATCACGAGCGGCATCCAATTAAAATTGGAGGTATAGGAAATAATGCGGCCTAGCGTGGGGATCGAACCCACATTTATGAGTTAGTAGCCAATCACTATATCCATTGATATAGACCACTCGCCTATACTTTTATACATATGGCTTGAATTGTGTTATGAGGTAACATTAGGTCATGTTTTGAGAATGCAGATGCCTCAAGTTATGAGTAAAGCAAACTGTTGTCAGTAATTTCGACAAGAAATATGTCGAGTAATATAGTTTTTAGTGGATATATATAAATGCATATCTTATGTCGATTTCCAAACAATCAATTCGATTTAGATTTCAGACCGAATTTTTGGTTTGTTGTAAGGAACTTGTAAAAAATAGTTTGCGTGTAAAGTTTATGAAATATTGCTTAAAATGCAAGATCTGTTTTGCCAGATTTTGTTTAGAAATAATTCGATTGTGCTCAGAAGCAAATCGAATGTTTGATTGTTTGGAATTCGACATTACTACCTCCATTCCTAGAAAAGTCGTCAATTTGTATGCATTGTCTCTGTAATAATGCTGCTATAGGTAATGGGATATCTGTTCATTTTCACATTCAATTATGTAATATCTCTTGGATTTCTTTCACGCAAACAATCTGCTGCCGGTTGTTGGTGAAAAATGTTTTTTAAAAATCTATTTTTTTTTTTTTTAATTCCAGCCATGAAACCACATGAGATTCAAGAGAAACTAGGACTCACAAGAATACGAGATCGAAACTGGTACGTGCAGCCGTCATGCGCAACATCTGGTGATGGTCTGTACGAAGGCTTAACATGGCTGACGTCGAACCATAAGTTATGAGAATCAATTAGAAAAATTAATGTTTTTACGATTTAAAAGAGAAAAAGTATATATATATATTTCTGATCTAGTGTTTTCCCATATGAGCAAAAAAATATTGTATGTTAAACATTTCAAATGCATACACAGTTTTAAGATATTAGCGTTAGACTTATGCACATGTAAATTAATTTTAATCTCACATTTATTCTCTTGGCAGATTTTCATTTTGCCTATCGTAGATCCAAATTTTATTTAGCTATCCATATTAAATAAGACAAGCTCTAAACAAAATTATAATTATATTGATTTGTCGTTTAATCGCTTTTCAAAAATAAAAAAATGCATTCGAATCAATGCTCTTTGCTTAGGAAAACAATAGTTTGGAAAATATGTATAGTAATTGTGTATATGAATAAATTGTATATAATATAATATTAATTTTCGGTTCAGAGCTAAAAAGCTTATTTTTATTTGCCCTATACGTAGTGAAACCACTTTTAAAAGTATTCGATTGAAAGATATTCAATAAAAAAATCAATAAAATATTTTAGTTTTAATATTTTATAAATATATCAGGTATCTAGTAGATATAACTAGATATTTTACGCAATTAAATATAAGTCAAATTTTATTGGTAAATGGGAAGCCAGTTCAGCAATCGAATCCCAATGAAACGCTTATCACAAAACTTCCTGTCACTGAGAGAACAAAATGCAAAAAAGTAAATAAAATTAATATTGATAACGAAACAAAAGAGGTAAAAGTTTATAATTATTTTTGTATGCATATGAGTAGAATATAAGATTTTCTTTTCCAGTTTTGGGAATGGTTCGACTCAGCATTCGATGAACTTTCAACAGACGAGGCACTACATACAAATGTTTTCAGTTTCCTAGAAAGTGTCGAACACTACACTTGGTTCGGCCTTAAAACCCATTTCAAATTCAATCGGTTACCTGTAACGCGATTGATGATGCCATTAAATAAAGTCCAAGATTTTGACTTTATTTCACTCTCGGCAGTGCAATTAAAATTGTGGATTTTCATCTAATAAAAAAATAAATAGTCTTTTTTTGAAACAATAAACTAGAAATCCATATTTTTTAAGTTTTTCATACAAAAATTAAATATAAAACTAAAGGACTATTTACATGAGAGCGACCAACGACCGACGAATAAACGAATAAATTCAATTTAAAACAATTTACCAACATAGTTTCTTCTCAAATTCTAAACTGACACAATTTTGTTTTTTGTTATTCTACAAAGAAATATAATTTATATTAATGTTTAGAGACAAAAATGTACTTTTTAACCGCCAAAATAAGATAAATTTGAGAAAACAATATAGGTCCTTGCGAATTGCAGCTGATTGTTACGAACAGTCAAACTCAATTCGCGTTCCACACACCATCCACACTTCCAGGAATAAAGTACTATGCACATGAGAGCGACCAACGAATTAACGAATATTCGTCCATTTTGACATTTCGTTCACATGGCTTTAATTTTATTCGTCACGAATATAGGTTGAAAATCTGATTTTGAGGTTAGACGCGCGCGAACAAATTACTCGTTGAAGGGTGGATGGTATGTGTAACGCGAATAGAGCTTGAATGTTCGTAGCAATCAGATGCAATTCGCGACGATCAATATTGTTTTCTCAAATTTATCTTAGTTTAGCTATTAAAAAGTAATTTTTTCTGTCGTAAACATTAATATAAATTATATTTCTACAATTTTGTTTAGAATTTAGGTTGGTAAATTGTTTTAAATGGAATTTATTCATTTATTCGTCGGTCGTTGGTCGCTCTCATGTGAATAGTCCTTAATTTGTTCGCGCGCGACTATCCGCAACATCCTGTATCGCATTTCGTTTATTTTATTTCATTCGCTTAGGTTTGATAGCCTTTGTTGTATATTGCATGCTTTAAGGTGTCACTTATTGCATACTTTTTTGAGTTATACTGGGATGGTGAATAGCCGAACAATGAAAATGGTGGAAGAGTGTAAATAAATATGGCGCAAAATTTTAGTCGATTTAGTAATATGTTAAATCATTTTAAGTATGATACTGATCTAAAATGGGGATTTTGTTAATTTTAAAACAGTTTAGTATCGAACTATTTTCTTAACATTTTACTAAAGTTAAAAGCACAAAATGGCTACTTTATTTTTTTTAGTATCGTACTAAACCCATATGCCACTTTGACATTTACAAATGTCGAAAATGTATGTTCGCTTACTTTTTTGCACTATTTTAGGCGTGTTTAGTTGTTGTTTATTAAGAAAATAGATTAAGTATGGTGCTAGTTAAGAAGTGTTTAAAATTAGAAAAATATTAGTAAAGTGCTTTAGTATTAGCAAACTGTTAAGTAGTATCATGCTAAGTCCTTAAAATCAGGCTGTTTAAAATTTTGCGCCTATGCAATTTATAATGCAAAATTATGTACAACGTGAACAAAAACTTTCTCAACAAATTTAGAAAATAATTAAGTTTCATGTTCGGACTTAATATAATTGTTTTAATACAAAACAAAATAATCATTATTTATTTTATATGTGGTAGCATTTCATAAGAGGTAAATTGTGGTGCAAATACGTGGTGTGTGAAGGCCTCCCATCTCTAGGTCCCTTGTGGCAATCATTTTGGGTTATTTTGATGTTTCCCTTTTTTTGTATTAACTTTTGATTTTTAAAAATTAACATGTTATATCGTTCGGTTTATATTTTATCAGATTCAACAATTATGAATTTTGTTTAGTCCGTTTCAACCAAAACATCGAATAAATCTTATCGTTTTTGCAGTTACATGAATCAAATCGTTCGGACGCACGAAAACGTTTGATCGCTTGTGATACAGAATGTCACCCTTGATTTTGAGGTTAGTCGCGTGCGAACAAATAAGTCATTGAAGTGTGGATGGTATGTGGAACGCGAATAGAGTTTGAGTTCGTAACCATCTGATGCAATACGCGACGACCAATATTGTTTCCTCAAATTTATCTTGTTTTCGCAATTAAGAACTACATTTTTGTATCAGAACATTAACATAAATTATATTTCTATAATTTTGTTTAGAATTTGTGAAGAATTTAGTTTGGTAAATTGTTTTAAATCGAATTTATTCGTTTATTCGTCGGTCATTGGTCGCTCTCATTTGAATAGTCCTTAACTACGAACGCCTAGTCAAAAACGACATGGTTATAATGAATAAAAATTTCCCTGAACAATTTTCTCCAATTCGAATCTTGGTAACGTGAATGATGCTCAAAAGTTTCCCTCGAAATTTATTGATATCGGGAATAAGCTTTCCCAGGGAATTTTGGTGTCATTTCATACAATTTATTGTTCGAGGTAAATTTATTCCGTGGGAGATTCACGTTGGGAGGAAAAATTTCGAGGGAATAAAATATTCCGTGGGAAATAAAATTCCCTTGGAGATTTTGACCCATCGGTGCAGTCCAGTCAGTACCAACTTGTCTTTGATAACCACCACCACCAAGCAGATTTAATGTTGCAGCAAGTTGAAGAATTGGTGGAACATACGTTGATCTTATCCCAGAGGCTTAATCGACCAACCGCAAAACATGAACAAAAGCTTCTTTTGTTAAGCGAAAGTTTTTCAGAAATTAAAATATAAGAAAAGTCAAAATTGTTGACATTGACTCGGGTAGTTCCAAAATATTTGCTTTATTTCTTAGATGTGTTCTTATCAATCGGACCTTTTTATAGTTATGTTCACTCCTCTCTCTCGCGTTTTGAAATATTGAAAATGATGTAAGCATTGTACTGCACTCGACTAATTTGTTTCGTTCTTATTTTAATAAAAAAAAATCACTTCAATTACAAGTATCCCATTCCACGCCACACTTCTTATGAAAATTACTTAAAAGTATGAAAACGACACCTTAATTGCTGTCAGTTGAAATCAATGCAAGAAAACGGTTGTCGATTTAATAATCGCCTATTACATAGAGCAAAAGTGACGATTCCACCATTGAATTCAATAATAATATTTAAATCAAAAATAATGTGCCCATCACAGTATCCGATCGGAACGGAAATTTCTCCCACTCATACAAAATATTTTTTTTTTTAATTTTTGATTTTAATGATACATACAAATTTCTCATAAATCGCTTACACCTCCGGACAATTATTTCAACGTTCGTTTGAACGTGTACAATTAAAGTGATATTTCTTAAATGTATTTCTAATATTTCTTAAAATTCGGAGAAAATTCCGTTCCGATATGCCACATAATGTTTGTTGCACAGTTATGATACAAATAAAATGCACGATTGGATCGCACGTACCTAAAGTCGTTTTTTAATTAATTTTTTATTACAATATTTGTTTAATTTTTTTTCTAAAATAATTGGTATGACAATGTTAAAAATTTTAAAATAGCAATTTAAAAACAAAATTTCAAAAAAAAAATCATCCTCCCGTTTTCGAAATATTGAACTTTCAAAAAAAAAATCCAAAAAAAATATTTTTTTCAAAAATTTTATTTTTCCTAAATAAAAATTTTGATCAATATCCGTATATGAGAAAGTCGTTTATGAGAATGTCAAAAATCAAAAAAAAATTCTACAAAATGTAGAATATACATAAAGTAGTGCGCAAGTTACAAAGGTACCACCACATCCCATACCCATACCAAATACTTCGCAGCCAACATCTATACAAATACCACAGTCAGCACTTTGAAGGTGCTGGGAATATTTACAAGCAAATATAAACATCAGAAGAACTTAGGATATAAACATCCGAAAGACGCCATCAATTTGATGATCCTGCAAAATACAACGATCGCATGATCATAATAATATCAAAATAATATCATCTAATATATGCGGCACCGCAGGTTAAGTTATGAAATGTATCTTATATATAAGTCAGTTCTAATTTTGATATTCAATAAAGAGGATCTTCTAAGCCAGTATAAATTAAAACTCGCGTTCATCTTTTGTTCCTCCACGTTGGAGAAGAAGTATTTTTATATTTTATTTGGAGTCCCAGAGGATTTTCAACATAACTCGCACACTTTTTTTTTATCAAAATCGTTAGAGCCGTTTTCGAGATGATTAAGATACCAGAACAAATTGTATGGCAGGTACCGTTATTTTTGGGGCTAAAAACACGATTTAAAAATCTATTTGGGAGAATCACCTAAAACGCTTAAGTACTACAGACAGACAGACGGAATTGCGGGATCCACTTTTTTGGTGCTCTCTTTCATGGTAATGTCAAGTTTGATTTTTTTTTTATAATCTACACGCGTTCAAGGGATTATGAATACCCTTTAAATGTTTCAACATAGCGCGGGCGTGAAGGTGAGGTTAAGGAAGAGAAAGAATGATAGGAAAGATGTGTGGCGTGATATTCGGAGACTGTAGGTGGTTGTTGTGTCAGATTTTATCTCCAGGAATGGCGGCTGAACTAATGCGGAGAAATTTCCGTGTCTTATTTATCGATGTCCCTTATAATTCGCATTAATTTTTTTATCCTTTTGTCATATTTTATCGGTATACTAGTTTTACTCAATCACTTGTGTTTGTGCAAGGTACATTAGGCTAAGGTTAGGTTGAAGTGGCTGTCAGCATTGCAACTGACACACTTAGACCAGAGTTGGTCCCTTGTGATACCACATGAATCCTGAGATAATCTCCATATTCGTTGAACCATTTGGAGCTCCTAATGAAGCGTAAGAGACTGTAGATGCCTATTTTGTTAAGATCGCTGAAAAAGTCTCCAAGACGGAGCTTACGTCTGTGAGATAGAGCAGGGCACACAGAATATGAGGAATAGATTCCACTTCTTCTGCAAAAATCGTGTGAATAAACGCCAAGCCGTGCTTGCCTATGAGGCAGTGTCCGTTTATGACACCAATTACGGTGTTTCAGATCAAGTTTTGACCAAAACTGTGTTGTTTTCAGGCAGGTGTTTTTATTTTGTCCTTTCTAAAGCATCTTGTTTTAGCATTAACTTACATGTATCCATGGGGATACCTATGTTTGCCTTTTCAGGTAATAAAGGTATTGCCGTTCCACTTTTAGCAAGTTCGTCAGCCTTGCAATTCCCTGGAATATCCCTGTGCCCTGGCACCCAACATTTATTATGTAGGTAATATTACCTTGTTTGTTACTATAATGAATTTTAGAATGGATGATTCAAGGGAGAGTTACATAGGTACCTACCTACAAATGTATATTTAAATTTTAATTAAGTAAGTTGGCAGAGTAAAATGTGTGTACATACATATACATACATATAGATGGAACCTAATTATGTAAACTTGTACATATAATAATGCAAATGAAGGATTTAGGTGGGTAGGTAGCTATATGACTGCTTTCACACAAGGAAACTGAGTTACCGGCATCTGGGAGTTTTGCTGGCGAGAAGGGCAAGAAATAAGTCCCCTTTCACACAAGGAAACTGAGTTGCCGGCAACTGGGAGAGTGTCGGCGAGAAGGGCAAAAAGTAAGGGGAATGAAAAAAATCTCCCCGGTCAACGATTTGAAGAGATTTTTTTGACGTTTTGCTTTGCATTCCAATTAGCCCAACAAAATCTTCCCAGTTTCCTCCTCAGTTTCTCGGTGTCAGTTTCTTCATGTGAAAGCTACAAGGCAATTAAAGAAAAAAGTTAAAAAAATCTCCAGCAACTGGTTTCCCTGTGTAATAGGGGATTAAGGGGAACGATTTGAAGAGATTTTTTTGACGTTTTGCTTTGCATTCCAATCAGCCCAACAAAATCTTCCCAGTTTTCTCCTCAGTTTCTTGGTGCCAGTTTGTGTGGAAGCTACAAGGCAATTAAAGGAAAACGTCACAAAAATCTCCAGCAACTGGATTCCCTGTGTGAAAAGGGAATATGCATATAATTTTGTAATTAAGTCCCCTCTCACACTGGGAAACCAGTTTCTGTAGATTTTTTTGACGTTTTCCTTTAATTGCATTGTAGCTTTCACCCGAAGAAACTTTATAACTTTAATTTTAGGTCTATTGCACTCACTTTTACTTGCGATTATAGGTACTATAAGATAGATTTTTGAATCGTTGTTTTAGGCCCAAAAATAACGGTACTTGCCATACAAATTTTTCTACCATCTTAATTAGCTCAAAAACGGCTCTAACGATTTTGATAAAAATTGGTGATGTGTACTACTTTGGGTATGGTCAACATTTCGGCCAAAAAAGTTTTTAAAATACTTTGTTATTAACGGTACCTGCCATACAACCAGTTTATTGATTTTCGACTTTCTCATAAACGATTTTGATAAAAATTGGTGGTGCGCACTACTTTGGGTATGTTCAACATTTCGGCCAATAAAGTTTTTTAAAATATTTTGTTATTAACCGTACCTGCCATACAACCAGTTTATTGATTTTCGACTTTCTCATAAACGGCTTAACGGATTTCGATAAAAAAAATTTACACAGGAGCTCCTTCAAACTCTAAATAGTATTACAATTCAATTTTTTCGAAAACTATTTTTTTTGGATTTTTGAAAAGAAAAATATTTTTTTTTTGAAAATTCAATATTTCGAAAACGTTTGGACAATTTTTTTGAAATTTTGTTTTTGTATTTATATTATTAAATATTTAAAATGTTCATACCAATTTTTTATATATACAAAATTAAGTGAAAAACTTTAAAAATATATTTAGCAGTTTTATTAAGAATCTTTAGCATATAATGTGATCGAACATAGGAGCAAGTACGTGCGATCTAGTCATGCATTTTATTTTGTTTGATTTTAAATATTACATTTTATTAATTAAGTTAAATTAATTTAAAATATGTTTAATTTAACATTTAAGACGACGGAACAGTATTTAAATAAAAATAAACTAGATCACTTATTGGACAACAAAACTTAAAACCTAGAATCACTTGGTATCACAGATCAATTATTATTAATGGCAAAAATGTATATAGAGCTGATGTTGTCTATGCCTTCCTGGTGGTTCATTGTTTTTGTCATATTTTGTTGAATACGAAGACTTTCCAATCAGTCCTATCACGCTTCAGCGATAACTTTTTTCGGGATTCGTAGAACTTTCCGATTACGATGGATAATAAATAAGATAAATGATAAGGCTGATGATGGTGTGGTTCTCTCTATCCAGTACATCGTCAAAATTTGCGATATGTCCTTTCTCCGTCTTATGTTGTGAACGCTCTGTAGTTGGTCTCTTCTTTCTAACATCGGCTCAAAAATCTATTTGAAACAATCACCTAAAACGCTTAAGTACCAAGTTTGAAGAAAATCGCATCAGTCGTTTAGGCTGTAGATCGCTTTACAGACAGAAAGACAGGCGGAATTGCGGAACTCACTTTTTTTTGTGTTCTCCTTCATCGTAATGGCAAGTTTGATTAAAATCTCGAGTTCGATTTTTTCCCCAAATACAAAACTTACCTATAGTACATTACATACATCTCGGACCAATTTTCGCGTTCTTTTCACACAAAATTAACGATTTCTTTCACAGATCCAGATTTTTAGAAGGATTTACAAGTGCATAAAACACGCACTTGCACACAAACCAAATTAATGTTACATTACATAAAAATCTAACGTTTTTGTTTATCTTACAGAAACAAAAAATACATATTCACACACACATACAATTTCAAAATAAATTACGTTCTTTTTGCCAAGAAAAATGCGCCATCCCGGAAAATCCTTATTGGCAAATAGTAAACATATACTATACAACTAAATCAAACTTCAGAATCAAAAAAGTATTCAGCTTGGATGCCGAATTTAATCGATTCCGGATTACCAAATAAAAATGCCATTTTTTAAAAAATATTCTTCTCAATATTCAACTCCTTTAATTTAATGATATTTAATGTTTTGTTAAATGAACACATCTATTTCGTTTTCAATACATGCGCTCTACTTTATTTCAATACCGGACACGACACTTTCAAAAACAGAGCTTATTGGTCCAAGAACCGGTACCAAATTTTGGGAGTATAGGTATAACCTAAATTCATTTGGTGGTATGTGTAGTGTACTATACCAAATCCAACCGTGCGTCTGACAGGTTTTTTTTCAGTCGGATGTGGGGGTGGGCGTTCGAAAATGGTAGGTATTTTTTTTCGATTTTCGTGTCGGAGGTATAACCGCTTTAATTTATATACAAACAATAGAGGATTGTGGACTGATTAAAAATATATAGGTATAATTGTAAAAATCTGCATTTTGTCAGATCTGAAGGGGAAATAAATCAATTTTTGATACCAAGAGAAAACCCCATAAGTCTCAGACAAATTTGTGTCAGAAATTTTCAGTTGATGGATCTGTTTCACATATCACGATATTAATTTTGGCTTTTTGGCCGGCTCTTACACTATATGTTTAATAGTTTACTTTTTACCCAAAAAATATATAAAGTGTTAATTTCGATGAACTCTGCTCGTTAAAATTTAAAGCAACACATGTCTCTTCAGCTAGTTCCTTCCAGTCTTTAACCCATCCTGTCTAGTAAAGCTGCTTTCCTTCGTAGATAATTCTTAGGCATATTCAGTACTTTTAAGATACGACTATTTGTATTTTCAGGGACTTGATGAATAGTGGGGATAAGGCTGTTTATAACATTAGCATGTAATTCGGGGTGCTTGTAGGAAGGTCAAATGCTTGTTTTAAATAAAATCTCAGAAGTTTTTCCATAGTGTCTAATTTACTTGCTTCCCACCCTTGGGCTGCGTAAACACAGTTGTGACGTATTCTACAATTTTTATTTTGATTTCTTAAGAACTATTCTTACTATTTTGTTTAAACTTCTGCAATTCTTTACGTAATATTAATTTTAAGTTTCAGGCTGGATTTCGTGAGCGTTATTCGACAGTTGATAACATCTTTGTTCTTAGATCTATAGCTCAAATGAAGTTGAACCAAAATCAAAAACTGTATACATTGTTTGTGGATTTTAGAGCGGCCTTTGATACGATAAACCGAAATGCGATGTTCTATAAGCTACATAATTTAGGACTATCTTCAAAGTTTGTCAGAGCTCTGGAAAAACTTTATCAACAATCTACGGCATATATTGTTAAAGGAAAGGAGCGTTCAGAAAAATTAGAAATAAACCGTGGAGTTAATCAAGGCTGTAATCTTAGCCCTCTACTATTCGCACTTTATTTAGATGATCTTGTGGACTCACTTACATGTGGAGTAGGAATTGGCAGCACAAAAGTAAAAGTCATCATGTACGCATTCGACATAGTCAACGTTAATAAATCAAAAGTTATGGTTTTGCAAAAAGGTTCAGGCAGGATATCAGCAAGTGAAAAATGGAAATATGGTCGTAGTAAAAAAATACATCTACCTAGGAATGGAGCTAACTTACAACCTTAACATTGAAAAGCACCTGAAAACCAAAGTAGATAAGGCGAAAATAGCAATATGCTTGAATTGGAAAACTCATTGCTGTTAGCTCCAAATGTAGTGTGTTTAATGCAACAGCAAAATCGATTCTTCTATATGGTGCACAAGTTTGGGGTGGTCACCGATTCGAGGTGGTGGAATATTTGCTACGTTTTTTCCTCAGAGAAATTTTTTATTTGCCAATCAACACCCCGAAATACATGTATTATCTTGAGTCGGGATTACCATCACTGTTTATCTCGTCGTTAAAGCTACACGCTGATTATTTATCAAGTGTGGCTAAAATGGACGAAATTCGGCTACCAAAGCAGACATTGCGGTATGCAGTGCAAAAAAATATACTTTTGCCAAAAATTGGAATAAACTGGTTGCAGATTGTGGTATAGTGCTGAATTTATCAGTAAATTCAGTTAGAATGGATCAATGGAAACATACGTTTTATGAAGTTATCCGGACAACTGATGAGAATGAGAGATACTCTTAAATCGAAAAAGCCCGTGAGTCAACAGAGAGGTTTTATTACTCAAAATTTAACTACAATTTAAACGAAGCAAATTACTTCAACAGCAGTTTCTCATGCATTATGATCGGGACAATTTTTAAAATAAGAGGAGAACTAATAAGCCTTAATTATTCACCGCATAGAACTGAATGAACTGGCAACTGTGATATGTGCAACCTGCAGGAGAGAGAAAGTATCTATCATTTCATCGGAGTATGCCCCGTGTTGAAGGAGCTGAGAAGATTTCACTTTGGGAAAAATACTCTTCAATTTGATGAAGTTAATAAATATCTAAACTGGTTGAACTGGCAACTTCTGTTCAGCTACTATCAAAAGGCCAGCGCTTATAGAAAAAGCATAATCACAGAAAGCTTTTAAAATTGAAATTATTTAAAAATAACTTATTGAGATGATTTAACAAAACTAAAAGCCTGTTAAAAAAATTAATTTGTTTTTGCTAAACTAAAAGCCCTTAAATAAAAAAAAAAATATTTAAATAAAAACAAAAATTATACATATTATTGTTAAAATTATCTTAAAATTTAAATTATTGTAAAATTTATCAAATGTCCTACTCAGGCAAACGACAGATATAGTCATGCCTTAATTATTCAATTGAAAATTCTTAATGATAACAAATGTACAACTTTTATATTGAATAAAAATATAATCTAATCTAATCTTATTCTTCTTATAGAAAAAAATATTATTTGCTCACCAAGTCAAACATTTCCAAAAATAAAAAAAATCAAGTTTTGTTTTAAACAAACTTTACTTTAACAGTTAGAACTTTTACTATACATAATTGTTAAACAAATACAAAAGGAGAAACAGTAGGTAAGGGAGAACAAAAATTAAAATTTATAATTAAGCACTAAACGGAATTAACACTGTATAATTGAAACGGCAGGTGAATAAATTAAATGTTATTTACATCACATGTAGACTTTTGTTAGTTGGTCATTAAACTCTAGAACTATCCGCTTTTAAGTATCTATTTGCTGCTTCCGCCTAAAGGAGAAAAATAATTTATGTTAGAAAATACTTTTTTTTTTTCCTTAAATCAATGATATAAACAATTAAAACAAAAATCATCTTTCTCACTTGTGATTTGAAGTGGAGTTCAGAAGATTTTACGCAGCAAGATGAAATATATAAAGCAATTTTATCGCCCGCTGTTACTTATGTAAACCCTGTATGAGAAATGATTTAATTTGAAAATAGCATCTATTTCGTCAAACTAATATGAAAGCCTCACGGTATAAAAACAATATAATGGATCGAAAATTATTAAACTCACTGAAAATTACTGGAACTGCTAATAAAATGTTCGCTAATAACTTTTAATTCATAGCTTTTCATTTTCTTAAATTATTGCGGATAACGTATTAGAATGACGATCAAAGATATAATATGGCCCAATCTTTCCTTTTCTTATAAAGAATTAAGAATGGTTTGATGATATTATGTATGTTGGTATATTTAAAAATGATTATGGCAATATTAACCCATGCAAACACACACATCGAAGAGTCAAACAAATGAAATATTGCAAATTATTTCAAACCAATAAATATATGAATATGTTTATTGTTTTTTTTTTTAAATAACTGCGCTGTAAATAATTTAATATAAATTAATTCTAATTCTTAGGGTAAAAAATATGAAAGAACACGGTGTAGAGAGTTTACAACGATCAAATAGATGTTAACCAGTTTTTACAAAAAACAAAATAATGTGTAGACTTTTAAAGACCACCACCAGAGCGGTCAACGCTTATTTTTACTTTGAGGTTATCGGCTTCATGTTTCTGTTCCTCCAGTTCTGCCATTCTTGCGAATCTTGAATACGCAACATTTCCAGTCTTAATAGCAGACATCATCTAAAATGATATTTCAAAATAATTTTAATTAGATTTAATATTTTATTTTATTAGTTAAATTTTACATAGTCGTCTAACTTTATTAACAGTTTCTTTATCTTTGTTTTTAAATATACAAAAAGTGTCGTGCAATTCAGGTTGTATTTAAAAGACCTTAGGTCTTGCAGGCATATAGTTAAAATTATTATTATCATTATTATTATTATTATTATTATTATTATTATTAAAAAAAATGAATATAATACAAATAAAAATGACCAGTGCAAAAATCTTTCACATAAAAAATCTCCCTCCTTATATGAACAACAAAAATGTTGGCTTATAAACGAGTAAGGAGAAAATAAGAAAGAACCCGAATAAACAACAACAAACTTGTGTGGCTAACAAAAGCGCTAGTCGTTTCAATGCAATTGATAAACAGAAAAACCTGCATTAGGTTGAATCTGATCATGTGGGCTCAGTGGCGTGATGCGAAGTGCGTTGGCTACTAAGCGGCTGGTCATGGTTCAATACACGAAGAAGGCACAAGTTTTTTCAATTAAAATGAAAAAGTAGACCAGCACCACTAGAGCAAAGGAATCTGATGATCGACCTTGGCAAGTCGTGAAATATCTATAATTCCAGCCAAAAATAATTGAGAAAAAACTTGGTGGTAGCACACTTAAGTTGTTGTTGGGCATTCAAAGTCATCAAATGATACGATAAATGGCTTTAAAAAGCAAGTGTGGAATCATACAAAAAAAACTGAATATTAATATTACTATAATTATTATTATTTAAGAAACAATATTTCGTATTTAAGTATTATCTAAACTTAAGTCGGAAAATCTTTGATTTATGTTTCTCAAAAATAAAATGTGTGTATGTGTCGATGACGTGATTCATAGCCCATGATGCGCGATGTTTTTCTGTCTAGTTATATGATGGGCCGCATTCAAAAACCGAATCACCGCTGTTCGGATCGATTTGTGTTTTAATCCCGTGCAAGAACATATCTAATGTGCCTGGTTGAGCGCCAGTTAAGCTTTCATTGAAACTCAGAATTGAAAACTTTGTCTATCAATTCTGAGGCACTTAAACAAATAAAACTGATTTCGTTTTGGTACCAAAATAAAGCTGATAAAATGTATACATATTTTTTATGCCGAAAAATATATTTTATTTGTTCTAAAACTCTCTTGTAAAATCACTTGGTTTTTCTGAGACTGGGTTCCTTGTTCCTTGTCTATTGTTTGTAAATGTCAAATTTTATAAAAGACATTTGCACTTAGTCTACGTGAAAGATAAACAGTCACTAAATTGTGTTTTTTAATATGGGTAATATTGTTTATGTATAACTCTGGTTCGCTTTGGTTCTATATCAGTCAAAAATAGCGTTAAAACCCTATGGCCTGATTAGGGAATACGAAGCGAATCGTTTTAGGTGGCGAAAATGAGATTTGATATTACTGTTTTCGCTTTCGTCTCTTTCGTTTTACATTCGCCCTATTTTGAAATCGAAAGCGAATTTGATTTGATATTTCAATTTTTAGCGCGTGCATTTCCGATAGGGTTTCTTTGGCGGATTGGTTTATCGACACGGTCGAAAGTGATTTTATTGGATTTTTTTCATTTAAATAATTAAATAATTGGTGGTGTCCCATTGTTGTTGTGTGGTCTAAATTTGTCTTTTATTTCGTCCAAGACAATTTTAATTGTCTCTTTTGAAAGGCGAAACGACTTATCGAACCTAGTTTTCATAAAATACAGCCAATTTAACAAATAATACACACGTTAAGCAAAAACACTGACTCGAAGCAAGGAAGATTAAAAGGTGAAGAAGCACTTCTTAATAATTTTCTTCTCAAGTTTGAATTTTAAGATTCTTTTTCTTCCTCACGTTAAGCATTTATATAAATAACATTTGAGTCCATTTTTTATTTAAATAAATATTTTATTACAAAGTTAATGCACATCGGACAAAACACAACTGATTTTGATTGAAATAATAAATATTCACTGGAAATCAGCTGTCAATTATCTGGAAATCTTGGAAGTAGCATTTACGATTCGCTTCGAATTCGTTAATTGATCAAAACGAAGCGAGTCGAAAATGAGATATCGACTTAAAAACGATTCGCTTCGTATTCCCTAATCAGCCCACAGATAAACCTCAGAAACCAGGGGCCCTATTCCGCAACTGTGAATGCTTTTCCGTGCAAAAAAATTATTCACCCTCAAAATATTCGTGAAAAAATTTGCCTATCTGTGTACACGTTATCTGTCAAAAAAATATGCATCTCACCCTTGCGGAATCGGAAAAATGTATGTGTACACAACTTTCTGTGTAAACAGAGAAAACTCACGCTTGCGGAATTGGGCCCCAGGTCACATGTTCTGTAACTCAGGCGATAACTTTTACTCACTTAACGCCTCTGAAAAAATTGGTTTCTGTAAGTTTAGGCGTTACCTTAAATTTTTTATTTGTTTGACTTGGATTTTCCAATGGAAGGCGATAAATTGAAAAAGTCATTTGGGCATCTTAACAACAAAACAAACATATCTCAACTACTTTTATCGATTCGAAAGTTACAGAACATTGGCCCAGATAATTTTATATCCACAGAAATGAACTGTCAAAGTTTATATGGGAAAAATATTCTGAAAATCAGATTATATTATCTCACGAATTTGATGTAGAAGGAGTAGAAATAAAGCTCATAAATTTATTTCAAAGAACATCTTATTATTTTCCACATTTACGCAAGTATTTTTAAAGGGGTATTCGTGCAAACGTCTGGCAGAACATTATATCTTTCTGCAAAGCGGAAAATTATTTCTTGCATGAATACCCTTATTATTTCCAAATTATTCGCAGCACATTTTACCGTGTCATTCAGTATGGTGTAGAAGGGTCCCTTAAATGTTAATCTAGAATTACACGGTCAACGTAATCGGTCAATGCATTGACTCTCTGACGTTAGAATAACATCAAAATCTATCCTAATTGTGTAACCTCTTGTGATTTTCAACCAAAAATATTGTCAATGCGTTAACGAGAATGTTAATAACTGCGTTGGTATCAATTTTCGATCAAGGTATTGACGGTGTGGTTATAGAGTGGAATTAAATTTTGATGGTGACGTTAGAGTCAACGTTATGGCCAAGCATATTAACTATAATTCAGAATTACGGTTATTGTTTCTGTTGGTGTCTTACAATGACGCTTTTTTACATTAAAAAAGTCATATTTTTCATATGGAAACACAAAGCAATATTCGTGTAATAGTCCTTAGCGGGATCTAAAAAGATTTATGTATGGACTTGTAGGTACATACTTAGCTACATTCATATAATGTCGTTTTCGATTTGCTATTCGGAGTTACTCCTTTTTACTCGTTAACTTCTATTCCAGTAGAAGTTAACGCCTATTTGAAATTACGACATTACAATACATCAGATATGTTTGTTTTCGAAAATAAATTTCCTCTCTTGGAATTCACATTAAATTAAAGATATATATGTATATGTACATACTAGTATATACATATATGTATATTCATGAACTATAACTAAAATTTTGGTGGCAGTTAGTTCATTAGGAGTTATTTATTGCACAAATATAAATTTAATTAAATAAATTTACCTGTAAATATTCGTCGAGCTCAACTTGTCCATTCATATTTGTATCGATTTCCCTAAGAATTTCATGCAATTGTTCACCTGATACATCGGCTTCTCCGTAACTCTGAAAAATAAAAGACACATACAATAAAATAAAGTAAATATGATTATATGATTTTAATAAAACTTTCAGCTTGATTAAACTGCTAAATAATAATCCGAGCATACATTTTTGGAATTAGCTTGTGAAATGATAAATTTTCAGTTGTCAAAAAGACAGGGTGTTTTTTTTAGCTACATAAGAAGTTACGATGGTTGTTGTCTTGGTGTGACAGTTGAAAATGTCAAACTCTGTTGACATTTCTGTTTAGTATGGTTTGGTAATTCATCATGAATCTATTAACGCCGGAACAACCATTCCTTCCAATGAAGTTCATAGAGCACTTCGTCCATTTTACGGTCAACATAATCGGCCTAGTGAGGAAGAAATTCGTGCAGTTTTTGATCGTTTCCTTATTTTATTGGAAATAAAGAAAGAGCTGCCGTTACGGTGAATGGCGAGCGCTATCGAGCCATGCTGACTGATTTCTTTGTTACCAAAAATTATTCAGCTAAAAATCTAAGACATTCGAGCTCAACAAGACGGCGCAACTGCCATACAGAGCGTTTAACCATAAATTTATTCGAAAATCAATTTGGTGACAACGCCATAGCGCCAGATTTATTGGAAAAAGTATTCAAAAATTGGACTGATCGAATAGACTACGTAACTCGTAGCCGAGGCGGACATATGCCGGAAATCACAATTATGACAAGAAATTAACCACCAGATTATAATAATAAAAAATCCATTCCAACAATATATCTGTCTTGTATTATTATTTAAGTATCTCAAGCTCTTAAAAACACACACGTTATAATCTGCTCTGGCAGCATAAATAAAATTATTATTGTGGTTTTGGGGTACATTTTCTATTTTACCTTTGTATATGAAATCTATAGTACTACTATGAGACAGAATTTTTTAGCTAGTAGTTGCGTCGATAAGGGCGCTACCCAGCAAACATTTATCTGAAGGTTCAGATTCTAATCACCAAAAATGAAGAATAATATTCAGGAAACCTTCAGTTTTTTGAATGAATTATGAATATACAAAAATCCTACAAATTCTTACCAGAGAGACGCAAACAGATATATATTTTGTGTCAAAAAAAAAACAACACTCAGATTTTGTTGTTGGATCCTTCATATGGAGATCCTTTTTTGTTCATCCTTTTATTTTTTTTTTACGAAGGGGTAATGATGACGGGTCATTGTAATGACAAAAGTTTCGTTTGCATAGTCGATTATCAGTTCGGAAAAGTTTTTCGAAAGATCGGTTTAGATAGGTATATAACCATCAGCTTGTGTTTTAATAGTAAATGGGTACCTACTTACTTAACAAAAAATATATATAAAAAAGCAAATGATAAAACATAAAAGTATGTAAAAAATGGTGTTAAATTTTCTTAGAAATATAAAAATCATTTCTTTAATTATAGCGTCGTGTAACAATAAAGAAGTCATGCAAGCTATAAAAGCCAAACAAGAGGCAAATCAAAAAATGTTCCAGAGGCTCACCGATGAAATATTCAATCATAAATGAATCGGAAATAATGAATTCACTTATGATGTAATTTGAATCCTTTTACCTGGGCTCTTAGACACCGATTTAAATCATTTTAATGATTCATTCATGATCTGAAAATTCTGCACTTAAATGAACGTATATAATCCTTCCATATATTCCTTTAAATGATTTATCCCTGAACCTTTTCTGAATCGCAAAAATGATTCCTGTACGATTAATTAAAGTGAAGGTATATACTTAGAAATCCTTCACTTAATTGGATTTTATTGGAATTATTTTTATGATTTAGCAAAGATTCAGGCATTAATCATTTAAATGAATATATGGAGGTCTTATATACGTTCATTTAAATGACGAATTTTCAGATCATAAATGAATCATTACAATGATTCAAATTGGTGTCTAAGAACCGAGGTAAAAGGATTCAAATTGCATAAAAAGTGAATTCTTTTTCGGCCGATTTCTTCATTTTTATGAATTTATTATCGTTCATTTCTGAATTAAAATGTTTGCTGGGTAGTTTCTTGATTCTTGATATTGAATTGTTGATCTGGAAGAAGTAAATGTAGAGGCAAATACGAAAAAAAGCAAGGGAGACGGTCGAAACTTATTAGTTCTGACAACAATATAGAGGATGAGGGAGAAAACCGAATAAGCTGTTTTTGCCATGGCAACCTTCAAAATATGGTGGGTATAAATAAATTACATCAAGGCTATTGGCGTATACATGAATTTGAAGTAAGAATGTATATGGATATCCATGCATGTATAGGTTATTATAGAATTTATTTAAAAATTTTCTTTCAAATTTTAGATATTTGGTGGATTTTAGGATTTTGAATTGTAGCAACGTTGCTACTTTTCACTTTTTCTATGCGAAAATAGAAAAGCAATGTTGAGATATTTCAATATGTTTTGTTTAGGTAGGTACATGTGTACCCAGATATCAATCTACATACAATATGTATGTACATACATAGGTACTTTTTGTTCTTTTTCAGATATAATATCTATTGAGAATAATTTAATTTTTTCTCCAAAGACAGTTTTATTAGGAATTACATTTAACTAATATTTTCGAGTAGGCGTTCGGAAGACTTTTGAATTCTGGCGAATGCTTCTGAAAGATTATTCGATTGGAGTTAAATAAGTTATTCTCCTGGGAAGAAAAGAAACTCAAAAAAAAAAACAGAACGAAATCATAAGCGAAAATTTTCGTTTTGCTTTTCGTTCTGCCGTACGCTGTTCCATGAACGATGACCAAATTTAAAAAGTCTCCACTCACTTTTCGCAGACAATTTATTACACAGACCAATTAATTGTGTGCGGGAAATTATATCACACCAAAAACATAAATGTTAAAAAAGTAACCAAGTTCTTCTATATACAAATCGCCTGAGTTTGTTAATGTAAATAGGGTGTAGTGCCAGAACTTGGCTGGGCACTACCGTGCCCTTTGATTTAAGTTTTCAGTCGTGTTTTTGTTGTTTCTTTCATCGAAATTCGTTTATTTTTGTTTTTTTTTGTGGTTGGGTTCGTTTTTTCTTCTTGAAAATTTATTTGTTCATGTTTTCGTTGGCATTTCGCTCTCTTAGTGGAGACTACCGAAAATTTTCGTTCCCCATCAGCAGCGTACTAGGAATACCTATAGACACTCGCATGAAGTGTTCAAATGTTTTTTTTTTAAGATTACAGAAAACATTTGTTTTAATGCAGTTTTTTCTTAACTCGGATTAGGGTTTGATCAATATAATACTTAATTTGTTCGTATGCAGGATTACAAACTAGTTGACAACAAAACGAAAGTATTTAATTAATTTAAAATAAAAACACCATATACCTTCATTGCACGGCGGATGTCGGTTATGGAAACGTAACCTTTGTTGTCTTTGTCAATCAACTTGAAGCGCTTAATATACAATTGTTTTTCATCCTCTGAGAGTTTAATTTGAATCTTATCCTTAGATTGTCTGTTGACATGTTGTCCCATTTCATTTGCAAGGAAATCGACAGCTCGTTTCATTTCGGCCTATTTAGTCAAAGTAATGATTTATTTATATATGTATGTACATAATATTATATGTAAATAGTATTTAAATCTTACTTGTTTTTGGTCTTTAGACCATTTAAGTTCTTCACCCATGATGTCAATTATTACAGGTAAGGCTTCTTGGGCAGCTTGAACATTCAAAAATGCAAGCCGAAGCCTTCTAGCAATCATATCGACAGCATTACAAGCATATTCGCGAATACCATATCTGATTTCGGCGTCTATGTAAGGGAATTCAGGATGAATTCTGTTACCAATAATTGGCCATCTTTTGCCAGTCAAAGATGCCATTTTCGAAACCGCAAAAGCTCGATCACCATATGATTTAGCTAAATGCTGGGCAACTTCGCACTCTAATCCAAAATCTTGCACAAGTCGAATGTACATTGTTGGTGTCCATCCTTGTCCGCCCTCAATTTTTAAGTACGATGTAACAGCTTCGGCTCTTTCCGGTTTTAAGTTGCATGCTAAAATTATTTTTGTTTTCTATAAAGTATCTAAGATATTTTGAAAAAAAAAAGAAAAGTTTACCTCGGATTGCTGCATCAAGTGTATGCTCTGCCATTGCTCTGTATGTTGTCCATTTTCCACCAGCAATGGTCACCAGCTTTGAGGGACTTACGTGTACGATATGATTTCTAGCAAGTGATTGGGTATCTTCCTTGTTTGGATCTGAGACCAAGGGGCGAATTCCACTCCAAGCTGAGAGTACATCACCTCTCCTAACTTCAACATCAGCATTAAGATAATTTTTGATTTCACTTAAAATAAATTGGATTTCGTCTTCGGTGGGACTGGGATTGTGCGTAACTTCGCAAGGTAAATCTGTTGTTCCTGCGATTGTCTGCCTTTGCCAAGGTAGGAAGAAAATAACTCTTCCATCAGAGGTACTGGGATCCAATAGCCCCATCTGGTCAGGACTGTAGTAGCCAGGGAGAACAATGTGAACTCCTGAACTTGGACAGCATATGCTCTTGACAGTAGGATCATCCATTTTACGAATGCTGTCCGTAAATGGACCAGTAGCATTAATAATGCACTTGGCTTTAACTGTAAACTTTTTGCCTGATATGTGATCAATGAGCTCAGCACCACACAAAGTAGGATTTCCGTTAGCATCCGGTTGTTTCAATAATTTCAATACTTCAACATGGTTACAAACTACAGCTCCATGTCGTGCAGCTGTAAGCGCAACAGCTAGAGCCATTCTTGCATCATCCTGCTGGCCTGAAAAAAATAATATTTGTATACCAATGAAAGAGGGACATATAATAAATTTATTATCCTATGTGTGAGAAAAAAATGGATTCTCAGTGATCCTGTCAAATATACTTTTTACTTGCGATTAAACATTCGTAGAAGAAAAATTCTAACAATCAAACATTACATTACGATCATAGAGCACACCATAAAAGTGGGCCCCCCAATTCCGTGTCTGTCCTCGAGTCTACAGCCTAAACCGTTGGATGGATTCCAACTTAGTATATATTGGTTTTTCGGTAATATGCCCACCCTTTTTCTAATTTTTTTCAAGACGACAAATAACAGTAGCTCCCATACATATTTTTTGGCCAAAAACAAAAATCTTATTTTACTCAAAAACGGCTCCTACGATTTTTGTAAAAAAAAAATCAATTCATTAATGAAGGGGGTTCTGGTATTTTTTTTTGTTAAAAAAAATTGTTATTTTTGGTTTTCGATTTTCTGGGAAAAGGTTGATTTGATTTTTTTTTAAATTTTTTACGCAGAAGCTCCTAGAAAGTTTAAACACTATTGTAAATCAAAATTTTTCCAAACAAAATTTGTTTGGAAATAAATCTTTTTATTTTGAAAATTCAAAATTTCGAAAACGACTCAATAGCTTTTTTCGAAACTTCGTATTTGATAATTTGTTGGCGTTATCTTGAATAGTTAAAAAAATTATTTTCCTAAAATAAAAAACAACGCGTACCTCATACAAATTTAAAAAAAACTTAAAAAATGTATTTCATAAAAACGGCTTCAAGAATTTTTTATAAAAAAAATGTGTGTATTCTTAAATTAGAACAGTCCACGTTTAGGTATAAAAATATTTTGTTTTGCGTACTTATTAACAGTACTTACCGTAGAACCACTTTTAATAATTTCTACTTTCTCACTATTGGACAAAACGATAAAAAATATTTCTTTTAATATTTCTTTTATGCAAATGCTTCATTAAAGTTTTAATAAAACTGCATACCCAAATTTCCAAAATAAAAAGGTTTTCCACTTTAAAAAATAAAAAATAAATACAATTTTTTTTACAAATCGATTTTTCAAAAACCAGTTACTGAATTTGTTTGAATTTTAATTTTATATGTATATTATTATTATCTTCAAAATGGCGTTTCAAATATTTTTTCTAAGTGTTTTTAAAATTTTATATATAAAAAATTAATTTAAAAAAAACCGCTGCAACGATTTTAAAATTTTTTTGTTGATATATTCTTATTAATCAAGGAATTCAAATGGCGTCTTTGTTTTCCCTCAAACTACAACAACTAAGCAATATAAACACATTTAATTATGGGTATTATCCATTTATTTCTCTTATTATTATTCCATTTTTACGAATTTTTGCGTATGTCAATGGAATACTACATACAATGTAGACCCTCATACATTTATATACACATATGTACCTTTAAAAAACGAATCTTATGCATGCATATCGCACCTAAATTATAAAGGTAGATGCATATAGCTACCTACCAACCTACAACCTCCATCATTATTATATGTACGCCTATTTACATACCTAGGTTCCATCCATGTATGTAGGTATATATTTCTCTCCCAGCTTACATAATTAAAATCCATAACTTAAATTTAAATATACATTTGTGGATAACTATGAATCATTCATTCGACAAGTCATTATACTAAGCATCAAGGTAATCTTACTTACATCGACTTTAAGTCTGCATGGGATAACTAAACTACCTACGTATTAAACAGCGCCAATTTTTAGCTACATCAAAGTTGTTAGCTCCAAAAGCAAGTTCGTACGATCCAGTCGTTTTTTTCTAATTAAAATTAATTTTGAATTTTTTTTTAAATTAATATTTTTAAAACTAATCGAAACAAATTATTTCAAATTGATTAATCACAGATGTATATTAATAAACTCTAAAATACTGCATACCAAAATTTCAAAAACTTTTTTTTCAAAAAAAAAACTCACATAAGCAGGATTTCATTCATTTATATATGTATATCTTTAAAAATTACATGAATATTATGTATTTTTTTTATAAATCGCGACGCGTTTCGGAGTGTTCTCCATCATCAGGCCGTGAGCTCCAAAACATCAAGGCTCACCACCCGATGATGGAAAACACTCCGAAACGCGTCCCGATTTATTAATACAAATTTTAAAAAGTTGTTTTATTTAATATAAACAATGTTTGAAATTAAAATTAAAACATTTTTTTCCAAAAGCAATAAATCAACATGTAAAGAAAGAATGTTGAGGGGGTGGCCGTGGCGCGATAGTTGTGTGCTCGCCTGTCAACCTCGTGGTCGCAGGTCCGATTTCTGCCGTTATCTATGTCGTCTTATTTTCCATTAAAAACTAATTTATACAAATTATCATAAATTGAGTTGCTGGTTTACTCATTACCTGTTGTTCAGGCATAACAACATGTGATTGAGTAAGCTACTCATAAATATGACAACGAAATAAAATAAAATAATGCGAATTATAAGAGACATAAATAAATTAGACCCGGTAATTTTCTCCGCATTAGTTCCGCAGCCATCCCTGCAGATAAAATCTGAGACAACAACCACCGTCTCAATACATCGCGCCACACAACTTTCCTATCCTTCTTTCTCTTCTTTCACCGAATGCACGCGCTGTGTTAAAAACGTGTAAAGGGTATTCATAATCCCTAGAGCGCGTGCAAAATTATTAAAAAAAATTTACGTATTAATTAAATTCATACGAACAATATTTTACACTGAAAACTGTTTTTTTTTAGATGCACAAGCTTGAACGAATATACAAATTTGGAAAATACTCGTATTATCATTAATATTTGCATTGGTTTTAATAAATTAATATAACTTTCAATGGACAGTTTCTAATTTGAACTTACGATACTTAAACAATCTAATAACTTGAACCTAGAGAGAGTCAACTGTACTACATTTTCATATGCCATTGAAAACAAAAAAGAGTATAACGCTACTAAAATCCAATCCACATACAAATAATCCAAAATAAACCCTTAAACATATGTAAAAATGTATTTACATTATGTACAAATGTACATACACAAATTCAAATTGTATTTTCGTTACAAACAAGTTATTTGCAAACAGCAACTTGTTGTTGAGCATAGTTATGCTGAGCATAACCTCAAAAAATTATTTAAAAAAAAACGAAAAACTTTAAATAACTAAGGATAACTGATGTCATCGGGTTTTCCGCAAAAAAAATTGGGCTAGTTCAGCAATATGAACATTATTCTTCAGCTAAATTTCTCAGTTCTGCTTTCAAATTGGAGTTTCCAAAACTGACCTATTAAAAATCAAACAAAGCTATGCTGTAATATTTTAACTAAATTACCTGAGTACCTTAAATCTGATATAAAGTGCCGTTGTTAATATTTATTTTGTTCTTTCGTGCTCAATGTTTGTGTCATTTTCGATTGGATTTTCGTATTGTTCTACTTATTTTCAATTCCAATAGCAATACGAAAATCTCGCCTAACAAATTAGCTTCTTAAATCATATGTTAGTTTTGCAAATATTCCGATAAAAACTTTAAAAAACGCTAAGTCCAGCTTTAGTCCATGGACTGACAAAATCATGGAATAAGAGTTAGACCATGAACTAAAATGTCCTATTAATAAAAAATCGAACAAAATCTACTACAATAAGTATCAACTCTATCGGTGTTTGTTCTATGTCCCTGTAAATTTGGTTCTTAAATGTGAATTCTTAGTCCTTCACTAGACCAGCGTCTTCGATGGTCTAGCGAAGGACTAAGGGGCCAGTTATAGCGATCAGGAAAACGATACAGGAAAAAAGTTCTAATGGATAATTTATAATGTTTTCACGTGTTTTAAAATACAAATGATACACTAATCGATGACAAATGACTCAGAGAATTTTTTTTGGGAAAAATATTTGCAATAAAACAATTATTTTTCGTTCAAAATGTATTTATTTATTTTCCTGATGAAAATTAATTTTTCGTGATTGCTTTTGACACAAATTGGAACAAATAATTCCAATGATTTGGGTTCCAATTTCTCTCATTCCACTGATAGAAACGTGGACGAAAAACTTTTTCGTGTGTGTTTCAATCAGGAAAACTTGATTGCAGACTAGAAGTGAGGCTTGCAAACTGACATAATTTTCCTGTTTGCTATAAACGACCATCAGGAAAAAATATTCATTTTCATACTGTTTCAACCCATAAGTTGGTAAACGTCAAATAGCAGAAATTCTGTTTCATTAATAGCATTTCGCACTTAGTCCATGGAATAAGGCCTAAACCTTCCCTAGTCCATGTTTATTAATTTGCATGTAAATGTTAAATTGTAACATCCAACCGAAGGCTTTTAGAATAATTCAGGGGAATGCCAAGGAGTAGCTCCCAAGATTCGACGTCCAAACGAAAACGACATAAATAATCGCTTAAAGCTGTTAAAAGATTGATCCAAAAGCTGATGGACCATTATTGTAGGTATAGAACTTTTTGGAAATAATTTATCTTCGGAGTGTAGTAAAATACAATTTGTATATACAACATCAATTACCTATACATTTTTGTTCATTCATGACATGGTCGTTTTTGAGTTGACAATATACTTTGGGGTTGATGTTAACTATTTAAAATTTCTCAATCTTGCATAAGTGTCGTCGTCTAGGCGATCAACGCACAAATTTCAAGTTCAACACATTTAACTCCAATGAATGATGTTCTCAATTCTAATCAATTAACGATTTTAATCCGGTCTTTATTCAAAGAATTATTCAACAAGTGTACGGCTAGTGTGCGACCTCGTGCTGCTCATTGAAAATGTTGGTCCATCATGTTGAGCAACATTTTCAATTGTGTTGCATATTATTTGTTCAACTCGTTGATTAACTTTTGTCTGGTGTTGGTTGCGGTGGACGTGAAAATATTTATGGTGCGTTGCCTTGCATGCGACAAAATTTGTGTAAGTGCGTGAGTTGTTGTTCATTCTGTTTTGATTTTTCGTCTTTTATCTTTTTTTTGTAGGTCATTTTCCAATAATATTAATGCGGCAGCCACTTTTTTGTTCTTTGAGAGAAAATATGCTTAAAGTCTACAATAAAAATGTGTGTGACACTGACACTAAGCATTTGTACGCAACTAAAGTTAAATTATGTTATATCAACATCTGATTAGCTATATATTATAGTGCGTGCATTGAAAGCGCTCATCAACGAGTGAGTCTTGGTTAGGTGTACGAATGTATCAACTCGCCCATCAACTTGTTGAATAAGTAAAACTTCTTTTGCGGCATTGGGGGTAAAAAAATGTTTATGGATGCAACGGAAACGACAGCAACGGAAACGGATTGGGTATAATTGATCACACTATAATTGAACACTGAACAATTATAGTAAAAATAAATTTCAAACCAATGGTTTTTGCATTCGATAATGTATTGAAATATATTTATAAAACAGATAAGAAATTGCATAATTATTGTATTACACAATTGCTATTATTTTTTATAAGTGTACGTAGGTTTCACAACTTTATTTCACTATTCACATAATTACTGAAAACATAAATGTTGTCAATATGACGGCTGTGTATTAGTAAAAGAGGGGTAGATCTGCCGAAAAATCCAGATCAGGAAAATTGATTTCCGATCAAAAAATAAATTAATTTTTCTGCCCATTGGAAAGATTTAATTGTAATCATCTGTGTTTTGACAGATCTGAAGGGCAAAAAATTATTTTTTGTTACCAAAAGAAAACCCCATAAGTAAATTTGGTGTGTTTTTAATAGTTTACAATAAAACAGATTTCCAAAACACGGAAGGGCAGAAAATGTCAACTTTGTTGTTCTATGACGGAATTCCATTTGAACTAGTTGTTACTTGACCGATTTAAATAAAATTGACACAGGTTGTAGCTGACATAGAATTAGGAAAGAAAAAATTGATTCAAATTAGGGAAGTTTTACTAATATCGCGTGTACATAAGTACACACACTTTTTTTCTCAAAATCAACCAAGTTTATTAATAGTGTACGAAGTTATTCAACATTTGAATAAGTTTGTCAACTATGTGTACGAGGCTCCTAACAATTTTTGTTCAATTTTACGTCTGGCTTCGTTGGTCAACGTGAAGAACGTAAGTTTGTGCACTAGTGTAAGAGGTTTTAAATTTTTCATCAAACGATGGATTTTAATGAAAAGTTGAACGCAACGAAGCGCCCTCCAATTATTCCAATTCAAATCTAATTTTTCAAAAAAAACTTCGTTTTCTTTAGATTTTTTTCCAAAAAAAAAGTATTCGTTATTTCTCCGATAATTTCAACTAAAAGTAAACAAGCATTGATGGAAAAGCAGTTGAAGCTCATTAATTTAAGAACATACATTTGTTTATGTAGTTTATTGTTCCTAATTTATGTATGTAAATATTATTTATAACAAAATTACTTTCTTGTACAAAATTCACTTGAAAATAAATTTAACCTTAAGCACAAAAACAATATAGAAACTTAAAGAGATTTTTTTTTTAAATAAAATCCGTTTATGAATATTGTGACCCACAAAAATTAAATTCACAATCCAGTTCGAATAAAATTTGTTTGAAATTTGTTCAAGCCTACAAATATTTTGTACCGAGTCCAGAAAATTACCTGTTCTATAGTTATAGCTTAAAGGGAAAAATAGCATGTTCGCACAAAATTAATTTTTACTCCCCCATGAAATCGAAAACAGAAAAATACTTCGAAAAATTTACTCAGAGCAGTGAATCCCACGCATGCATCGAGTGTAATAGAACATACATCAGGCTAAGCAATATCGTCTCTATCAATCCAGTAATGCCACATATTTATCAACAAATTTTTAATTTTCTTATTACATGGGACAATATTCAATAGGCAACATATAGCTTCAGGATCCTTAAAGTCAGCTGGACTCGGCATAATACTTGCCGAACTCCAAAAATGGGTTAAGAAAATGTCCAAGAGTAGCTACATATACTTGTACATAAACTTTCAAGATTAATAGATTCAAGGTGGCAAATTTAGTATGTTAGGCTTTCATTGACTGCGGAAACTGGGACTAACATTGTGTTAACGAAATTAATTTATTGCACACTTATTACAAGCAAAATCTAAATCTAAATCTAATTCAAATAATGTAATTTAATATGAAAATAAATACAAAATAAATGATTATTAATAACATTAAAAAAATGTAATAAATATAATTACATAATTAAAATAATACTAGTACATAATAGAAGGGGAGGGTGGTAGGCGGTTATTGGGATGTGTGGGAGAGGAGAGAATTTCGGAGGACTGATTTAGAAATATTAAAATCAAAAATATTAGAGTTGTTGGAATTTCGCAGCATACGAGATATGGGATTATAATAACAATAGTTAATTCGGTGAAATGGAATACGGAAAAGGGATACTGACCTAAAATTCCGTGGGACCTAACAGAGCAGGGCAGTCAATATTACCCGTCAATATGTCGTGAATAAAAACTACATCTGCGGTTTCTCGTCGTTTTTCAAGCGACTGAAGATCAATTAAAAGTAAGCGCTCTGAATATGAAGGAAGCCGGTTGGACAGCTTCTATCCTTTTTATTTGGGTAATTTGATATGGGGACCAAACCTGGGATATTCTAGGATAGGTCGGACAAATGAAATGAAAAAGAGACTTGGTAATGTACTGGTCAGAGAATTCTTTTGACCATGGTTTGATAAAGCCAAGTGTCGAATTAGCTTTATTTATAATATTGTCAATGTGGCATCAAAAGTTAAGCTCTTTATCACAAATTACTCCTAAATCACGACAGGAATCGACTAAGGGTACAAGATCTCTATTTATACGATAGTTTCTTGGAGGGGGAGGTTTGTTTTTTTGTCACCATAGGTAAAATTTGTCAAGATTGTGTTGTAAGGAGCAAATATTAGCGGCAGTTGAAATCCGTTTAAAGATTTTCATATCATCCGCACAAATTGATAAGCCACAGTCAAGAACTTGAGCAATATCGTTGATTGTTAAGATGAAAAGTATTGGTCCAAGATGGCTTCCCTGTGGTACTCCTGAAGGCGTGTTGAAAGGGAGGGAAAGAGATGATCTAAAACGGACGACATATTTTCTATCGTTCAAATATGAATTCAACCACAACATATAGACTGGAGGAAAACCCGTGGAATTTAATTTAAAGATGATCATATTATGTTACATTTTGTCGAAGGCTTTACTAAAGTCGGTAGCAATCACATCGACTTCATCTCCATCGACTAATGTGCATAGAACATAGGAAACAAATTCAACTAGATTCGTTGTTGTTGATCTACCCGAAACGAAACCATGTTGTACGTGGGAAACAATTGATTTGCAGTGGAAAGATAAGGTTTCGTATAAAATGCTTTCAAACATTTTAGGAATGCATAATATTCTAGCTATAGGGCGATCATTTGACACATCAGTTTTTGGTCCCTTTTTATGTGGATAGGAACTATGTAAGAAACTTTCCATGATTGAGGAAAGGTGCCTTGCAAGATTAGATACTTTAAAAGGGTCAGTCAACGGCTAAATAAAGGCATTTATGCATTTTTTTAGGATAAATGCCGGTACACCATCTGGTCCCGTGGAGTAATCATCCTTAAGTTTTTCAATTTTGTCTTTTACCATAGCTGGCATAATGTTCGGAATGCTGAATGTGGTTTGAGGAGAATTCTTCAAGTAGTGGAAATATTGGGCATCAGGTTCTATGTCACAATCAGTAAACGATTGTTTGAAAAAGTTAGCAAAGAAGTTGGTTATTTCGGTCTGATCAGAAGAACAATTCCCATTATATGTTAGTGACGATGGGTAGCCATAAGATTTCCTTTTAATATTAATGCATTCAAAGAAACATTTAGGATTCAATTTGATCGAGGATTGCATACGAGTTATGTAATCATTGTATAGAGGGTCGCAGAGGATAGAAAATTCTGTTGACACACTTAAAAAAACAAGGTAATCGGTAAGAGATTTGGATTTCAAGCATTTCTGACACAATTTATTTCTTCTGTTACGAAGAGATCGAAGTTCTTTATTATACCAAGTTGGAGAAGTGGAAAAATGCTTACGTGGCACAAAAGGAACGGAATGCGCGAAACAGCTGAAAATTACAGTATAGAAAGTTGTTACTGCGTAATCAATTGAATTATGAGCAAAGTTAAATACAATTTTGCTGAGAAGCATGTTTAATTTTTGAAAATTAGATTTTAGAAAGTTAAAATGATATTCCGGGACAGCGGCAGTAGCGCATTTTACAAAACAAAAAGAGATAAGAAGAGGAGGGTGAAAGTGATCGAGAGTAGAAAGGCGGTGATCGCTTTCGGTTACAATAGAGTTATCAGGGTCGGAGGTGAAGATGAGGTCAAGTTGTCGATCAAGATTGTTTTTAACCCCACTCACTTGAAAGAGACTTGAGTCCGCAATACAATATATCAATAATGTTTCTTTTCTGATTTGGCATTAGTTGGATTATAGAAGGTGCCCTCATCGGTGAGAGACCATTGAATGTGTGGTAGATTAAAATCGCCCATGCAGATGATATCATCATTAGTGCTTGTCGCATCAAAAACAAAATCAATTGCATCGACTACGAGTTTATATGAACTTAATGGCTGAGAAGGACGAATATAACACATTCCGAGATGACAATTTGACTTTTACTATTATAAATTCAAAATCAGTTGACTGAGAGGATTTCAAAAGTGAGGCATCGAAATGGTTATTGACGGCTAATAGAACACCACGACCATGTAAGTCATTGTCTTCATTATCAGCACGAAAAGTTACAAAATCAGAGGAAAATAATTCACTACTAATGGGGTTTTCGCTTGGTAACAAAAATCAATTTATTTTTGATTTAGATCTGTCAAAAAACTGATTTTGACAATTTTTGCCTTCGATTGGCCAAACAAATTGATTTATTTTTTGATTTTAAATCATTTTTGCAGATGTGGATTTTTCGGCAGATCTAACCCTCTTTTACTAACACCACTATGCATCATAATTGACAGCCATCAGTCTGACAAAACATCTGGTACTGCTAGCTGGTTCACAGGCACAAATATACACAAATACTATAGCAAATAAAAATCAATTTGAAAACGTATTCGATTCGTTACGAAAAAAATCAATTTATAGATGAAAATATAAATTTGCAAAACGATAACCCAATAAGAAAATCGGGAGTAAGATTAGTTTCTGTTAAAGCAAACATATCGTAGGTTAATTTTTGTGAGTTTAAGAAAATAGTAGTTTTAGTCCGCAGCCTTTTATTTATTTAGTTTATTATTTTAATGACTAAGAGGGGCATGGTTTGGGACGAAAAAATGACGATTATATTGATTGCGCTGAGGATGAGAGGATCTCCTAGAGTTTGTGGGTGGACGTGGCGCGATATTTGTGTGTTCGCCTGATAACCTCATGGTCACAGGTTCGATCCCTGCCGTAGTCTATGTCTTCTTATTTTTCCATTAAAAACCAATTCTTAACATAAATGTCATACAGTGAGTTGTATTTATGCGAATTATAAGGGACATCGATAAATAAGACACGGAAATATCTCCGCATTAGTTCAGCCGCCATCCCTGGAGATAAAATCTGAGACAACAACCACCTACAGTCTCCGAATATCGCGCCACACATCTTTCCTATCATTCTTTCTCTTCCTTAACCTCACCATCACGCCCGCGCTGTGTTGAAACATTTAAAGGGTATTCATAATCCCTTGAGCGCGTGTAGATTATAAAAAAAAAATATATACGAACCGTAAACTACTAGGTCGTCTGAGTCCATTTGATCGGTAACGTTAAAGGCTTCATGAAAAGAGTTATATATGTTTTCAAGAGTGACAAGTTTCGTGGGAAGGCCTTCCGGATGAATGGAAACCATAAGGTTTGTTTTAGTTTTTCCTTCGAAACAGACAGACTCAGGCTTGTCATGAAGGTAAGCTAGGTAAAGCCGAACGTCATCATATATAGGACGGTTTCTAAGTCTAGACATTGTGTAACGGGCTTCTGGTGAATCTGAAGTTCGCATTGTTAATTTGACAGTAGGAGGGAGAAGTGGATTGAGGAAATGGGTACTTTAATTGTAGCTTTGGAACATGATGGGTTATTTGTAAGAGAATGCTGAGAAATATTTTCTGAGGTTTGGTAGGCTGCTTTTCTTGACACAGATATATCTGGATTAAGAACGTATGAGAAATTGAAATTGGGATATTTGGTATTGGGATTGCTTCATGATTTCTTGGGAGCAGTTGTATTATTTACTAAGGGAGAGGGTGTATCATTAACTTTGGCAGGAAGTACATTTTTTTTGTTTTGGGATTTAATCCCAATTTTAATTAATTAAAATCTGGCAATATTTATGAAAACTCTATTATCATAGACGATATGAAGCATGGCTGTTCTAGAACTCAATCTGTTAGGTATTATATTTCTAACTATGCATTTTTATAAACTGAATCATATGAACCCTTTTAAATGTTTATTATACCTTAAGCTTTTATAAATATTTAAAAATAAATTTAAAAAAAAAACTTACCATCATAATAAACAATAGCTCCACATAGCTTATCCTTCTTCAACATTGGGAAAAGTTCCAAAGCATCTTTTTTGGATAAATAATATGAGCTTTTAACATTCCTATCACCTGCTACAAAATCGTAAGCTTTGATTCCAACCCAAAAATAGGGAACCTGCCACCATCTATAATATATGTAAATACAAAATGAGTTTTAAAACAAATTCGATGGTATTTTTGAAATTACTGATAAACTGGAAGCATAATTGGAAGTGGATGGGCCAAATGAGGGGCGGATTCAAGCATAGACGCTCTTTCTGCTAAAGCCTCTTTAACCATACGATATTGTTCGTAGTCTAGCTATTTGAAACAATGATTTATTTTATAGAAAATTAACAATGTTCAGAAATAAGCTTGTAAAGTAAAATGTATTAATGTGACTAAAGGTATATACTTACTCCAAGAATAGCTTTCTGCAAATATCTTACACCCCCATGGATTAGTTTTGTTGATCGTGACGAAGTACCACTAGCAAAATCGTCCGCTTCAACAAGTGCAGTTTTCAAACCTCTAGTCACAGAGTCTAGTGCACAGCCGGATCCAGTTGCTCCTCCACCAATAATAAGTACATCATATTCTTCCCCACTTTGTAGTGATTTGATTTGTTCACTACGTGGTGGAAGGGTGCGTTTTCGTTTTGGGGGGCGAACTGCAGCATTTTCAACCTAAAACATAACAAAAGAGGTATAAATATTTGATATTAAAAAAGCGTTGAATATTGGTATATAGTATTCATGTTCTGTAACTCCAATTGAACGCCCAAAAACATAACGCCGAAATTTAAAAATGTCATAAGTCCAAGAAGCCAACCTAAAAATGGAACAAAGCCAAATAGAATGTCAAAATGCCCAAAATATATTTGAAACGTCACATCACTAAAAGGGGAAATTTCATAAGCTGACTGATCTCCATAAAAAACTGGATAATGTATTCCCTATAAGTTTAACAGTCTTTTTTGAAGCCATTTGGATATGACATAAGATGTATCATCCTTGACGTCTTTCCGAGTAAAAAATAGTAAGTTCACATCATGTTGTGTACAAACAAAGTAATTAATATTTTTGTATTTTATTAGGCCTGATCCAAGCTTTTTTGGGCAGAAATTAGTATCGTATAAAATTTTGAAGAGCGAAATCCTCTCATTAAGACAAGAACCACGAAACGTTTTTGTTTCCCGTATGACAAACGTCAACCTGACAATTGTAAATTTCCAACCCCAAAAATTGCTGCCTACAAAAATTTACTGTGTAGAAATTGGAAAGAGATTATATGAAAAGTGTTCTCTTTTGCCCAAAACTAACAAGTTTGTAAGTCTGGAACAGGAATTAACAGAAATTGTTGCCAATTTGTGCCATTTGGCCGACTGTGGATCAGACCTATTGTTTTATTTCAAATAAATAATACTGGAATTTAAAATATCACTCAATGTGACTGCTAAGTGATTCGAAGTATTATAAAGTTATACTGACATGGTACCAGCGCACTATAACAGTCCTCAAGTGGCTTTATCTTTTTCTATGAATGCGTCACCCAGTGTTTTCTAGAGATTAATGCATAAGCTATTTATAATTGGGTGCATTCAAATATCGGTACGATAGCATATCTAGGATAGATTAGTGTCCATTTAAGTTCCTGGACAACCACAAACGGATAGCTTAAATTTGTATGGTTTTGTGCAAATTGTTTTGACATTACTCATGGGATACAAAAGTATACCAAAGTTTTCGGATAGCTTGAGATTTATTTTTTGACAGCAGTTGCTTGTCGTCAGCTGTGTTCCTAAACTGAATTATAACAGCACCAGCCTACCTGGATAGATATGGTTCCACTTTTGAATGCGGTCAATAATTTCTTGTTTTCTTTTTTGGGCAATGTGGCATTAGTTTTGGGCGTTATGGCTTTCATATGAACATGTTATTTTTTCTGTAAAAAAAAATTGATTTGCATAATCAATTTTTGACGGGGAGAAATGTATGAGATTGTTTTTTTTTTAATTTTGACATGGTTACTTCCTCTTTTTAATATGCGACAAATTATCACTCCAGCTGCATGACAGTTTTGCTCACGACTCACAACTTCTACTGTCGAATTCCAAACAACAATTTAAAATCGACTTCAGATCGATTTTTTGTTTTGTTGCAAGAACTTAGTGCATTGTGTGTAAAGTCGACGAAACCTTGCTAAAAGCGCAATATTTGTTTTGAGAGCATAATACTACGTTTCCACAGAACTTTAATCTCTTGTAGATTTACTAATCTCAAAAAGTGTTGCCACCGCTCCAAAAGTAGATTAATTTTGACAGCACTATTCAAAATGCATATAACTTTTCATTTTCTCTTATGATGTAGAAGTGAGACAGGCAACTTCATCTGTGTCAACCGAAGAGAAAAATTCACTTTCCCGATGAATGTGTTCATTTCGATATGGAAATTGGGTAGTTCGATTGAAGATTTATAATAAATCTCATTTTTAAATCTTCATCTGAGAAGATTAAAATTTTTATGGTAAATCCTCAAGTTTTGTAGGAGATTTAGCTAAATCTATTTAAATCTCGGTTTAGTGGTCGTTGGAAACGTGGTATAAAACTGATTTTGTTTAGAAATAATTCGATTGTGTTAAGAAATAAAATACACGACTGGATCCCACGAACTTGCTTTTATGTTCGATCACATCGTATGCAAAAGGTTTCTATTAAGAATCTAAATATATTTTCAAAGTCGTATTTTACTTAAACTTTTATATACAAATTTTTTAAATTCTTATCCTAAACAATAACTTGGTATGACAATTTGAATATTTAATAATATAAACTCAAAAACAAAATTTAAACAAAAATTATCCAACCGTTTTCGAAATATTGAATTTTCAAAAAATTTTTTTTTTTCAAAAGTCCAAAAAAATATTTTTCAAAAATTTTGTATGCTGTATTATTCATAATTTGAAGGGCCTCCTATATAAGAATTTTGATTGAAATCCGTCGAGCCGTGCATGAGAAAGTTCAAAATAAAAAAATGGTTGTATGTCAATGGGTTGTATAACAAAATATTTCTAAGAAAAATTTGCACCAAAATGTAGAGTATACCTAAAATAGTGCACACACTTTTTTTATAAAAATGGTTAGAGCCATTTTCGAGATAATTGAGATGGTAGAAAAATTTTTATGGCAGGTACCGTTAGTTTTGGACCTAAAAAACGATTCAAAAATATATTTTAGGCAATCACCCAAAACGCTTAAATACCAAGTTTGAAGATCTCTTCAGCCGTTGAGGCTTTAGAGCGTCAAACAGACAGACAGCAGAGGAAATTGCGGGGCCCACTTTGTTGGTGTTCTTTATCATCGTAATGTCAAGTTTGACTAAAATCTCGAGTTCGATTTTTCCCAAATGCAAAACTTGCCCTATAGTACCTACCTATATCGCAACTAAAAAAATCGAATGTTTGATTGTTAAGAATTCGACATTAGTTACGAAATTGGTTGATATTTCGTAACAATCAGCGAACTGTTCATAAATTTGATGGATGGCATACATTATGTACACGCAAACATCAGTCGTCAAGCATTAGGTATACATTAGTCAACATATTATTTTCGGTAAGGATTGTGTTCGGTTTTTGCTAGTTTTTGTTTTTTTTTTGCAACTGCAACAGTATAACATCAAAGGTTGTTTTTGTTTGATTCATCAGTAAGCCGACATAAGCAACATTATTACTCAATTTAAAAACATAAGTCACACACTATATGCTGATGATTTGTACATATTATCTAAATGCAATGTGGTCCTCCGCACCGAAAGCATACTCGTTCAAGTTCTTGAAAACATCAGGGAGCCAAAATTTCTCTCAATAAAAGTAAACATGTTTGTAGAAAAATAAAATGTTCTAAGCCCGTTATCAGACTAAGTAATATTGTAATACCTTCTGTTAATAATTTAAGTATTTTAGGAATTGAATTTGACAATAAGCTTAATTTTAAGACCCACTATTTAACTTTAAAAAAATAAACTCCTCGCTACCAGGCTCAATATTATAAAATATCTAGCATCCAAAAATAGTCGTATACATATAAACACTCTTATTAATGTAACAAAAGCAATAATTTTGTCAAAAATAGATTACGGCCTTGCCATATACGGTTATTGTTCAAAATTGATACGTAAAATTCTTCATCCAATATACCACTCTGCAATTAGATGCAGTCTTAAAGCATTCAAAACTAGTCTAATAAAGAACCTACTTGCTGAAGGAAGCTTTTCATCCATCGAAGACAGAAAAAACCAGCTAAAATCTCGACTTCTATCAAAAATATTCGATTCTTCCAGATCTCCAATACACGATGATGCAGCCAAAATCTTAAACAGAAAAAAAACTCCTAAAGTTCCATCTTCTCTTTAAAACGCCTTGAAATTTGCCAAAGACATCAGCCTAAATCCAGTTCTGAATACGATAACTCTAGAAAAGCACCCTCCATGGCTTTTACCTCCTGAATCAATTAATGCCAACCTAACCAAATTTAAAAAAGATTACACCATAAAAGAAGCATATCTGCAAATGTTCAACGAAATTATGAACACATTTCCCAAAATAACCTGGGATATACTTTTTACTGATGGTTCAAAAAATGAAAACAACGCTGGATACGCTGTAGTCAACTCAAATGTCACCCTCGTCCTTGCTGAAAAGGTTCCAAGTTACCTTTCAATTTTTACCATCGAAGCTCTAGCTGTACTAAAAGCTACGGAAAAAGCCTACAAAAACAAAAGAAAAACAGTTATATGTACCATAAGCCTTTTAATAATAACAGCAATTCAAAATATAAATAACCATTCACCTTACATTAAGCAAATTCGTGAAAATATTATAAGACTAGAAAATAATTTAAGACTAGTCTGGATACCGGGCCATATTGGCATACAAGGCAACGAATTTGCAGATCGGGAAGCCAATTCTATATCCACGGACACCAACACAATCACTTCAAATTACCAACCCTTACAAAAAGATCTCCTCAAACTGATCAATTCTTACTGGACACAACATAAAGAAGAACAGTGGAAACAATACAACGACCACTACTCCTATATAAATCCAAAACCATATCCCGCTATTTACCCTTTAAACACAACAACAACATCCATCACAAACTTTTTAAGACTACGAATCGGACACACCAAGCTGACACATTGTTACCTGCTTAATAAAGAACCTTTACCAATTCTGCAATCTCAACCTTAATATATTTATAAAACATCTAACCGTGCGTCGTCGACTGTAATTATGTTAAAAAAATATCAAACGAATTATTTAAAAAAGACTTTTTTACCCTTCTCACAGTTCCCTCAGAAAAAAACATAAAAAATTTTAATATAGTAATAACAAAATTAAATCTCGAGAATAGTTTATAAAAGATTTAACTATATTCGAAGAAAACGCAAACAATATTTACATATTATTTTTGTTTTTGTGGACTGTGTGGATTAAAGTCAATTGAAATATTTTGTGACCTATAGTCCAAAATGCGTTTCGCCCGGGCACGATAGTTGGGCTCATCAGTTAGATGCTATCGTACCTTTCTAAGACGCAATATTTTTGATTGATATGTCTACCGACTCTAATAGAATTTGCAGCATTTTTGAAAATGCTATAAAAAAAAACTACTGAATATTTTCTCAAATTTCTTTTTTTATTTGAAAGTACAATCCTTCCGGTTAATAATAGAAAATAATTTCATTCAAATGGCTGCCTCGGCTGGCCATGCAGTAGCCTACACGATCGGTCTAATTTGTAAGCACAATATCGATTGTGTGCAGCAGTATTTCACCAATGGCTTCACGAATATTGTCCTTTAAAGCGTCAATTGTCTCTGGCTTGTCGGCGTAACACTTATCTTTTACGGCACCCCACAAATAATAGTCCAACGGTGTCAAATCGCAGCTCCGAAGTGGCCGAACGACATCAGCTCTGCGGCTGATAATGCGATCTTCAAAAACAGGGCGCAAAATATCGAGTGTAGCTTCGGCTGTGTGGCACGTAGCGCCGCGCCGTCCTGTTGAAACCAAATATTGCCAGTACCATCCTCTTCAATTTTTGTGAACAAAAATTCGTTCAACATGGCCCGATAACGATCGCCATTGACTGTAACGGACACTCCTTGCTCATTTTCGAAGAAAAATGGCCCAATTATGCCTCTGGACCAAAATCCGCACCAAACAGTGACTCGTTTTGGGTGTATCGGCTTTTCAATATATGCGTGGGGGTTTTCTGTGCCCCAAATGCGACAATTTTGCTTGTGTACATACCCAACAAGATCAAAATGAGCATCATCTGAAAAGATAATTTTTTTTTGGCAAAATCGGCATCTTCTCTAAGTCGATCGCACGCCCACTTAGCGAAGCGAAAACGCATTGGATGGTCTTCAACTGGGCTTCAACTCCTGAACCAATTGGACTTTGTATGGCGTCATACCAAGGTCTTTATGCAATATTCGTCTCAATGATGTCTCCGAAATGTTCAATTGTTGAGAACGACGGTGAATTGATGTTGATGGCGCTTCACGCACACTTTCTGCCACAGCAGCAATATTCTCGGCTGAACGAACTGTTTTTGGCATTTCACGCTTTGGTTTATCGATGAGGATGCCAGTTTCTTTCAATTTTTTCACAAGATAACGAACATACGGAGCTGACGGTGGTTCTCTTCTTCCAAAATCCGTACGCAATTTTCGCACACATTCTGCAACATTACCATGATTTTCAAAGTAATGTCGCAATATTTCCCAGCGTTGTTCAAGCGTATACACAACCATATTCGTTCAGCGGAAGGATAAAACTAATTATCTGTCAAATCAGACATGAGCTAAGTGTTACCATTCACGAAATAAGCACTAGTTGAAAAAAAAAACGTTAGATGGCGGACCCTTTATATACTGCAAACTATATTTCCCTAGGGGAATTTAATGCCCGTGGTCACTGGCCAGACCACGGGCATAAAATCAATACATATTTCTAGGTGCATGAATTTAACCAAATTCCCCTAGAAAAATATAATTTGCAGTATATATATGCTGCAAATTCTATTAGAGTCGGTAGACATCGATCAAAAATATTGCGTCTTAGAAAGGGGTACGATAGCATCTAACTGATGAGCCCAACTATCGTGCCCGGGCGAAACGCATTTTGGACTATAGGTCACAAAATATTTCAATTAAAAGATTTAACCTCATTTCCGACTGCCGCTTAATCGACATTCCTAAATTTTATTTTATTTAGAGCCTTAAGCCCTGATAGCTATAGTGCTGTTTATTAATATTATACTGTGCATTTATGTAAAGTTTAATAAATTGTAATAATAACAATAATATTAATAAATAGATTTGACGACTGAATGCAATTAATTTGATTAATTATTTAACAAAAACAAAACTCGTAATAGAAAACTCAACTTTTCACTTAAATATTATAACATGAGCACGACTCTCAGCAAGGGCCGATAATGCTTTAAACACATACATAATATATAATATTAAAGATCATAATTATACCAATACATACATAAATATTTATTAACAAAAAAAATTACCGTGATCAATGGGCTCCTTTTTTCAAGCGCATAAATAGATAAAGCTGCTCCTATGCATGCTCCTAATGTAGTAACACCCGCTTGACATAATCTGGAAACCATCTTCTACAATCTGCTCCAAGGTGGTTATAAAAATACAAAAACATAAAATAAAATACAATACTTTATCAAAAACAATGTTTCCATAATTTACTATCTTATAATATCTTATAAACTAATAAGTACCTACTTGCGTTATACGAAATAGCAAATTTAATTTATCTTTTAAGAAAATCTCGTTTTTTTTTTATATTAGTACGATATTTTGTGTAGGTAGGTAAATATTCCATTCAGCTTTGTATCTGTTAATGACTCAATTGTTATTACTGACCTACAACTAATGAAAACTTTCTACGTTATAAAGATCGAAAATACAAACCTATTTCGTTGAACTTAGATTCTAATTCTTTTTATTTCAAAAATGTTTATCAGTAAGCAGTGAGTATTCTACAGTCTTAAAAATATAACAAAATAAATTACTATTTGCAAATAATAATCTTTATTTCGAAATTCATTGATCGATCGCAGAAATTTTCTGGATTACTTTACTTGTGTAGAATATTATCTATCGTGATTGTTGGCACTGAACTTGTTAATGTCATGAGTGAATGAAACTTATACATAAGATGACACGTGATAGTTGATATCAAATATTATTGCGTAATTTCTTACACAAACATTCCTATCTATTTTGCTTATTGTGCGGATCGTCTTATTCAATATACTTTAATGATTCGTTTTAAACCTGAATATTTTTGCTGCTAGGTAGACCCTGCTATTTTATCACTTTACTTCCAGCTTGCCCTCCAAAATACAACCGTTTTATTAATGTGAACTTTGATTCCTTAAACTAATAGATAACAGAATGCGGAAGATACGAGTAGATTGATTTTACTTAACACACAGTATTAAGCACCCACAGTAATGCACACACAAGGTTTGCATGGATAAGATAATTGGGCATCCCTCAACTCAAACAAAATTTGGGTACCTTCGATACATGCAACCAATGCCAGACACTAATGTCCTTTTCGATTGGTAATCCAGAAGAACTCTCCGATCCAGGATTCCAATCGAACAAGTAAAGACTAGATTCTAGATTCTGAAATTTTATGTGAGGAGTGTATTTGTAAGACGGAAAATGTCAAACGCATATTTGTGATTATTTTATTTTGGAAGCATGGCTGACAGAAATGTAGATGATTTCGAAGTTATTTCTTATGAAAATGCGAAATCACAGTTATTGAAGGGAAAATTTGTCTTCGGAACAGATATCCATAGTTTTAACTCTCTAAAAATTGAAATTGAAACCACAAAATTTCAGATAAACCAAAACAAAACAATGACATGAATAAATTAATTTGAATTTGACATTTAGTGGGTGTGAGTGTGTGCGTGCTTCTGGTTTCGATTCTGACTTCAAATCCAGAAGGAAATTTCTCTTCTATCCAGGAGAAGAACTGTCATTTGATACCAATCGAACAGTTTCAGAAGCATTCGGAAGCCTTCCGGACGACCAATCGAAAAGGCCATAAGTGTGGCTGCCATCTGGTCTGGCAGTGTTTATTTAAATTTTGTTTTCAAAGGCGGGTGGGTATAATGAACTGCCCGGCCATTTAAAAAAAAATAAAAATTGCATAAGAAACCTTAATCCACAATAAAACAAAGGCTTCAGATCTCATGTGACTTTGACAGTTTATTCGTTGCCAAAACTTGCCACAGGAACAAAGCTAGATATAACGGGTTCTTTTAGACGTGTGGTTTTCAAGAAGAAATAAACCGCATATAATTTAATGTTATTGCCAATAACTTAGCTTTATTATAAAGATAAAGGTTTGCAATTATGTTTTAAAAATAATTTCGGGCAAGTGGCCGCCTCGTCTGGCTCAAATAAATGCCGTATGTCAGCAATAACGCGCCGAATATTCTCTTCCAAGGCGTCAATCGTCTCAGGCTTATTATTAATATTTTGTATATATAAAAATAGTTAAGCGGTGTTAAATCGCACGATCTTGAAGGCCACGCCACAGGCTCACGATGAAAGATAATGCGCTCACCAACAGTTTCCTTCAATAAATTGATTGTTTCGTTGGCTGTATGGCATATAGCGCCGTCAATTCAAGCACGAAAAGTCATTAATAATGGCTCCCATGGGAGCGTATCGGAATCCCGCTTTTTATAATCCCGTTTTTTTAAAATCCCAAAAAAAAATTTAAAATCGCGTCTACTAAAATACTGTGTTGGTTTTTAAATCCTGTCTTCTAAGATCCCGCTCGATCAAAATCCCGATTTATTATAATCCCGCTTTTAAAAATCTTGACTTGTACTACGTTTCCACCGACCACTAAACCGAGATTTAAGTATATTTAGCTAAATCTCCTACAAATCTTGAGGATTTATCATACAATTTTAATCTTCTCAGATAAAGATTTAAAATAAATCTCATTTAAATCTTGAATCGAACTACCCTATTTCCATATCGAAATGAACACATTCATCGGGAAAGTGAATTTTTCTCTTCGGTTGACACAGATGAAGTTGCCTCTCTCACTTCTGCATCATAAGAGAAAATAAAACGATATATGCATTTTGAATAGTGCTACCAAAATAAATCTACTTCTGGAGCTGTGGAAACACTTTTTGAGATTAGTAAATCTACAAGAGATTAAAGTTCGGTGGAAACGTAGTATTACCCCGCTTAATCCCGGCAAGCTCGTTTTGTATTTTGATAAATGTTACACAAAAACTTTGCATACACCCAAACTCGACCCTACCCAAATCCTATAATTAGCTATTAAAACAATAATGAAAAATAGACAACAAAATGAGTGAAATAGGTTTTTTGCTTCGTATTGGTCATAGTCAATTACATTATAGTCCAGGAAAATTAGACAAAAAAAATTATGAAACTTATAATAATTTGTTATATTTTGTTCAATAACTCCCAAAAATTTTATTTTTCTCAAAATTTTCTAGGAACAACTTATAGATATTAAAATTATCTACAAAATGACATATCAATGACAGAAGTCATTTCAATTCGTTCTTAAGTTTTAGCGTACCAAAGTTTAATTATAAAATAAAAGAAATATCAAAATAGATATATAGATTAAATTCATTCGTTAAAGCAACCAGACTTAATATAGCTCCCATTTTAACGAGCAATTAGAATTTGGTACGCTATAACTTTAGAACGAATTGACATACAGAAGTCGTTAATATGTCATTTTGTAGATAAGTTTGTTGTCTTAAATCTGCTCTTAGAGTTTTTTTTCAGAAAAAATAAAAATTTTGGGAGTTATTAAGCAAAATAAAAAAAATTGAATTTTTAAGATGGAACTTCCGGTTCCACACTTAAAATTTGTTTTTTTTTCATAGAATATGTTTTTGCAAACATAAATAAAAACAAAAAAATCCCCACTCAAAAACATAAATTTTTTACATTTTTTTGAATTAATGTACTACACCCCATTTTTCGCCAAATCTATCAATTGTACGATGAAAAGTATCTTAATCTTTTTTGTGTAGAATAACATTAGCTACAATGCGTACCTTCAACTTTTTTGAAAAGAAAATATAGTTTTCGAGTAATTTGGAAAAAAGCTGAATTTTCCCCCTTCCCCCCTAAAAATTTTTGCAACCACCAAATTTAGGGTACTTTTTAGGAAACGCTTAGGACATAAAAATGTAGATCTCCACCAAAATTCAGCTTTGTCGGAATTTTTTTCGAAGTATATGTATAATTTTCCTAGACTATTAATATATCTACAAATTACAGATTATTTTTTTTCTCCTTTAACACAATATTATAAGGTTAGTTCATACTTTATTTTGATATTTTGTTGAATTTTCTTTTATTTTAATTTTCTTTTCCGATTTTGCAATCAAAACTATTTGTTTTATTTTAAAAAATCGGGCGATTTTTTAAAATAAAACATCTAGTTTTGATTGCAAAAGTGGGATAATAAGAAACGGGATTATAAGGGACGGGATTATAAAAGGCGGAATTTTAAAAAACGGAATTATAAAAACCGGGATATCGAACCTAACCCGTTCCCCATTGAGTGTAACATTTTGGCCGGCTTCATTTTTGAAGAAATATGGACAAATGATTCTCTCTGCTCATAGAGCACACCAAACAGTGACTTTTTGAGGATGTAACGGGCGGCGTCTCAACAATGGCTTGTGTTGTGAATTATGATCATTCCAAATACGACAATTTTGCTTATTAACGTACCCATTTAACCAAGTGAGCTTCATCGCTTTATTATTGAGCATAAATCAAGTGACAGCTGTCAAAAAGACCAACTCCGAAAAAAGTATTGCCAGATTGAAAAACGCACATCTAAAAGAACACACGTTACTTCGGGAGAGTTCATGGCAAATCCAGGTCTGAAAAAACACAGAATTTGTTTACCAGGGTGAGTTTAGGTTTTTCAAAAAAAAAAAAACACCTTACGGTGACCCTAGGTTGACTAGAGACGAAAAAATTATTTAGTGTTCGATGTAATATCGCAGAAAATATTGAATTGATTTACGAAAATATTTTTAGTGTCTGAAACCTTTCGCTCGGTTTCCTGAAATATGTGGGAGTGATTTCGTAAGAGAACATGAAAATGTGGGTTCCACAAGTCCGTCTATCTGCCAGTCTATAGGTCAAACTACAGTCTAAGCGGTTGAAGTGATTTTCTTCAAACTTGGTACTTAAGCGTCTAAATGATTGGCCTAATTCTTTTTACATTTTTCAGTCCCAAAAATAACCGTTACCTGCCGTACAATTTGTTGTCCTAAAAATAGTAAATCTTAATTATATCGAAAACGGCTGTAACGATTTTGATGAAAGAAATTCATTACACTATTATAGATGCAGTCTACACTTTGGTCTAGAAAAATGTTTACATACAATTTTACTAACGGTACCCACCATATATAGAACGGTTTTGTTAATTTTCGACTTTCTCATAAACTTTTGTTCAAAATAATAATGCATACCTACCAAAATATTCGAAAAATATTTTTAATTTTTTGAAAATTAAATATTTCGAAAACGGGTGGGTTATTTCTTATGAGGACGAGTCTAGAGAAATGCCAATTTACAACAATTGTTCGCCGATAAAAGTGATCCACGCGCTTTGCGCGGTTGGGGAATTCGCTGTAGCATAAATTCTCCATTTTTGTCACACTGTTGGCATGACTTGAGACACGTCCTTTTTATAATGATAGAAAATCTTACCAAGAATTGTGCTAAGTAACTTTGTCATTCTTCAAGATATTAGGAAAATTTAAAAAAGAAAAAGGATGCTGATGTTCAGGAAATTACTTTCATTGATATTTTTAATTTCCATACAAAATAAAATACACGACTGTATCACGGGTACTTGCTCTTATGTTCGATCACATCGTATACACAAGTTTGTAGAAACGGCTAAATTCATTTTTAAAGTCGTTTCTTACTTCTTTTTTTATTATTATAAACAAAGATTCTTTAATTTTTTTCTAAAATAAAAATATTGGCATGGCATTTATTGGTATGCCATTTATAAGTATTGGACAATATAAATTTAAAAACATAATTTCAAAAAAAAAATGTCCAACCGTAATTTACAAAAAAAAAATATTTTTTTTTTTGAAAAATCCAAAAAAAAATAACACAAAACATGAAGTAGAAAAAATTTTATTTCAAATACCGTTATTCTTGGTGCTTAAAAAGATTCAAAAATCTATTTAACACAGTCACCTAAAACGCTTAACGTTGTTTAGGCTGTAAATCGACCTACAGACAGACGGAACTGTGGGACCCACTTTTTTTTGTTCTCCATCATCGTAATGTCATGTTTGATTAAAATCTCGAGTTCGATTTTTTAGTCGAATGCAAAACTTGTCCTATAGTACCTTACATATCTCAAGTTATTCAGCTGTTTACACTTTTTTCTTAAGCTGTGAATATAAAAATTATTAAAATCTTTTTTTTTTTTTTTTAATTTAACTATATGCCTGTAAGACCTAAGGTCTTTTTTTAAATGCAACCTGAATTGCACGGCACTAGTTAGAAGAAAGAGAATGATAAGAAAGAATTTTTTTGTTGGCGCAGTGGATTTGAGAACCAGGTATTGACTGTATCATTTTAACCCATGGGTGGCATCCAATTAAATTGGAGGCATAGAAAAGAATGCGCATAGCGTATGGATCGAACCCACACGTCTAAGTTACAAACAAAGTGGAGCGAAGAGTGAGCAAAGAGCAAACAGGAGAAATCAAACACGTGTAGTGAAATGATAGCCCCACATATAAGCCATACTATGGGGTTTTCGTTTGGTAAATTTATATTTTGATCTATAAATAGATTTTTTGCGTAACGATTCGAATACGTTTCAGATATTTTTTTATTTGCTATGGTATTGATGCATATTTGTGTCTGTGTATGGGTATCAGCTGTTATGTCAAACTGATGGCTGTTAATATAATGCATAGTGGTGTTAGTAAAAGAGGGGTAGATCTGCCGAAAAATCCAGATCTTCAAAATTGATTTAAAATCAAAAAATAAAGTCGAATTTTCTTTGCTTCGTTGGCTGGTTATAATTTTCACGAAAATACTGCTCTTGTAACTAATATGTCCAGTGCAGTTATGGTGTTATAAAAACAGGGTGCCCCTTAATTCGTGAAAAATAATTTAGGGCATAATTCTTGGGTAAATTCTAAGAAAAAAAGACCTTCTACTCTAATGGCATATCTCAAACTTATAAAATTATTTATCAGGGACTTAAGAAAAGGCTATATTCAATTTTTATATTATTTATTAGGAACTAAAGAAAGGGTTTACCTGTGTCAACTATACTTGGAAATAAGCACTTACTTGATTTTTTTTTGGTGGAACTAACATTATGTTAAAGCCCATTTTTCTCGAAAATGGTTCTAATGATTTTGATTTTACAAAATCGGAGTATTTTTTCGGTATGAAGTATTATATGGTTGGAAAACAAATTACCAATAATAGTTAAGAACGGTAAGTTCCATAGGACCTATTTTTTTAATTTCTACTATCTGGAAAACGGCTTAGGTGATTCTTTCGAAATTTTCCACATATTATATATAGGTTTAGGTATGTCAACTTGTGATGCATACCAATATTTTTAATTACCTAATAGATATTTGTTTGTATTTTTAAAAGCATGTTTTAAAACTTTTTTATATCAAAGCATATTATTTTTTGTTTCAAATTATAAGTATACATAATATGCTTTATTTCCAGAAACCGCTCCAAAGATTTTAATAATATTATTCTTATAAAGTGAAATTCATCTTTATCAGTTTTTTGCTAAAGCTGAACTCGGAAACCAGACCTACAATTAAAAAAAATCTTTTGGTTTTGAAATGTTGTTTGCAAGTGGCTTGAGGGTTAAATATTTGTTTGCGAAACTTAGCTGTTTGTAGGGTGATATGGGCTAAGCGTAAAAAAACAATACTTGTGAAAGTAAAAATTTCGGGACTCTGAAAGTTTACACATCAAACATGATTTTCTTTGTAACCTTAACATGTGCCAATGATAAAAGATGGCAGTTAAGTGTAAAATCGTTTCAACTCTTATAGCTGGCACATGAAAAGTTGGGACCCACCAAATTTTTGTTTTACTTTCATGCATATATCACCTTACGCGAAAGCAAGTTAGCAAGTTAGTTTTTACGTTCGCAAAAGTAGCCACTGGCGCTGGGGAATTCTTGCAGATGTAAGCTCGGTTAATAGGCTGATTTCAATATTCTCAACAAACTATTTATTTCTAACATGGTGCCAAACACACGCGACTTTACGCTGAAATGCAAGGAATATTGCATGAATTCACCGGTGCCTGTAACCGTGAAAATACAAGATTTCGCGATTTTATGTGTTTACACACGAAAATAAATTTTCCTTGCAAACTTGAAAAAAATTGATAGTTCAGTGCGAAACCTTAGCAACCTTTTTGCTTTCATGAAAATAGTCCTGGCGATGGTCAATTCATGTATGTGTATAAGCACCGCATAAATTACAGAAAAGGAACCACGTCTAATGTCGGATTTCTTTCATCGACATCTTCGGATGCTGGGGCCCTGTTAGCGTGGAACTCAAAATGTCGGGTCTTTAAAAGTTTAAAGTAAGACCGCACTAATGCGACACTCTCCGACACTATGCATACTTTTTTTTAAGCCGCACTTGAATGGTAGCCTTTTTCGTCTTCGCTATCATCGTAATGTCATGTTTGATTATTATCTCAATTTTTTTTTAAAGAATGCATAACTTGCCTTATATTGTACTAACTATTATCGCATGTAAAAAAAACGAAAGCGAAGGGTCTCAAAATGAAGAATAGTTCGTTTGTAAACAAAAATACAAATAATAAATCTTCTTTGTTAAATTTAATAAGAAAACGTATCCTGGTTAAATATACGACAAAATAAATGATAAATCCTTTTCCTTACAAATTTTGTTTCTTAATTTTTTATTTCATTTGAAAGTTATGGCATTAAAAGACTTTTGTCTCGGGTGCCCGGGCAACACCGGAAACTTTCTGCTAGTTTGGAAATAAAATCCATAACAACTGCGGAAGTAAGCAAAACAAAAACCATGGAAACAGCAATATGTAAACAAAACGAAATATAAATTTGGAAATTATATTTTAAAATCAGGATAAATTTAATAGGTAAATGCAAATATTTGTGTATTAAGCATATAAAACATAACTTATACATATATTAAATTGAATAGCCTATAAGCTTGCCAAATGACATCAGAAGATGATACAATCATTTTTATGGCGTGTCAAATGGTAAGTCGTCAGTTTATCTGTCATATATAGACAAACTGACATCGAAACAAAATTACACTTTTATATATGTATTAGTAAAGAGTAGAGATTCACCTCTTCTCTTCGAACAAAAAATTGTTCGTTTGTACCAATTTTATATGGGATCTTATATTATTTCACCACAAATGACATGGCTTAAATAAAATCATAAGAAAAAATATTAAAATCTTCATTTTGCACACACAAATTAAAAATACATAATTGTTTGTCAACCAACAAACCTTTCCTTTGTTGCTTGTGAAACTTGACATTGAAATGTGCTTCCTCCAGAAATTCATGCAAACATTTCACAAAACCACACATTTTATAATTAGAACACTTTTTTTTTTATTTGGCACATCACAATTCACAAGGCGCCAATAGCACTTATACCGGCTCTGTCTACTATGATTTCAACAGATTGATATGTAGGAGAACCATTCGAAATATACGCACAAGTAGGTATAACTTACCTAGGTATACAGAATTTGTATAACAGAAAAAAAAACAAAAGACAATACAAAATACACCATACGGCCTATACCAACAAAATTTCTAAATTTGGATTTGACATTCAAATACATATATATATAATATATCACTATCAAAAATCGTGCAACACTTCCTCCTCTGCTGGTATTATTGAAACAGATTTATCACCGAAGTCACTTTAATTTTATCATGTACAAATAATAATTCGCTTTTGAACATAATGACGACTTGAAAGCCCTGTTGGTTGAGACTATCAAATTAGCCAACAAAAAAAAATAAAGATCACATTAATTATATAATCCGTTAATGAAAATGTGTTAAAATATAAAAAAAAAATCACGAGCAAAAATGTGATTTATCTAGGAATTATACATACATCTCCTAGGAGGGAAATAGGGTCAGTGAACCACAACTTATCGTTAAACTATTTTTGGGTATTGATAATGAAAATGACCGTATCACGCCAATGTAAAAATTTATCATAAAGACGCGTATGCCTTAAAATTACTTATAAACGCAATAAAACCCGATATATCTAGTTAGGTATATGCAATGCATAAATGTAATTGCTTACTTTGGCTGCGATAAAGTTTTGTAAACTGCACATGCGAAGTCAAAAAGAAGACTGGCGGTGTTCAGCAGTTTAGTTTCAGATGAAATCAACATTCTATAATTCTATACATACGGTACATACATATGTATATACAGAATGATTTTTTTTCACAAACATTCGCAACCGCAATATGTACGTTTGAAGGTGATGTAACCTTACATTAATTGTTAGTCTAATAAGTGTTAGATTGTGTCATGTATAGTTCTGCTGTGTTTGTGACTAAGAACGGAATGTGATAATGAAGAAATAATTGCCCCATTCATAGCTATGTATGAAATTTTATTTATACAAATTCAAATTATGAAATTCTAAGATCGGGAATAATTTGCTAAAATTTTTTGCCATAAACAAATAGTGATGTCGTTCCGTTAATGGTGATTAGGTGGTATGGTAAGGTGTGGTGAGACCAAACAGATGTTCGAAATTGAAATTGAAATGGTTTGTGGTACCTAAGTGGAAAGAAACACATACAACACAATGATGCCAAACTATTAGACTTATATTAGTTTTAGTACGCATTTAAAGAATCGTAGAATGTAGAAGAGGGCATTTGGGCGCTAGTCATAGGAATTAAATTCATCATGCTCACGGAAATAACGCCAGGGGAAATTGAGAATTTTTTGTGGATCAATTGATTTGGAAAATTAGCCAGAAATATTGGAAATTATGCCAGATAGGTGTGAAAAATGAGCCTAAAAGCAAAATGGAAATTAAGCTAGAAAATTTTCAAATGTAAATAATAATTTTAAAAAAGCTCGGTGGCATACTACCCCATGTTTGGAAAAATATAGGATTTGGCGTGGGTACAAATTTGGGTCTATGCAAATTTTTTTTGGAACTTTTTAAAAAGAGATCTTCATATCAAAAAAAATCCATATACCCAAACTTGTACCGAAACCAAATCCTATGTTGGGCCAAGCAGGGGTTGCTTTGTGTACGCTACCATTGCAAAAAACACTTCACACAAGTCCGAATTTTTTGTATGGTTTTATTTCCAATTTTCCAGATTTTTTTTTGGAAAAAAGGCCAGAAATCTGAGAAAGATTATCAGAAAACTTTGACTTTTTTTCCTAGCAAAAAAGACCAGAATTTTTTGGAGCTTTTTCCAAAAAACATTCTGGCGCAATTTCCTCTGACGGCAGCCGTTATTGGCAATATGTATCGAAATGCGCAAGTATTTGACTCAGCCATCAATGTATTGGACATATCATATCTCTGCTTGTATATAACAAACTCAAGGAAGGAAAAGGTATAGCTAAAATGCTACGAAAGTATATCTCTATCAGACAACACAGTTGTTATAACGACTACGAAGGTGGACGGTTGATTTTAATAAAAAGTAGTTTTCATGTATTTTCCACTATAAAAACGTTGTCGTTTTATTTCACAGAAGGTGAAGTTACTTTATTTTTCAGGAACGAAATACAGTCCATTTGCTGCCCGTGTTCAAGGATGTAAGTATATTTAATCGAGGTACGATACGGAATCAATTGAAATTACTTTCACTGAAAACTGTACTTACTCCATATAAAAATCTACTTGGAGGTTATAGTTCATCACTTAAAAGAAATAGTGACAGATGTGAACAGACAGAGTAAATAATCTAAAACATTTCAAAAGATAATAGAGAAATGCGAAGAGTTAAATAATAAACTCAGATATATGTACTGGTTGCTCGGGAAACACTCTAAGCTCAGTATCGAAAACAAGCTAATTTTGTACAGGCAGGTGCTAAAGCCTGTCTGGACTTACGGTATACACTGGGGTTGTTCGCGAGATTCTAATTTAAATACCTTACAAACATTTGAAAATAAACTCCTAAGATCATTTGTAAGCGCACCTTGGTACATTAGAATCGAAGATCTACACAGAGATCTCGGGATTCCCACGGTTCGCGATGAAATAAAAAATTTTGCCCAAAATCATAGAAAACGGCTATTACAACACTGCAATAGTACTATAATCGAAATTATCGATGAGACGAATTTAGTACGCCGCCTGCGAAGGACATAGCCTTCCGATCTGGTGCACTAAACGAGAATCTGCTTTAAAATCGCGGTATAAGCAAGAACTATCACCGGATAGTTACCTACAACACGTTAATTAAATTCGTTAAAAATAAATTGCTAGATAAATTTCAACTTAGTTGCAATCGGGAGGAGGAGGTGTTTTTAATGCAGTAAGAATCTCACACTCCTATGAGCACGCGTTTTTCGGTCCTTATAGAGCCTTTTGAAGGTTTTACACCTACCCACGGGAAAAAAATGTTTGATTATTAGATTTTTTTTTTACGAATGCATAAGTGCCTTATAGTACTTATAATCGCAAGTAAAATTGTATGGCAAGTACCGTTATTTTTGGGGCTAAAGAAACGATTCAAAAATCTGTTTGAGACAATCACTTAAGCCGCTTAGCAAGTTAGAAGAAAATCACTCCAGCCGCTTAGGCTACGCGTAAAGTGGTGCGACAAAGCGATATGAGAAACGATGCGACAAGGAAATTATGAAATAAAATACAACATAAGCACTGAAATTAAATAGTTTGATTTTTTTCTTGACGTTTAAGTCAAAACAAACAATTCTCGCACAAACTAGCTTGAAAAGTGGTCAGAAGAGTTTGTGAGCGAGATGCTTGCGATAGGTATGTGAGAAACTCGCAACACCTGCATCAAATATCGCTTCACTGTGCCTCGCATCGCTTTGTCGCACCACTTTACGCGCAGCCTTAGGGTGTGGATCGTTTTACAGACAGACAGACGAAATTATGGGACCACATTTGTTGGAATTGTCTATCATCGCAATGTCAAGTTTGATTAAAATCTCGAGTTTGATTTTTTTTTTTCAAATGCAAAACTTGATCAATAGTATCCACCTACATATATTATATCGCAAGTAAAAAGTACGTATACGCAGCAGTGTACTTTTGTTTTATTAACTTCTTGATAAATTACACTTTTGAATATAAATGTATATTTGTAGTAATATATTTGTATTTAAACTCTAAAATATATCCAAGAAGATACAAGTTTGGGCCGACATCCAGAGTGGTGGGGATAGGTTTTTGTCCACAAAGATAAAAGCATGCAACGTATATGAAGTTTGGCGGTAGTAAAAGGAAAACGAGGCCAAAAACGAAGAAAAAATTGTTTTTTATTTTTTTTGTTTTCTGTTTGGCAATAGGGATTTTGATCCGGAATAGCGGATTTTTCTTGGCAAAAAGAACGCAAATCATTTTGTTTGTGGGTCGAACTCGAAATTTGATTTTCTTTGGAGTTGCTTATTTTGTGTCAAAATAACATATTACATATAAACTTTGTATATGAAACCTATAGTACTACTACGAGGCTGAATTTTTTAGCTAGTAGTTCCGTCGATGAGGGCGCTAGTTTCTCTTTTCTTGATATTGAATTGTTTATATGGAAGAAGTAAATGTAGAGGCAAATACGAAAAAAAGCAAGGGAGACGGTCAAAACTTATTAGTTCTGACAACAATATAGAGAGTAAGGGAGAAAACCGAATAAGCTGTTTTTGCCATGACAACCTTCAAAATATGGTGGGTATAAATAAATTACATCAAGGCTATTGGCGTACACATGAATTTGAAGTAAGAATGTATATGTTATTATAGAATTTATTTTAAATTTTTCTTTCAAATTTTAGATATTTGGTGGATTTTAGGATTTTGAATTGTAGCAACGTTGCTACTTTTCAATTTTCCTTTGCAAAAATAGCAAAGCAATGTTGAGATATTTCAATATGTGTTGTTTAGGTAGGTACATGTGTACCCAGATACCCAGCTACATACAATATGTATGTACATAGGTACTTTTTGTTCTTTTTCAAATATAATATCTATTGAGAATAATTTAATTTTTTCTCCAGACAGTTTTATTAGGAAATAAAGTAGGTATACCTAGGTAGTATTTTTTAAATTTTTTTTTTTGACTAGTGGTATTATATGTATATGTAGGTACTATATTACAAGTTATGAATTCGAAAAAAATCGAACTCGAGATTTTGATCAAACTTGACATTACGATGATAGCAAAGGCGAAAAAATGGGTCCGCAATTCCGTCTTTCTGTCTGTCTGTCCTCGAGTTTACACCCCAAACGTTTTTTCATAAACATGTTCCCAGTTTTTTTCCAAAAATCTTATTTTTCTCAAACACGGCTCCAACGATTTTTATAAAAAAAAATGAGTTCATTAATGAAGGGTACCTTTCAATAATTTGTTTTTTGAAAAACAATTGTTTTTTTCGGACCATTTTTTTGGTTTTCGATTTTCTCGGAAACGGTTAATCTGATTTTTTTTTGATTTTTTTACGCAGAAGCTACTAGAACGTTTAAACACTATTGTATACCAAAATATTTCAAGAAAAAATTTTTTGAAATTAATTTTTTTTGAAAATTCAAAATTTCGGAAACGACTTAACAGATTTTTTCGAAACTTCGTATTTAGTAGTTTTTTGACATTATCTTGAATAGTTGAAAAAAACTATTTTTCAAAATAAACAACAACGGTACCTCCAATTCAAATGTTAAAAACCGTTAAGAAAAAAATTTATTTCTCAAAATGGCTCCTAGAAGTAAAAAAAACTGTTTTTAAATTTTATTTTATTTTTTGGATTTTGAAAAAAAAACTTGCAAAATTAAATATTTTGAAGACTTTTTTAAATAATATTTTAAAATGCATATATAAGTACATACATATATGTACATATATTGTTGAATACTCATTTAAAAAAAAATAAGTAAAAAACGACTTAAAAAAAAATATATAATACCTATTAATAAAAAATTTTCAGTTGAAAATTCGTCAACTCGATTTTTTACGAAATTACTTATCAAATCTGAATTTTCAAAAAAAATTATTTTTTTTTTTCAAAATCCAAAAAAAAAATATTAATATAAAATAAAAAAAAAATTGTCACAAGAACAATTTTTGTTTGCAAAACGATTAACAGAAATCTCAAATCTTAACTGTTCATTTGGTAAGAAAGTTTATTTTATTGAGTAGTGACCGTTGCACACAAGTGTATACATGAATATTTAAATATTCCCTACAGCCATCAAACAATTTTCATTCTATCTGCCCGTAAAATAAAAAAACACACACACACAACCAGCTCCTACTCAACAAAAAATACTAAACCAAATTTAGAAGCTTAAAAGTATCCATACATTCCGCCGAATCCCAAAATCGTTTCGCTTTTCTTTCGCCATTTGGAAAGCTAAAGGACTGTCCAAATATTTTAATGTTGAAAAAAGAAAGAGGTTGTTGTATGTGTGGCAAATTGCAAAGGGTGATTTATAATAAATTGTAGGTAAATATGGAATAAAACTCGATTCTTATTTTCGAGATGATGTGTGTGTGCTCTTTGGATTTTCCTAAAAATTGAATAATTTCATCAAAATGTCAAGAGCTACTATCCTTCCGCTCGTTTGTTGTTTAATCAACGTAAGACCCACTTCTAATTAATTTTCCTTTGGATCTTCATGCAGTTGCAAGCCTTGTTTTTCCAATCCTTCTTTCTGTTCAGTATGCCAAAAAAATACTAATGGAATGCATGTTTTTTTAAAATCTTCTTTAATATTAAAACATAAAACAATTCGTCTGGAAATTACTTTTGAAATGTCTGAAATTCCAATGGGAAAATTGGAAATGAAAAAGGAAACAACTTTGAAATAGCTGACATTTAAATGGAAAATTTGAACGATCGTTTTCGCCCATGTTCGTTATGAGAATAACCCAACGCGAGTGGTAGAAATTGTGGTATATATTTTCGATTGCCAATTTTTTTGGGATTACAATGTTTTGTTCTTAAACGTTAATCCTTTTGTTTAACGGCTGCTTTTGGCAGTAATTTTATGTTGGTATCACAATGCCATGATGCAGCTGGTTTCATCTACTCTTTCACATATTATAGGGGTGATCATTTTTTTCGTTTATTTTATTTCATTCGCCCGGGCTTTAGAGCTTCTATTCTATATTTAACGTTTTCTAAAGCTTTTTCCAGTGACTGGTTATGAGTGAGAACTATCAAAATTAATTATATTAATTTTTTTCCTTGTCAGCTACAATATTAATCAATTTTAGCCCCCAAATAACGGTGCTTGCCATAAAAAATTTTCTACCATCTTAATTATCTCTAAAGATTCTGATAAATAAAAGGATGTGTACTACTTTCGGTTTGGTTTACATTTTGGCCAAACATTTTTGTTTACATATTTTGTTATTAACCGTACCGGTCACACAACAATTGTTTTGATTTTCCACTTTCTCATAAACGGCTCGAGGGATTTCGATCAAAATTTTTATACAGGTTCTTTGAATTCTAAATAATACTGGGCTCTTCTTACGTATTACGGATATCGATCAAAATCACTCACTATCGTTAATTTGCGATTACGTTTTACGATAGTCGTTTTTTTTTTACGATACTCGTTTTCTCTTACGACTGCTTTTGGCTCTCGTATTTTATTTTTTTTGACAGATTACTTTATGTATTATTGTAGTATCGAAAAAATGAAGTTAGATGCGTTTAAAAAAATAGATTTTTTTATTTTATCTATTGTCGTAAATCATAATCGGTCCATGTCATGACTATCGTTTTCTTGGGTATCGCTTTGTTTGCCTCTCGTTTCGTAATACATAATAAGGGCTGTGCATTTCATTTTTTTGATTTCTGAAAAAAAAAATGTTTTTTGAAAACTTAATCATATATTTTTTAAAGGTTTGGAGTGACCATCAGACCGATAATTTCTTTTGTATTTGTGTTGAATCTGCTGCAAAACCAAAGCAAATGCATTTTTATTTAGGCGAACGTTTTTCTTCAATCTTGAATGGAATTATAGAATTAGAGCTGCTTCAGGTAGTCAGCGTATATTGTTTTCGTTCTTGCAATGATCTTTTATTTTCTAATTAAATAATATTGAATTTCAAGTTTTTTTTTTCAAATTATTCTTTTGTTGACAGTTCAAACAGAAACAAAACATGTGTTTGGAAATAGGGAGGGAACTTTATTCGATAGCTTTGATTTTAAATTCGGTGAATCTAATTACATTTCTTAAAAACTCTAGCGCATTATAATTGAAAAAAATACTTCTTATAAACAATAAATTACACTCTCTCGCCAATTGTTCATGGCTTAAAACGTTTGTAGTATTTATTTAATAAAAAACTATCGAAAATATATCGCATTTTCGATATATCAGTTAAGTTGCTCATCTCTGCCTGAAGTTTATATCCATCGCAATGCATCGTTGTAGTTTTTAAAATTAAATTTCTTCCGATGACAGCTACTTCGAACTGAAATTGAAATTCCGACGAAGATACGTTGCGGAGAAAACTCCGCTCCGACGGTTACCTCGTTTGGGCAGAATATGTATTTCGAAAACGAATGGATGATTTTTTCGAAATTTCGTTTTTAATTCATATTATTAAATTTTTAAAATTGATATCCCAATTTTTTGTTTTTATAAAAAATTGTGTATACCTACATATATAGAAAATTAAGTAAAAAAGAATCTTTTGCATACAATATGATCGAACATAAAAGCAAGTACATGCTATCCAGCTAGCACAGCTGTTGGCGCACGAAGGCGATATGCGCTGTGTGTAGTATGATGAAGTACATTTCTTCAGGCTTTTTATACAAGTTTTTTTCCGCCATCGTCCGACAAAATTTTATAGCGGAATTTGTTTACTTGTCAAAAAATAACATTTCACAATATAATCAATAAAAAAGTTATGTATATTTGTGCTTTTAATGCAGTAATCAGCACTATCACAAATTCTATCGTGACAATTCCCAGCACGGTCAGTTGCGTGCCGATCTACGATAAACAGCTTTCACAAAATCCGAGTAGTATTATTTTATTTTCAAAATCAGCTGTGTTATGTCAAAATGGAATTATAAATAACAAAACCGTTGCTATTTTGAATTTCAATTCAATTTACACATACTAATATATTAAGGGTATTCATGCAACGAGAAAATTTTCCGCTTTGCAGAAAGGTATAATTTTCCGCCAGACGTTTGCATGAACACCCCCTCCAAAATACTTGCGTAAATGTGGAAAATAATCATATGTTCGTTGAAATAAATTTATGAGGTCTATTTATTCTCTTTCTACATTAAAATTGTGAGTTAATTTTATCTGATTTGCAGAATATTTTTCCCATACAAACTTTGACAGTTAATTTCTGAGGAGATAAAATTGTCTGGTTTCTGAGGTTTATCTGGGTTTTCCGCCGTTGCATGAATACCCTTGTTTGAAAATTTAAAACAACCTTGTGGTCAAAGAATTTTAAATTCGACTTTTACAACAATTTCAAAGAAATTTTGAACTTCTCCTTATGACAGTTTTGTATAGCCTTAGGCCAGGTCGGCGGTCGGCTCTCGCTAATTATCGAAAAGTCTTTCAAATTGGACTTTTGTTGTTTTTGTCCTTTAAAATCAAATATTTATTTATAAAATCATAGAATTTGTAAAAATACTTACATTTTTCTTTAACATAACTCTTAACGACGCCTTACTTTCAGTGTACGACACAATGTTTTGTCGAAGAAAAAGTGTGATCCATTTCATTTCAATTTAGTGGTACCAATTTATACGAGCTTCGAAAATCGTAAGCGGTTTTATCACACCGAATCCACTACGATGGAATTTGTATGCTATTTTATCTGGAAAAGTCCCACATTTTAGATTACGATAGAATTTAGGTTGCTTTGTTTATATGCGATCATATTATCGTCAGAAAAACTATTTGCGCATGCATTTTAATATGCATTTATGAATACTTTCTCTGATTTGCTTAATTTTCCTGTGGACCAGAAACAATTCTGACGTGTATTTTTAATTTTGATTTCAACTTTGAATTTTCTATCGGTAATTTGGACAGATGTGAACAGTAAGGGAGGTGTAGCGCCGTTTACATCATGCTGTCTCTTTCTTTAAGAAAAAAACTCGGATTGCATATAAAATTTTCTATTTGCGCTGCAAATATTTGCGTTTTACATTTATGAAACTGTGACATTCATCATTTACATTTATGAATGCTATGCAATCGTCGGACTTTCGCAACCATACATTTATGAAAGCACCCCTACTATATTATGCAATTTCATTCTACTTTCGCATCTATGTATTCGAAAGTTGTTTTCAATGCTATTTTTAAGTGGTACTGTATTGGAAAGTATCCTCCACTGTTCTCCTATTGGGCTCTTCGCCACACAATTTCCAATTACCTCTGTTCTTTTCAGTTAATAAGTGCTTACTTAAAGAATTAGCGAGTTGAGGTTTGCGAATTCGAAGAACGTTATTGTAGAATCGAATTACTCGTACATAAGGGGTATTCACGATCTGGTGTACCAAGTCTTGTAAAATTTTATTTTTTTACAACAGACTGTGAACACACCTTTACTAATCTGTAGCAACACTGAAGCAAATGTCAAAATCTGTTACACATTTGTTCTGAAGAAGGCTTAAGTTTGTGTTAAAAAAATCTTACACCCTTGTACTTTTCTGTTACAATAGGGTTCGGGTATTGTAAAAGTGTAAGATTTTGACATTCAGTATATTTTGTTGTTGTAGTGCAAAAAAACGTTGCACTTTTACAATCATGTCTATTTCCGAAGTCGTAAACGACAGCGAAATCTACGACGCGACATAATTTGCATTCCATAAGTCGTTTTCAATTCTTGTCACTCGTTTTGTTGTCGTATCCAAATGTCAAACGATGTTGGGCGCTTACATTCTGTATTCTATAAGACGAAAAAAAACGACGAAGATGAAAAAAACGAAGGTATCTCTAGCACAAAAATTTGGTCACGACAGAGAAATGGAAGAGGGAAAAACAGTAATTATTCTTGTTATAATTTATTTTTATATAGTTTAACATATGTTAGCAAAAATATAAAATGTTTTGCATTGGCAGTTGAAATTAACAAATCAAAATCAGTTCTAAGCACTTGTGCAGCTGATGCAGGGGAACGAGCACTTGGCTAGAGGTTTTTTTTTAATGGAATACATAAAAACGACGGCACACTACGCCTTTGAAGAGGAAACGGCTGTGCTTCTAAAAAAGCTGTTGTTTTCCAAGAAATAAAATCAGTTCTGCACTATTAATTTTAATTAATTATTAATAATGAAATTAAACCCAATTTGTTTTCGTACAATGACTTGGTTTTCAATTTCATTTGGGTTTGACAGATAGCTATTACTTTTTAATCGTTTAGAAATGTGGTACAGATTGGTCGCGTCGTAAAAGTTATAGAATGCCACTTGAAAAACGACACGACATAGAAAACGACAGCCTCGAAAAACACGAGACGACTTCGGTAATCACCCCAAATGATACAAGACCAGATACACTGGATCGTGACTACCCCTATAGTTGTATCACGTAAGATAAAACGATCGGTCGATTAATCGATTGTCGTGTTGATCGACGATCCTCTTTCTGTCGTTCATTATAAAAATTATAGACAGCTATATTTAAAACAATCATACAAAATTGACAATCAACTATCACCTATGCCGATTCCACCCATTAATTCGTTTTTTTATCCAGACTGACAATTTAAGCTTATGGTCAATTGTTTACATAAATAAGCCCGACAGCTTTTTTTTTTTTTTATATATAACTTTGCACGCGCTCAAGGGATTATGAATACCCTCCTTTATATGTTTTTCTTAACACAGCGCGGCATCCGGTGGAATTATGCCCAAATGCCACCAGAAGATGTGTCTGCATTTTCTTAAGCTTAAGCTTGGACCACGGTAGAGATATTTGTGGCTTAAAAAAAGTATGTAAATAATCCATAAATATCAACATGGATATTTATTATATTTTAACTTTATAGTGTCTTGAAGTCCTACATATAAAAAAAAGCTTTCAGCAAATTTCAAACCATGCGTCGCAGCATTTGCTTATAATTTTTTCCGGTGACAATTACCTCGAATACAAATTGATCTTCGATAAATTATGCTTTGCGGAAAATGTTCCGTTCCGACAGTTACCGGAGGGCCCAATATATGCATGTTTCTTCCACATGGACATCTCAAAAAATATAAAATAGTATTCCAATATAAAACAAAAAAAAAAAAAAAAACCAAACAGAAAAAAAGAAACAACAAAGGGGGAAAGTAATAAAACAAAAAATAAATTAATAAAAAATGTTCTTTACTCTTGCATTAGTCATGTAACAAAAATCAAAAACAAAATAAAAATATGACAAACATTAAATAAACACAAAGTAATACATAAATATTTGCACAATATTATAATAAAAAAAGAAATAACATAGAAAAGCAAAAATCGAGCAAGTACAAAAAGTAACAATTTACTGATCGAAGCATTCGTGAGATGTTAATATTATTACATGGTTATAATAATATTACAAAACATCATCATAGGTTTTATTAAAATTATTGATAAGAATTAAAATAAAATAAAATCATAACAATTATAACAACGATAAAAAAACAAAATGCGAGTTTACTTCTCCAGAGTTTCATCATGTAAAAATAAATAAATTGGAATACATAATATTATTTTTTTTTAAATCCTCTTTATATAAATAAAATTTAATTCATTAAGTCTTTTATAGTAGACAAATTTATTAAAAACATTAAACTACAAGAAGGTTATAATAATTGTATGAGATAAGCAAACTAAAACAGCTGCAACGTTTATTTGTTTTGTTTCATTTTTTTTTTGTTTTGTTTTAATAATAACTAACACTAGTTATGATATCGTTTTTTATCATTGTAATAAACGCGAAAAACTGTTTTAAACCGAACAAGTCTTGACATATTTTTTATGTAAATGTTTCATATTTTAGCTTAGCAAAAATAATTATTAAAATACGAATTGACAATTCATGTTACAATACAATTTCTAATTTCAAAATTCCCTAAACGAGTTTCGTTATTACAATATGTATCTGTAAACGAATGCAAAAACCACACTCTCATTTAACATTTAAATTTATAATAAAAAAAAGGTATAGTTTCTTGTTTTGTTTAATATTTAATTGCATATTTTATATAAATTATATAATTTATGTAGTTGGAATCATGGATGGTGTGAAAAAAAAACCATACTGAGGTGATGGTTCTTATTATTATTTACGTTTAATAATGTCATTATTTATTTTATGCTTTCAAGTGAAAGTTTTTTTTTTTTTCTTTATCTAAGAACAGAGTTAAAGTAACAAATGGGGCTTTCGCTTAGTAATAACCTGAACATATATATAGATAATATACATATATTCAATATAATCTAAATAAAAACACATAATAAAAATCACTTAGTTGCTAGACAGTTAAAAATTCAATTCATTAAACGAAACATGATTGTTACAACTAAATGCATATTTATTTTTATAAAGTCAGTCAGTCGTATAAAACTACAAGTCATAAAAATTACTTAGATCGGAGCGTTTTTTTTTTGTATTTTTTTTGTTTTTTTTTTGAATACACAATCAATAACACTGTAGATGTTTTGTTTTATAAGAAAACATTTTAGATCATTTTAGTCTAGTTAATAATTTTTTTTCTGTCAACATTTTAATTTTTTCTTTATATCATTAAAATATGTTGGTTTATCTTACTTTTTGTTCACGTATCAAAATATTGAAATATATCAAAAATATAATTTAAATATTAACACTAGATTAAACAGCTTATTTTAACATTTTGAGTATACAACAGTTAAACAGCTTAGTAATACAAACTTGCAAAGATTTTTTTTAAGGAAAATGCCCTAAATACATAGATAAACCGACTGTACATGCTCGCCAGTAGCAAATCGAATTTGTATTTTCCTTATAATTCTTTTTTTTTATTTATCAACAAACAGAAATAAAATAAAAACAAAGAAGACTAGTCCTTAATTCAGCTAGAGCATTTTTTAATAACTTTGTTTTTTTTTTTTTCTTTAACGCATGTTTTAATAACCATTATCAAAACAGAAATTAGTAATGTGTTTTGTTTAATACAGAAGATAATAACTTTGCAGAGCAGTGGTCAAAATTAAAACTAAAAACAACATAAATGCTGGGATAGTATATAATAATAATAATAATAATAATAAAGATTATAATAACTAAACAGCAGTATTATTTATAACATTATACTTTTCAAAATGCAACACAAGAACATGAAATATAATATTATAAAAATAGTTTTTTTTTTTGCATTTTAAATCTTAAGTACATATATTTATGTAACTGTTATATATAATATATATAGTATGTATATACATATATATTACGGAATGTCTGTCATGTTCATGCTCTTTCAATTCAGAAAAAAAAAAGATTATTGATTTTTGAGATCTAAAAAACAAAATGTGACGTCAATATAGCTTATTACCTAATTCGAGAACAGATACAACTTAATAATTCTTTTTCTTCTTATTATACCTTTTTAATAATGTTGTAAAAAAAGTAGTTAGCTACTTATTATTTATATCATGGTCAGCAATACTTTTGATAATATAAAAATAGTTTAGTTTGTAATAGAATGTAGACTCTAGTTTTGTTATATAAAAATATATGTATACGCAGAAGTAATATTAAGCTTCATCAAAGACTTTTATATATATTATTATATATCATATATAAATATATATGAAGTGAATTATCAAATTAAAAAAAAAAAAATAAAGAAAAAGTACGCATTACTTGCAATACATAACATACATACAGCAAAAATAATACTATAGTAGTAATACGATTTTTATTTAATTTTTTTTTTGTTTATTATTATTGTGCAATTTGTTGTGCAAATTAAGTTTTAAATGATTCTTTTTGTTTAATACATTTTGTTCCCATTTACATTTTTTTTTCTAAATTTAATTTTAAATTGTTGAATGTTTTGTTTGAATTTAAAACACTTTTTTTTTATTTTATAATTTTTGATTAGATATAGTTTTATTGTTGTGGTAAAAAAAAGACAACAAATTCATTAACATCTACTTAGTTTTATAATGTAAAGAGGAATATGTACGTTTAATCAGTTATCAATATATTTTTATTTTAGTCCACAATTAGTCTTTGCTGATTGCCAATATTTAATAATATGTACGTAATCATAATAAAAAAAGAAACATATCATTAACTTCATGTGTTTTTCTCTTAAACACTATCGTTTATTACTTTATAAATAAATAACAAAAAGTATTAAAATATTAATTTGTTTTTTTTTGTGTTTTGTTTCTTTTTTTTATATATAAAAATATATTATAAATGCAATTTGTCTTTTAAATATCTACATTAACATAACGAAAAAAAAAATACAAACAATAAATACATAAAAAAACAAAAAATAAGAACATTAATAAAAATAATATAAACAAGGAAACATATACAGATATAAATATAAAAAAAAATTAAATATTTAATAAATAAGTGTTGTAAATGCACCGCACACATTTGCATTACATGCCTATCGGTGGTACTTGAACATAACGATAAATGTATAAGCGATAGTCCTTGCTGGCTAACACAACACTTCCATCGTCCATCAGAGCAACGTCGAAACACTGAGCGTGTTTTACTTTTGACTCAAGAGCTGACACCAACTGACCGTCCTGTGTGAATATTGTCAAATTAAAGTTGTTGTGGTTGTCAGCTATGAGAATTTCACCATTCGAATTTATTCCTACGCCAATTGGATAATTTGTGACACCTTCCCCTCCGATCTGGCGTAAATATTGGCCTTCATAATTGAATACCTTAACGCAATGTGCCCGATTGTCGCTAATAAAGATTTCCTGTTTGTCGTTTACTATAACTCCATTGGGAAACTCTAAATGCTTGCTACATCCAAACTTCTGAATAACGTTACCATTTTGATCAAATATTATAACCCGCATAACTTTACATTCGACCACAATAATGCGACCTTTATTATCAACCGTGACTCCACGTGGGTGTTGCAAGATGTTAGCACCAAACTTTCGTACGAACTGTCCATATTGATTGTAAATCTGTATTTGGTGCGTTGGCGAGCGTTCTGTAACTATTATGTCTCCAGATGTTTTAACAACAGCCACACGATTAGGATACAATAATTGACCGTCCCTTTTGCCACATTCACCAAATTGGAACTTGAATCTGCCTTCTTTGTCAAATATCTGGATGCGATGATTATTTGTATCAGCAACAATAATGTCATTTTGAGCATTGACAGCAACTCCACTAGGTTCTGTAAATTGTCCTTCTGTAACTCCGAATTCACCAAATTTGCAATGATAAATCATTTTTTGTCGCTTGATTTGTGACTTCGGTGGATACATTGTTGTGGACAAAATCTTTGAAGTCAAATCCATAATGCTATCAGATGATGGACTGCCAGTGCTACTAGTTCCAACAGACAGAAGTGTGTTATTGCCGAGATTATTGCATGCGGTTTTGCCCAAAGACGATATGTATTGTTCCGAAAGACCAGTGAAAATTGTATCTGAGCTACCATTGCTCCATTTCTCGTAGGGATTAAGTTGCATATTAAGATCAGTTCCAAAATTTGGAAAGCTGTTAAAACGCTTTGATGATACGGAATTAGAATCAAAGCCGTTGTTGGAATGAGTGATAGCATTTTGAGCGGCAGATACGCTGTTGTTGACAAAAGAAATGTCTAAAATATTCGAGTTCAAGGCAAGAACTCCCATGTTATTTGAATTATGTATGGTTATACCATTCATTGAAGATTGATTTGTGTTGCTAGGTGTTGGTCTCGCAATCGGTGGTTGTTTTGTGGTCGCCGATTCATTTGTTGCCCGTACGTAGCCAAAAGTATTGCGTACACCAACTTGAATTGACTGATAATTTGATGCGAATTCCAGTTCAAATGGATTCTGCAAATCTTGAACGACTGATTGATACTGATATTCAACGGTTTTTCTTAGGGCCAAGACCTCTTTTAATGTATTAGGTATAACAGGAGTCCTTTCAATATTGTCGCATGCTTGTAATGCTTTGTCAACTGCCTCTTTCGATCGATTTACACATGTATTAATTGCCACCATTTTTGCATTGTGCAAGCTTTCGAGTTCCTTTAAAACTTCTTGTTTTCTTTCGTCTAACATTGAATTAAAAAACTGGTATGTTTCGTTAACTTCATTGTGTGCTTTCTGGTATTGTCCCTTTATCTGGTTTACAATCAAATCGGAGTTACTAACGACAGTTACAACTTCACCAATTTTTCCACGAAGTTCAGCGACAATTCCTTGAATAACGAAATCGGGTTGTTTATGAAAAAACTCTTGAGAGTGTTCTACTTCGTGCAATGTCGATGAATGATCGCTGGCAACACAATCCTTGCAAACAAGAGCACTACATGTGCGACAGTAATAGTTGAGAAGTTCGTTCTTATGTTGATTACAAAAATACTGACTAGATTTGGTCATTGAGGTGGAGGGTATTAATTGTGATGCAAGCAAATTGACGTCGTCGCGATTTGATATATTGTTGGTTGAAGAGAGCTTTGTTAAAAGTTCGTCCTTACAATTGAAGCAATGATTTTGAGAGGTGACACCTGTGTTATTCTCAAAAACACCGTTAATTATTTTTGACAATGATGAGTTCGTTCTATTCGATTGTGATTGGAAAATATTCGAAATAGAATTTCCGAATTTAAACTCATTTAAGCTTGAAGCAGAGTTCGAGGGATTTTCAATCAAACAAACATTGTGTCCATTAAAGCAGTGCATAAATTCATGTGCCGTTGCACAATTTGAGCAGAGAAAATTAGCGCATTCGAAGCATTTTGCTACCGCATCCGACTGCTTACTCTTACATGCAGTACACCGAGGGACTACGGAACCATTTGGAAAACTGATACTAACAAGATTCCGTGTGATGATGCCGTTGCATTGTACAGTATTTTCTTTGTCACTAGAGATTTCTTCAATACTTTGAATGGTCGATAGACCAGTAACTGTTCCTCCGCAATTTAAACCACTACTTGAGGAAGTTGATGAAGCTGATGATGACGCGGATGATGTTTGGTGTTGAGAATCAATACTGCTTGTTGTTCCGCTGTAATCGTCACAAATTGCCGAGTCACTTACTGGTGGCGATGAACCGCTTAAAGTTAATGGTGAATCTGACAAGTAACCATTGTGATCACCATATGATTCAATCGAATTTGTACCCCTTATAGAATCTAGTGACGGTGTTGGGGAAGTAGCCATTTCCAACTGGTCTTTTTAATACAAAATATGTTACCAATATTAAGTATATTGGTTTAATTTTATTGGTAATGCTTTGGAATTATGTTTCTTAGTTATTGGAAATAATTAATGCTTTTGATACTGTCATGTCGCTCTGGTGTAATTTCAATTGTGGCTGGAACGGAAAAAAAATATTTTATGTTTAAAATTGGTTTCATAAATACATATTTTTAAATCTTAAACTTTTAACAGGCAGTTTTTAACAGTCTAGGGCAAATAATTCTTATGTATTTTTATGTATTATTCTGCAACACAGATAAAGTCGAGATAGTTCCTGGAAACTCCATTTTTATATTATTAAATTTGAGGTTAAAAGAAATCAACATCGATTTTGGATACCAATTTTTTTATTTCAAATCAGAACCAATATTAAGATTTAAGTAGCACAACCATTCCATTCTATTTCTATAAAATAACGTTCAAAATTTCGCATCAACATTATTCATTTAATAATAAATTGTGTGAGGATTACTTAATTGCCGTTAAAAATAATATTTTATTTAAACTGAATTTAAAATTTAGTACATACTAATTTTTCAGCCACAGCTAAAATTGGGAAACACTTTTTCTTCTGATTGAGTATTTCATAACCCATCAAGTATTGAGAACCAACGCCGTTTGACATTTACAGTACACGACTTCCACAACGAAAACCCTGGTTTGACAACGGGCATTTAAAGTTGCGATATACAGGACACAGAAGGAAGAGATACTAGCGAGTTCTATTTGTGAAAAAGGAAAGAGAAAGGTCGAAGGAAATGGGGCATTCGCATTGTATGTCTGATCTTCCCGTATTTTTGAAGATCAGACATACCAATGCCCCTGAAATGCGTCAACTACACAATCATCAATCTGCTTAACATCGCTTACAAGATATTGTTTGTCTAATTGAGTGAACGTCCGAAGCCTTTTTACCAATAACTTGATGCGTCCATAGTAGTGTGGTGTGAGCCAGGAAAGTTTCTTTTATATTTCTTTATATTTCAATAACGATTAATATTTCAAAGTCTTAATATTACATTAGGTGTTAAACAATTGTCATTTTTTTTGTCAGTTTCTTGTCGTTTTAGATACCGACTCAAAAACGTGTGTTATTTTAAGGCAAGTGAGTTCAAAATGCATCATTGCATAGATAATAACCATGGATGGAGTGAAACACCAACATTTTTGTTTATTACTTTTTGAAACTTTTTATGTTCTTACTAATTTCTTTCAAACTGCTAATCACAGTTAATTTTCGGCGCAGAACTAACCAAACGCCTTCAGCTACATACCTTTTTTTTAATATTTATTTCGTTTATGTAAAAATGTTGCCATTTAAAAGTTTCATTACAATAATAATTACAATCTTCTTTTAAATAAATCTATTTTTTACTTAATCAATTAAAAGTTTTTTTAAATTTTCTTAAGTTATTTTCCATTTTCAATTCATTTGGTAAATTATTATAAATATCTAATCCTCTATGAAGAACCATATTTTTTGTTTTCAAGTTTTTATACAATGGCAACCTAAGGTCACCAGCATTACACAACGAAAAGGTTGTCCTTCTCTAACATACATTATATATTCATTTAAATAATTTGGTAAAATATTAAATTTAATTTTAAACACAAATACTATGGCATTAAACATTATTCTTTGGTTCACTCATCCAAGATAACTTAATCAACATTTCTCTTATTGGAGTTAATCCATTACACATTAAGACAATTCTCATGGCTCGATTTTGAAATTTTTGTAATCTATTCATCATCTGATTATTACACATAAACAAAATAGTTGAACAATATTCAAAGATTTAGAAGCAAGCATTCGACAACTGACCAAGTGCATAGGATCACTGACGTCATTGAGAACTCTTGAAGAAAAGAAACGTGTCGCAAGCTTTTGATAAGGTGTGGCACGAAGGCCTAAATTTAAAATTAAGACAAATTCTGCCTAAAGCACTTTATACGCTTCTAAAAGCATATCTAGAAAATAGACTTTTTAGAGTAAGACATGGAAACAATTACTCGGATCTCAAAGAAATAGTGAGTGGGGTACAGGGAAGTGTTTTAGGTGCAATATTGTACCTATTATTTACACGTGATATACTTCAAACAGAAGACACTATCGTAGCCACGTTTGCTGACGACACTGCAATACTAGCAGTGGGCCAAACGATAAATGATTCTACGACAAAATTACAAAAAGCTCTGAATAATGTCAATGATTGGACAAACACATGGCGGATATATCGCTCAACGAAGTAAAATCAGTCCATGTAGATTTTACGTACAAGAAAATTAATAGATTACCGGTATTTGTTAACACGGTTCAAGTTCCGTTTGCTAACGAAGCTAAATATCTCGGAATGACTCTAGACGCGAAATTAAAATGGAAACCGCATGTTAAAAAGAAATGCGAAGAGTTAAATAATAAACTCAGAGATATGTGCTGGTTGCTCGGGAATCACTCTAAGCTCAGTATCGAAAACAAGCTAATTTTAAACAGGTAGGTGCTTAAGCCTATCTAGACTTACGGTATACAACTCTGGGGTTGTACGCGAGATTCTAATTTAAATACCTTACAAACATTTGAAAATAAACTTCTAAGATCATTTGTAAGCGCACCTTGGTACATTAGAAATGAAGATCTCCACAGAGATCTCGGGATTCCCACGGTTCGCGATGAAATAAAAAATTTTGCCCGAAATCATAGAAAACGGCTATTAAAACACTGCAATAGTACTATAATCGAAATTATCGATGAGACGAATTTAGTACGACGCCTGCGAAGGACAAAGCCTTCCTATCTGGTGCACTAAACGATAATCCGCTTTAAAATCGCGGTATAAGCAGGAACTATCACCGGATAGTTACCTGCAACACGTTAATTAAATTCGTTAAAAAATAAACTACTCGATAAGTTTCAACTTAGTTGCAATCGGGAGGAGGTGTTTTTAGTGCAGTAAGAATCTCACACTCCTATGAGCACGCGTTTTTCGGTCCTCATAGAGCCTTTTGAAGGTTTTACACCTACCCACGGGAAAAAAAAATATTCAAAGTGAGGCTTAATCATTGTATTATATACATTAATTGATGTCTTTGTTGACATTTTCTTCCTTATTCTACTCAAAAAATAAATTCTTTTAGATATCTTTTTTACAAATATAGTTCACATGTGCATTAAGATTTAATTTTTCATCAATTATAACACCTTAATATTTGATTTCATTTACTATTTCAATATCCTGATTGTTAACATTAATGTTTCTATTTGTACTACCGTTTAATATCATCGCTTTGTTTTTAATAATATTTAATTTTAACATGTTACTATCAAACCATTTTTGTAAATTATTTAGTTCTGAATTAATTTTATCAATACAATCATCAACATTACTACCAGATATAAATAATAACGCATCATCAGCAAAAAACACAATTTCTGAAAACTGGACAGCACTCTCCATATCGTTAATGTACACCAAAAACAGCAATACACCAAGTAAAGATCCTTGAGTGACACCATGAATCACATGAACAGGATTTGAGATATCATCGTTTATTTTAGTTTTTTTGAGTTCTATTTTTAAGATACGATCTAAACCACTGAAGTTCAGTATTTCTTACTCCATACATTTTTAGTTTTTCAATTAATATTAATTTGTCCACAGTTTCGAATGCCCGTTTCAAGTCTAAAAATACAGCCACTACAATTTTCTTATCATGAATGTCACGAGGTTCAGAAGGGATTCGCAATTGTGATTTTTTCTAAAACCAGATTGAAAACACGATATCAGATTAAAAGATTCTAAATAGAGTTGTAATTGATTATATAACGGGTGATTTTTTTGCTACTTGGTTTTTGACGCTTATATTTTTGACAGATCACACATGACAAATTCCACGAACATTTGACATTTCGATTCAGTATTGTTTGCCATTTTATCATGAATAGACTTACGCCTGAACAACGTTTGCAAATTATTGAAATTTATTATCAAAATTCATGCTCTGTGAAAAGTGAAAAGTTGGATGAGGATCCGTTTTTTTATCGCAAAATTGTCTTCAGCGACGAGGCTCATTTTTGGCTAAATGGATACGTGAATAAGCAGAATTGCCGTATTTGGAGTGAAGAGCAGCCAGAGGCAATTCAGCAGCTACCAATGCATCCCGAAAAATGCACTGTTTGGTGCGGTTTATGGGCAGGCGGCATCATTGGGCCGTACTTCTTCAAGGACGATTAAGGCCGCAGGGTTACGGTCAATGGAGAAAGGTACCGTTCGATGATAACAGATTTTTTTTTGCCGAAAATGCAAGAATTGAACTTGGTCGACATGTGGTTCCAACAGGACGGTGCCACATGCCACACTGCACGCGAAACCATGCATCAATTGAAAGGCGAATTTGGTGAGCAGTTGATCTCACGTTTTGGCGCAGTCAATTGGCCACCAAGATCATGTGATTTGACCCCGTTAGACTATTTTTTGTGGGGCTATGTTAAGTCTATTGTCTATGGGGACAAGCCAAACACGATTGCTGCCTTGGAAGCCAACATTGAACGCGTCATTGGTGAGATTCCGGCCGAAATGTGTGAAAAAGTTTGCCGAAATTGGACCTTCAGAATGGACCACCTGAAGCGTAGCCGCGGGCAACATTTAAGTGAAATTATTTTTAAAAAGTAAATGCAGAAATTGATTTATCGATCCAAATAAAAATTTCATTCACTTTTTACAAGTTTCTGTGTTTTTTTGAATTTTCAAAAACCAAGCTCTTAAAAAATCACCGTTTACAATCTTTTCAATAATTTTGCTTTCAAGTGTCATCATATTGACTGATCTGAAATCTTCCACTTTTTTGAGTTTATTACTTTTGGAATGGGAACAATAAGGGACTATTTATAGCGATTTGGAAACGTACCACTTACCAAAGACAAATTCACAGTTTTTAACAATAGGTATAATTTTACGTTAACTATCCTAAATTTAGGCACGCGATTTCCTCAACTGCGCCGTGTTTTGGGCCATATTCTGATTTTACGATCCAGAACACTGTGGGTCGATTCCAAACAGCGCGGTAATTTCGCCACTTTCGCTTTGGGTTATTCTTAAAAACGAACATAATCAAAAATATTAATTTATTAGCGCGGGCATTCAAATGTCAAATATTTCTAAGTTGTTTCCATCTTCATTTTTCCTTTGGAATTTCCAGACATATGAAAAATTGTGGCAGTATTTCCAAACGAATTGTTTTTTTTTCTGTAAGACAACTTAGCATTCATAAAAGGTTTTGTGTTTTAATATTAAATAGCATTAAAAAAAAACATGGAATCGATTAGCGTTTTTTTGCATGTTGAAGAACTACAACTTCCTGAAGATTTAAAGGAAAATTAATTCGAAGTGGATCTTCACTTGATGTTCTTCGCATAGAGATTAGTCGAATACCTACTTTCATTATTTTAGAATATCAAAATAATTTGTATTACATAGGTACCTATTTAGGTTTCTTAAATAAAGTATTTCAGCTGTACATATTTGTAAATACACTAGACGTCCAGTATAATGAAAGATATAGTTTTCAGCCAATTCGTTATATCGAAACCAGTTTTTACATCTTAAAAATAAAATTTACAGATGATTTAAAAAGTTTTTTATTATCTTCTTCTTACAATTGCACAAATAATTGTCAATTATTTTAGTTTGTCTTGTGGACAGCTTCTTCCAGCAACTGCCGTAGATTCAATATTTTGGAGCAATCTTGCAACAAATGCGAACAAATTTCAAAGACTTGTAAGCAAAAAAAAAAAACATAGGTACATGAACCGTTTTGTTGTACAAATAACTTTAAACGCAGAAAAAAACTACTGAGTTCTATATGGAAACGATTCTCATATTTGTTCGTTTCTTTTCCTTGAAATTGAACAGCATTCGTTATATATAGAGTAGGAAATTTTCTCATTATTCGTTATTTAGAGACTTTTTGCAGCTTCAAGTGGTGATTCCTTATACTGGAAATTCGTTATATCAGCATTCGTAATACTGGACGTCCAGTGTATGTATATTTGAAGAAATAAACAACGAGTTCAAGCTAGAGAACAGTAGCTTTGTGCTTGCTTTACTGAATGATCATACTAAAAGATCGTTGGCCAAGACTTATGGCTTAAACCATCGTATGAGTTAGCTTATGAGTTAAGTGTGCAGTTTTATTCAATATTTACCTACCTATATTTTACAAATTACCCATCGTATTTTGCCACTCAATAACTAGCCGCTTTTTGAACATTTGTGAAATACTTTCGCTTTCCATGAAATAGGCGGAGCAAAGGCGAATCGCTTTTTGGAATACCAAAATAAAAAGCGTCATCCAAAACGAATATAACACACTTTTGTTATCGGCCTACTGGTGTCTCACGCTTGCTTTGCTCTACAACCTCCGTACTGTTCTCCATTAACTATACACTCCCCTTCCCTATATAAATACTGTCATAAGCAGCATTAAAATCGTTGAAAAAGAGATGGGGTATTGATTCGATGCTTGTAGGTTTTTCCCCAAACTTGAGTTAATCTGAATTTAAGATGGATAAATAACAATATCAACTAAGTAAGTACTATTGTTTTATTTCATTCATGTTTATTATTTTTTTAGTAAATCAGAAAAAATATTTTTTTACACTGATATATAAGAATATTTCCTTTATTCACTGTTATATTACTACCTACAATGAAACCTGATCGTATCGAACACTCACCACTATTGTCAACCCTCATCGATGATCCACTTTCACTTCCTTCCGCAGGGGATGTGTTGTTATTGTGTTTCTATGGAATATACCTATTTCGAACTTCTTTTTTTCCCCTAAAACCTGTACCAATATTATGTAGCTAGTTGTACACCACTGAAGTTTTACAATTCCACCCCATTCAAAAAATTGCGAAATGAATCAAGGAAGAAAAACACACCCATGCGCTCAAGGGCTCACTCATCACTCACACACTTGCGTATTAACGGGGTGGTTTACATTTTGCAGCTGGTTGTTTTTCCGTATGCTTGGATATGCTTTATACCGCTTAGAGTCCACATATCCTAGCCATAAAGCATTCTTTAAATAATTCCCTATATCAATCCTATTGCAACATAATATGTACATATGTATGTATTGATAATGAATATTATTTTGTGAGTAATGCATTATTTTGATTTTTAAACAGATGGTCGATAAAATCGTTAAGTTTACTGTACCTCTCTAATTCACTATAGTTAAACATTAGGTATTTGATCAAAAAGGATGCATCTTACTAAGCCAAATATAGACAATGGTTATCGCAGCCCTCAGCTCAAATACAATAGCGTTAAATATGGCGAGATTTTAACAAGAGAGTTATCAATATTTATATTGTATATATGTAGGTATGTATATCGTTTTAAATAAACAGCTGATTTCCGTTTGAGCAAAAATAATGTTCTTATCATTCACTATTTCTTTTACACAATATATGTAGGTATCTATAGATATTGAATATTAATATTTAATTATCCAATTGTTAAGTGTTATTATTTTATTGAAAATGATGAAGACATTTGTGAAATATGTACAAGAAAATTGGTTCATCAATTGATAGAGGCACCTCAAAAATGTAACCTCAATTTTTTTTTTGTATGGACACGGACAATTTTCCATAAAAACAATTTTCAACTTGGTTACAGTTGTCAGGAGAAATTCCAACTATTCTCTGATTTGTATTTTGATGATATATTTCAATGAGACCTATGTATATGTGGCGCCTAAACTAATAAGTAATAAATAAAACCTACCTGTTTTTTTTTTTATATAGGTAAGCGTTTGGTCGGACTCACTATAAATAAGGAAACTTAGTAATTTATTAAATCATCAAATGTAAGCATACAACAAATTCAATAAGTGACCCTAAGGAATTTGAGAAATTTCAAACAAACATAGGGTGTAGATATTGAGCCTGCGCTTGTGGTATGATTTCTGCTAGGGGGAAAAACCGGTTTCATATTTTAATTCAAGCGCAGGCGGGACGATTTGTTCTGGTTGAAAAAATGTATATTTGAGTGAGCAGATCTCAAAAGTTTGTGGAAGGTTTAAGTCAATTTCCTACTACATACTACCCTTCCCCCTTTCGAGTACAAAACCGGTTTTCCAGTTGCAGGCATATTTAGTTTTGTTAATTGGTGAATACAAAATTGGGTATGTAATAAGGCTCAGTAGATCCTTAAACTTAATAAATACATGCTATACACTGCAGTACAATAAAAAAAAAAATCGTAGTGCCAAATGACCTAGACCTAGAGTATATTACGAAAAATAGGGTTTTTTTCGAAATAGCCGCACTACGAATTATTGAATATTTTAAAATAAATATTTGAATTAAAGGGATTTTGCTTTTGAATTATAATTGAAAAAAAAAAAAGGAAACTCCATTATTACTACTTAAATGATGATTTAACATTAAACAATACGGAACTAAAGCGAAAAGTAACTACGTCTGCAATGTGCAATTCAATGTATAGAAAAACGGCCGTATGCCATAGCCCTTTATTGTTTTTGAAAGCATGTGGCCGAGATTAAAACAGAAACAAAGCAGCAATAACTAAACGTAGTGATAGAGGTATAGGTTCATCTCAGTCTGATTTGTTATTTTTAGTTATTTTTCCTGTTGTAAATAGAAACATACTAACATATATATGAATGTATCAATTGTGAATAAAAGAAGTGGTATTTTAAATAAATGGGGTTTGTCAAAGAAGTTTACGAATCATACGCAAAGGAATTAATTATTGGGAATTACTGAGACCACCGAAATTCATCGTTTTTTTTTTACTGTGAACTGTGATTTGTTAAGTGACCAGTAGCTTATTTAAATTTTCGAAGTTTACGAATTAACGGGATGCAGATTATGGAGATTAATTATTATTTTCGTAAAGGCTTTGCACGAGAAAATATTAATGGTGGCAATCGCAAATGAGATGAGATGGCGAAAACTACTTTTGCACAATTAATTTTTTGTATTTTGTAAATAACTATTGTTTTTAATAATGAATAAAGAAAAGAATTTTGTTCAAGTTTTATTAAAAAAAAAACAGTCCATTGGATTTTTTTAATTATTTGTCCTTTTTGAATTGGTAATCCGAAAGAACTCTCCGAACTGAGCTTCCAATCGAACAAGTTAGAACTCGATTCTTGATTCTGAACTTTAATGAGTATATATGTCAGGCAGGGAATAAAAAACATGAAAATGTAGGGATGGGCGATGATCATAGATCTTGGCAAAACATCAATGTTATGCTACGTTTTCACCTAAAGATAATCCGGTTTAAATTGAGAAGATTAAAAATTAATCTTCAAGTGTTTTCACCAGTGAAAAAAAGATTAGTTTGACGTTTTCACTACGAATTGTCATTCAAAAGTCAATACAACAAGACAAAAACAAAATAATTGGGAAGAAGAATAATAATTTCGGTGCAGTGAACAAATTTAATTTCAATAAATAAAAATGAGTAATAACTTTAAAATATTGTTATCCCAACATCTTGCAGCATATAGATATATTTACAAAAATACTATAATCGCCTTTGCACGGTTTTCGTTTTTATATATTTGGGGGAGAACAACTTCAAAGTATTACTGTAGGATAGCTAAAACATTTTCCATTACAAATTCGAGGCACCGACCGCTTTGGTCTTTATAGCTTTATTGCATTATTTATTTTTATATTTATTCATAAACAAAAACAGAATTTGAAGGCAACGACAAATTATACCAGACAAAAACAAATTAAATTAAGAAGTTTTTTTTTTTTTTTTTTTTAATAATACAAATTCTATATACTACTGAAATACATCAGCCAAGTAGAAGACTTAGCACTATAATATTTGGACTTGTTGAATTATTGATTCAAAATAGCTTTTAACGGCCTTTAGTCCAACAAAAATTGGCGTTTCGTCCCGGTGATCTCACATGGACTCATCAGTTGACTAGTGAGGACCTTTGTCAATACGCAACTTTTGCCAAGTTCAGTTCATCTAACATAGATTTCGTGAAGAACATCTAGTGTGAACTATATCCAACAAGACTAGAATTCCTAATCATTAAATTGTGTTGGACAGTTTTTTTTGTTGAATATCAATGGAGAAAATATGACGTTATAATAGGCGCGTTCTATGAAATAAGGTTTGTTTCTTTTGCCAAACTTCTACTTCGAAGAAGATTTCAATGAGATTAATTTCTTATCTTCATTTAAGGAGATTAAAATTTATATGGGAAATCTTCAAGATTTAGAAGATTTCATAGAGGATTTGTGGTTAATCCACTTAAATCTGGATTAAGTGGTAGGTGAAAACGTATTATTAGACAAAAAAAATATCGATCAAAACATCGACTTAAAATAAGCTATAATCTTTTGTCAATGAACTCATGCTTATAAAAAATATACCTATCTGATGTCTAGGTATTAACGAAGCAATTTTTTGTTTTATTAAAAATGAAGTTTAAAATAATCATTAGTATTCGTCCGCTTCAAAAGAAACACGAATATATCCTGCAGGCGTATTTAGTTTTTAGCTCTGAGCAGATTATGATAACTGCTCTCCAAATTAATTATAACCACACACTTGAGCTTTAATATGGGCTCAGCTTTCTGCTACATCTGGTCATTTTATTTGGAAATCATAAGCGGGCTTGATCCAGCTCTGTTTGAAAAAAACAAATCTGATCACACTTTTCCAAATATGTAAAGTGACTCACAATCAAAATGACCCACCTAGTGATAAATACTTTAACTATGAAATAATAAAATGCACGACTGGATCGCACGAACTTGCTCTTATGTTCGATCACATCGAAAAGATTTTTGTTAAAAATCTAAATATTTATTTAAAGCAATTTTATACTTTATTTTTTATATATACACAATATCTTTAATTTTTTTTCTAAAAAAAATTGGTATGACAGTCTTAAATATTATAATATAAACTTAAAAACAAAATATTAAATCGGCTTAATCAAAGAAAAATTAATTCAAAATTCTGAAATACGAGGGCGGGTAAATAAGTCCGTGACTTTTTGAATTTCTGACCTCTACTGAAACAGCAACACAGCTCCTGTCAACAGGCATCTGTCAGTTGACTCCTGTCAAAATTTAAACTGGCTGCGTCAGTTAGTTTGTGTTTGACAGCTATTTTTACCAGACTACTCACTAATTTGAGGAGAAAATTGAAAAAAGTGAATTTCGTGTGCTTATTAAGCATTATTTCTTGCGAAAAAAAACCATTACCGAGACCAAGGCTAAGCTTGATAAATACTATGGGGACTCTGCACCATCGATTTCAATGGTAAAAAAGTGGTTTACTGAATTTCGTTGTGGCCGTACAAGCACTGAAGATGCCGAACGTCCTGGACGCCCAGTTGAGGTCTCTACACCCGAAACAATCGAAAAAATTCACGATATGGTGTTGGCCGACCGAAGATTGAAAGTGCGAGAGATTGTGGAAGCCGTAGGGATCTCGCATGGCTCAGTGGTTTCAATTTTGAATGATCACTTGGGCATGAGAAAGCTTTCCGCAAGATGGGTGCCGCGTTTGCTCACAGTCGACCACAAACGCAATCGTGTAACAACTTCACAGGAAGGTTTGGCGTTGTTTAATCGCAATATGGAGAAGATTTTGCGCCGTTTTGTAACCGTGGACGAAACATGGATCCATCACAACACACCAGAGACCAAACAACAGTCAAAACAGTGGGTTTCTAAGAGTGAATCGGCGCCAAAGAAGGCCAAGGTGGGTTTGTCAGCCAATAAAGTTATGGCGACTGTTTTTTGGGATGCACGCGGGATAATCCACATTGACTACCTTCAAAAGGGAAGAACAATCAATGGGGAATATTATGCCAACTTATTGGACCGATTCAATGACGATTTGAAAAAAAACCGACCTCATTTGGCCAAGAAAAAAGTTCTTTTCCACCAAGACACTGCAAGGGTGCACACATGTGCAGTTGCCATGGCAAAAATCCATGAATTGGGCTATGAATTGCTCCCTCATCCACCCTATTCTCCAGATTTGGCTCCGAGCGACTACTTCTTGTTCCCAAACCTGAAGAAATGGCTTGGTGGAAAAAGATTTGACTCCAATGATGAAGTCATCTCGCAAACAAAGGCCTATTTTGAGGACCTCGACAAATCATTTTTTTTGGAAGGGATACAAAAATTGGAGAAGCGTTGGACAAAGTGTATAGAGCTCAAGGAAGACTACGTTGAAAAATAAAATTATTTTTTTATCAAAAAATCTGTTTTATTCCAAAAGTCACGGACTTATTGACCCGCCCTCGTAAATACTTAAACTAATTTAAGATCCAAAAAAATAGGCCATTTTATTTGTTACCCCAGTAGCGGAGCACGCAACCCAAACAATTACATGGTAATCGCCGTGTTTGACTGTAGGACGCAAATGCTTTGAATTCATCTCTTCAACAGGCTATCTTCTAACTCTACCATCTGATCCAAAAATGTTATACTGAATTTTATCTAAATATAAATATAACCTTTTTCCGGAACGAAAAATCCTTAATAGCGTAATTGTGTGCTTAAATGACCTCATTTTTCTTACTAATGAATGGTTTTTTCCTAGCAACTCTACAATTAAATCCAGCACTGCGAATAACTCTTCGAATTGTCTCTGCCTTGCATTTAGTGTTTAGATGTTTTTCCACCAAATCCCTTAAATTGGGTGCACTCAATTTGGGATTAGCATTGATTTTATTAGTTATTCTAGGTTCATCACGATCAGAAAACATCTTCCTGGAGCTTTTTTTCTTTTTAAGTATTCGTTTCTCTGTCTGGAGTTTTTAATAACATTTCTTACAGTTGAACGAGGTCTTTGAACTATTTCCGCTATTTTTCGTTGTCTTTTTCCGATTTTAAAATGATTTAATACTAATTTTCGGACATCTTCGAAAATTTTGAAAAAAAAAAAATATATTTTAAGATCTTTAAACACGTGTAATAGGTCTGATCTAGACTTTTTTTGGGCAGAAATTGGCAGATCGTAAAAACTTGAAGAGTGGGGATAAAATTCTCTCATTGAGAAATAAAGTCCGAAAAAATCTGGAACAGCTTGAGGACAATTTTCTGCCAATTTTTAAACGTCAACACATTTGTTTTTTTTTTTTATTTCTTTATTTGCTGGAAATTCACATTTTTTTCTCTTCAAACTAATTATTTTGTATTTTATATATTAATTTATTTGTTCAAAAAATAATTTTCCACAACTACGAAACTTTTTTTTTTCGTTTATGACAAACGTCAGTCTGACAATTGTAAATTTTCTGCCAACAAATTGCTGCCTACAAAAATTTATTGGGCAGGAATTGGCAAGAAATTGTCAGAAAGGGGAAATATTTTACTCCCAAGAGCGCTCTCTTCTGCGAAAAACTACCAAATTTGTAAGTCTGGAACAGGTTTTGGCAGAAATTGGTGCCAATTGGCAGAGTGTGGATCAGACCTAATAATGCTAAATGAACCTTTAATCGATTGTAAGACAGTAAAATCGAAGAAATAAAAAAAACAGACGTCAAAAATTTAAAATTTATTTGGAAAGATTTTGTAAGGTATATTTTCATTGTAAGGTCCTTTTTGTAATTAAATCACCGAGTTTTTTATTTAATTAAACCGATACATACCACACTATTGGAAAATTATGTCTTCAAGCATAAACTTTATTTCTTTAAAAAAATTATTATTTTATTTATCAGAAAATGTGTAAGCCCAGTGGTTCACATTAGGTCTGATCCAAACTTTTTTTGGGCAGAAATTGGCAGCTTATAAAATTTTGAAGAGTGGTGATGAAATTATCTCAATAAAAAATATAATCAAAAACAGTCTGGAACAGCTTGAGCACAATTTTCTGCCAATTTTTAAACGTCAACACATTTGTTTTTTTTTTTATTTCTTTATTTGCTGTAAATTTACATTTTTTTGTCTTCAAACTAATTATTTTGTATTTTAGTGTTTCTAAATTAATTTATTTGTTCAACAAATATTTTTCCACACCAACTACGAACCGTTTTTTTTTTTCGTTTATGACAAACGTCAGTCTGACAATTGTTAATTTTCTGCCCACAAATTGCTGCCAACAAAAATTTATTGGTCAGTAATTTGCAAGAAATTGTCAGGAAGGGGAAATATTTTACTCTCTCAAGAGCGCTCTCTTCTGCCAAAAACTACTAAATTTGTAAGTCTGGAACAAGATTTGGCAGAAATTGGTGCCAATTTGTGCCAATTGGCAATGTGTGAATCAGACCTATTTTCAATGTCACTGTATTAATCAAAGCAAGACATTTTGTTTTATATTCATAGATAATTTTGACACCTCCTTTGCAAACTACTAGATTATTGTATGATCAAAAACCCAAGCAATCAATATTTTTGTTTATGAATGACAAAAAAAAACTATGCTGTTTTGTTTAATGTATGTACATATTACGTACATAGGTATACATAGTCATATTTCCCATATTTGTTAAAAGTAAAAAAACCACTTCATCTATTCCGGTATTGTACATACAGGATTCAAGTTCAAAATTTCGTTTTTACCTTCAATTTAAATGTTATTGGTCCGATAGTTAGTAAGTAGGTATATAATGTAGTCTATTAACAAAAAAATAAAAAGTACAAGTACCGGGACCCGCGGTTAAGATGTGTAAACATCAAAATTCGTCTGAGTTCCGAATTTCTGTTATCAAGATTTCAATCCATTAACACCATAAACGAACTCCTTTTGAGGAGCATGAATGTTTCCAATATAAATAGAATATATTGAGCAAGTAAACAAAAAGTAAAAAAAGATACTAAACGGAACGTATGCGATAGACCCACGTTTAAAAAAACGGTCGTGGTTGTATCTATACAGTAAAAATTGTGTCGAGTGGCGGGACTCACCGTTAAGATGTTTAAATATGAGCAAGTACGCAATATCCCTAATTTGAACTCAAACGCAATCTTCCTTAAGGTAACGTGCTACGCGGAACGTAAAGCGGTAACAACTTGCACGAAACGTATAACCGAAACGATTTAAATGGAACGTATACCCGTAACGGGTTACACGGAACCTATTCGTTAGAACCACGTCCTTCGTTTACCATATCTCCGGCATATATGTTTACACATCAAAAATTAATTATCAACAATTTGACAAAGTCAAGGGTTCTTATTAGAAAAAAAAATACATGCATCTCACATTATTCGACTACGGAATTTATTTAAAAAAAAAAATATTTCTAACTTAACATCAATATAAAACAGTTGGTGTAATTATAATAATAATAATAATAAAGCTAGACACAGGTAGCTTATTATTTTACAAGTATATGTACACTATGTATACCTGCATATATACATACATATGTATGTACTAAATGCACATCTGCGATACATTATATATGTATTTTTATAGTAAATACTTAGTAGAATTTATTAATATATAACGTATATCTACAAGTTATTGTAACTACCAATAGTTTTTTTTTTTTAAATTGAAAGAACGCGGCCATTGACTTTGCTTTGTTAGTTCTGAATAATTATACCTGTTTGTAGCTTGCATAATATTATTAGGTATACCAACAGTAATTTGTTTAAGGTAAAAAAAAAATAAATAAATATGTATTCAGAATCAAATTTGTTTCCATTTTTAACAATATAAAAATGATACAAAATTCAGGTTTGTTTTGCAAAAGTATTTGCCTCTTTCGTTGATTGTGCTAAATTCGAAAAAAAGCGGGCGAAACCCTTTGTCTACCATTCTTTTTCTGCTTTTCCTTCTTTTTATGGTTAAAGATACACAATCAAATAAAAAAAAAATATCTAGAAATACACAGCCTCGTCCAGTTTGCAGATGTCTTTCTCATCAACACACACACAACTACACTCGCGCACACAAACATACTAAGGCCAAATCCCTGTAGGTATATTGATCTATTTGTTGCCTCCTATATGACAAAAGCAATAACAAGAAAACAACCAGAACAAACCAAACATTATTTCGACTAGACTTTTACATTGTCCTACCTAGGTAGGTATACCTATACCTACTGGCTACTTCTCTGCTCTTAGCGATATAAATCAATCAAATCAAACAGAATAGACAGGTAGTATATCTAGGTATGTATGAATTATAAAAAGAAATATAATATTTACATATGAAAAAGAAAGGATAAACCAAGAATTAAAAAGAATACAACATTCTACTGGGCATTTGAAATAATTAAATAAAATTGTACCTACCTACATTTTATCAATTATTTTTTTTTTTTAAAGCTAGAAAAGACCATGAAGTTAAACTAATACCTAAATAATATATTATTATGTATGTAGACAGACATTTTTCAAGATCAGGTCAAAATATGGAATTCAACGTTTAGTCAGAGCGTTCAGTGAAGCCTTCAACTCTAAAACCAAGGTCATTACTATTTTTATTCGAAACGTGTTTTAGTTATATTGTAATCGACAACTTCTTTAATAATTGTGAAACAACAAAATGTACGCCAGTCCGTCCGCACTCAAGAGAAGTCACAGAGGACAGAGTAACACAAAAAAAAAAAAAAGAAAGAAAAGAACAACGAACTACCAAACCAAAAAAAAAGAGGCATGTTTTTCTTTTTTTTTTATTTAAAAACGTTTAGATAATTGCGGAAGTTTGTTAAATGAGATTCCACACTACCAGCTTCACACCACACACCTCGATTCCTCAAATAGACTGCTGCTTCTGTGGCTATGTGGGTACTTATGTATTTGTTTTATTTTTCTTCAATAAAATGCAAATAATAAAAATGTTTAAGTTAATTTAAAGAAAAAATAAAGAAGCTCTTATTATATGGGTACATATATACAAAAAATATGTATGTATAATAAAATAAAATAAGGTTTTCATAAATGTCCCGTCTTTGTATAAAAAGGGATACAACTTATTAATCCAAAGCCATACAACTTAATAAACATATAATACATGATATAAAAAAAAAACAATGCAAATGTTTAATACCAGTTGAACAATTTTAATTTTATAAATTAACAAACCATGTTTTCTGCGCTGAAGCAAGCTAAAGCTGAATCTGAATTAAATGAACCCTCTAACATAGAACGTTGACCCTCAGAGCTTCGGACAGAAAAAAAATATCTTGTTCGTCGATTTTTTTAATGAACACGCGGAACTCAGTTAAAATGAATAACAATTAAATAACTTCTCGACAAAAGTTTGTATTTATGACAATACATATGTATATGCATTTAAGAATTTGTATTATTTTTATTAAATTGTGCAAGAAATAATAAGCTTGGAACAAAAAAAACTTGGCGTACAAGCCAATCCTCCTATCCTTCTGTTTTTTTTTTTTTTTTTTTACTGGCCGACTGTCTGCACAAAACCAAGGAATAGTTCTTTGTTAGAGGGGAAACGGAATGGAAATGGAATATGCCGCAAAATGGCAGATTTTATGTATCCAATTTTTCGAGAACAAATTTTTACAGCGTTTCCTAAACACTTAATTAGAAACAATAGATATTTTATTCATAATAACAAACCTCGTTTTTTGTTTAAAATTTATGCTTTTTTTCAATTCACAAAACAATTTTTTTTTGTTGAGGCGATTCAATTTAATAAATTGTAAGTTCACAATTAGAATATAATCGAATTTGCTATTTTTGTAAAAAGTTCACAGTTCGTCGGTTGGAATATCCACATTTATTAATTTGATAAAAATTCAGCTAACGCCGTTCGTAAGTACTTCTATATTTAATTAGTTATTTTTTTTTTAAATTTAAACGCGAATATAATTTTTCCTACTAAAACAATATTTTCCAACACGCAACCTTTTGTGACTGCCAAACAACAATTACTAAAGCAAAGTATAAGCAAGCTAGCAATACAGAAACAGAATATGGCGTGGATAGACAAGCGCAGCGCAAACAACGGCTGTCGGTCGGTATGAAAAGTGAAAAAGAAACAGAAATAAAACAAGAAACAACACTCACACACTCACAATGAGTACAGTGAAACCGCCTTAACTAAACTACTGCTTTGCGCCATATTTTTTGACACTTAAATGAACTCATCCACTGCTAATTATATTTGATGCACTAAACAGATTGAACCGGCGGGCGTACATTTTTATTATATAGAAACATTAGCAATTTTCTATTGGAATTGTATAATATTGAATGTTTTTTTTAGGGTATTATGCGGAACTTACACCACATAATATTATTGCTAAAGGTATTGGGTAAAAATATTACGTGAAAATGGGTCGTCCTTACACGTTGCGATATTATGGCTTCCTGCAGTTTATTGAGTATCGGTTCGGTGCACGACTCAGTATGCTGCGCAATATATTGAATAAAGGAGGCTTTACATGTATCTTCAACTTCATCTGCATTGACATGTGCAAAAAAAGAGGAAACAAAATAAGAAAATCATACTTGTGGGATAGAGAGCGAAGACCAAAATGGAGATTTTTTTTTTTTTTTTATAACTTTGCACGCGCTCAAGGGGTTATGAATACCCTTTATATGTTTTTTTCTTAACACAGCGTGGGCATCTGGTGAAGAAGGGAAAGAAGGATAGGAAAGATTTGTGACGCGATGTTCTGAGACTAGAGCTGGTGTTTGTCTCAGATTTATCTCCAGGGATGGCGGCTGAACTAATGCGGAGAGAATTACCGTGTCTTATTTATATATGACCCTTATAATTCGCATTATTTTATTTATTTCGTTGTCATACTTTATGGGTATGCTAGTTTACTCAATCACATGTTGTTAGTGTTATGCCTAAACAGCATGTAATGAGCAAAGCAGCAACTTATTTTATGACAATTTTGAGAATTGATTTTTAATGGAATATAAGTAGACATAGACAACGGCAGGAATCAAACCTGCAACCACGAGGTTGACAAGCGAGCACACAACTATCGTGCCACGGCCACCCCCTGTCTTCATGTATGAAGATTATAGGAAGTATGAATCTGAAGATTGCACATTATAGTGAAGATGAACATGTTCATCTTCATTATAGCATTTTCATCTGTACCATAATTTGTTCCGTTCAGATAACGAATTTTCAAGTTTTTTTTACCATTTAACCTCAGTTTGCTTAAAAACAAGGAAAATAGCGAAAATTATCTTCTCAAAACTACATACCTGAACGCTAAGAACATGTGCTTGTGAGATGTGCCAAGAAAGTTATAGCAGAGTTCGAGTAAGTTATTAGTGTGTACCCTGTCTTACTTTTATGTTTGTTTTATATTATGGTCCCACTCTACTTTTCTTCAAGTCTGCAGATGCAGATCCATGTAAAGCCTTCTTTATTCAAGTCTGCAGATGCAGATCCATGTAAAGCCTCCTTAAGGTAAAAAAAATATTAAATTTTTTTAACACTCCACAATATATTGGGCAAACCGAAATTACTGTGCAATAAAGCCCTTGAACTGTCAAATATTACTGTCAAATACCGAGTACTCTGCGCAATAATATTGTGTGGTGTAATGCCCGCATTAGCAATTGTTATTAAGGGTATTCATGAAACGGCGGAAAACCCAGATAAATCTCAGATACCAGATTATTTTATCTCCGCAGAAATAAACTGTCAAAGTTTGTATGGGAAAATATTCCGTAAAGCAGATAAATTTATCTCACGAATTCGACGTAGAAAGCGCAGAAATAAACTTCATTATAAAATTAGTTGACTGAACAGCCGATTGTTTCCTACATTTACGCAAGTATTTTTAAGGGGGCGTTTATGCAACGCCTAGCTTATAGATATTTCTTTCTGCAAAGCGAAAATTATCTCGTTACATGAATACCCTTATTGTTTATATATGTAGCGTAGCTATAGTATTTTCAGAAATAAAAATTAATTGACTATATATTTCGTATTTACATTAATGTGGTTTTCCATTGGTAGAAGAATTTACTTCTTTTTTCATATATGTGGGTACGCGTGGGTTCGATCCCCACGCTAGGCGCATTCTTTTCTATACCTCCAATTTTAATTGGATACCGCCCGTGGGTTAAAATGAGATAGTCAATACCTGGTACTCAAATCCACTGTGCCAACAAAAATTCTTTCCTATCTTTCCAACAAGTGCCGTGCAGTTAAGGTTGCATTTAAAAGACCTTAAGCCTTACAGGCATATAGTTAAAAAAAAATCTGCCCAAGCATGGGTTTCTACAATTAAATCCTTCCAACAGAAATTTATTTTTTTTATTCTGAAACAAATTCGCAGATCCGTATATTTCGGTGAATCTACCCCTCTTTTTACTAACACCACTAAAGCCTAGTTAGAAGCATTAAGTTTGACAACTATAGCTACTATCAGTTTCATGTAAATGAATATACGCCAATACCATATCAAAAAAAAAAAAATATATACAAATCGCGTCCCATAAGCCAAAAAATATCAAATTCTGAATTTAACAAAGTCCATTAGGTAAGAGCGGAACTGCACTACAACGGAACTACAATTCACAACGTATTCGTATGCAATTTTGTGAAGTTCAGTTGCCGCTTAGTGCGGTATAGCTCAAGCAATTTCATAGAAATATTTGAATAATATATTGCCTCGCAGAGTCGCGCAGTTCCGCACAGTTCGGTTTTATCTTTAGATTATAATTTCAAACATACGAACAAAATATCTAATTCTGCCTTCTACCTTTATTTATTTTTAACATACAAAATTTACAGCCCAATTCTAAATGAAAATTCCCAGAGAAATATTTCCCTTAGCTTTATTCTAAACAAACTTCGAATATGAGAAAAAATACTCGGGAAAAAGAGTATGCATTAAATGTCAAAAAATGGAACATTTTTCCCTATTTGGCGCTCGTTTTTTCCCGACACATTTGCTGGAGAAAAATTTAAGTGTTTTAATTTATATTTTTTTATCTGACGGTGCTGTTAAATGCCATCTTAACCCGTTTTGGACCCGAAACCACTTTATAAACTGTTTCAAAAAAGGATCCGAAACTATTCCAAATCGGATCAAATTAGTATGGAGATAAGAATCACCACGGAGCCAGTTACTCGTCACACGACAAATCAGGGACGTACTTGAGGTTATTAAAGGGATGTGAATTGTCTGTTTTAATCTCCCGAAAAATGTTTCGCGACCAAAAATTAACACATATCAAATAGAGAAAGAGCTGTGGATTTTTGCAGAAGATCGGCCGTCGCCGTCGACTAAAACGTTCCATCAAAAAAGAAACATTTTTTGTATGATTGATATCTCTATTGGGCTCGATATTTTGAATAATAAGGGTATTAATGCAACGAGATAATTTTCCGCTTTCAAGAAAGATATAATTTTCAGCCAGACGTTCGCATGAACACCCCTTAAAAATACTTGCGTAAATGTGGGAAATAATCAGATGTTCTTTGAAATAAATTTATGAGCTTTATTTATTCTCTTTCTACATCAAATTCGTTGGATAATTTTATCTGATTTGCAGAATATTTTTCCCATACAAACTGACAGTTCATTTCTGCGGAGATACAATTATCTGGTTTCTGAGGTTTATCTAGGTTTTCCGCCGTTACATGAATTCCATTAATAATTGAATATTTCACATTTTTAATGGCAAACAACTGTAATAAATTGGCATTCTTCTAGTGTTGTGTTATGATAAAAACAAATTCATGTTTTACTTTTGTAGCTGATGCCCGTTCCCTTACTACGTCCATGATTCACTATATACTTTGAAGAAGAAATTTAAAAAAAATACCAACGCATGTACGTAGGTATTGCTTTTGTTCTTTTTTTGTGGACTCTGCTTTTAATTTTAATTTTTATTTATTTTGTGAACTTTAGTCCAAATTATGCGTTTCGCCGTTGGTAGCCATCGGCTAATATCTTGCGTCTTAGAAGGGTACTACAGCATCTAACTGTAGTACCTGGGAGAAACGCATAATTTGGACTAAAGGTCACAAAATAAACAAAAATTATAGTTCACTATATATGTAACTTGTTATCTCGCTCGCTCTTTCTTAAAAAATCCCATAATATAATGAATATTCCCATAAGAAGGCTTAAAATAAACTTACCGGGTTGGCTACGTTTTATCGCGTCACGTTTTACCGTGGCACCTTTCACCGCGCAATCCTACTTTTTCAATACGAATTCAAAACATTATACCTGCCCTGTATAAATTGTTGCTTCCCATACATTTGGTCACTCGATCGCATAAGAATCAACAAGAACGAAGTTTTCCTAGTACGCAGACGACTTCCCTGATTTAAAGAAAACGTATCAGCAGAATAGTATAAAAGGAGGAATTATTTTGTAATTTCTTCAGTTTCTTATTAGAACTCCGTTAAAGAGATATAAATAGGTACATTTCTTGTTATTGTAAGTTGTTCGGTGTAGTGAAAGGTGAAGTGTAGTTTTCGTAAGTGGAAGTTGTGTGGTTTAGTGAAGTTTTGGTAAGTACAATTTGTGTTGGTGTGTTGGCGGATCGGATGCTATCTATCTTGTTAGAATCATGGATGCAGTAGATAATTGTTCTTTTAAGAATACACAAATAAGTATATAAGAGATATAAATTGATTATTTTTTTGGGCCTATTATAGGATTTGGGGTGGGGTCCAGTTTGGGCGTAAGCAAAGTTTTTTGAACTAAAGAACTTTGCATATGTACTCACAAATAATTTTTCAAAATCGAAATATTTTTTAATTTATCTATCAATTCAAATCCCGTTTGAATCTGAACAAACCTTCTTAAAGACCTGAAAATCGAATTAGAATTAAATGCTATATAAAATTTATTTGGTGCAAAAACCCCTGCGTGGGCCTATTATAAGATTTGGGGTGGGGTCCAGTTTGGGTGTATACAAAGTTTTTGTAGATTTAAATATTTTTCTTACAAGCAATTGCAAAATATTTGTTGAGGTGCATAATAATCTGTGAGAATCAACAAGAACGAACACCAGTATATAAGGAAGTGTAATTTCCAAATAAAATTCAGTTCTTATTAGAACTCCATGGAGGCAAGACCTCCCAGGAGATATAAAATGGTTGCGGAATTTCATGGTAGGTAGGTGATAGCGCTTAGGCGTTTTTTAAGCATAAGAGAAACTGCTCTTACGATTCAAAAGCAGTTTAAGTGTTTTCACTTACTAATCTGTTGATGGATTGCGGCTGGGGGTTTGGTTAGGACGCTTATAATTAAGCGTTCTAAGGGAACTTTGGGATTGTTTAAGCGTTTAAAAGCCCTTTTAAGCGTTTTTACGCGAAAAAAATGTTTTTTTTTCAAATTTCAGTCAGTTTACATGGGGTAAGCAAGATTTTTTTAAGCGTTTTTCAGCTTAAGATTGAATATCACCTCAATTTAGGATTTTATGAGTACATTGTTTCAAGACGCTTAAAAGCCACTTTAAGAGTTCACGTGACAAAGGCCATTCACCACGTCCGAAACGTCGTCCAAGTCCTGTTCCTATGTACCATCACTCAATAAAAGACCATAATCTATTTATATCTCTCTAAGAGCTGTTACCTCTTCGGAGTTCTAATAAGAACTGAAGATTCCCCTGCAATCACAACTGCTTAAATACTTTTCAAAAAAACGCAAACTGACATATTATTTTGTTTTTTGTTTTTGTGGATTGTGTGGATTAAGGCCAATTGAAATATTTTGTGACCTATAGTCCAAAATGCGTTTCGCCCGGGCACGATAGTTGGGCTCATCAGTTAGATGCTATCGTACGTTTCTAAGACGCAATATTTTTGGTCGATGTCTACCGAATCTAATAGAATTTGCAGCATATATATACTGCAAATTATATTTTTCTAGGGGAATTTGTTTAAATTCATGCATCTAGAAATATGTATTGATTTTATGCCCGTGGTCTGGCCAGTAATTATATTCGAAGAAAACGCAAACAATATTTACATATTATTTTGGACTATAGGTCACAAAATATTTCAATTGGCCTTAAATACTTTCCGCCACCTAAAGGAAAAGAATATTATTATGTGAAATCTAAAAAATAATTCCAAAAATAAAATATTTTAAAAAAAGTACGCCCTAATACTTTTCAAAGTGTTAAGGGTAGTGGCTAATGTCGCTCCTAAATAAAAGTATTAGATAAATGTACTAGAAAATCGGCGTTGAAATGTGACACTGTGAACTGGTTTTCGATAAAAATAGAGTTCCCAAACTTACCACTTCAAGCAAACCAGCTCATTTTGGATCCGCACGCGTAGTCAACAACGTATGGACGACTTCGCATTCGGAACCAAATACGGATCTGAAAACTGCATTTGTCGGCTCAAATTATGGCGATCTCGTTTCAATAAATAGGATTCGATACTAAACGCAATACTCTTTTGGCTTTGAAAAGCAACGATTACGGATCTAATTTCTTTTTGTGACTGCGTGTGTTGATTGGCAGCTCTAAAAAAAAAAAAAATCTTCAATTCGTTAATAATGACTTCAAGGTTCGCGACACTCGACTGTACAAATTCAATTGAAGAATCATTTAAGGTTAATGGAGGTAAGTAAGAAAAGTCAACAATATTTTACATACTATCCATTAAGCACTTGGACTTTATGGGATTGAGTAATTACAAAAAATGTGTGATCATTTACACAAGTTAAAAATGTTCGATAAGACCCAAAGGACAATTATTACATACATCTGAAAATCATCTGCATACATGCGGATGGAACAGCGTTGCATAACTCAAGGAAGTTCATGTATGCAGAGCAAAAATAACACTAGTGTGGGTGGCAATGTCGCAGCGGATAAAGTGCTTGATTGCTAACTAGGACGTGTGGGTTCGATCCCCACGCTAGGCGCATTCTTTTCTATACCACCAATTTTAATGGGATGCCGCCCATGGGTTAAAATGAGACAGTCAATACCTGGTTCTCAAATCCACTGTGCCAAACTAGTGCTGTGCAATTCAGTTTGCATTTAAAAGACCTTAGGTCTTAAAGGCTTATAGTTAAATTTAAAAAAATATATATATAATTTAGAATTGAATTTCGTAATTTTCAAAGAAATGAAAATAAAATACACGACTTGCTCGGCCAATCATCAGGTTCCTTTGTTTTTCTTATGGCGTTTTTATTTGGCAATCTGGAATTCTTCTCCGATCCGTAATCCCAACTGAACACTTTTGTGTGATTCTGACGATTCTGAATTTTAATGAGATTGTATATGTGAAAATAATTGTGTACGTGAGAATATTCAAATTAAAAAAAAAAATGCTTGTTGCACAATTATGATACAAAAAATGACAACAGTCGAGTTTGACGTTCAGGTATATGAATGTGTGAGTGCTTCTGGTTCTGATTCTGATTTCAAATCCAGAAGCAAAATTCTCTTCTTTTCAGAATTAGAACTGTCATTTTGTCCCAAGTGAACGCTTTCAGAAGAGTCCGGAAGGCTTCCAGATTGCCAATTAAAAACGACATTAGTGGTGCTGATGCCGAATTCCACAAACGTGAGTTTTCTCTGTGTACACAAAAAATCGGGTACACATAAAATGTGTTCCCGTACTTTTTCCACAACAATGTGAAGACTGTCATTTTTGCAAGAGTGGGGGAAAAATCTCTCTGAGAGCGAAGTTTAACAAAGTCCAGGAACGCATTGAATAAAAACTTTAAACTTCAGTTCAGCGTTTGTATTGTTTTTTTTTTCAGAAATATTACGAATTGTGTTTTTTTGTGTCAGAGAGAGAAAGGGAGGACGAGGCAAGAAAAATGCTGCCAACTATTTTCATAAAATGTTGTTAAACGAAGTTCAACTGATCTGAAGATTGATTTCACTGTGGAACCGGACGAATTAAACCAAAAATTTAAACTCAGTTTAAGATTCAGTTGATCTTAAGTTTAAGCTCGCACTGAGAAACTGGGGGTAAATGCTTCCAATTATACCTACTACTAGAGAGGTATCAAATAAAAATTAAGGGTATTCATGCAAGGAGATAATTTTCTGTTTTGTAGAAAGATATATTTTTCCGCTGGACGTTTGCATGAACGCCTTTAAGAGTACTTGCGTACATGTTGGAAACAATCAGCTGTTCATTTACCTAACTTTATAAAGTTTATTTCTACTCTTTTTACATCAAATTCGTGAGATAATTTTATCTGATTTGTAGAATATTTTGTTCATACAAACTTTGACAGTTCATTTCTCCGGAGATAAAATTACCTGGTTTCTGAGGTTTATCTGGGTTTTCTTCCGTTGCACGAATACCCTTATTAATCCACGCTTGTGGAACTGGGCCCAAGGTTTAATTTTTCATTTTAATAGAAAAACTTGTTATTTTGCCCCACCGCATATTAAATAGTTATAATTCAAACCAAAAAAAAAACTTGGTGGTAGCATACTCAAGTTGTTGCTGTTCGTTAAAAACAAAATTGAATAATATAAGAATCATTTAAAAAACTAAGTACGGGCTCATAGAAAAATTAAATATATATATAATTTATGTTAACAAATTAAAACAAAATAAAAATGTATAAATATGATTTTATCGACAATAAAAGAATAAATAAGAAACTTTAAATTATTTGTGATAACATTCCATAACATTTCCATAATCATCGTGCAAACGATGAAACGTTTTCGTGTGTGCGAATAAAATACAACGACGGCAGATTTCTTTCAATATTAGGTAATCCAGCCCTGTCGCAAATTTCATCGTAATCGAAAATATGCTACATTCCCCGATAAAACTATCACAAATTCTATCGTAGTGGATTCGGAGTGAAAAAATCGCTTACGATTTTCGAAGTTCGTATAAATTGTTATCACTGAATTCGAAAGGAATGGAGAAAAACATTTTCTAGGACAAACCACTGAACAAACACTAAAAGTAAGGCGTCGTTAACAGTTATTTTAAGGAAAAATTTAAGTATTCTTACAAATTCTATGAATTTATAAGTAATATTTGATTTAAAGCACAAAAACAACATAGTCCAATATGAAAGACTCTTTTAGCTAATAAACGAGAGAGCCGATCTGGCCCAAGGCTATACAAAATTGACTTTATCATTTCATTTTGACAGAATACAAAATAAGAAAATGCCGCTCGGATTTTGTGAAAGCTGTTTGTCGTAGATTGGGCGCAACTGTCCCTGCTGGTAATTATTACAGTGGAATTTGAGAAAGAGCTGAATAAAATTCAAAACACCGAATTTTATTCAGCTCTTAGACAAAACAAAATTCATTAATATTGAATCTGACATGAAATTAATAAAAAACGAACGATAAGCGCCTTAATTAAATCATAACAAAATAACCCAAAACTAATGTACGCCCTTCACCCACCTCATATTTTCTTCCACACACAAAATAAAAGATAATTGTTTTGTCTTAATACAACTATATTCAGTTGGAAAATGAAACTTATTTTCTAAATTTATTGTGAAGGTTTTTGTACAAAGTAATAAATTACATATTTATTTACACTTTTCAGTGTTCGTCTGTTCACCATCTCAGTATAGCCCATCCCTAACCCATTTCAATAACTAATGTCGTTTTTATTTGGCAATCCGGAAGCCTTCCGGACTCTTCTGAAAGCGTTCACTTGGGACAAAATGACAGTTCTAATTCTGAAAAGAAGAGAATTTTGCTTCTGGATTTGAAATCAGAATCATAACCAGAAGCACTCACACATTCATATACTTGAAAGTCAAACTCGACTGTTGTCATTTTTTGTATTATAATTGTTCAACAAACATTTTTTTGAATTTGAATATTCTCACGTACACAATTATTTTCACATTAAAATTCAGAATCGTCGAATCACACAAGTCTTCAGTTGGGATCCCGGATCGGAAAACAATTCCGGATTGCCAAATAAAAACGCCATAAGTTATGCAATAAGTGCACTTAAAAATATGCAATGTACAACAGGCTCTAAAACCTAAGCGAATAAAATAAACTAAATGCCATACTTTAGCTTTCTCCCAACTTCCTTCGTTTATGAAAAAAAAGGACGAAACCGTTCGTTCCGTTTATTACACAATCTGTCCCATGATAAGCTTATCTAGTACTAGATGGTACTCTGGGTGCTTTCATAAATGTATGGTTGCGAAAGTCCGACGAATGCATAGCATTCATAAATGCAAATGATGAATGTCAGAGTTTCATAAATGTAAAACGCAAATATTTGCAGCGCAAATGAGCAAATATAAAATTTTACATGCATTCTGATTTTTTTCTTAAAGAAAGAGACATCATGATGTAAACGGTGGTACACCTTCCCTTACTGTTCACATCTGTCCAAATTGCCGCTAGAAAATTCAAAGTTGAACTCAAAATTAAAAATAAACATCAGAATTTTGTTTCTGGTCCACAGAAAAATGAAGCAAATCAGAGAAAGTATTCATAAATGCAATTAAAATGCACGCGCAAATAGTTTTTCTGACGTTAATATGATTGCAACTGATCGCATGTAAACAAAGCAACCATGCATTTATGAAAGCACTCTTATATATTTCTTGAGATATACGACTCCAAAAATTGCCAAATCCGAAACTGAATCACTCAATCAAGTTTTTCCATTGAGTAATTGATTAGTAAAAAGAAAACTTGCAAAGTAAGACAAGTTAAGAATCCCCTAAATTTGTTCCGGTAAAAAAGTCGTTGTGTCAAAACTTCGCTGAATACTACAGTGGTCATTAATGTCAATATATAAGAAAATAAATGTCTAAAAAAGTTCCCAATGCACCCTTTTATGCAATACCTTTGTGCTGCCAAATTTTATTTTTATCTTCAATTTAATTCCTAGCTTAAGGTTACGCTACAGCCCCATCTGGGTCAGGGAATCAACCACCAAGTCTTTTTCATTCATATCGGTCTTCATCGGTCTATACTGTCTCTAGTGCCAAACATCAAGTTGTTTGCTACACCTGAAACAAGGGTTTTGTTACTCCGCTGTTCTTAGTGGAAGGAACTCAGATATATATATATATATTTGAATTAGTGAAACTCGTCTTTAATATTTATCCTTAGAAAGAATTGCGTTACCATGTTGGAGACCGAGTTGTTTTAAACTCACCACTATATACGCTTAGAACATCGACACATCCAGTGTAACAAAATCTAATTATTTTCGATTGTAATAAATAGTATTCAACATATATTTACTTTAATATTTACATTTCATTTTTGGTATTTGTCACTTATATTTATATATATGTATATCTTAATCTAATTAGCATAAATCATAAAATATCGTTTAATATTAAAAAAAAACAAATATTGTTCAAAAGTTGCAAAACACGCCAAGTTATATAACTTTGGTTTTTATTAAGTACAAAAGCTCACTGATATTATTATTTTTTTAAATAACTGCCCAAGCCATTAAATATAGATACAAGCCATGAAATATCATTTCGGTAACGGATGCTATCTTCAGCACAAATTTGGATGAGATAATTCCAACTCATAACTGTTTTTCGGAATTAAAAGTGGGACGCTAATAGAGAAATGCCAATTTATAACAGTTTCACACCATTAAAACTGAACTTTTGAATGCGGTTGGCGATGTTCAAATAGAAACAAACTAATTTCAATTTTATTTGGCAATCCGGAATCCCTCTCCGATCTGGGATCCCAACTGAACACTTTGGTGTGTGATTCTGATTGTGAAACTAATTGTGTACGTGGAAATATTCAAATTAAAAAAAATGTTTCTTGCACAATTATGATACAAAAAAATACAACAGTCGAGTTTGACGTTCAAGTATATGAATATGTGAGTGCTTCTGGTTCCAATTCTGATTGATTTCAAATCTAGAAGCAAAATTATCTTCTTTTCAGAATTAGAACTGTAATTTTTTCCTAAGTAATCACTTTAAGAAGAGTCCAGAAGGCTTCTGGGTTGCCAAATAAAAACGACATAAGTGTGACCGAAATATGCCCACCGGCGATGAATCCTAGTGCTGTGGAGTAGCATAAATTGTACCTCTAACAACAGAACTGTTATAAACTTCCGTTACTTTAGTAACATCCCATAAGTTTTATTAAGTCCGAATTAATGACTAGGTTTTTGTTTGTATTAGGACTGCAACACGACGCTGCTTTGGTGGATGTCGGTCACCTAACCATATCCATTGCCTTTATAAAATTATGTTGACATCTGAAAAAAAAATATATTAATGAAGCATGAATCAGTATAATTTGACGGTATCTGTTCTTTTTAATAATATATATGCAGCTTTTTGAATTGTTTGTTTTAAAATTATTAAAAATTACTTCTTCAAGGGTCAATGAATGACCCTAATGTAAATTCTTTAAATTGAACCTTTTCAGGGTGCTGTTAAAACTTTAAAAAAATAGGAAGAACTTTTAAATTTCTAAAAAGCTGAATCTAGGGACTTAAACGATTTGCTCTGCATATTATTCTTATAAATCTTTTTTTTTGTAAAACAAGACGTTGAATAATTAGATGTAAATATGACGTAGAAATAATCGAAAATATTTTTGTCATAATAAGAGATCTGAACAAACCAGTTCATATCGATAAATATACTCAATTATTTAAATTTCTCAACAATTTCAATTTTAAAACAACTTGGACTACATATTTCCTGATAATTATAAACTATACCATCATGATACTCGTTGCACTTACAGACACAATTCAAATGCTTTTTACATTGTGGCGAGCGAAAGCTGAACTCAATATCGGTAGAATCTTTTGCAGTTACTAGATTAAATAAAATGCAAGACTGGATCGCACGAACTTGCTCTTATGTTCGATCACATCGTATCTAAAAGGTTTCTATTAAGAATCTAAATATTTTTTCAAAGTCGTTTTTTACTTAATTTTTTAACGGGTCGAAATGCTGTATTTTAAAATACTGTATGGTCAAAATTGCGTATGATACTGTATGGTCATTTTGGTCATTAACCAAACAGAATAATATTCTATATTTCAAAATACTGTAAATCTAAAATACTGTATCTCAAAATACTGTATCCCATAATACTGGATCTCAAAATTCTTCATCTAAAAATGCTGTATGAGCAAAACACTGTAGATATCTCAAAATTCTGTATTTTTTATATAATTCCATTCTTAAAATTCCATTACAAATAAAAATAAAAAGCAGAAGTCAATTTATGTATATATCATTTATTGAAAATCCAAACAAATGTAAAACCAGAATACCTTAATTAATGAGAAAGAGAAAATTTGGTTTTAATTTATTTAAACACTATTATTCTTATTATATATGAATTATCATAGGTAGGTACATGTTATTGTTCATGGGAAGTATATCAGAATATTATGCTAATGAAAAATTATTTGATACAAGTATATATGTATTCTTAAAAAAATTTATATTCAGTTTTCAAAATTCTGTATTTCAAGATGCTGTAATAGTGCGCACTTTATTACATTATCAAAACGATTTTTATTTTCAGCCTATTTACAGCATTTTTCAATACAGAATTTTGACATACAGTGTTTCGATCATACAGTATTTTGTACATACAGTATTTTGAAATACAGTGTTTTCAGATACAGTATTTTAAATACAGTATTATGACCCTTACAGTATTTTCACCCCAACCCAATTTTGTATAAACAATTTTTCTTAAAATTTTTTACTTGCGATTATATGTAGGTACTATAGGCAAGTTATGCAATTGTCGAAAAAAAAAGTTTTGAGATAACAATCAAACATGACATTACGATGATAGCGACGACGAAAAAAGATGGTCTAAAAATTCTGTCCGTCTGTCTGTCAGTCTGTCTGTCTGTCAGTCTGTCTGTCTGTCAGTCTGTCAGTCTGTCAGTCTGTCAGTCAGTCTGTCTGTCAGTCTGTCAGTCTGTCAGTCTGTCAGTCTGTCTGTCAGTCTGTCTGTCAGTCTGTCTGTCAGTCTGTCAGTCTGTCTGTCAGTCTGTCTGTCAGTCTGTCTGTCAGTCTATCTGTCAGTCTGTCTGTCAGTCTGTCTGTCAGTCTGTCTGTCAGTCTGTCTGTCAGTCTGTCTGTCAGTCTGTCTGTCAGTCTGTCTGTCTGTCAGTCTGTCAGTCTGTCAGTCTGTCAGTCTGTCAGTCTGTCAGTCTGTCAGTCTGTCAGTCTGTCAGTCTGTCAGTCTGTCAGTCTGTCAGTCTGTCTGTCAGTCTGTCTGTCAGTCTGTCTGTCAGTCTGTCTGTCAGTCTGTCAGTCTGTCAGTCTGTCAGTCTGTCAGTCTGTCTGTCAGTCTGTCAGTCTGTCTGTCAGTCTGTCTGTCAGTCTGTCTGTCAGTCTGTCTGTCAGTCTGTCTGTCAGTCTGTCTGTCAGTCTGTCTGTCAGTCTGTCTGTCAGTCTGTCTGTCAGTCTGTCTGTCAGTCTGTCTGTCAGTCTGTCTGTCAGTCTGTCTGTCAGTCTGTCTGTCAGTCTGTCTGTCAGTCTGTCTGTCAGTCTGTCTGTCAGTCTGTCTGTAATTATTGGCCTTTTCGATTGGCCGTCCAGAACTGTTCTGACCCCCACAAAATGACAGTTGTTACTCCAAACAGAACAGAACACGATTCTGGATTTCATTTCAGAATCGAAAACAGAATCACTAATACACTCACATAATTAAAATGTCAAAATTATCGGGTTGTTCTGTTGTGTAATTTCGATGTGTTTATTGAATTTAAACTACTTTTCTGGTAAGATAAGGTAAAAAGAAGCAAGGTATAATTATTATTCATACAAGAAAATGTGTATCTAAATTGAAATCAAGTGTTTTGGAAATTCTTTTTAGTCGATGTGATTTTTTTGATTTAATTTTCACAAATACAGTGATACATACAATTCAGAATCAGTCAAATTGATTCTAAGTGTTTTATTGGGGGAACGTGTTCCGGACGGCTAATCGAAAAGGCCATATGTCTGTCTGTCTGTCAGCCTGTCAGTATGTCTGTCAGTCTATCTGTCAGTCTGTCTGTCAGTCTATCTGTCAGTCTGTCTGTCAGTCTATCTGTCAGTCTGTCTGTCAGTCTGTCTGTATGTATGTATAGACACCTACAGCCCAAACGGGTGGGCCGAATTGCTTCAAACTAAAATTGAAATTTTGTTTAGATCTAAAAATAACGGTACCTGCCATATAACCAATATGTTAAAGCCTATTTTTCTCGGAAACCGCTCTAACAATTTTGATTTTAAAAAATCAGTGCAGCTTTTTAGGTACGACCGATCATGATTGAAAAAAAAAATTAAAAATGTTTAAAAACGGTACTTTCTTTCCATTGGACCGTTTTTTTTATTACGACTATCTCATAAATGGCTCGACCGATTTTTTCGAAATTTCACACGTATATAGGTTGCCCAATTATACTGCGTACCAATATTTTTAATAAATATTTTTTTGTATTTTTAAAAGAATTTTTTTAAGAATTTTTTTTTTAAATTATATTTTGAAAACTGATCAATAATTTTTTTTTTCAAAAATTATAGTTATATGTATTAGCTGAATACCTATGAAGTGGCCTTTTTTAATTTTTTTCAAAAAAGTTTTAAAAAAAAAAACTTTTTTTCTCAAAAACCGCTGCACAGTTTTTTTAAAAATTTTTTTTCTCATAAATTCAAATTTATTCAAGAAATAAAATGGCATACTTTTTTTGAGCTCAAATTAGTTTAAGTATTTATTTCAGAATTTTGAATTATTTTTTCTTTGATTAATTCGATTTAATTTTTTGTTTTTAAGTTTATATTATTAAATATTTTAGATTGTCATACCAATTTTTTTTAGAAAAAAATTAAAGAAACTTTGTGTATAAAAAATAAAGTAAAAAATGACTTTAAAAATATATTTAGATTTTAAAGAAAAATCTTTCGCATACAATGTGATCGAACATAAGAGCAAGTTCGTGCGATCCAGTCGTGCATTTTATTTCTGAAAAAAACGTCGTATGAATATATTAAATATATAATAATATAAACTTTAGAACAAAACAATTTCAAAAAAGATCATCCACCCGTTTTCGAAGTATTGAATTTTCAACACAAAAAAAAAAAAAATGTTTTTTTTTCGAAAATCCCAAAAAAATATTTTTTGAAAATTTTGGTCTGCAATATTGTTTATAATTTGAAGTACCTCCTATATAAACATTTTGATCGGAATCCGTCGAGTTGTTTATGAGAAGTTGGAAATAAAAAAAATGGTTGTATGACAAGTACTGTTTTAATAACAAAATATTTAAACAAAATTTTTGATCAAACTATAGTTTATACATAAGATAGTGCACACACTTTTTTATCAAAATCGTCAGAGCCGGTTACCAGATAATTAAGATGGTTGAAAAATTTGTATGACCGGTACCGTTAGTTTTGGCCATAAAAAAACGATTCAAAAATCAATCAACCAAAACGCTTAAATACCAATATTGAAGAAAATCGGTTGAGCCCTTTAGGCTGTACTTCGTTGTATAGACAGATAGATAGTCTGAATTGCGGGACCAACTTTTTTAGTATTCTCTATCGTCGTAATGCCAAGTTTCGTTAAAATCTCGAGTTGGATTTTTTTCCAAATGCAAAACTTGCTCTATAGTGCCTACATTATATCGCAAGTAAAAACATACGTTGCGTTTGAGTACTAATAATTAATTAATCCAAAACCAAACTTCTAATAACTAAATAATGCCATTACTAATATCAGAAAGTGGCAATAGCTCAGTGGATATAGTGCTTGACTGACAATTTTAATTGGGCGCCGCCCGTGGTATAAAATGAGATAGTAAATACCTGATTCTCAAATCCACTGTGCCAAACAAAGATTCTTTCCTAACTTTCTATTCCTTCTAACTAGTGCCGTGCAATTTAGATTGCATTTAAAAGACTTTAGTCATATAGTTAAAATTATTATTAAAATATTGATTGGGCTTGTTGACAAAAGAGATTTAATAAAATTAGAAAAAAATGTAGGATCTAGACCAGAACCTCAAGGGACTCTTTTGTTTAAAATCAAAGAGTTACAAAGATTTTCATCAATTCTAACTACTTAAACCAGCGAAGCATAAAACTCTCAAAATCAGTACGATATAACTTACCTAATAGAATTTTGTGGTAAACCATATAGAAAGCTTTATGTACATACCAGCGCAACATTTTTAAGTCCAGTCCTTTGTAAATTACAGAACTAAAAGCTAAAAGCACATCCTCAGTAGAAAGACCTTCTCTAAAACCGAACTGAGCTTCATTGAAAAACTTCAAATCTTTAGATAATTGAGCATCCTCTTTTTTAACGCTTTTTCCAAACATTTTGAAACGGAAGACAGCATAGAAATAGGCCAAAAATTGTTTTTATCCTTCTTAATCGCGTTCAATCTTTAATTTGTCTGTGATTGTACTATTTGAAATATGTACTCAAACCCCAGATTTAAAGCGATTTTTTTAAGAGTTAGATTTGGAATTTTATCATAACCCCTAGAGTTTGAATTATAGAATGAATATATTAATTTTAAGATTTATTGGCCTTAAAATGACTCGAGCTTCCTGTACAATTTTTAACTTAAAGAATTTATGAACTTATACAATAAGTTGGTAATTGGAATTACCAACTGTTAAGGACGAATTATCAGTAATGAAAACAAAAAAATTAATTAAAAATATTCCCTCCTAACGATTCATCATTAACATCATGTCCATATTATTCGACAGAACGGTAGAATTGGAATGGCGATCTGAGAACCTTGGTTTTACCGGGTTTAATGATGAAGATTTGGCAAACGCCGTAATCGCCGACCGAAATGGGCCCAGTCCCCTGTTAATTTCGAAGAATAAGCTCCAGCTCATCTTCGATTCATTAAAGAAAAAGAAGTCAGCAGGAGTCGATGGTATATCCAACGTTGTACTACGACATTTGCCTCAGGAAGCAGTTGACATTTATACCACACTGTTTAACAACGCGCTGAATAATGCATATTATCCAGTGCGGTGGAAGACAGCTGTGGTACACCCTCTCCCAAAAAATGGAAAGAACAACTCCAATCCGGCGAATCTCCGGTCGATAAGTCTTCTTCCAAGTATCAGCAAAGTATTTGAAAAGGTTATTAATAGAGCCCTGTTCAAATGGGCGGAGGACAAAAATATTATCCCGGATAATCAGTTCGGTTTTAAGGCGGGACATGACACAATTCATGCCGCGTCTAAACTAGTTTCTGATATCCAATGGAACAAAACTAAAAAGCAGTGTACGGGTGCCTATCTGGTTGATTTGGAGAAGGCCTTCGACACCGTATGGTTAGAAGGTCTCTATCTATAGCTAACTAGACTAGGTATAAGTAAACCTCTATTGTATATGCTTTATGACATGCTAAATGGTAGAAAGTTTGTTGTCAAGAGTGGCAATGTAACTTCTACCGCAATTTTTAATATTAATAATGGTCTTCAGCAGGGAGCGGTTAACTCGCCGATTCTATTCAGCATTTACACCAGCGATCTGATAGGTAGTCTAACTCAGGCAATTGCGTACGCCGACGATCTAATTGCGTACAGAACAGCTAATACATCTTTTGTAGAGTGACTTCGACAAGATTCAGCGATATTGTTATGACTGGAAGTTGAAAATCAACTTCCAGAAATCAGAAACTATTTTGTTTAGGACTCCGTTGTCTAGCGCCTCAAGGGATACGCGAAAGAACTGGCGCAAGCTGGGATCGTAGGGCCACATGGACATCCACTGGCGAGTAAAAGTGTAGTAAAGTACCTTGGCATCTGGTTGGATCAGTACCTGTATTTCGACAGACATATAGGTGCTGCTTTGGCCAGGGCTAGGAGAGCCTTTGTCTTGACAAAACGACTGTTTTATAGCAGCCGTCTTGACAGCAGGGTGAAGGTGATCTGCTACATGGCCCTCATCAGGCCGATGATTGCCTACGGATGCCCGGTGTGGTTCAACGTTGCCCCATCTCAAATGGAAAAGATTCGGGTGTTTGAGAGGCAATGTCTTTGACGTTGCCTTGGATTACACACAACACCAGAGTCGGAGTACACAAGATATTATTCCAACCAGGTTCTATACAACGGAGCCAACATAAACAGAATAGATAATTTTTTGTTCAAGCTGATTCGGGGTCACGTTGGAAGAGCGATGTCCTCAACTAACAGCTTAATTTTTGGGGCTTATTACCCCAATAACGAATATTTTGAGAGTGCGCGGTTAAGTGGTCACATCCGTCCCGAGGCATTCCTCTATTTAGACAGTCGAGGGCTGATACAGGATGGAGGGGCGGTTCCGCTCATCAGCCGGAAAACTGTGGACAGGCGACTCCTGTATAGTCGAGACGTCATCGCTCAAGGTGGAGAGGAGCGCCTTCGGTTTAGTAGGACTGTGTCCGATCGGGACCGAAGGGATAGGGCGAAACAGGAGAACCATTTCTGGTGGCTCTCTGAACAGCATCATAATATTTAAAGTCGGTGAAGATGGTATGTCTTGGCCGACTTACATAGATTTTGGGCAATTAGGTATAGGGAACAGTCGGGGTGGCACCAAGAAAAAAAAATTTAAATATGTATGTATGCTGGGGCATATGTGCATGTATCTGCGTGTCTGTTAATGTATGTGCGTATGTACATTTATGGGTGGGTGCATGTTGTTGTGTCTGCATGCATATAAAAAATAAACAAAACAAATTTAAAAAACGAAAAAAATGCTGCTGTGGCTGTTCTAGTTTTTAAGTGGTTTTGTGTATCATTAGGTATTTTAAGTAGTTTAAGTTATTTTTAGTTAGTATAAGTTAGTTGTATTTAGTTCTAATTATTTTTAGTTTAAAAAAAACCTGATATTGAGTTTTTTCTAAAAAAAAGTTTTCTTGGTTAAAAAAAAAAATAAAATAATTAGATTTAATTAAAATAGTTTTTAGGTTGAAAGACATTAGTTCTAAGAGTTATTGTTTAGTTTAGAGCGCCCGTAAAGGGCCAGTAAATTAGTTGTAAGTAATTGATAATTAGGCTAATTTTAAACATTTTATCTAGCTTTAAGATAGTTATAAGTTAATATGAAATAAAAATGAATTTACAAAAAAAAAAAAAACGGTGGAATTGGGTTTGTCTTTTGTTTTAATGTTAGTATAATTACTTCCCATGCTTTCTGGGATTGCCACGGGCATTATTTAATTTTTGTCGATAGTAATTATCTCGACAAGAATTTGTTTGATTTTTTTGTAACTTGTTTTTAAATTTAACTAATTGTACTAATATCCAAGTTTCGTTGAACCAGGATAAACCCGGATTTTCTGGAGAACCTCAAAAATTGTCAAATTATTTATACAAATTTCTGACCGAATCTTTTTTTTACTAAACATTTACAACATTTACCTTATTCACTCAATGAGCTATTTTTGAGTATACATGTACTATGCCGTGTTATCCTGGATTCCTGGCAATCAACATCACAACCAGGTGCTGTTTTTATTAAAGCACAAGTCTTTATAAAGTCTATTGTCGAATACCCCATGGATGAAGACGAACTTCCATTCACAACTCCATCTACATTGATATTACTCATCTCCGTAATAGCTCGTGGAAATAGACTATTATTCCCTCGATATTCCTGTCCCTTAATAGTATTTACAATTTCGTTGTTGCCGTCTTTTTTTGTGTTAAAAATAATTGTCGACGATTCAGGAGTCGCAGCTACAGCATTATTTTTCACTTTCAGAGAAAACGAATCAGTTGAAGTAGGCGACTGCACTAAATCTAACGTTATATAATTAACCACAGCACTGTTTTCATTCGTTGGTGTTTTATTCGTCGATTCATTTATCAAAATTGGAAGATTAATACTACTGAAGTTCTCATAACATCGCTCCTCCAACGAACTCACAGACTTCTCAATGTCAATGACATTCTCGTACATATGCTGTTCATCGTCGTTGATTGGCAAGAACTTTCGTGGATGCTGCAAACAGTCAATGGAATCAATGGTGGCACTCTGTATATTTGGTGCTAGCTCCTGCGGTGGCACGTCGTGGGATTTATTCTTATTTGGTATATTGTTATTGAATTCATTTGGCTTGATTGGAAATTCCTGATACAAATTACTGTTGGGATTTGTAAATCTGCTGGGCTGTGCGTTTAAATGAATTACTTCGTTTGTAAAATTGGCACCCTGAAACGAACTTGGCGAATTCAAGTTTGAACTCAGTGGACTGCTTTGTGCGGAATCTTGGCGGTAAAGATTTGCTCTATTTTGCAGAAGACTAGATGTTGCAGATGATGGCTCCAAATAAGGATCTTGGGAATGAGAAGAGGACAGATCCAGAGAAGTGGGGAAATCAGTACAAGCTAGGGGTACAGTTTCATTGTTTCTAGCAACTGAGTTAATATAGCTTTGAAATAGACGGTGCATATTTTCTGCGTTGTGCAAACGGAAGGTATAAATACCTGGGCCAGTCATACATCTGCGACCAGCTTCGAAGCTAAATACATCCCCTGTGCATCCATAACGACGCAAGTGTTGCAATGCCCATTTGATTGTTTCGCCCATATCGGGAAGGAACGCTAGTTCCTTAGGCGACAGCTCCAGATGACCGTTCTGTATAGTTTCAGCGTCAGCAGATATACGACAAGCATTAACTCTGTAAACATTCGATGATCTAGAAATAGAGTTAGATTGTATTTCTCCAAGTTCCTCTTTGCTGTTGATGCAACCCATTGCTTTTTTTTTTGTGTGAAGAAAATACTAAGATCATTCCATTCTCCGAGTTTGTCGTTGATAGTTAAAAGATTTTACATCTATGTTAGATTTGTTAAGTGGAAGAATAATTTTTAAAAAAGTACAGTGATAGGTTTTAGTTAAGCACATTTCAGATTTTGTTTTAATATTTTATTTACAACATTTTTGATTTTTTCTTCGCGTTTTCAGTTTTCCTCGCGACCACTGAATTCTGAAACTTGAACCAACATATGTACTAAAAAACTATGTTCGCTTTCTTCTTGATGAGTCGTCAAAAAGTGACAGTAGGTACGTTCAACCCATGAATCAATAAAAAAAACAAATTTACGACACTTCCTTGTCTTTTCATTTTTGACGTCATATGTAAAAAAAAATCTGCAAATTGTTGTTGTTTGTGGATTATTAGTTTTGTTTGCACATATGAAGTCAATAAAATAATAAAAACAAAGAAGTGTCGTAATCATGTTTCAATTGATTCATGTATTCAACCTTTGTATATATAATTCTGCTTTCACACAAGGAAGTTGAATTGCCGTCAACTGGGAGTTTGTTGGCGAGAGGTGGCAGTTTTCTCGTGTGAAAGCTACAAGTCTATTAAAGGAACACGTCAAAAACATCTCCAGCAACTAGTTTCCCTGTGTGAAAGAGGACTAACCTATAATACTATCAGGGGGTCAATTCCCGATCTGTGAAATTATGAAGTGATAAAAAAAATATCATTTCAGTTTTCACAGAGGTTTATCATTTTCCAACTTCACGCACACGCCTAATGCGATTCTAGAACTCATTGTGATAAAATTTGTACTAAAAAGTACTAAATGATAAATTCTGTCATTTCTGGTTAGATTTTTTGTTGGGAAAGGTAAATATTTCATTTCAGTTTCTAAATTTGCTTAAGAATAATGTCCGGAATAATAATTCGTTTAATAAATTAATAAAAGGCGTCGTACTGAACAATTGTGGGTTTTATATAATATTGAATAGTATCTCTGTTTTGAGTAAGATTTATTATTTTTTTTATGTGAGGATATTGAGGCTTTCCCTTCGAGATGGGCAGAATCTATTCGAAGTTACAAATAGGAGCACTTTATTGAACTTTATAGATTCCCAAAACATTTATGCATGGATTTAATACGCGAATTGAGAGCATTCTTGAAAAACACTCAACTTATAAGTGCCATTTAAATATGGTTAAGTTCTCTGCATTTTTTTGCAATGGGTAGTTTCCAACGATCTGCCGCGGGAATGAGCACCGTCGTCGCGTCGGCTGTTGTGAATCTGTTGATTTAACAATTTCGTTATTTACTCGAATACACACAAATATAACTTACTACCAAAATAAATTTGTGTATAAATATAATTGTTGCTTACTTTTCATGTGCCAAATCCTGTTTTTCTACTTAATATTCGATTAGAAACATTTTCTTCACAAAACAATTGACTGTGATAAAAAAATTATCATATGAAAAATGTTTGGCATTTAACTTCACTTTTTCACGAATCGAGAATCGAATTAGACGTGAAAGCGTGATAAAATTTATCACTTCACATCTTCACAGATCGGGAATTGACCCTCAGGAACACATGAATCAAGAAAACAATATTTAGACAATTCTTTTTTTGTCTTATTTTATTGACGTCATATGTGAAAAAAAAATCTGCAATTGATTTTGAGTTGGCGTTCTGTGGCAATGTTGGGCGCTGTGAACACTTATGTGGTTTTCCATTTTTACAAGAATCAAATTCGTTTTTGATACGAATCTATTAAAACATAGATTTTGACAATTAAATCCTTCCATTGGGCAACAAAAATTAATATTTTTTTGACTCTGAATCAAATTCGCAGATCGGTATTCACTAACACTAACAAATACAAGTGTAATTGGTAAGCATTTATTTTGACAGCCACAAGTTTCACAGATGCGAATATAAGCCGACACCTTAACAAAATAAAAATTAAATCCAAATAACATTCGATTCGCCACGAAAAAAATCAAATCCCGCATCAAATTCTCCATTTACCAATGGAAAACCTCATTAATTTTTTTATTGGAAAATTCGGAAAGAGGAATTAAAGACTCCAAATAAGAAAGAGGAAACCAATTTTATTTGATTCGTACAAAAATAAAGCGAGGAAAGGAGATTACCAAAATAGCCTTAGGCAGCCATTGCAACGAAACGAATTTGGCGAAAAATGGAAACAAATGTTTGTATGGGTATGTGGATTTGTAGTTCTAAATGAATGAAAAGTTTTTATTTTTGAAGGCGAGGCAATAGAAATAAAATGTTTGTATGTGTATGTGGGTTTGGATGTTAGATTTTGACGAATTCATTGATGTTTTTGTTGATAATATCAATAGATTTTTGAATTTTGGTGCAAAAGCTTGCAACGTTGTAGCTTTAACTACATCTATGTGGGATGTAAGAATGGTTGCAATGTTGCTATACTTCACTGTTTTAGTTGTTTCAGTATGTATCTGTAGGTAAGTAATTTTATGTGGTTTTGGTTTGGGTGATAGATTTTTATGAAATCATAATTTGTTTGTAGGAAGGTACACATGTACTTAATATGAATAGATTTTAATTTATGAATTTTGGTGTATATTTCACTATTTCAGTTACTTAAGGGCATTATGTATAGGAGGTTCAAACGTTTTATTTTGGTAAAGTAGGTAATTTAAAGAAAAATATTGTGCAATATTTTTACGTAAAAATGTTGGTGATAAAAAATATATTTGGTTTCAATTTTGTTTTTAAACATTTTTACTTCAAAATTTGTATACCTATAGTAAATAAAATGCACGACTGGATCGCACCAACTTGCTCTTATGTTCGATCACATCGTATGCAAAAGATTTATATTTAAAATCTATTTATTTTTAAAGTCGTTTTTTAATTAATTTATATATAAAATATTTCTTAAATATTTCAAAAAAATAATTAGGATGACATAATTTTAAATATTTAATAATATAATCTTAAAAACGAAATTTCAGAAAAAATCTTCCAGTTGTTTGCATAATATTGAATTTTCAAAAAGTTTTTATCAAAAATTTCGAAATGCAGCATTCTTTGGAATTTGAAGAACCTCCAGTATAAAAATTATGATCGAAATGGTTGTATGGCAGGTACCGTTAATAACAAAGTATGTAAACAAATTTGTTGACCAAAATATAGACCACACCTAAAGTAGTACACATATTTTTGTTATGAAAATCGTAAGAGCCGTTTACGAGATATTTAAGATGGTAGACAAATTTATATGGCAAGTAAGCTAAGACAATGATTCGAAAACCCACTTTAGACAATCACCGCCTAAGTACCAAGTTAGAAAAAAAATCGGTTCAGCCGTTTAGGCTGGACTGCTTTATACTACGTTTCCACCGAAGCGAAATCTCGGATTTCGTAGATTTCAGTCCAAATCACCATATAGTTTTGGGATTTCGAAATCCGAGATTTCGTTGAAAACAAAATTAATTTAAAAAAATGTACAATACCTATACCTACCATTTAAACTTTTTAGGAGCTCTTCCGAAAAAATAAAACAAATCGTGTAAATCGTTTTCCAGAAAATCGAAAAACAAAAAATAAGTACCTTTTCTCTTCCTTAATTAACTGATTTCTTTAAAATAAAAATGGTTGTAGCCGTTTTTGAGAAAAATAAGATTTAACTTTTCACCAAAAAGTTTGGTCATACAAAAATTAAAAAAAAACTTGTGAACACTTAAATAAAAACCTAATATGTTCTATATTTGAAGATAACCCATCAATCCATTTAGGTTGTAGGCTTGCGGACAAATAAAATTGTCACTCACTTTTTTCTTTTCGATATCATCGTAATGCCAAATTTGATAAAAATCTCATTTTTTTACGAATCCAAACATTGCCATATATAGTACATACATAGATGCGTACATACCTACATAATTAAAACGAAAGTAAAAATATTAAAAACAAAACTAAAATCAATTCCCATTTTTTTACCCATCGATAGATACATCAAAGACAATAAGTATCTGTGACATCTGGTTCTTGAGATATTTCAATTCAAAGTTATTCGCATGATTTTCCACCCAACTTCATTTGACTTGTTTTGGATGGTGATATCTCTGCAACCAAGCCCCTCAAAAATCTGCGGCTGCCAGTCCTCGAAAGGGATTTCACAGACCTTTCCACTGGTGTACAACTTGTTGTACAATTCACGACTTTACTTTTTCAATATTTTAGAAAAAAAATGCCGAAAAAACTAACATTTTCAACAATGTTTCCCAAACCCATCAATAGATACATCAAAAGAAAGGTCTGTTCAATACCTATCCACAGCTGAAGACAAAAAGTATCTGTGACATCTGGTTCTTGAGATATTTAAATTCAAAATTATTCGCATGATTTTCCACCCAACTGCATTTGACTTGTTTTGGATGGTGATATCTCCGCAACCAAGCCCCGAAAAAATCTGCGGCTGCCAGTCCTCGCAAGGGATTTCACAGACCTTTCCACTGGTGTACAACTTGTTGTACAATTCATGACTTTACTTTTTTTCAACATTTTAGAAAAAAATCAAGGCTAACTCCTTGACGAAAAAAATTATATTTTCAACAATGTTTCCCAAACCCATCGGTAGATACATCAAAAGAAAGGTCTGTTCAATACCTATCCACAGCTGAACACAAAAAGTATCTGTGACATCTGGTTCTTGAGATATTTCAATTCAGAATTATTCGCATGATTTTCCACCCAACTGCATTTGACTTGTTTTGGATGGTGATATCTCTGCAACCAAGCCCCGCAAAAATCAGCGGTTGCCAGTCCTCGAAATGAATTTCACAGACCTTTCCACTGGTGTACAACTTGTTGTAAAATTCGTGACTTTATTTTTTTCAACATTTTAGAAAAAAATCAAGGCTAACCCCTTGCCGAAAAAAATAACATTTTCAACAATGTTTCCCAAACCCATCGCTAGATACATCGAAAGAAAGGTCTGTTCAATACCTATCCACAGCTGAACACAAAAAGTATCTGTGACATCTGGTTCTTGAGATATTTCAATTCAGAATTATTCGCATGATTTTCCACCCAACTGCATTTGACTTGTTTTGGATGGTGATATCTCTGCAACCAAGCCCCGCAAAAATCTGCGGCTGCCAGTCCTCGAAAGGGATTTCACAGACCTTTCCACTGGTGTGCAACTTGTTGTAAAATTCATGATTTTATTTTTTTCAACATTTTAGAAAAAAATCAAGGCTAACTCCTTGACGAAAAAAATTATATTTTCAACAATATTTCCCAAACCCATCGCTAGATACATCAAAAGAAAGGTCTGTTCAATACCTATCCACAGCTGAAGACAAAAAGTATCTGTGACATCTGGTTCATGAGATATTTCAATTGAAAATTATTCACATGATTTTCCACCCAACTGCATTTGACTTGTTTTGGATGGTGATATCTCTGCAACCAAGCCCCGCAAAAATCTGCGGCTGCCAGTCCTCGAAAGGGATTTCACAGACCTTTCCACTGGTGTGCAACTTGTTGTAAATTTCATGATTTTATTTTTTTCAACATTTGAGAGAAAATCAAGGCTAACCCCTTGCCGAAAAAAATTACATTTTCAACAATGTTTCCCAAACCCATCGACAGATACATCAAAAGAAAGGTCTGTTCAATACCTATCCATAGCTGAACACAAAAAGTATCTATGACATCTGGTTCTTGAGATATTTCAATTCAGAATTATTCGCATGATTTTCCACCCAACTGCATTTGACTTGTTTTGGATGGTGATATCTCTGCAACCAAGCCCCGCAAAAATCAGCGGCTGCCAGTCCTCGAAATGAATTTCACAGACCTTTCCACTGGTGTACAACTTGTTGTAAAATTCGTGACTTTATTTTTTTCAACATTTTAGAAAAAAATCAAGGCTAACCCCTTGCCGAAAAAAATAACATTTTCAACAATGTTTCCCAAACCCATCGCTAGATACATCGAAAGAAAGGTCTGTTCAATACCTATCCACAGCTGAAGACAAAAAGTATCTGTGACATCTGGTTCATGAGATATTTCAATTGAAAATTATTCACATGATTTTCCACCCAACTGCATTTGACTTGTTTTGGATGGTGATATCTCTGCAACCAATCCCCGCAAAAATCTGCGGCTGCCAGTCCTCGAAAGGGATTTCACAGACCTTTCCACTGGTGTGCAACTTGTTGTAAATTTCATGATTTTATTTTTTTCAACATTTGAGAGAAAATCAAGGCTAACCCCTTGCCGAAAAAAATTACATTTTCAACAATGTTTCCCAAACCCATCGACAGATACATCAAAAGAAAAGTCTGTTCAATACCTATCCAAAGCTGAAGACAAAAAGTATCTGTGACATCTGGTTCTTGAGATATTTCAATTAAAGTTATTCGCATGATTTTCCACCCAACTGCATTTAACTTGTTTTGGATGGTGATATCTCTGCAACCAAGCCCCGCAAAAATCTTCTGCTGCCAGTCCTCGAAAGGGATTTTACAGACCTTTCCACTGGTGTACAACTTGTTGTACAATTCACGACTTTACTTTTTTCAACATTTTAGAAAAAAAATCAAGGCTAACCCCTTGCCGAAAAAAATAACATTTTCAACTATGTTTCCCAAACCCATCGACAGATACATCAAAAGAAAGGTCTGTTCAATACCTATCCATAGCTGAACACAAAAAGTATCTATGACATCTGGTTCTTGAGATATTTCAATTCAGAATTATTCGCATGATTTTCCACCCAACTGCATTTGACTTGTTTTGGATGGTGATATCTCTGCAACCAAGCCCCGCAAAAATCAGCGGCTGCCAGTCCTCGAAATGAATTTCACAGACCTTTCCACTGGTGTACAACTTGTTGTAAAATTCGTGACTTTATTTTTTTCAACATTTTAGAAAAAAATCAAGGCTAACCCCTTGCCGAAAAAAATAACATTTTCAACAATGTTTCCCAAACCCATCGCTAGATACATCGAAAGAAAGGTCTGTTCAATACCTTTCCACAGGTGAAGACAAAAAGTATCTGTGACATCTGGTTCTTGAGATATTTAAATTCAAAATTATTCGCATGATTTTCCACCCAACTGCATTTGACTTGTTTTGGATGGTGATATCTCTGCAACCAAGCCCCGAAAAAATCTGCGGCTGCCAGTCCTCGAAAGGGATTTCACAGACCTTTCCACTGGTGTACAACTTGTTGTAAAATTCACGACTTTACTTTTTTCAACATTTTAGAAAAAAATCAAGGCTAACCCCTTGCCGAAAAAAATAACATTTTCAACAATGTTTCCCAAACCCATCGACAGATACATCAAAAGAAAGGTCTGTTCAATACCTATCCATAGCTGAACACAAAAAGTATCTATGACATCTGGTTCTTGAGATATTTCAATTGAAAACTATTCGCATGATTTTCCACCCAACTGCATTTGACTTGTTTTGGATGGTGATATCTCTGCAACCAAGCCCCGAAAAAATCTGCGGCTGCCAGTCCTCGAAAGGGATTTCACAGACCTTTCCACTGGAGTGCAACTTGTTGTAAATTTCATGATTTTATTTTTTTCAACATTTTAGAGAAAATCAAGGCTAACCCCTTGCCGAAAAAAATAACATTTTCAACTATGTTTCCCAAACCCATCGACAGATACATCAAAAGAAAGGTCTGTTCAATACCTATCCACAGCTGAACACAAAAAGTATCTATGACATCTGGTTCTTGAGATATTTCAATTCAAAGTTATTCGCATGATTTTCCACCCAACTGCATTTGACTTGTTTTGGATGGTAATATCTCTGCAACCCAACCCCGCCAAAATCTGCGGCTGCCAGTCCTCGAAAGGGATTTCACAGACCTTTCCACTGGTGTGCAACTTATTCGCATGATTTTCCACCCAACTGCATTTGACTTGTTTTGGATGGTGATATCTCTGCAACCAAGCCCCGCAAAAATCAGCGGCTGCCAGTCCTCGAAATGAATTTCACAGACCTTTCCACTGGTGTACAACTTGTTGTAAAATTCATGACTTTATTTTTTTCAACATTTTAGAAAAAAATCAAGGCTAACCCCTTGCCGAAAAAAATAACATTTTTAACTATGTTTCCCAAACCCATCGACAGATACATCAAAAGAAAGGTCTGTTCAATACCTATCCACAGTTGAAGACAAAAAGTATCTGTGACATCTGGTTCTTGAGATATTTCAATTCAAAATTATTCGCATGATTTTCCACCCAACTGCATTTGACTTGTTTTGGATGGTGATATCTCTGCAACCAAGCCCCGCAAAAATCTGCGGCTGCCAGTCCTCGAAAGGGATTTCACAGACCTTTCCACTGGTGTGCAACTTGTTGTAAAATTCATGATTTTATTTTTTTCAACATTTTAGAAAAAAATCAAGGCTAACTCCTTGACGAAAAAAATTATATTTTCAACAATATTTCCCAAACCCATCGCTAGATACATCAAAAGAAAGGTCTGTTCAATACCTATCCACAGCTGAAGACAAAAAGTATCTGTGACATCTGGTTCATGAGATATTTCAATTGAAAATTATTCACATGATTTTCCACCCAACTGCATTTGACTTGTTTTGGATGGTGATATCTCTGCAACCAAGCCCCGCAAAAATCTGCGGCTGCCAGTCCTCGAAAGGGATTTCACAGACCTTTCCACTGGTGTGCAACTTGTTGTAAATTTCATGATTTTATTTTTTTCAACATTTGAGAGAAAATCAAGGCTAACCCCTTGCCGAAAAAAATTACATTTTCAACAATGTTTCCCAAACCCATCGACAGATACATCAAAAGAAAAGTCTGTTCAATACCTATCCATAGCTGAAGACAAAAAGTATCTGTGACATCTGGTTCTTGAGATATTTCAATTAAAGTTATTCGCATGATTTTCCACCCAACTGCATTTAACTTGTTTTGGATGGTGATATCTCTGCAACCAAGCCCCGCAAAAATCTTCTGCTGCCAGTCCTCGAAAGGGATTTTACAGACCTTTCCACTGGTGTACAACTTGTTGTACAATTCACGACTTTACTTTTTTCAACATTTTAGAAAAAAAATCAAGGCTAACCCCTTGCCGAAAAAAATAACATTTTCAACTATGTTTCCCAAACCCATCGACAGATACATCAAAAGAAAGGTCTGTTCAATACCTATCCATAGCTGAACACAAAAAGTATCTATGACATCTGGTTCTTGAGATATTTCAATTCAGAATTATTCGCATGATTTTCCACCCAACTGCATTTGACTTGTTTTGGATGGTGATATCTCTGCAACCAAGCCCCGCAAAAATCAGCGGCTGCCAGTCCTCGAAATGAATTTCACAGACCTTTCCACTGGTGTACAACTTGTTGTAAAATTCGTGACTTTATTTTTTTCAACATTTTAGAAAAAAATCAAGGCTAACCCCTTGCCGAAAAAAATAACATTTTCAACAATGTTTCCCAAACCCATCGCTAGATACATCGAAAGAAAGGTCTGTTCAATACCTATCCACAGCTGAAGACAAAAAGTATCTGTGACATCTGGTTCATGAGATATTTCAATTGAAAATTATTCACATGATTTTCCACCCAACTGCATTTGACTTGTTTTGGATGGTGATATCTCTGCAACCAATCCCCGCAAAAATCTGCGGCTGCCAGTCCTCGAAAGGGATTTCACAGACCTTTCCACTGGTGTGCAACTTGTTGTAAATTTCATGATTTTATTTTTTTCAACATTTGAGAGAAAATCAAGGCTAACCCCTTGCCGAAAAAAATTACATTTTCAACAATGTTTCCCAAACCCATCGACAGATACATCAAAAGAAAAGTCTGTTCAATACCTATCCAAAGCTGAAGACAAAAAGTATCTGTGACATCTGGTTCTTGAGATATTTCAATTAAAGTTATTCGCATGATTTTCCACCCAACTGCATTTAACTTGTTTTGGATGGTGATATCTCTGCAACCAAGCCCCGCAAAAATCTTCTGCTGCCAGTCCTCGAAAGGGATTTTACAGACCTTTCCACTGGTGTACAACTTGTTGTACAATTCACGACTTTACTTTTTTCAACATTTTAGAAAAAAAATCAAGGCTAACCCCTTGCCGAAAAAAATAACATTTTCAACTATGTTTCCCAAACCCATCGACAGATACATCAAAAGAAAGGTCTGTTCAATACCTATCCATAGCTGAACACAAATAGTATCTATGACATCTGGTTCTTGAGATATTTCAATTCAGAATTATTCGCATGATTTTCCACCCAACTGCATTTGACTTGTTTTGGATGGTGATATCTCTGCAACCAAGCCCCGCAAAAATCAGCGGCTGCCAGTCCTCGAAATGAATTTCACAGACCTTTCCACTGGTGTACAACTTGTTGTAAAATTCGTGACTTTATTTTTTTCAACATTTTAGAAAAAAATCAAGGCTAACCCCTTGCCGAAAAAAATAACATTTTCAACAATGTTTCCCAAACCCATCGCTAGATACATCGAAAGAAAGGTCTGTTCAATACCTTTCCACAGGTGAAGACAAAAAGTATCTGTGACATCTGGTTCTTGAGATATTTAAATTCAAAATTATTCGCATGATTTTCCACCCAACTGCATTTGACTTGTTTTGGATGGTGATATCTCTGCAACCAAGCCCCGAAAAAATCTGCGGCTGCCAGTCCTCGAAAGGGATTTCACAGACCTTTCCACTGGTGTACAACTTGTTGTAAAATTCACGACTTTACTTTTTTCAACATTTTAGAAAAAAATCAAGGCTAACCCCTTGCCGAAAAAAATAACATTTTCAACAATGTTTCCCAAACCCATCGACAGATACATCAAAAGAAAGGTCTGTTCAATACCTATCCATAGCTGAACACAAAAAGTATCTATGACATCTGGTTCTTGAGATATTTCAATTGAAAACTATTCGCATGATTTTCCACCCAACTGCATTTGACTTGTTTTGGATGGTGATATCTCTGCAACCAAGCCCCGAAAAAATCTGCGGCTGCCAGTCCTCGAAAGGGATTTCACAGACCTTTCCACTGGAGTGCAACTTGTTGTAAATTTCATGATTTTATTTTTTTCAACATTTTAGAGAAAATCAAGGCTAACCCCTTGCCGAAAAAAATAACATTTTCAACTATGTTTCCCAAACCCATCGACAGATACATCAAAAGAAAGGTCTGTTCAATACCTATCCACAGCTGAACACAAAAAGTATCTATGACATCTGGTTCTTGAGATATTTCAATTCAAAGTTATTCGCATGATTTTCCACCCAACTGCATTTGACTTGTTTTGGATGGTAATATCTCTGCAACCCAACCCCGCCAAAATCTGCGCCTGCCAGTCCACGAAAGGGATTTCACAGACCTTTCCACTGGTGTGCAACTTATTCGCATGATTTTCCACCCAACTGCATTTGACTTGTTTTGGATGGTGATATCTCTGCAACCAAGCCCCGCAAAAATCAGCGGCTGCCAGTCCTCGAAATGAATTTCACAGACCTTTCCACTGGTGTACAACTTGTTGTAAAATTCATGACTTTATTTTTTTCAACATTTTAGAAAAAAATCAAGGCTAACCCCTTGCCGAAAAAAATAACATTTTTAACTATGTTTCCCAAACCCATCGACAGATACATCAAAAGAAAGGTCTGTTCAATACCTATCCACAGTTGAAGACAAAAAGTATCTGTGACATCTGGTTCTTGAGATATTTCAATTCAAAATTATTCGCATGATTTTCCACCCAACTGCATTTGACTTTTTTTGGATGGTGATATCTCTGCAACCAAGCCCCGAAAAAATCTGCGGATGCCAGTCCTCGAAAGGGATTTCACAGACCTTTCCACTGGTGTACAACTTGTTGTACAATTCATGACTTTACTTTTTTTCAACATTTTAGAAAAAAATCAAGGCTAACCCCTTGCCGAAAAAAATTACATTTTCAACAATGTTTCCCAAACCCATCGATAGATACATCAGAAGAAAGGTCTGTTCAATACCTATCCACAGCTGAAGACAAAAAGTATCTGTGACATCTGGTTCTTGAGATATTTCAATTCAAAATTATTCGCATGATTTTTCACCCAACTGCATTTGACTTGTTTTGGATGGTGATATTTCTGCAACCAAGCCCCGAAAAAATCTGCGGCTGCCAGTCCTCGAAAAGGATTTCACAGACCTTTCCACTGGTGTGCAACTTGTTGTAAAATTCATGATTTTATTTTTTTCAACATTTTAGAAAAAAATCAAGGCTAACCCCTTGCCGAAAAAAATTACATTTTCAACAATGTTTCCCAAACCCATCGACAGATACATCAAAAGAAAGGTCTGTTCAATACCTATCCACAGCTGAACACAAAAAATATCTGTGACATCTGGTTCTGGAGATATTTCAATTCAAAGTTATTCGCATGATTTTCCACCCAACTGCATTTGACTTGTTTTGGATGGTAATATCTCTGCAACCCAGCCCCGCAAAAATCTGCGGCTGCCAGTCCTCGAAAGGGATTTCACAGACCTATCCACTGGTGTGCAACTTGTTGTAAAATTCATGATTTTATTTTTTTCAACATTTGAGAAAAAATCAAGGCTAACCCCTTGCCGAAAAAAATAACATTTTTAACTATGTTTCCCAAACCCATCGACAGATACATCAAAAGAAAGGTCTGTTCAATACCTATCCACAGCTGAACACAAAAAGTATCTATGACATCTGGTTCTTGACATATTTCAATTCGAAGTTATTCGCATGATTTTCCACCCAACTGCATTTGACTTGTTTTGGATGGTGATATCTCTGCAACCAAGCCCCGCAAAAATCAGCGGCTGCCAGTCCTCGAAATGAATTTCACAGACCTTTCCACTGGTGTACAACTTGTTGTAAAATTCATGACTTTATTTTTTTCAACATTTTAGAAAAAAATCAAGGTTAACCCCTTGCCGAAAAAAATAACATTTTTAACTATGTTTCCCAAACCCATCGACAGATACATCAAAAGAAAGGTCTGTTCAATACCTATCCACAGTTGAAGACAAAAAGTATCTGTGACATCTGGTTCTTGAGATATTTCAATTCAAAATTATTCGCATGATTTTCCACCCAACTGCATTTGACTTTTTTTGGATGGTGATATCTCTGCAACCAAGCCCCGAAAAAATCTGCGGCTGCCAGTCCTCGAAAGGGATTTCACAGACCTTTCCACTGGTGTACAACTTGTTGTACAATTCATGACTTTACTTTTTTTCAACATTTTAGAAAAAAATCAAGGCTAACCCCTTGCCGAAAAAAATAACATTTTCAACTATGTTTCCCAAACCCATCGACAGATACATCAAAAGAAAGGTCTGTTCAATACCTATCCACAGCTGAACACAAAAAGTATCTATGACATCTGGTTCTTGAGATATTTCAATTCAAAGTTATTCGCATGATTTTCCACCCAACTGCATTTGACTTGTTTTGGATGGTAATATCTCTGCAACCCAACCCCGCCAAAATCTGCGCCTGCCAGTCCACGAAAGGGATTTCACAGACCTTTCCACTGGTGTGCAACTTATTCGCATGATTTTCCAACCAACTGCATTTGACTTGTTTTGGATGGTGATATCACTGCAACCAAGCCCCGCAAAAATCAGCGGCTGCCAGTCCTCGAAATGAATTTCACAGACCTTTCCACTGGTGTACAACTTTATGTAAAATTCATGACTTTATTTTTTTCAACATTTTAGAAAAAAATCAAGGCTAACCCCTTGCCGAAAAAAATAACATTTTTAACTATGTTTCCCAAACCCATCGACAGATACATCAAAAGAAAGGTCTGTTCAATACCTATCCACAGCTGAATACAAAAAGTATCTGTGACATCTGGTTCTTGAGACATTTCAATTCAAAGTTATTCGCATGATTTTCCACCCAACTGCATTTGACTTGTTCTGGATGGTGATATCTCTGCAAACCAAGCCCCGCAAAAATCTGCTGTTGCCAGTCCTCGAAAGGGATTTCACAGACCTATCCACTGGTGTGCAACTTGTTGTAAAATTCATGATTTTATTTTTTTCAACATTTGAGAAAAAATCAAGGCTAACCCCTTGCCGAAAAAAATAACATTTTTAACTATGTTTCCCAAACCCATCGACAGATACATCAAAAGAAAGGTCTGTTCAATACCTATCCACAGCTGAACACAAAAAGTATCTATGACATCTGGTTCTTGACATATTTCAATTCGAAGTTATTCGCATGATTTTCCACCCAACTGCATTTGACTTGTTTTGGATGGTAATATCTCTGCAACCCAACCCCGCCAAAATCTGCGCCTGCCAGTCCACGAAAGGGATTTCACAGACCTTTCCACTGGTGTGCAACTTATTCGCATGATTTTCCACCCAAATGCATTTGACTTGTTTTGGATGGTGATATCTCTGCAACCAAGCCCCGCAAAAATCAGCGGCTGCCAGTCCTCGAAATGAATTTCACAGACCTTTCCACTGGTGTACAACTTGTTGTAAAATTCATGACTTTATTTTTTTCAACATTTTAGAAAAAAATCAAGGCTAACCCCTTGCCGAAAAAAATAACATTTTTAACTATGTTTCCCAAACCCATCGACAGATACGTCAAAAGAAAGGTCTGTTCAATACCTATCCACAGCTGAATACAAAAAGTATCTGTGACATCTGGTTCTTGAGACATTTCAATTCAAAGTTATTCGCATGATTTTCCACCCAACTGCATTTGACTTGTTTTGGATGGTGATATCTCTGCAAACCAAGCCCCGCAAAAATCTGCTGCTGCCAGTCCTCGAAAGGGATTTCACAGACATATCCACTGGTGTGCAACTTGTTGTAAAATTCATGATTTTATTTTTTTCAACATTTGAGAAAAAATCAAGGCTAACCCCTTGCCGAAAAAAATAACATTTTTAACTATGTTTCCCAAACCCATCGACAGATACATCAAAAGAAAGGTCTGTTCAATACCTATGCACAGCTGAAGACAAAAAGTATCTGTGACATCTGGTTCTTGAGATATTTCAATTCAGAATTATTCGCATGATTTTCCACCCAACTGCATTTGACTTGTTTTGGATGGTGATATCTCTGCAACCAAGCCCCGCAAAAATCAGCGGCTGCCAGTCCTCGAAATGAATTTCACAGACCTTTCCACTGGTGTGCAACTTGTTGTAAAATTCATGACTTTATTTTTTTCAACATTTTAGAAAAAAATCAAAGCTAACCCCTTGCCGAAAAAAAATTACATTTTCAACTATGTTTCTCAAACCCATCGACAGATACATCAAAAGAAAGGTCTGTTCAATACCTATCCACAGCTGAATACAAAAAGTATCTGTGACATCTGGTTCTTGAGACATTTCAATTCAAAGTTATTCGCATGATTTTCCACCCAACTGCATTTGACTTGTTTTGGATGGTGATATCTCTGCAAACCAAGCCCCGCAAAAATCTGCTGCTGCCAGTCCTCGAAAGGGATTTCACAGACCTTTCCACTGGTGTACAACTTGTTGTACAATTCACGACTTTACTTTTTTCAACATTTTAGAAAAAAAATCAAGGCTAACCCCTTGCCGAAAAAAAAAACATTTTCAACTATGTTTCCCAAACCCATCGACAGATACATCAAAAGAAAGGTCTGTTCAATACCTATCCACAGCTGAACACAAAAAATATCTGTGACATCTGGTTCTGGAGATATTTCAATTCAAAGTTATTCGCATGATTTTCCACCCAACTGCATTTGACTTGTTTTGGATGGTGATATCTCTGCAACCAAACCCCGTAAAAATCTGCGGCTGCCACTCCTCGAAAGAGAATTCACAGATCTATCCACTGGTGTTCAACTTGTTGTAAAATTCATGATTTTATTTTTTTCAACATTTTAGAAAAAATCAAGGCTAACCTCTTGCCGAAAAAAATTACATTTTCAACAATGTTTCCCAAACCCATCGATAGATACAACAAAAGAAAAGTCTGTTCAATACCTATCCACAGCTGAATGCAAAAAGTATCTGTGACATCTGGTTCTTGAGACATTTCAATTCAAAGTTATTCGCATGATTTTCCACCCAACTGCATTTGACTTGTTTTGGACTGTGATATCTCTGCAAACCAAGCACCGCACAAATCTGCGGCTGAAAGTCCTCGAAGGGGATTTCACAGACCTTTCCACTGGTGTACAACTTGTTGTACAATTCATGACTTTACTTTTTTTCAACATTTTAGAAAAAAATCAAGGCTAACCCCTTGCCGAAAAAAATTACATTTTCAACAATGTTTCCCAAACCCATCGATAGATACATCAAAAGAAAGGTCTGTTCAATACCTATCCACAGCTGAACACAAAAAATATCTGTGACATCTGGTTCTGGAGACATTTCAATTCAAAGTTATTCGCATGATTTTCCACCCAACTGCATTTGACTTGTTTTGGACGGTGATATTTCTGCAACCAAGCCCCGAAAAAATCTGCGGCTGCCAGTCCTCGAAAGGGATTTCACAGACCTACTGGTGTGCAACTTGTTGTACAATTCATGACTTTATTTTTTTCAACATTTTAGAAAAAAATCAAGGCTAACCCCTTGCCGAAAAAAATTACATTTTCAACAATGTTTCCCAAACCCATCGTTAGATACATCAAAAGAAAGGTCTGTTCAATACCTATCCACAGCTGAAGACAAAAAGTATCTGTGACGTCTGGTTCTTGAGATATTTCAATTCAAAATTATTCGCATGATTTTCCACCCAACTGCATTTGACTTGTTTTGGATGGTGATATCTCTGCAACCAAACCCCGCAAAAATCTGCGGCTGCCAGTCCTCGAAAGGGATTTCACAGACCTTTCCACTGGTGTGCAATTTGTTGTAAAATTCATGATTTTATTTTTTTCAACATCTTAGAAAAAATCAAGGCTAACCCCTTGCCGAAAAAAATTACATTTTCAACAATGTTTCCCAAACCCATCGATAGATACATCAAAAGAAAGGTTTGTTCAATACCTATCCACAGCTGAACACAAAAAATATCTGTGACATCTGGTTCTGGAGACATTTCAATTCAAAGTTATTCGCATGATTTTCCACCCAACTGCATTTGACTTGTTTTGGACGGTGATATCTCTGAAAACCAAGCACCGCAAAAATCTGCTGCTGCCAGTCCTCGAAAGGGATTTCACAGACCTTTCCACTGGTGTACAACTTGTTGTACAATTCACGACTTTACTTTTTTCAACATTTTAGAAAAAAAATCAAGGCTAACCCCTTGCCGAAAAAAATAACATTTTCAACTATATTTCCCAAACCCATCGACAGATACATCAAAAGAAAGGTCTGTTCAATACCTATCCACAGCTGAAGACAAAAAGTATCTGTGACATCTGGTTCTTGAGATATTTCAATTCAGAGTTATTCGCATGATTTTCCACCCAACTGCATTTGACTTGTTTTGGATGGTGATATCTCTGCAACCCAGCCCCGCCAAAATCTGCGCCTGCCAGTCCTCGAAAGGGATTTCACAGACCTTTCCACTGGTGTACAACTTGTTGTACAATTCACGACTTTACTTTTTTCAACATTTTAGAAAAAAAATCAAGGCTAACCCCTTGCCGAAAAAAATAACATTTTCAACTATGTTTCCCAAACCCATCGACAGATACATCAAAAGAAAGGTCTGTTCAATACCTATCCATAGCTGAACACAAAGAGTATCTATGACATCTGGTTCTTGAGATATTTCAATTCAAAGTTATTCGCATGATTTTCCACCCAACTGCATTTGACTTGTTTTGGATGGTGATATCTCTGCAACCAAGCCCCGCAAAAATCTGCTGCTGCCAGTCCTCGAAAGGGATTTTACAGACCTTTCCACTGGTGTACAACTTGTTGTACAATTCACGACTTTACTTTTTTCAACATCCCTTGCCGAAAAAAATAACATTTTCAACTATGTTTCCCAAACCCATCGACAGATACATCAAAAGAAAGGTCTGTTCAATACCTATCCATAGCTGAACACAAAGAGTATCTATGACATCTGGCTCTTGAGATATTTCAATTCAAAATTATTCGCATGATTTTCCACCCAACTGCGTTTGACTTGTTTTGGATGGTGATATCTCTGCAACCAAGCCCCGCAAAAATCTGCGGCTGCCAGTCCTCGAAAGGGATTTCACAGACCTTTCCACTGGTGTGCAACTTGTTGTAAAATTCATGATTTTATTTTTTTCAACATTTTAGAAAAAATCAAGGCTAACCCCTTGCCGAAAAAAATTACATTTTCAACAATGTTTCCCAAACCCATCGATAGATACATCTAAAGAAAGGTCTGTTCAATACCTATCCACAGCTGAAGACAAAAAGTATCTGTGACATCTGGTTCTTGGGATATTTCAATTCAAAATTATTCGCATGATTTTCCACCCAACTGCATTTGACTTGTTTTGGATGGTGATATCTCTGCAACCAAGCCCCGCAAAAATCAGCGGCTGCCAATCCTCGCTATGAATTTCACAGACCTTTCCACTGGTGTACAACTTGTTGTAAAATGCATGACTTTATTTTTTTCAACATTTTAGAAAAAAATCAAGGCTAACCCCTTGCCGAAAAAAATAACATTTTCAACTATGTTTCCCAAACCCATCGATAGATACATCAAAAGAAATGTCTGTTCAATACCCATCCACAGCTGAACACAAAAAGTATCTGTGACATCTGGTTCTTGAGATATTTCAATTCAGAATCATTCGCATGATTTTCCACCCAACTGCATTTGACTTGTTTTGGATGGTGATATCTCTGCAACCAAGCCCCGCAAAAATCAGCGGCTGCCAGTCCTCGAAATGAATTTCACAGACCTTTCCACTGGTGTACAACTTATTGTAAAATTCATGACTTTATTTTTTTCAACATTTTAGAAAAAAATCAAGGCTAACCCTTGCCGAAAAAAATAACATTTTCAACTATGTTTCCCAAACCCATCGACAGATACATCAAAAGAAAGGTCTGTTCAATACCTATCCACAGCTGAACACAAAAAGTATCTATGACATCTGGTTCTTGAGATATTTCAATTCAAAATTATTCGCATGATTTTCCACCCAACTGCATTTGAATTGTTTTGGATGGTGATATCTCTGCAACCAAACCCGCAATAATCTGCGGCTGCCAGTCCTCGAAAGGCATTTCACAGACCTTTCCACTGGTGTGCAACTTGTTGTAAAATTCATGACTTTATTTTTTTCAACATTTTAGAAAAAAATCAAGGCCGAAAAAAATTACATTTTCAACAATGTTTCCCAAACCCATCGATAGATACATCAAAAGAAAGGTCTGTTCAATACCTATCCACAGCTGAACACAAAAAATATCTGTGACATCTGGTTCTGGAGATATTTCAATTCAAAGTTATTCGCATGATTTTCCACCCAACTGCATTTGACTTGTTTTGGATGGTAATATCTCTGCAACCCAGCCCCGCCAAAATCTGCGCCTGCCAGTCCTCGAAGGGGATTTCACAGACCTTTCCACTGGTGTGCAACTTGTTGTAAAATTCATAAATTATTTTTTTTAACATTTTAGAAAAAAATCAAGGCTAACCCCTTGCCGAAAAAAATTACATTTTCAACAATGGTCCCCAAACCCATCGATAGATACATCGAAAGAAAGGTCTGTTCAATACCTTTCCACAGCTGAACACAAAAGTATCTGTGACATCTGGTTCTTGAGATATTTCAATTCAAAGTTATTCGCATGATTTTCCACCCAACTGCATTTGACTTGTTTTGGATGGTGATATCTCTGCAACCAAGCCCCGAAAAAATCTGGGGCTGCCAGTCCTCGAAAGGGATTTCACAGACCTTTGCACTGGTGTACAACTTGTTGTACAATTTATGACTTTACTTTTTTTCAACATTTGAGAAAAAAATCAAGGCTAACCCCTTGCCGAAAAAATTACATTTTCAACAATGTTTCCCAACCCATCGGTAGATACATCAAAAGAAAGGTCTGTTCAATACCTATCCACAGCTGAAGACAAAAAGTATCTGTGACATCTGGTTCTTGAGATATTTCAATTCAAAATTATTCGAATGATTTTCCACCCAACTGCATTTGACTTGTTTTGGATGGTGATATCTCTGCAACCAAGCCCCGCAAAAATCTGCGGCTGCCAGTCCTCGAAAGGCATTTCACAGACCTTTCCACTGGTGTGCAACTTGTTGTAAAATTCATGATTTTATTTTTTTCAACATTTTAGAAAAAATCAAGGCCGATAAAAATTACATTTTCAACAATATTTCCCAAACCCATCGATAGATACATCAAAAGAAAGGTCTGTTCAATACCTATCCACAGCTGAACACAAAAAATATCTGTGACATCTGGTTCTGGAGATATTTCAATTCAAAGTTATTCGCATGATTTTCCACCCAACTGCATTTGACTTGTTTTGGATGGTAATATCTCTGCAACCCAGCCCCGCCAAAATCTGCGCCTGCCAGTCCTCGAAGGGGATTTCACAGACCTTTCCACTGGTGTGCAACTTGTTGTAAAATTAATAACATTATTTTTTTTTAACATTTTAGAAAAAAATCAAGGCTAACCCCTTGCCGAAAAAAATAACATTTTCAACTATGTTTCCCAAACCCATCGACAGATAAATCAAAAGAAAGGTCTGTTCAATACCTATCCATAGCTGAACACAAAGAGTATCTATGACATCTGGTTCTTGAGATATTTCAATTCAAAATTATTCGCATGATTTTCCACCCAACTGCGTTTGACTTGTTTTGGATGGTGATATCTCTACAACCAAGCCCCGCAAAAATCTGCGGCTGCCAGTCCTCGAAAGGGATTTCACAGACCTTTCCACTGGTGTGCAACTTGTTGTAAAATTCATGATTTTATTTTTTTCAACATTTTAGAAAAAATCAAGGCTAACCCCTTGCCGAAAAAAATTACATTTTCAACAATGTTTCCCAAACCCATCGTTAGATACATCTAAAGAAAGGTCTGTTCAATACCTATCCACAGCTGAAGACAAAAAGTATCTGTGACATCTGGTTCTTGGGATATTTCAATTCAAAATTATTCGCATGATTTTCCACCCAACTGCATTTGACTTGTTTTGGATGGTGATATCTCTGCAACCAAGCCCCGCAAAAATCAGCGGCTGCCAATCCTCGCTATGAATTTCACAGACCTTTCCACTGGTGTACAACTTGTTGTAAAATGCATGACTTTATTTTTTTCAACATTTTAGAAAAAAATCAAGGCTAACCCCTTGCCGAAAAAAATAACATTTTCAACTATGTTTCCCAAACCCATCGATAGATACATCAAAAGAAATGTCTGTTCAATACCCATCCACAGCTGAACACAAAAAGTATCTGTGACATCTGGTTCTTGAGATATTTCAATTCAGAATCATTCGCATGATTTTCCACCCAACTGCATTTGACTTGTTTTGGATGGTGATATCTCTGCAACCAAGCCCCGCAAAAATCAGCGGCTGCCAGTCCTCGAAATGAATTTCACAGACCTTTCCACTGGTGTACAACTTATTGTAAAATTCATGACTTTATTTTTTTCAACATTTTAGAAAAAAATCAAGGCTAACCCTTGCCGAAAAAAATAACATTTTCAACTATGTTTCCCAAACCCATCGACAGATACATCAAAAGAAAGGTCTGTTCAATACCTATCCACAGCTGAACACAAAAAGTATCTATGACATCTGGGTCTTGAGATATTTCAATTCAAAATTATTCGCATGATTTTCCACCCAACTGCATTTGAATTGTTTTGGATGGTGATATCTCTGCAACCAAACCCCGCAATAATCTGCGGCTGCCAGTCCTCGAAAGGCATTTCACAGACCTTTCCACTGGTGTGCAACTTGTTGTAAAATTCATGACTTTATTTTTTTCAACATTTTAGAAAAAAATCAAGGCTAACCCCTTGCCGAAAAAAATAACATTTTCAACTATGTTTCCCAAACCCATCGACAGATAAATCAAAAGAAAGGTCTGTTCAATACCTATCCATAGCTGAACACAAAGAGTATCTATGACATCTGGTTCTTGAGATATTTCAATTCAAAATTATTCGCATGATTTTCCACCCAACTGCGTTTGACTTGTTTTGGATGGTGATATCTCTGCAACCAAGCCCCGCAAAAATCTGCGGCTGCCAGTCCTCGAAAGGGATTTCACAGACCTTTCCACTGGTGTGCAACTTGTTGTAAAATTCATGATTTTATTTTTTTCAACATTTTAGAAAAAATCAAGGCTAACCCCTTGCCGAAAAAAATAACATTTTCAACTATGTTTCCCAAACCCATCGATAGATACATCAAAAGAAATGTCTGTTCAATACCCATCCACAGCTGAACACAAAAAGTATCTGTGACATCTGGTTCTTGAGATATTTCAATTCAGAATCATTCGCATGATTTTCCACCCAACTGCATTTGACTTGTTTTGGATGGTGATATCTCTGCAACCAAGCCCCGCAAAAATCAGCGGCTGCCAGTCCTCGAAATGAATTTCACAGACCTTTCCACTGGTGTACAACTTATTGTAAAATTCATGACTTTATTTTTTTCAACATTTTAGAAAAAAATCAAGGCTAACCCTTGCCGAAAAAAATAACATTTTCAACTATGTTTCCCAAACCCATCGACAGATACATCAAAAGAAAGGTCTGTTCAATACCTATCCTCAGCTGAACACAAAAAGTATCTATGACATCTGGGTCTTGAGATATTTCAATTCAAAATTATTCGCATGATTTTCCACCCAACTGCATTTGAATTGTTTTGGATGGTGATATCTCTGCAACCAAACCCCGCAATAATCTGCGGCTGCCAGTCCTCGAAAGGCATTTCACAGACCTTTCCACTGGCGTGCAACTTGTTGTAAAATTCATGACTTTATTTTTTTCAACATTTTAGAAAAAAATCAAGGCTAACCCCTTGCCGAAAAAAAATACATTTTCAACAATGTTTCCCAAACCCATCGATAGATACATCAAAAGAAAGGTCTGTTCAATACCTATCCACAGCTGAAGACAAAAAGTATCTGTGACATCTGGTTCTTGAGATATTTCAATTCAAAGTTATTCGAATGATTTTCCACCCAACTGCATTTGAGTTGTTTTGGATGGTGATATCTCTGCAACCAAGCCCCGCAAAAATCTGCGGCTGCCAGTCCTCGAAAGGCATTTCACAGACCTTTCCACTGGTGTGCAACTTGTTGTAAAATTCATGATTTTATTTTTTTCAACATTTTAGAAAAAATCAAGGCCGAAAAAAATTACATTTTCAACAATGTTTCCCAAACCCATCGATAGATACATCAAAAGAAAGGTCTGTTCAATACCTATCCACAGCTGAACACAAAAAATATCTGTGACATCTGGTTCTGGAGATATTTCAATTCAAAGTTATTCGCATGATTTTCCACCCAACTGCATTTGACTTGTTTTGGATGGTAATATCTCTGCAACCCAGCCCCGCCAAAATCTGCGCCTGCCAGTCCTCGAAGGGGATTTCACAGACCTTTCCACTGGTGTGCAACTTGTTGTAAAATTCATAACATTATTTTTTTTAACATTTTAGAAAAAAATCAAGGCTAACCCCTTGCCGAAAAAAATTACATTTTCAACAATGGTCCCCAAACCCATCGATAGATACATCGAAAGAAAGGTCTGTTCAATACCTTTCCACAGCTGAACACAAAAGTATCTGTGACATCTGGTTCTTGAGATATTTCAATTCAAAGTTATTCGCATGATTTTCCACCCAACTGCATTTGACTTGTTTTGGATGGTGATATCTCTGCAACCAAGCCCCGAAAAAATCTGGGGCTGCCAGTCCTCGAAAGGGATTTCACAGACCTTTGCACTGGTGTACAACTTGTTGTACAATTTATGACTTTACTTTTTTTCAACATTTGAGAAAAAAATCAAGGCTAACCCCTTGCCGAAAAAAATTACATTTTCAACAATGTTTCCCAACCCATCGGTAGATACATCAAAAGAAAGGTCTGTTCAATACCTATCCACAGCTGAAGACAAAAAGTATCTGTGACATCTGGTTCTTGAGATATTTCAATTCAAAGTTATTCGAATGATTTTCCACCCAACTGCATTTGACTTGTTTTGGATGGTGATATCTCTGCAACCAAGCCCCGCAAAAATCTGCGGCTGCCAGTCCTCGAAAGGCATTTCACAGACCTTTCCACTGGTGTGCAACTTGTTGTAAAATTCATGATTTTATTTTTTTCAACATTTTAGAAAAAATCAAGGCCGATAAAAATTACATTTTCAAAAATGTTTCCCAAACCAATCGCTAGATACATCAAAAGAAAGGTCTGTTCAATACCTATCCACAGCTGAACACAAAAAATATCTGTGACATCTGGTTTTGGAGATATTTCAATTCAAAGTTATTCGCATGATTTTCCACCCAACTGCATTTGACTTGTTTTGGATGGTGATATCTCTGCAACCAAGCCCCGAAAACATCTGCGGCTGCCAGTCCTCGAAAGGGATTTCACAGACCTTTGCACTGGTGTACAACTTGTTGTACAATTTATGACTTTACTTTTTTTCAACATTTTAGAAAAAAATCAAGGCTAACCCCTTGCCGAAAAAAATTACATTTTCAACAATGTTTCCCAAACCCATCGGTAGATACATCAAAAGAAAGGTCTATTCAATACCTATCCATAGCTGAACACAAAAAGTATCTATGACATCTGGTTCTTGAGATATTTCAATTCAAAATTATTCGCATGATTTTCCACCCAACTGCATTTGACTTGTTTTGGATGGTGATATCTCTGCAACCAAGCCCCGCAAAAATCAGCGGCTGCCAGTCCTCGAAATGAATTTCACAGACCTTTTCACTGGTGTGCAACTTGTTGTAAAATTCATGACTTTATTTTTTTCAACATTTTAGAAAAAATCAAGGCTAACCCCTTGCCGAAAAAAATTACATTTTCAACAATGTTTCCCAAACCCATCGATAGATACATCAAAAAAAAGGTCTGTTCAATACCTATCCATAGCTGAACACAAAAAGTATCTATGACATCTGGTTCTTGAGATATTTCAATTCAAAATTATTCGCATGATTTTCCACCCAACTGCATTTGACTTGTTTTGGATGGTGATATCTCTGCAACCAAGCCCCGCAAAAATCAGCGGCTGCCAGTCCTCGAAATGAATTTCACAGACCTTTTCACTGGTGTGCAACTTGTTGTAAAATTCATGACTTTATTTTTTTCAACATTTTAGAAAAAATCAAGGCTAACCCCTTGCCGAAAAAAATTACATTTTCAACAATGTTTCCCAAACCCATCGATAGATACATCAAAAGAAAGGTCTGTGACATCTGGTTCTTGAGATATTTCAATTCAAAGTTATTCGCATGATTTTCCACCCAACTGCATTTGACTTGTTTTGGATGGTGATATCTCTGCAACCAAGCCCCGCAAAAATCTGCGGCTGCCAGTCCTCGAAAGGGATTTCACAGACCTATCCACTGGTGTGCAACTTGTTGTAAAATTCATAACATTATTTTTTTTTAACATTTTAGAAAAAAATCAAGGCTAACCCCTTGCCGAAAAAAATAACATTTTCAACTATGTTTCCCAAACTCATCGACAGATACATCAAAAGAATGGTCTGTTCAATACCTATCCATAGCTGAACACAAAAAGTATCTATGACATCTGGTTCTTGAGATATTTCAATTCAAAATTATTCGCATGATTTTCCACCCAACTGCATTTGACTTGTTTTGGATGGTGATATCTCTGCAACCAAACCCCGCAAAAATCTGCGGCTGCCAGTCCTCGAAAGGCATTTCACAGACCTTTCCACTGGTGTACAACTTGTTGTAAAATTCATGACTTTATTTTTTCAACATTTTAGAAAAAAATCAAGGCTAACCCCTTGCCGAATAAAATTACATTTTCAAAAATGTTTCCCAAACCCATCGCTAGATACATCAAAAGAAAGGTCTGTTCAATACCTATCCACAGCTGAACACAAAAAATATCTGTGACATCTGGTTTTGGAGATATTTCAATTCAAAGTTATTCGCATGATTTTCCACCCAACTGCATTTGACTTGTTTTGGATGGTGATATCTCTGCAACCAAGCCCCGCAAAAATCAGCGGCTGCCAGTCCTCGAAATGAATTTCACAGACCTTTTCACTGGTGTGCAACTTGTTGTAAAATTCATGACTTTATTTTTTTCAACATTTTAGAAAAAATCAAGGCTAACCCCTTGCCGAAAAAAATTACATTTCCAACAATGTTTCCCAAACCTATCGGTAGATACATCAAAAGAAAGGCCTGTTCAATACCTATCCACAGCTGAACACAAAAAGTATCTGTGACATCTGGTTCTTGAGATATTTCAATTCAGAATTATTCGCATGATTTTCCACCCAACTGCATTTGACTTGTTTTGGATGGTGATATCTCTGCAACCAAGCCCCGCAAAAATCAGCGGCTGCCAGTCCTCGAAATGAATTTCACAGACCTTTCCACTGGTGTACAACTTGTTGTAAAATTCATGACTTTATTTTTTTCAACATTTTAGAAACAAATCAAGGCTAACCCCTTGCCGAAAAAAATTACATTTTCAACAATGTTTCCCAAACCCATCGGTAGATACATCAAAAGAAAGGTTTGTTTAATACCTATCCACAGCTGAAGACAAAAAGTATCTGTGACATCTGGTTCTTGAGATATTTCAATTCAGAATTATTCGCATGATTTTCCACCCAGCTGCATTTGACTTGTTTTGGATGGTGATATCTCTGCAACCAAGCCCCGCAAAAATCAGCGGCTGCCAGTCCTCGAAATAAATTTCACAGACCTTTCCACTGGTGTACAACTTGTTGTAAAATTCATGACTTTATTTTTTTCAACATTTTAGAAAAAAATCAAGGCTAACCCCTTGCCGAAAAAAATTACATTTTCAACAATGTTTCCCAAACCCATCGCCAGATACATCAAAAGAAAGGTCTGTTCAATACCTATCCACAGCTGGAGACAAAAAGTATCTGTGACATCTGGTTCTTGAGATATTTCAATTGAAAATTATTCGCCTGATTTTCCACCCAACTGCATTTGACTTGTTTTGGATGGTGATATCTCTGCAACCAAGCCCCCCAAAAATCTGCGGCTGCCAGTTCTCGAAAGGGATTTCACAGACCTTTCTACTGGTGTACAACTTGTTGTACAATTCACGACTTTACTTTTTTCAACATTTTAAAAAAAAATCAAGGCTAACCCCTTGCCGAAAAAAATAACATTTTCAACAATGTTTCCCAAACCCATCGATAGATACATCAAAAGAAATGTCTGTTCAATACCTATGCACAGCTGAAGACAAAAAGTATCTGTGACATCTGGTTCTTGAGATATTTCAATTCAAAATTATTCGCATGATTTTCCACCCAACTGCATTTGACTTGTTTTGGATGGTGATATCTCTGCAACCAAGCCCCGCAAAAATCTGCGGCTGCCAGTCCTCGAAAGGGATTTCACAGACCTTTCCACTGGTGTACAACTTGTTGTACAATTCACGACTTTACTTTTTTCAACATTTTAGAAAAAAATCAAGGCTAACCCCTTGCCGAAAAAAATTACATTCTCAACAATGTTTCCCAAACCCATCGGTAGATACATCAAAAGAAAGGGCTGTTCAATACCTATCCACAGCTGAACACAAAAAGTATCTGTGACCTCTGGTTCTTGAGATATTTCAATTCAGAATTATTCGCAGGATTTTCCACCCAACTGAATTTGACTTGTTTTGGATGGTGATATCTCTGCAACCAAGCCCCGCAAAAATCAGCGGCTGCCAGTCCTCGAAATGAATTTCACAGACCTTTCCACTGGTGTACAACTTGTTGTAAAATTCATGACTTTATTTTTTTCAACATTTTAGAAAAAAATCAAGGCTAACCCCTTGCCGAAAAAAATTACATTTTCAATACAATGTTTCCCAAACCCATCGCTAGATACATCAAAACAAAGGTCTGTTCAATACCTATCCACAGCTGAAGACAAAAAGTAACTGTGACATCTGGTTCTTGAGATATTTCAATTGAAAATTATTCGCATGATTTTCCACCCAACTGCATTTGACTTGTTTTGGATGGTGATATCTCTGCAACCAAGCCCCGCAAAAATCTGCGGCTGCCAGTCCTCGAAAGGGATTTTACAGACCTTTCCAATGTTGTACAACTTGGTGTACAATTCACGACTTTATTTTTTTCAACATTTTAGAAAAAAATCAAGGCTAACCCCTTGCCGAAAAAAATAACATTTTCAACAATGTTTCCCAAACCCATCGATAGATACATCAAAAGAAAGCCCTGTTCAATACCTATCCACAGCTGAACACAAAAAGTATCTGTGACATATGGTTCTTGAGATATTTCAATTCAGAATTATTCGCATGATTTTCCACCCAACTGCATTTGACTTGTTTTGGATGGTGATATCTCTGCAACCAAGCCCCGCAAAAATCTGCGGCTGCCAGTTCTCAAAGGGATTTCACAGACCTTTCCACTGGTGTACAACTTGTTGTACAATTCACGACTTTACTTTTTTCAACATTTTAGGAAAAAATCAAGGCTAACCCCTTGCCGAAAAAAATAGCATTTTCAACAATGTTTCCCAAACCCATCGATAGATACATGAAAAGAAAGGTCTGTTCAATACCTATCCACAGCTGAAGACAAAAAGTATCTGTGACATCTGGTTCTTGAGATATTTAAATTCAAAATTATTCGCATGATTTTCCACCCAACTGCATTTTACTTGTTTTGGATGGTGATATCTCTGCAACCAAGCCCCGCAAAAATCAGCGGCTGCCAGTCCTCGAAATAAATTTCACAGACCTTTCCACTGGTTTACAACTTGTTGTAAAATTCATGACTTTATTTTTTTCAACATTTTAGAAAAAAATCAAGACTAACCCCTTGCCGAAAAAAATAACATTTTCCAAGCCCCGCAAAAATCAGCGGCTGCCAGTCCTCGAAATGAATTTCACAGACCTTTCCACTGGTGTACAACTTGTTGTAAAATTCATTACTTTATTTTTTTCAACATTTTAGAAAAAAATCAATGTTAACCCCTTGCCGAAAAAAATTACATTTTCAACTATGTTTCCCAAACCCATCGCTAGATACATCAAAAGAAAGGTCTGTTCAATACCTATCCACAGCTGAACACAAAAAGTATCTGTGACATCTGGTTCTTGAGATATTTCAATTCAGAATTATTCGCATGATTTTCCACCCAACTGCATTTGACTTGTTTTGGATGGTGATATCTCTGCAACCAAGCCCCCCAAAATTCGGCGGCTGCCAGTTCTCGAAAGGGATTTCACAGACCTTTCCACTGGTGTAAAACTTGGTGTACAATTCACGACTTTACTTTTTTCAACATTTTAGAAAAAAATCAAGGCTAGCCCCTTGCCGAAAAAAATAACATTTTCAACAATGTTTCCCAAACCCATCGATAGATACATCAAAAGAAAGGTCTGTTCAATACCTATCCACTGCTGAAGACAAAAAGTATCTGTGACACCTGGTTCTTGAGATATTTCAATTGAAAATTATTCGTATGATTTTCCACCCAACTGCATTTGACTTGTTTTGGATGGTGATATCTCTGCAACCAAGCCGCGCAAAAATCTGCGGCTGCCAGTTCTCAAAGGGATTTCACAGACCTTTCCACTGGTGTACAACTTGTTGTACAATTCACGACTTTACTTTTTTCAACATTTTAGGAAAAAATCAAGGCTAACCCCTTGCCGAAAAAAATAGCATTTTCAACAATGTTTCCCAAACCCATCGATAGATACATGAAAAGAAAGGTCTGTTCAATACCTATCCACAGCTGAAGACAAAAAGTATCTGTGACATCTGGTTCTTTAGATATTTAAATTCAAAATTATTCGCATGATTTTCCACCCAACTGCATTTTACTTGTTTTGGATGGTGATATCTCTGCAACCAAGCCCCGCAAAAATCAGCGGCTGCCAGTCCTCGAAATAAATTTCACAGACCTTTCCACTGGTTTACAACTTGTTGTAAAATTCATGACTTTATTTTTTTCAACATTTTAGAAAAAAATCAAGACTAACCCCTTGCCGAAAAAAATAACATTTTCCAAGCCCCGCAAAAATCAGCGGCTGCCAGTCCTCGAAATGAATTTCACAGACCTTTCCACTGGTGTACAACTTGTTGTAAAATTCATTACTTTATTTTTTTCAACATTTTAGAAAAAAATCAATGTTAACCCCTTGCCGAAAAAAATTACATTTTCAACTATGTTTCCCAAACCCATCGCTAGATACATCAAAAGAAAGGTCTGTTCAATACCTATCCACAGCTGAACACAAAAAGTATCTGTGACATCTGGTTCTTTAGATATTTCAATTCAGAATTATTCGCATGATTTTCCACCCAACTGCATTTGACTTGTTTTGGATGGTGATATCTCTGCAACCAAGCCCCCCAAAATTCTGCGGCTGCCAGTTCTCGAAAGGGATTTCACAGACCTTTCCACTGGTGTAAAACTTGGTGTACAATTCACGACTTTATTTTTTTCAACATTTTAGAAAAAAATCAAGGCTAACCCCTTGCCGAAAAAAATAACATTTTCAACAATGTTTCCCAAACCCATCGATAGATACATCAAGAGAAAGGCCTGTTCAATACCTATCCACAGCTGAACACAAAAAGTATCTGTGACATATGGTTCTTGAGATATTTCAATTCAGAATTTTTCGCATGATTTTCCACCCAACTGCATTTGACTTGTTTTGGATGGTGATATCTCTGCAACCAAGCCGCGCAAAAATCTGCGGCTGCCAGTTCTCAAAGGGATTTCACAGACCTTTCCACTGGTGTACAACTTGTTGTACAATTCACGACTTTACTTTTTTCAACATTTTAGGAAAAAATCAAGGCTAACCCCTTGCCGAAAAAAATAGCATTTTCAACAATGTTTCCCAAACCCATCGATAGATACATGAAAAGAAAGGTCTGTTCAATACCTATCCACAGCTGAAGACAAAAAGTATCTGTGACATCTGGTTCTTGAGATATTTAAATTCTAAATTATTCGCATGATTTTCCACCCAACTGCATTTGACTTGTTTTGGATGGTGATATCTCTGCAACCAAGCCCGCAAAAATCAGCGGCTGCCAGTCCTCGAAATGAATTTCACAGACCTTTCCACTGGTGTACAACTTGTTGTAAAATTCATGACTTTATTTTTTTCAACATTTTAGAAAAAAATCAAGGCTAACCCCTTGCCGAAAAAAAATTACATTTTCAACTATGTTTCCCAAACCCATCGCTAGATACATCAAAAGAAAGGTCTGTTCAATACCTATCCACAGCTGAAGACAAAAAGTATCTGTGACATCTGGTTCTTGAGATATTTCAATTGAAAATTATTCGTATGATTTTCCAACCAACTGCATTTGACTTGTTTTGGATGGTGATATCTCTGCAACCAAGCCCCGCAAAAATCTGCGGCTGCCAGTCCTCGAAAGGGATTTCACAGACCTTTCCACTGGTGTACAACTTGTTGTACAATTCACGACTTTATTTTTTTCAACATTTTAGAAAAAATCAAGGCTAACCCCTTGCCGAAAAAAATAACATTTTCAACAATGTTTCCCAAACCCATCGATAGATACATCAAGAGAAAGGCCTGTTCAATACCTATCCACAGCTGAACACAAAAAGTATCTGTGACATATGGTTCTTGAGATATTTCAATTCAGAATTATTCGCATGATTTTCCACCCAACTGCATTTGACTTGTTTTGGATGGTGATATCTCTGCAACCAAGCCGCGCAAAAATCTGCGGCTGCCAGTTCTCAAAGGGATTTCACAGACCTTTCCACTGGTGTACAACTTGTTGTACAATTCACGACTTTACTTTTTTCAACATTTTAGAAAAAAATCAAGGCTAGCCCCTTGCCGAAAAAAATAACATTTTCAACAATGTTTCCCAAACCCATCGATAGATACATCAAAAGAAAGGTCTGTTCAATACCTATCCACTGCTGAAGACAAAAAGTATCTGTGACACCTGGTTCTTGAGATATTTCAATTGAAAATTATTCGTATGATTTTCCACCCAACTGCATTTGACTTGTTTTGGATGGTGATATCTCTGCAACCAAGCCGCGCAAAAATCTGCGGCTGCCAGTTCTCAAAGGGATTTCACAGACCTTTCCACTGGTGTACAACTTGTTGTACAATTCACGACTTTACTTTTTTCAACATTTTAGGAAAAAATCAAGGCTAACCCCTTGCCGAAAAAAATAGCATTTTCAACAATGTTTCCCAAACCCATCGATAGATACATGAAAAGAAAGGTCTGTTCAATACCTATCCACAGCTGAAGACAAAAAGTATCTGTGACATCTGGTTCTTTAGATATTTAAATTCAAAATTATTCGCATGATTTTCCACCCAACTGCATTTTACTTGTTTTGGATGGTGATATCTCTGCAACCAAGCCCCGCAAAAATCAGCGGCTGCCAGTCCTCGAAATAAATTTCACAGACCTTTCCACTGGTTTACAACTTGTTGTAAAATTCATGACTTTATTTTTTTCAACATTTTAGAAAAAAATCAAGACTAACCCCTTGCCGAAAAAAATAACATTTTCCAAGCCCCGCAAAAATCAGCGGCTGCCAGTCCTCGAAATGAATTTCACAGACCTTTCCACTGGTGTACAACTTGTTGTAAAATTCATTACTTTATTTTTTTCAACATTTTAGAAAAAAATCAATGTTAACCCCTTGCCGAAAAAAATTACATTTTCAACTATGTTTCCCAAACCCATCGCTAGATACATCAAAAGAAAGGTCTGTTCAATACCTATCCACAGCTGAACACAAAAAGTATCTGTGACATCTGGTTCTTTAGATATTTCAATTCAGAATTATTCGCATGATTTTCCACCCAACTGCATTTGACTTGTTTTGGATGGTGATATCTCTGCAACCAAGCCCCCCAAAATTCTGCGGCTGCCAGTTCTCGAAAGGGATTTCACAGACCTTTCCACTGGTGTAAAACTTGGTGTACAATTCACGACTTTATTTTTTTCAACATTTTAGAAAAAAATCAAGGCTAACCCCTTGCCGAAAAAAATAACATTTTCAACAATGTTTCCCAAACCCATCGATAGATACATCAAGAGAAAGGCCTGTTCAATACCTATCCACAGCTGAACACAAAAAGTATCTGTGACATATGGTTCTTGAGATATTTCAATTCAGAATTTTTCGCATGATTTTCCACCCAACTGCATTTGACTTGTTTTGGATGGTGATATCTCTGCAACCAAGCCGCGCAAAAATCTGCGGCTGCCAGTTCTCAAAGGGATTTCACAGACCTTTCCACTGGTGTACAACTTGTTGTACAATTCACGACTTTACTTTTTTCAACATTTTAGGAAAAAATCAAGGCTAACCCCTTGCCGAAAAAAATAGCATTTTCAACAATGTTTCCCAAACCCATCGATAGATACATGAAAAGAAAGGTCTGTTCAATACCTATCCACAGCTGAAGACAAAAAGTATCTGTGACATCTGGTTCTTGAGATATTTAAATTCTAAATTATTCGCATGATTTTCCACCCAACTGCATTTGACTTGTTTTGGATGGTGATATCTCTGCAACCAAGCCCGCAAAAATCAGCGGCTGCCAGTCCTCGAAATGAATTTCACAGACCTTTCCACTGGTGTACAACTTGTTGTAAAATTCATGACTTTATTTTTTTCAACATTTTAGAAAAAAATCAAGGCTAACCCCTTGCCGAAAAAAAATTACATTTTCAACTATGTTTCCCAAACCCATCGCTAGATACATCAAAAGAAAGGTCTGTTCAATACCTATCCACAGCTGAAGACAAAAAGTATCTGTGACATCTGGTTCTTGAGATATTTCAATTGAAAATTATTCGTATGATTTTCCAACCAACTGCATTTGACTTGTTTTGGATGGTGATATCTCTGCAACCAAGCCCCGCAAAAATCTGCGGCTGCCAGTCCTCGAAAGGGATTTCACAGACCTTTCCACTGGTGTACAACTTGTTGTACAATTCACGACTTTATTTTTTTCAACATTTTAGAAAAAATCAAGGCTAACCCCTTGCCGAAAAAAATAACATTTTCAACAATGTTTCCCAAACCCATCGATAGATACATCAAGAGAAAGGCCTGTTCAATACCTATCCACAGCTGAACACAAAAAGTATCTGTGACATATGGTTCTTGAGATATTTCAATTCAGAATTATTCGCATGATTTTCCACCCAACTGCATTTGACTTGTTTTGGATGGTGATATCTCTGCAACCAAGCCGCGCAAAAATCTGCGGCTGCCAGTTCTCAAAGGGATTTCACAGACCTTTCCACTGGTGTACAACTTGTTGTACAATTCACGACTTTACTTTTTTCAACATTTTAGGAAAAAATCAAGGCTAACCCCTTGCCGAAAAAAATAGCATTTTCAACAATGTTTCCCAAACCCATCGATAGATACATGAAAAGAAAGGTCTGTTCAATACCTATCCACAGCTGAAGACAAAAAGTATCTGTGACATCTGGTTCTTGAGATATTTAAATTCTAAATTATTCGCATGATTTTCCACCCAACTGCATTTGACTTGTTTTGGATGGTGATATCTCTGCAACCAAGCCCGCAAAAATCAGCGGCTGCCAGTCCTCGAAATGAATTTCACAGACCTTTCCACTGGTGTACAACTTGTTGTAAAATTCATGACTTTATTTTTTTCAACATTTTAGAAAAAAATCAAGGCTAACCCCTTGCCGAAAAAAAATTACATTTTCAACTATGTTTCCCAAACGATAGATACATCAAAAGAAAGGTCTGTTCAATACCTATCCACTGCTGAAGACAAAAAGTATCTGTGACACATGGTTCTTGAGATATTTCAATTGAAAATTATTCGTATGATTTTCCACCCAACTGCATTTGACTTGTTTTGGATGGTGATATCTCTGCAACCAAGCCCCGCAAAAATCTGCGGCTGCCAGTCCTCGAAAGGGATTTCACAGACCTTTCCAATGTTGTACAACTTGTTGTACAATTCACGACTTTATTTTTTTCAACATTTTAGAAAAAAATCAAGGCTAACCCCTTGCCGAAAAAAATAACATTTTCAACAATGTTTCCCAAACCCATCGATAGATACATCAAAAGAAAGCCCTGTTCAATACCTATCCACAGCTGAACACAAAAAGTATCTGTGACATATGGTTCTTGAGATATTTCAATTCAGAATTATTCGCATGATTTTCCACCCAACTGCATTTGACTTGTTTTGGATGGTGATATCTCTGCAACCAAGCCCCGCAAAAATCTGCGGCTGCCAGTTCTCAAAGGGATTTCACAGACCTTTCCACTGGTGTACAACTTGTTGTACAATTCACGACTTTACTTTTTTCAACATTTTAGGAAAAAATCAAGGCTAACCCCTTGCCGAAAAAAATAGCATTTTCAACAATGTTTCCCAAACCCATCGATAGATACATCAAAAGAAAGGTCTGTTCAATACCTATCCACAGCTGAAGACAAAAAGTATCTGTGACATCTGGTTCTTGAGATATTTAAATTCAAAATTATTCGCATGATTTTCCACCCAACTGCATTTTACTTGTTTTGGATGGTGATATCTCTGCAACCAAGCCCCGCAAAAATCAGCGGCTGCCAGTCCTCGAAATAAATTTCACAGACCTTTCCACTGGTTTACAACTTGTTGTAAAATTCATGACTTTATTTTTTTCAACATTTTAGAAAAAAATCAAGACTAACCCCTTGCCGAAAAAAATAACATTTTCCAAGCCCCGCAAAAATCAGCGGCTGCCAGTCCTCGAAATGAATTTCACAGACCTTTCCACTGGTGTACAACTTGTTGTAAAATTCATTACTTTATTTTTTTCAACATTTTAGAAAAAAATCAATGTTAACCCCTTGCCGAAAAAAATTACATTTTCAACTATGTTTCCCAAACCCATCGCTAGATACATCAAAAGAAAGGTCTGTTCAATACCTATCCACAGCTGAACACAAAAAGTATCTGTGACATCTGGTTCTTGAGATATTTCAATTCAGAATTATTCGCATGATTTTCCACCCAACTGCATTTGACTTGTTTTGGATGGTGATATCTCTGCAACCAAGCCCCCCAAAATTCTGCGGCTGCCAGTTCTCGAAAGGGATTTCACAGACCTTTCCACTGGTGTAAAACTTGGTGTACAATTCACGACTTTACTTTTTTCAACATTTTAGAAAAAAATCAAGGCTAGCCCCTTGCCGAAAAAAATAACATTTTCAACAATGTTTCCCAAACCCATCGATAGATACATCAAAAGAAAGGTCTGTTCAATACCTATCCACTGCTGAAGACAAAAAGTATCTGTGACACCTGGTTCTTGAGATATTTCAATTGAAAATTATTCGTATGATTTTCCACCCAACTGCATTTGACTTGTTTTGGATGGTGATATCTCTGCAACCAAGCCCCGCAAAAATCTGCGGCTGCCAGTCCTCGAAAGGGATTTCACAGACCTTTCCACTGGTGTACAACTTGTTGTACAATTCACGACTTTATTTTTTTCAACATTTTAGAAAAAAATCAAGGCTAACCCCTTGCCGAAAAAAATAACATTTTCAACAATGTTTCCCAAACCCATCGATAGATACATCAAGAGAAAGGCCTGTTCAATACCTATCCACAGCTGAACACAAAAAGTATCTGTGACATATGGTTCTTGAGATATTTCAATTCAGAATTATTCGCATGATTTTCCACCCAACTGCATTTGACTTGTTTTGGATGGTGATATCTCTGCAACCAAGCCGCGCAAAAATCTGCGGCTGCCAGTTCTCAAAGGGATTTCACAGACCTTTCCACTGGTGTACAACTTGTTGTAAAATTCATTACTTTATTTTTTTCAACATTTTAGAAAAAAATCAATGTTAACCCCTTGCCGAAAAAAATTACATTTTCAACTATGTTTCCCAAACCCATCGCTAGATACATCAAAAGAAAGGTCTGTTCAATACCTATCCACAGCTGAACACAAAAAGTATCTGTGACATCTGGTTCTTGAGATATTTCAATTCAGAATTATTCGCATGATTTTCCACCCAACTGCATTTGACTTGTTTTGGATGGTGATATCTCTGCAACCAAGCCCCCCAAAATTCTGCGGCTGCCAGTTCTCGAAAGGGATTTCACAGACCTTTCCACTGGTGTAAAACTTGGTGTACAATTCACGACTTTACTTTTTTCAACATTTTAGAAAAAAATCAAGGCTAGCCCCTTGCCGAAAAAAATAACATTTTCAACAATGTTTCCCAAACCCATCGATAGATACATCAAAAGAAAGGTCTGTTCAATACCTATCCACTGCTGAAGACAAAAAGTATCTGTGACACCTGGTTCTTGAGATATTTCAATTGAAAATTATTCGTATGATTTTCCACCCAACTGCATTTGACTTGTTTTGGATGGTGATATCTCTGCAACCAAGCCCCGCAAAAATCTGCGGCTGCCAGTCCTCGAAAGGGATTTCACAGACCTTTCCACTGGTGTACAACTTGTTGTACAATTCACGACTTTATTTTTTTCAACATTTTAGAAAAAAATCAAGGCTAACCCCTTGCCGAAAAAAATAACATTTTCAACAATGTTTCCCAAACCCATCGATAGATACATCAAGAGAAAGGCCTGTTCAATACCTATCCACAGCTGAACACAAAAAGTATCTGTGACATATGGTTCTTGAGATATTTCAATTCAGAATTATTCGCATGATTTTCCACCCAACTGCATTTGACTTGTTTTGGATGGTGATATCTCTGCAACCAAGCCGCGCAAAAATCTGCGGCTGCCAGTTCTCAAAGGGATTTCACAGACCTTTCCACTGGTGTACAACTTGTTGTACAATTCACGACTTTACTTTTTTCAACATTTTAGGAAAAAATCAAGGCTAACCCCTTGCCGAAAAAAATAGCATTTTCAACAATGTTTCCCAAACCCATCGATAGATACATGAAAAGAAAGGTCTGTTCAATACCTATCCACAGCTGAAGACAAAAAGTATCTGTGACATCTGGTTCTTGAGATATTTAAATTCTAAATTATTCGCATGATTTTCCACCCAACTGCATTTGACTTGTTTTGGATGGTGATATCTCTGCAACCAAGCCCGCAAAAATCAGCGGCTGCCAGTCCTCGAAATGAATTTCACAGACCTTTCCACTGGTGTACAACTTGTTGTAAAATTCATGACTTTATTTTTTTCAACATTTTAGAAAAAAATCAAGGCTAACCCCTTGCCGAAAAAAAATTACATTTTCAACTATGTTTCCCAAACCCATCGCTAGATACATCAAAAGAAAGGTCTGTTCAATACCTATCCACAGCTGAAGACAAAAAGTATCTGTGACATCTGGTTCTTGAGATATTTCAATTGAAAATTATTCGTATGATTTTCCAACCAACTGCATTTGACTTGTTTTGGATGGTGATATCTCTGCAACCAAGCCCCGCAAAAATCTGCGGCTGCCAGTCCTCGAAAGGGATTTCACAGACCTTTCCACTGGTGTACAACTTGTTGTACAATTCACGACTTTACTTTTTTCAACATTTTAGAAAAAAATCAAGGCTAACCCCTTGCCGAGAAAAATTACATTTTCAACAATGTTTCCCAAACCCATCGGTAGATACATCAAAAGAAAGGTCTGTTCAATACCTATCCACTGCTGAAGACAAAAAGTATCTGTGACATCTGGTTCTTGAGATATTTCAATTGAAAATTATTCGTATGATTTTCCACCCAACTGCATTTGACTTGTTTTGGATGGTGATATCTCTGCAACCAAGCCCCGCAAAAATCTGCGGCTGCCAGTCCTCGAAAGGGATTTCACAGACCTTTCCACTGGTGTACAACTTGTTGTACAATTCACGACTTTACTTTTTTCAACATTTTAGGAAAAAAATCTAGGCTAACCCCTTGCCGAAAAAAATAGCATTTTCAACAATGTTTCCCAAACCCATCGATAGATACATGAAAAGAAAGGTCTGTTCAATACCTATCCACAGCTGAAGACAAAAAGTATCTGTGACATCTGGTTCTTGAGATATTTAAATTCAAAATTATTCGCATGATTTTCCACCCAACTGCATTTGACTTGTTTGGATGGTGATATCTCTGCAACCAAGCCCCGCAAAAATCAGCGGCTGCCAGTCCTCGAAAGGGATTTCACAGACCTTTCCAATGGTGTACAACTTGTTGTACAATTCACGACTTTACTTTTTTCAACATTTTAGAAAAAAATCAAGGCTAACCCCTTGCCGAAAAAAATAACATTTTCAACAATGTTTCCCAAACCCATCGATAGATACATCAAAAGAAAGGTCTGTTCAATACCTATGCACAGCTGAAGACAAAAAGTATCTGTGACATCTGGTTCTTGAGATATTTAAATTCAAAATTATTCGCATGATTTTCCACCCAACTGCATTTGACTTGTTTTGGATGGTGATATCTCTGCAACCAAGCCCCGCAAAAATCAGCGGCTGCCAGTCCTTGAAATGAATTTCACAGACCTTTCCACTGGTGTACAACTTGTTGTAAAATTCATGACTTTATTTTTTTCAACATTTTAGAAAAAAATCAAGGCTAACCCCTTGCCGAAAAAAATAACCTATGCACAGCTGAAGACAAAAAGTATCTGTGACATCTGGTTCTTGAGATATTTAAATTCAAAATTATTCGCATGATTTTCCACCCAACTGCATTTGACTTGTTTTGGATGGTGATATCTCTGCAACCAAGCCCCGCAAAAATCTGCGGCTGCTAGTCCTCGAAAGGGATTTCACAGACCTTTCCACTGGTGTACAACTTGTTGTACAATTCATGACTTTACTTTTTTTCAACATTTTAGAAAAAAATCAAGGCTAACCCCTTGCCGAAAAAAATTACATTTTCAACAATGTTTCCCAAACCCATCGATAGATACAAAAATCAAATAGATACAGAAATCAAAAGAAAGGTCTGTTCAATACCTATCCACAGCTGAAGACAAAAAGTATCTCTGACATCTGGTTCTTGAGATATTTAAATTCAAAATTATTCGCATGATTTTCCACCCAACTGCATTTGACTTGTTTTGCATGGTGATATCTCTGCAACCAAGCCCGGAAAAAACTGCGGCTGCCAGTCCTCGAAAGGGATTTCACAGACCTTTCCACTGGTGTACAACTTGTTGTACAATTCATGACTTTACTTTTTTTCAACATTTTAGAAAAAAATCAAGGCTAACAAAAATTACATTTTCAACAATGTTTCCCAAACCCATCGATAGATACATCAAAAGAAAGGTCTGTTCAATACCTATCCACTGCTGAAGACAAAAAGTATCTGTGACATCTGGTTCTTGAGATATTTCAATTGAAAATTATTCGTATGATTTTCCACCCAACTGCATTTGACTTGTTTTGGATGGTGATATCTCTGCAACCAAGCCCCGCAAAAATCTGCGGCTGCCAGTCCTCGAAAGGGATTTCACAGACCTTTCCACTGGCGTACAACTTGTTGTAAAATTCATGACTTTATTTTTTTCAACATTTTAGAAAAAAATCAAGGCTAACCCCTTGCCGAAAAAAATAACCTATGCACAGCTGAAGACAAAAAGTATCTGTGACATCTGGTTCTTGAGATATTTAAATTCAAAATTATTCGCATGATTTTCCACCCAACTGCATTTGACTTGTTTTGGATGGTGATATCTCTGCAACCAAGCCCCGCAAAAATCTGCGGCTGCTAGTCCTCGAAAGGGATTTCACAGACCTTTCCACTGGTGTACAACTTGTTGTACAATTCATGACTTTACTTTTTTTCAACATTTTAGAAAAAAATCAAGGCTAACCCCTTGCCGAAAAAAATTACATTTTCAACAATGTTTCCCAAACCCATCGATAGATACAAAAATCAAATAGATACAGAAATCAAAAGAAAGGTCTGTTCAATACCTATCCACAGCTGAAGACAAAAAGTATCTCTGACATCTGGTTCTTGAGATATTTAAATTCAAAATTATTCGCATGATTTTCCACCCAACTGCATTTGACTTGTTTTGCATGGTGATATCTCTGCAACCAAGCCCGGAAAAAACTGCGGCTGCCAGTCCTCGAAAGGGATTTCACAGACCTTTCCACTGGTGTACAACTTGTTGTACAATTCATGACTTTACTTTTTTTCAACATTTTAGAAAAAAATCAAGGCTAACAAAAATTACATTTTCAACAATGTTTCCCAAACCCATCGATAGATACATCAAAAGAAAGGTCTGTTCAATACCTATCCACTGCTGAAGACAAAAAGTATCTGTGACATCTGGTTCTTGAGATATTTCAATTGAAAATTATTCGTATGATTTTCCACCCAACTGCATTTGACTTGTTTTGGATGGTGATATCTCTGCAACCAAGCCCCGCAAAAATCTGCGGCTGCCAGTCCTCGAAAGGGATTTCACAGACCTTTCCACTGGTGTACAACTTGTTGTACAATTCACGACTTTACTTTTTTCAACATTTTAGGAAAAAATCAAGGCTAACCCCTTGCCGAAAAAAATAGCATTTTCAACAATGTTTCCCAAACCCATCGATAGATACATGAAAAGAAAGGTCTGTTCAATACCTATCCACAGCTGAAGACAAAAAGTATCTGTGACATCTGGTTCTTGAGATATTTAAATTCAAAATTATTCGCATGATTTTCCACCCAACTGCATTTGACTTGTTTTGGATGGTGATATCTCTGCAACCAAGCCCCGCAAAAATCAGCGGCTGCCAGTCCTCGAAATGAATTTCACAGACCTTTCCACTGGTGTGCAACTTGTTGTACAATTCATGACTTTACTTTTTTTCAACATTTTAGAAAAAAATCAAGGCTAACCCCGTGCCGAAAAAAATTACATTCTCAACAATGTTTCCCAAACCCATCGGTAAATACATCAAAAGAAAGGGCTGTTCAATACCTATCCACAGCTGAACACAAAAAGTATCTGTGACCTCTGGTTCTTGAGATATTTCAATTCAGAGTTATTCGCATGATTTTCCACCCAACTGAATTTGACTTGTTTTGGATGGTGATATCTCTGCAACCAAGCCCCGCAAAAATCAGCAGCTGCCAGTCCTCGAAATGAATTTCACAGACCTTTCCACTGGTGTACAACTTGTTGTAAAATTCATGACTTTATTTTTTTCAACATTTTAGAAAAAAATCAAGGCATTTACATTTTCAACAATGTTTCCCAAACCCATCGGTAGATACATCAAAAGAAAGGTCTGTTCAATACCTATCCACTGCTGAAGACAAAAAGTATCTGTGACATCTGGTTCTTGAGATATTTCAATTGAAAATTATTCGTATGATTTTCCACCCAACTGCATTTGACTTGTTTTGGATGGTGATATCTCTGCAACCAAGCCCCGCAAAAATCTGCGGCTGCCAGTCCTCGAAAGGGATTTCACAGACCTTTCCACTGGTGTACAACTTGTTGTAAAATTCACGACTTTATTTTTTTCAACATTTTAGAAAAAAATCAAGGCTAACGCCTTGCCGAAAAAAATTACATTTTCAATACAATGTTTCCCAAACCCATCGCTAGATACATCAAAACAAAGGTCTGTTCAATACCTATCCACAGCTGAAGACAAAAAGTAACTGTGACATCTGGTTCTTGAGATATTTCAATTGAAAATTATTCGCATGATTTTCCACCCAACTGCATTTGACTTGTTTTGGAGTGTGATATATCTGCAACCAAGCCCCGCAAAAATCTGCGGCTGCCAGTCCTCGAAAGGGATTTCACAGACCTTTCCGCTGGTGTACAACTTGTTGTACAATTCATGACTTTACTTTTTTTCAACATTTTAGAAAAAAAATCAAGGCTAACCCCTTGCCGAAAAAAATTACATTTTCAACAATGTTTCCCAAACCCATCGGTAGATACATCAAAAGAAAGGTCTGTTCAATACCTATCCACAGCTGAACACAAAAAGTATCTGTGACATCTGGTTCTTGAGATATTTCAATTCAGAATTATTCGCATGATTTTCCACCCAACTGCATTTGACTTGTTTTGGATGGTGATATCTCTGCAACCAAGCCCCGCAAAAATCTGCGGCTGCCAGTCCTCGAAAGGGATTTCACAGACCTTTCCACTGGTGTACAACTTGTTGTACAATTCACGACCTTACTTTTTTCAACATTTTAGGAAAAAATCAAGGCTAACCCCCTGCCGAAAAAAATAGCATTTTCAACAATGTTTCCCAAACCTATCGATAGATACATGAAAAGAAAGGTCTGTTCAATACCTATCCACAGCTGAAGATAAAAAGTATCTGTGACATCTGGTTCTTGAGATATTTAAATTCAAAATTATTCGCATGATTTTCCACCCAACTGCATTTGACTTGTTTTGGATGGTGATATCTCTGCAACCAAGCCCCGCAAAAATCAGCGGCTGCCAGTCCTTGAAATGAATTTCACAGACCTTTCCACTGGTGTACAACTTGTTGTAAAATTCATGACTTTATTTTTTTCAACATTTTAGAAAAAAATCAAGGCTAACCCCTTGCCGAAAAAAATTACATTTTCAACTATGTTTCCCAAACCCAACGCTAGATACATCAAAAGAAAGGTCTGTTCAATACCTATCCACTGCTGAAGACAAAAAGTATCTGTGACATCTGGTTCTTGAGATATTTTAATTGAAAATTATTCGTATGATTTTCCACCCAACTGCATTTGACTTGTTTTGGATGGTGATATCTCTGCAACCAAGCCCCGCAAAAATCTGCGGCTGCCAGTCCTCGAAAGGGATTTCACAGACCTTTCCACTGGTGTACAACTTGTTGTACAATTCACGACTTTACTTTTTTCAACATTTTAGAAAAAAATCAAGGCTAACCACTTGCCGAAAAAAATTACATTTTCAACAATGTTTCCCAAACCCATCGGTAGATACATCAAAAGAAAGGTCTGTTCAATACCTATCCACAGCTGAACACAAAAAGTATCTGTGACATCTGGTTCTTGAGATATTTCAATTCAGAATTATTCGCATGATTTTCCACCCAACTGCATTTGACTTGTTTTGGATGGTGATATCTCTGCAACCAAGCCCCGCAAAAATCTGCGGCTGCCAGTCCTCGAAAGGGATTTCACAGACCTTTCCACTGGTGTACAACTTGTTGTACAATTCACGACTTTACTTTTTTCAACATTTTAGGAAAAAATCAAGGCTAACCCCTTGCCGAAAAAAATAGCATTTTCAACAATGTTTCCCAAACCTATCGATAGATACATGAAAAGAAAGGTCTGTTCAATACCTATCCACAGCTGAAGATAAAAAGTATCTGTGACATCTGGTTCTTGAGATATTTAAATTCAAAATTATTCGCATGATTTTCCACCCAACTGCATTTGACTTGATTTGGATGGTGATATCTCTGCAACCAAGCCCCGCAAAAATCAGCGGCTGCCAGTCCTTGAAATGAATTTCACAGACCTTTCCACTGGTGTACAACTTGTTGTAAAATTCATGACTTTATTTTTTTCAACATTTTAGAAAAAAATCAAGGCTAACCCCTTGCCGAAAAAAATTACATTTTCAACTATGTTTCCCAAACCCATCGCTAGATACATCAAAAGAAAGGTCTGTTCAATACCTATCCACAGCTGAAGACAAAAAGTATCTGTGACATCTGGTTCTTGAGATATTTCAATTGAAAATTATTCGTATGATTTTCCACCCAACTGCATTTAACTTGTTTTGGATGGTGATATCTCTGCAACCAAGCCCCGCAAAAATCTGCGGCTGCCAGTCCTCGAAAGGGATTTCACAGACCTTTCCAATGGTGTACAACTTGTTGTACAGTTCACGACTTTACTTTTTTCAACATTTTAGAAAAAAATCAAGGCTAACCCCTTGCCGAAAAAAATTACATTTTCAACTATGTTTCCCAAACCCATCGCTAGATACATCAAAAGAAAGGTCTGTTCAATACCTATCCACAGCTGAAGACAAAAAGTATCTGTGACATCTGTTTCTTGAGATATTTAAATTCAAAATTATTCGCATGATTTTCCACCCAACTGCATTTGACTTGTTTTGGATGGTGATATCTCTGCAACCAAGCCCCGCAAAAATCAGCGGCTGCCAGTCCTTGAAATGAATTTCACAGACCTTTCCACTGGTGTACAACTTGTTGTAAAATTCATGACTTTATTTTTTTCAACATTTTAGAAAAAAATCAAGGCTAACCCCTTGCCGAAAAAAATAACATTTTCAACAATGTTTCCCAAACCCATCGATAGATACATCAAAAGAAAGGTCTGTTCAATACCTATGCACAGCTGAACACAAAAAGTATCTGTGACATCTGGTTCTTGAGATATTTCAATTCAGGATTATTCGCATGATTTTCCACCCAACTGCATTTGACTTGTTTTGCATGGTGATATCTCTGCAACCAAGCCCCGAAAAAATCTGCAGCTGCCAGTCCTCGAAAGGGATTTCACAGACCTTTCCACTGGTGTACAACTTGTTGTACAATTCACGACTTTACTTTTTTCAACATCTTAGAAAAAAATCAAGGCTAACCGCTTGCCGAAAAAAATAACATTTTCAACAATGTTTCCCAAACCCATCGATAGATACATCAAAAGAAAGGTCTGTTCAATACCTATGCACAGCTGAACACAAAAAGTATCTGTGACATCTGGTTCTTGAGATATTTCAATTCAGGATTATTCGCATGATTTTCCACCCAACTGCATTTGACTTGTTTTGGATGGTGATATCTCTGCAACCAAGCCCCGCAAAAATCAGCGGCTGCCAGTCCTTGAAATGAATTTCACAGACCTTTCCACTGGTGTACAACTTGTTGTAAAATTCATGACTTTATTTTTTTCAACATTTTAGAAAAAAATCAAGGCTAACCCCTTGCCGAAAAAAATTACATTTTCAATACAATGTTTCCCAAACCCATCGCTAGATACATCAAAACAAAGGTCTGTTCAATACCTATCCACAGCTGAAGACAAAAAGTATCTGTGACATCTGGTTCTTGAGATATTTCAATTGAAAATTATTCGCATGATTTTCCACCCAACTGCATTTGACTTGTTTTGGATGGTGATATCTCTGCAACCAAGCCCCGCAAAAATCTGCGGCTGCCAGTCCTCGAGAGGGATTTCACAGACCTTTCCACTGGTGTACAACTTGTTGTACAATTCACGACTTTACTTTTTTCAACATTTTAGAAAAAAATCAAGGCTAACCCCTTGCCGAAAAAATAACATTTTCAACAATGTTTCCCATACCCATCGATAGATACATCAAAAGAAAGGTCTGTTCAATACCTATCCACAGCTGAAGACAAAAAGTATCTGTGGCATCTGTTTCTTGAGATATTTAAATTCAAAATTATTCGCATGATTTTCCACCCAACTGCATTTGACTTGTTTTGGATGGTGATATCTCTGCAACCAAGCCCCGAAAAAATCTGCGGCTGCCAGTCCTCGAAAGGGATTTCACAGACCTTTCCACTGGTGTACAACTTGTTGTACAATTCATGACTTTACTTTTTTTCAACATTTTAGAAAAAAATCAAGGCTAACCCCTTGCCGAAAAAAATTACATTTTCAACAATGTTTCCCAAACCCATCGCTAGATACATCAAAAGAAGAGTCTGTTCAATACCTATCCACAGCTGAAGACAAAAAGTATCTGTGACATCTGGTTCTTGAGATATTTCAATTGAAAATTATTCGCATGATTTTCCACCCAACTGCATTTGACTTGTTTTGGATGGTGATATCTCTGCAACCAAGCCCCGCAAAAATCAGCGGCTGCCAGTCCTCGAAATGAATTTCGCAGACCTTTCCACTGGTGTACTTGTTGTAAAATTCATGACTTTATTTTTTTCAACATTTTAGAAAAAAATGAAGGCTAACCCCTTGCCGAAAAAAATTACATTTTCAACGATGTTTCCCAAACCCATCGGTAGATACATCAAAAGAAAGGTCTGTGCAATACCTATCCACAGCTGAACACAACAAGTATCTGTGACATCTGGTTCTTGAGATATTTCAATTCAGATTTATTCGCATGATTTTCCACCCAACTGCATTTGACTTGTTTTGGATGGTGATATCTCTGCAACCAAGCCCCGCAAAAATCAGCGGCTGCCAGTCCTCGAAAGGGATTTCACAGACCTTTCCACTGGTGTACAACTTGTTGTACAATTCATGACTTTACTTTTTTTCAACATTTTAGAAAAAAATCAAGGCTAACCCCTTGCCGAAAAAAATTACATTTTCAACAATGTTTCCCAAGCCCATCGCTAGATACATCAAAAGAAAGGTCTGTTCAATACCTATCCACAGCTGAAGACAAAAAGTATCTGTGACATCTGCTTCTTGAGATATTTCAATTGAAAATTATTCGCATGATTTTCCACCCAACTGCATTTGACTTGTTTTGAATGGTGATATCTCTGCAACCAAGCCCCGCAAAAATCTGCGTCTGCCAGTCCTCGAAATGAATTTCACAGACCTTTCCACTGGTGTACAACTTGTTGTAAAATTCATGACTCTATTTTTTTCAACATTTTAGAAAAAAATCAAGGCTAACCCCTTGCCGAAAAAAATTACATTTTCAACAATGTTTCCCAACCCCATCGAAAGAGACATCAAAAGAAAGGTCTGTTCAATACCTATCCACAGCTGAACACAAAAAGTATCTGTGACATCTGGTTCTTGAGATATTTCAATTCAGGATTATTCGCATGATTTTCCACCCAACTGCATTTGACTTGTTTTGCATGGTGATATCTCTGCAACCAAGCCCCGAAAAAATCTGCAGCTGCCAGTCCTCGAAAGGGATTTCACAGACCTTTCCACTGGTGTACAACTTGTTGTACAATTCACGACTTTACTTTTTTCAACATCTTAGAAAAAAATCAAGGCTAACCGCTTGCCGAAAAAAATAACATTTTCAACAATGTTTCCCAAACCCATCGATAGATACATCAAAAGAAAGGTCTGTTCAATACCTATGCACAGCTGAACACAAAAAGTATCTGTGACATCTGGTTCTTGAGATATTTCAATTCAGGATTATTCGCATGATTTTCCACCCAACTGCATTTGACTTGTTTTGGATGGTGATATCTCTGCAACCAAGCCCCGCAAAAATCAGCGGCTGCCAGTCCTTGAAATGAATTTCACAGACCTTTCCACTGGTGTACAACTTGTTGTAAAATTCATGACTTTATTTTTTTCAACATTTTAGAAAAAAATCAAGGCTAACCCCTTGCCGAAAAAAATTACATTTTCAATACAATGTTTCCCAAACCCATCGCTAGATACATCAAAACAAAGGTCTGTTCAATACCTATCCACAGCTGAAGACAAAAAGTATCTGTGACATCTGGTTCTTGAGATATTTCAATTGAAAATTATTCGCATGATTTTCCACCCAACTGCATTTGACTTGTTTTGGATGGTGATATCTCTGCAACCAAGCCCCGCAAAAATCTGCGGCTGCCAGTCCTCGAGAGGGATTTCACAGACCTTTCCACTGGTGTACAACTTGTTGTACAATTCACGACTTTACTTTTTTCAACATTTTAGAAAAAAATCAAGGCTAACCCCTTGCCGAAAAAATAACATTTTCAACAATGTTTCCCATACCCATCGATAGATACATCAAAAGAAAGGTCTGTTCAATACCTATCCACAGCTGAAGACAAAAAGTATCTGTGGCATCTGTTTCTTGAGATATTTAAATTCAAAATTATTCGCATGATTTTCCACCCAACTGCATTTGACTTGTTTTGGATGGTGATATCTCTGCAACCAAGCCCCGAAAAAATCTGCGGCTGCCAGTCCTCGAAAGGGATTTCACAGACCTTTCCACTGGTGTACAACTTGTTGTACAATTCATGACTTTACTTTTTTTCAACATTTTAGAAAAAAATCAAGGCTAACCCCTTGCCGAAAAAAATTACATTTTCAACAATGTTTCCCAAACCCATCGCTAGATACATCAAAAGAAGAGTCTGTTCAATACCTATCCACAGCTGAAGACAAAAAGTATCTGTGACATCTGGTTCTTGAGATATTTCAATTGAAAATTATTCGCATGATTTTCCACCCAACTGCATTTGACTTGTTTTGGATGGTGATATCTCTGCAACCAAGCCCCGCAAAAATCAGCGGCTGCCAGTCCTCGAAATGAATTTCGCAGACCTTTCCACTGGTGTACTTGTTGTAAAATTCATGACTTTATTTTTTTCAACATTTTAGAAAAAAATGAAGGCTAACCCCTTGCCGAAAAAAATTACATTTTCAACGATGTTTCCCAAACCCATCGGTAGATACATCAAAAGAAAGGTCTGTGCAATACCTATCCACAGCTGAACACAACAAGTATCTGTGACATCTGGTTCTTGAGATATTTCAATTCAGATTTATTCGCATGATTTTCCACCCAACTGCATTTGACTTGTTTTGGATGGTGATATCTCTGCAACCAAGCCCCGCAAAAATCAGCGGCTGCCAGTCCTCGAAAGGGATTTCACAGACCTTTCCACTGGTGTACAACTTGTTGTACAATTCATGACTTTACTTTTTTTCAACATTTTAGAAAAAAATCAAGGCTAACCCCTTGCCGAAAAAAATTACATTTTCAACAATGTTTCCCAAGCCCATCGCTAGATACATCAAAAGAAAGGTCTGTTCAATACCTATCCACAGCTGAAGACAAAAAGTATCTGTGACATCTGCTTCTTGAGATATTTCAATTGAAAATTATTCGCATGATTTTCCACCCAACTGCATTTGACTTGTTTTGAATGGTGATATCTCTGCAACCAAGCCCCGCAAAAATCTGCGTCTGCCAGTCCTCGAAATGAATTTCACAGACCTTTCCACTGGTGTACAACTTGTTGTAAAATTCATGACTCTATTTTTTTCAACATTTTAGAAAAAAATCAAGGCTAACCCCTTTCCGAAAAAAATTACATTTTCAACAATGTTTCCCAAACCCATCGCTAGATACATCAAAAGAAAGGTCTGTTCAATACCTATCCACAGCTGAAGACAAAAAGTATCTGTGACATCTGGTTCTTGAGATATTTCAATTGAAAATTATTCGCATGATTTTTCACCCAACTGCATTTGACTTGTTTTGGATGGTGATATCTCTGCAACCAAGCCCCGCAAAAATCTGCGGCTGCCAGTCCTCGAAAGGGATTTCACAGACCTTTCCACTGGTGTACAACTTGTTGTACAATTCACGACTTTACTTTTTTCAACATTTTAGAAAAAAATCAAGGCTAACCCCTTGCCGAAAAAAATTACATTTTCAACAATGTTTCCCAACCCCATCGAAAGAGACATCAAAAGAAAGGTCTGTTCAATACCTATCCACAGCTGAACACAAAAAGTATCTGTGACATCTGGTTCTTGAGATATTTCAATTCAGAATTATTCGCATGATTTTCCACCCAACTGCATTTGACTTGTTTTGGATGGTGATATCTCTGCAACCAAGCCCCGAAAAAATCTGCGGCTGCCAGTCCTCGAAAGGGATTTCACAGACCTTTCCACTGGTGTACAACTTGTTGTACAATTCAAGACTTTACTTTTTTCAACATTTTAGAAAAAAATCAAGGCTAACCCCTTGCCGAAAAAAATTACATTTTCAACAATGTTTCCCAACCCCATCGATAGAGACATCAAAAGAAAGGTCTGTTCAATACCTTTCCACAGCTAAACACAAAAAGTATCTGTGACATCTGGTTCTTGAGATGTTTCAATTCAGAATTATTCGCATGATTTTCCACCCAACTGCATTTGATTTGTTTTGGATGGTGATATCTCTGCAACCAAGCCCCGAAAAAATCTGCGGCTGCCAGTCCTCGAAAGGGATTTCACAGACCTTTCCACTGGTGTACAACTTGTTGTACAATTCATGACTTTACTTTTTTCAACATTTTAGAAAAAAATCAAGGCTAACCCCTTGCCGAAAAAATAACATTTTCAACAATGTTTCCCAAACCCATCGGTAGATACATCAAAAGAAAGGTCTGTTCAATACCTATCCACAGCTGAAGACAAAAAGTATCTGTGACATCTGGTTCTTGAGATATTTCAATTGAAAATTATTCGCATGATTTTCCACCCAACTGCATTTGACTTGTTTTGGATGGTGATATCTCTGCAACCAAGCCCCGCAAAAATCTGCGGCTGCCAGTCCTCGAGAGGGATTTCACAGACCTTTCCACTGGTGTACAACTTGTTGTACAATTCACGACTTTACTTTTTTCAACATTTTAGAAAAAAATCAAGGCCTTGCCGAAAAAATAACATTTTCAACAATGTTTCCCAAACCCATCGGTAGATACATCAAAAGAAAGGTCTGTTCAATACCTATCCACAGCTGAAGACAAAAAGTATCTGTGACATCTGGTTCTTGAGATATTTCAATTGAAAATTATTCGCATGATTTTCCACCCAACTGCATTTGACTTGTTTTGGATGGTGATATCTCTGCAACCAAGCCCCGCAAAAATCTGCGGCTGCCAGTCCTCGAGAGGGATTTCACAGACCTTTCCACTGGTGTACAACTTGTTGTACAATTCACGACTTTACTTTTTTCAACATTTTAGAAAAAAATCAAGGCTAACCCCTTGCCGAAAAAATAACATTTTCAACAATATTTCCCATACCCATCGATAGATACATCAAAAGAAAGATCTGTTCAATACCTATCCACAGCTGAAGACAAAAAGTATCTGTGACATCTGTTTCTTGAGATATTTAAATTCAAAATTATTCGCATGATTTTCCACCCAACTGCATTTGACTTGTTTTGGATGGTGATATCTCTGCAACCAAGCCCCGAAAAAATCTGCGGCTGCCAGTCCTCGAAAGGGATTTCACAGACCTTTCCACTGGTGTACAACTTGTTGTACAATTCATGACTTTACTTTTTTTCAACATTTTAGAAAAAAATCAAGGCTAACCCCTTGCCGAAAAAAATTACATTTTCAACAATGTTTCCCAAACCCATCGCTAGATACATCAAAAGAAAGGTCTGTTCAATACCTATCCACAGCTGAAGACAAAAAGTATCTGTGACATCTGTTTCTTGAGATATTTAAATTCAAATTTATTCGCATGATTTTCCACCCAACTGCATTTGACTTGTTTTGGATGGTGGTATCTCTGCAACCAAGCCCCGCAAAAATCTGCGTCTACCAGTCCTCGAAAGGGATTTCACAGACCTTTCCACTGGTGTACAACTTGTTGTACAATTCATGACTTTACTTTTTTTCAACATTTTAGAAAAAAATCAAGGCTAACCCCTTGCCGAAAAAAATTACATTTTCAACAATGTTTCCCAAACCCATCGGTAGATACATCAAAAGAAAGGTCTGTTCAATACCTATCCACAGCTGAACACAAAAAGTATCTGTGACATCTGGTTCTTGAGATATTTCAATTCAGAATTATTCGCATGATTTTCCACCCACCTGCATTTGACTTGTTTTGGATGGTGATATCTCTGCAACCAAGCCCCGCAAAAATCTGCAGCTGCCAGTCCTCGAAAGGGATTTCACAGACCTTTCCACTGGTGTACAACTTGTTGTACAATTCACGACTTTACTTTTTTCAACATTTTAGAAAAAAATCAAGGCTAATCACTTGCCGAAAAAAATAACATTTTCAACAATGTTTCCCAAACCCATCGATAGATACATCAAAAGAAAGGTCTGTTCAATACCTATCCACAGCTGAAGACAAAAAGTATCTGTGACATCTGGTTCTTGAGATATTTCAATTGAAAATTATTCGCATGATTTTCCACCCAACTGCATTTGACTTGTTTTGGATGGTGATATCTCTGCAACCAAGCCCCGCAAAAATCAGCGGCTGCCAGTCCTCGAAATGAATTTCACAGACCTTTCCACTGGTGTACAACTTGTTGTAAAATTCATGACTTTATTTTTTTCAACATTTTAGAAAAAAATCAAGGCTAACCCCTTGCCGAAAAAAATTACATTTTCAACAATGTTTCCCAAACCCATCGGTAAATACATCAAAAGAAAGGTCTGTGCAATACCTATCCACAGCTGAACACAACAAGTATCTGTGACATCTGGTTCTTGAGATATTTCAATTCAGATTTATTCGCATGATTTTCCACCCAACTGCATTTGACTTGTTTTGGATGGTGATATCTCTGCAACCAAGCCCCGAAAAAATCTGCGGCTGCCAGTCCTCGAAAGGGATTTCACAGACCTTTCCACTGGTGTACAACTTGTTGTACAATTCAAGACTTTACTTTTTTCAACATTTTAGAAAAAATCAAGGCTAACCCCTTGCCGAAAAAAATTACATTTTCAACAATGTTTCCCAACCCCATCGATAGAGACATCAAAAGAAAGGTCTGTTCAATACCTATCCACAGCTAAACACAAAAAGTATCTGTGACATCTGGTTCTTGAGATGTTTCAATTCAGAATTATTCGCATGATTTTCCACCCAACTGCATTTGATTTGTTTTGGATGGTGATATCTCTGCAACCAAGCCCCGAAAAAATCTGCGGCTGCCAGTCTTCGAAAGGGATTTCACAGACCTTTCCACTGGTGTACAACTTGTTGTACAATTCATGACTTTACTTTTTTTCAACATTTTAGAAAAAAATCAAGGCTAACCCCTTGCCGAAAAAAATTACATTTTCCACAATGTTTCCCAAACCCATCGGTAGATACATCAAAAGAAAGGTCTGTTCAATACCTATCCACAGCTGAACACAAAAAGTATCTGTGACATCTGGTTCTTGAGATATTTCAATTCAGAATTATTCGCATGATTTTCCACCCAACTGCATTTGACTTGTTTTGGATGGTGATATCTCTGCAACCAAGCCCCGCAAAAATCAGCGGCTGCCAGTCCTCGAAATGAATTTCACAGACCTTTCCATTGGTGTACAACTTGTTGTACAATTCACGACTTTACTTTTTTCAACATTTTAGAAAAAAATCAAGGCTAACCCCTTGCCGAAAAAATAACATTTTCAACAATGTTTCCCAAACCCATCGGTAGATACATCAAAAGAAAGGTCTGTTCAATACCTATCCACAGCTGAAGACAAAAAGTATCTGTGACATCTGGTTCTTGAGATATTTCAATTGAAAATTATTCGCATGATTTTCCACCCAACTGCATTTGACTTGTTTTGGATGGTGATATCTCTGCAACCAAGCCCCGCAAAAATCTGCGGCTGCCAGTCCTCGAGAGGGATTTCACAGACCTTTCCACTGGTGTACAACTTGTTGTACAATTCACGACTTTACTTTTTTCAACATTTTAGAAAAAAATCAAGGCTAACCCCTTGCCGAAAAAATAACATTTTCAACAATGTTTCCCATACCCATCGATAGATACATCAAAAGAAAGGTCTGTTCAATACCTATCCACAGCTGAAGACAAAAAGTATCTGTGACATCTGTTTCTTGAGATATTTAAATTCAAAATTATTCGCATGATTTTCCACCCAACTGCATTTGACTTGTTTTGGATGGTGATATCTCTGCAACCAAGCCCCGAAAAAATCTGCGGCTGCCAGTCCTCGAAAGGGATTTCACAGACCTTTCCACTGGTGTACAACTTGTTGTACAATTCATGACTTTACTTTTTTTCAACATTTTAGAAAAAAATCAAGGCTAACCCCTTGCCGAAAAAAATTACATTTTCAACAATGTTTCCCAAACCCATCGCTAGATACATCAAAAGAAAGGTCTGTTCAATACCTATCCACAGCTGAAGACAAAAAGTATCTGTGACATCTGTTTCTTGAGATATTTAAATTCAAATTTATTCGCATGATTTTCCACCCAACTGCATTTGACTTGTTTTGGATGGTGATATCTCTGCAACCAAGCCCCGCAAAAATCTGCGTCTGCCAGTCCTCGAAAGGGATTTCACAGACCTTTCCACTGGTGTACAACTTGTTGTACAATTCATGACTTTACTTTTTTTCAACATTTTAGAAAAAAATCAAGGCTAACCCCTTGCCGAAAAAAATTACATTTTCAACAATGTTTCCCAAACCCATCGGTAGATACATCAAAAGAAAGGTCTGTTCAATACCTATCCACAGCTGAACACAAAAAGTATCTGTGACATCTGGTTCTTGAGATATTTCAATTCAGAATTATTCGCATGATTTTCCACCCACCTGCATTTGACTTGTTTTGGATGGTGATATCTCTGCAACCAAGCCCCGCAAAAATCTGCGGCTGCCAGTCCTCGAAAGGGATTTCACAGACCTTTCCACTGGTGTACAACTTGTTGTACAATTCACGACTTTACTTTTTTCAACATTTTAGAAAAAAATCAAGGCTAATCACTTGCCGAAAAAAATAACATTTTCAACAATGTTTCCCAAACCCATCGATAGATACATCAAAAGAAAGGTCTGTTCAATACCTATCCACAGCTGAAGACAAAAAGTATCTGTGACATCTGGTTCTTGAGATATTTCAATTGAAAATTATTCGCATGATTTTCCACCCAACTGCATTTGACTTGTTTTGGATGGTGATATCTCTGCAACCAAGCCCCGCAAAAATCAGCGGCTGCCAGTCCTCGAAATGAATTTCACAGACCTTTCCACTGGTGTACAACTTGTTGTAAAATTCATGACTTTATTTTTTTCAACATTTTAGAAAAAAATCAAGGCTAACCCCTTGCCGAAAAAAATTACATTTTCAACAATGTTTCCCAAACCCATCGGTAAATACATCAAAAGAAAGGTCTGAGCAATACCTATCCACAGCTGAACACAACAAGTATCTGTGACATCTGGTTCTTGAGATATTTCAATTCAGATTTATTCGCATGATTTTCCACCCAACTGCATTTGACTTGTTTTGGATGGTGATATCTCTGCAACCAAGCCCCGCAAAAATCAGCGGCTGCCAGTCCTCGAAATGAATTTCACAGACCTTTCTACTGGTGTACAACTTGTTGTAAAATTCATGACTTTATTTTTTTCAACATTTTAGAAAAAAATCAAGGCTAACCCCTTGCCGAAAAAAATTACATTTTCAACAATGTTTCCCAAGCCCATCGCTAGATACATCAAAAGAAAGGTCTGTTCAATACCTATCCACAGCTGAAGACAAAAAGTATCTGTGACATCTGGTTCTTGAGATATTTCAATTGAAAATTATTCGCATGATTTTCCACCCAACTGCATTTGACTTGTTTTGGAAGGTGATATCTCTGCAACCAAGCCCCGCAAAAATCAGCGGCTGCCAGTCCTCGAAATGAATTTCACAGACCTTTCCACTGGTGTACAACTTGTTGTAAAATTCATGACTTTATTTTTTTCAACATTTTAGAAAAAAATCAAGGCTAACCCCTTGCCGAAAAAAATTACATTTTCAACAATGTTTCCCAAACCCATCGGTAGATACATCAAAAGAAAGGTCTGTGCAATACCTATCCACAGCTGAACACAACAAGTATCTGTGACATCTGGTTCTTGAGATATTTCAATTCAGATTTATTCGCATGATTTTCCACCCAACTGCATTTGACTTGTCTTGGATGGTGATATCTCTGCAACCAAGCCCCGCAAAAATCAGCGGCTGCCAGTCCTCGAAATGAATTTCACAGACCTTTCCACTGGTGTACAACTTGTTGTAAAATTCATGACTTTACTTTTTTTCAACATTTTAGAAAAAAATCAAGGCTAACCCCTTGCCGAAAAAAATTACATTTTCAACAATGTTTTCAAAACCCATCGGTAGATACATCAAAAGAAAGGTCTGTGCAATACCTATCCACAGCTGAACACAACAAGTATCTGTGACATCTGGTTCTTGAGATATTTCAATTCAGATTTATTCGCATGATTTTCCACCCAACTGCATTTGACTTGTTTTGGATGGTGATATCTCTGCAACCAAGCCCCGCAAAAATCAGCGGCTGCCAGTCCTCGAAATGAATTTCACAGACCTTTCCACTGGTGTACAACTTGTTGTAAAATTCATGACTTTATTTTTTTCAACATTTTAGAAAAAAATCAAGGCTAACCCCTTGCCGAAAAAAATTACATTTTCAACAATGTTTCCCTAGCCCATCGCTAGATATATCAAAAGAAAGGTCTGTTCAATACCTATCCACAGCTGAAGACAAAAAGTATCTGTGACATCTGGTTCTTGAGATATTTCAATTGAAAATTATTCGCATGATTTTCCACCCAACTGCATTTGACTTGTTTTGGAAGGTGATATCTCTGCAACCAAGCCCCGCAAAAATCAGCGGCTGCCAGTCCTCGAAATGAATTTCACAGACCTTTCCACTGGTGTACAACTTGTTGTAAAATTCATGACTTTATTTTTTTCAACATTTTAGAAAAAAATCAAGGCTAACCCCTTGCCGAAAAAAATTACATTTTCAACAATGTTTCCCAAGCCCATCGATAGATACATCAAAAGAAAGGTCTGTGAAATACCTATCCACAGCTGAACACAACAAGTATCTGTGACATCTGGTTCTTGAGATATTTCAATTCAGATTTATTCGCATGATTTTCCACCCAACTGCATTTGACTTGGCTTGGATGGTGATATCTCTGCAACCAAGCCCCGCAAAAATCAGCGGCTGCCAGTCCTCGAAATGAATTTCACAGACCTTTTCACTGGTGTACAACTTGTTGTAAAATTCATGACTTTACTTTTTTCAACATTTTAGAAAAAAATCAAGGCTAACCCCTTGCCGAAAAAAATTACATTTTCAACAATGTTTTCAAAACCCATCGGTAGATACATCAAAAGAAAGGTCTGTGCAATACCTATCCACAGCTGAACACAACAAGTATCTGTGACATCTGGTTCTTGAGATATTTCAATTCAGATTTATTCGCATGATTTTCCACCCAACTGCATTTGACTTGTTTTGGATGGTGATATCTCTGCAACCAAGCCCCGCAAAAATCAGCGGCTGCCAGTCCTCGAAATGAATTTCACAGACCTTTCCACTGGTGTTCAACTTGTTGTAAAATTCATGACTTTATTTTTTTCAACATTTTAGAAAAAAATCAAGGCTAACCCCTTGCCGAAAAAAATTACATTTTCAACAATGTTTCCCGAGCCCATCGCTAGATACATCAAAAGAAAGGTCTGTTCAATACCTATCCACAGCTGAAGACAAAAAGTATCTGTGACATCTGGTTCTTGAGATATTTCAATTGAAAATTATTCGCATGATTTTCCACCCAACTGCATTTGACTTGTTTTGGAAGGTGATATCTCTGCAACCAAGCCCCGCAAAAATCAGCGGCTGCCAGTCCTCGAAATGAATTTCACAGACCTTTCCACTGGTGTACAACTTGGTGTAAAATTCATGACTTTATTTTTTTCAACATTTTAGAAAAAAATCAAGGCTAACCCCTTGCCGAAAAAAATTACATTTTCAACAATGTTTCCCAAACCCATCGGTAGATACATCAAAAGAAAGGTCTGTGCAATACCTATCCACAGCTGAACACAACAAGTATCTGTGACATCTGGTTCTTGAGATATTTCAATTCAGATTTATTCGCATGATTTTCCACCCAACTGCATTTGACTTGTTTTGGATGGTGATATCTCTGCAACCAAGCCCCGCAAAAATCAGCGGCTGCCAGTCCTCGAAATGAATTTCACAGACCTTTCCACTGGTGTACAACTTGTTGTAAAATTCATGACTTTACTTTTTTTCAACATTTTAGAAAAAAATCAAGGCTAACCCCTTGCCGAAAAAAATTACATTTTCAACAATGTTTTCAAAACCCATCGGTAGATACATCAAAAGAAAGGTCTGTGCAATACCTATCCACAGCTGAACACAACAAGTATCTGTGACATCTGGTTCTTGAGATATTTCAATTCAGATTTATTCGCATGATTTTCCACCCAACTGCATTTGACTTGTTTTGGATGGTGATATCTCTGCAACCAAGCCCCGAAAAAATCTGCAGCTGCCAGTCCTCGAAAGGGATTTCACAGACCTTTCCACTGGTGTACAACTTGTTGTACAATTCACGACTTTACTTTTTTCAACATCTTAGAAAAAAATCAAGGCTAACCGCTTGCCGAAAAAAATAACATTTTCAACAATGTTTCCCAAACCCATCGATAGATACATCAAAAGAAAGGTCTGTTCAATACCTATGCACAGCTGAACACAAAAAGTATCTGTGACATCTGGTTCTTGAGATATTTCAATTCAGGATTATTCGCATGATTTTCCACCCAACTGCATTTGACTTGTTTTGGATGGTGATATCTCTGCAACCAAGCCCCGAAAAAATCTGCGGCTGCCAGTCCTCGAAAGGGATTTCACAGACCTTTCCACTGGTGTACAACTTGTTGTACAATTCATGACTTTACTTTTTGTCAACATTTTAGAAAAAAATCAAGGCTAACCCCTTGCCGAAAAAAATTACATTTTCAACAATGTTTCCCAAACCCATCGGTAGATACATCAAAAGAAAGGTCTGTGCAATACCTATCCACAGCTGAACACAACAAGTATCTGTGACATCTGGTTCTTGAGATATTTCAATTCAGATTTATTCGCATGATTTTCCACCCAACTGCATTTGACTTGGCTTGGATGGTGATATCTCTGCAACCAAGCCCCGCAAAAATCAGCGGCTGCCAGTCCTCGAAATGAATTTCACAGACCTTTTCACTGGTGTACAACTTGTTGTAAAATTCATGACTTTACTTTTTTCAACATTTTAGAAAAAAATCAAGGCTAACCCCTTGCCGAAAAAAATTACATTTTCAACAATGTTTTCAAAACCCATCGGTAGATACATCAAAAGAAAGGTCTGTGCAATACCTATCCACAGCTGAACACAACAAGTATCTGTGACATCTGGTTCTTGAGATATTTCAATTCAGATTTATTCGCATGATTTTCCACCCAACTGCATTTGACTTGTTTTGGATGGTGATATCTCTGCAACCAAGCCCCGCAAAAATCAGCGGCTGCCAGTCCTCGAAATGAATTTCACAGACCTTTCCACTGGTGTTCAACTTGTTGTAAAATTCATGACTTTATTTTTTTCAACATTTTAGAAAAAAATCAAGGCTAACCCCTTGCCGAAAAAAATTACATTTTCAACAATGTTTCCCGAGCCCATCGCTAGATACATCAAAAGAAAGGTCTGTTCAATACCTATCCACAGCTGAAGACAAAAAGTATCTGTGACATCTGGTTCTTGAGATATTTCAATTGAAAATTATTCGCATGATTTTCCACCCAACTGCATTTGACTTGTTTTGGAAGGTGATATCTCTGCAACCAAGCCCCGCAAAAATCAGCGGCTGCCAGTCCTCGAAATGAATTTCACAGACCTTTCCACTGGTGTACAACTTGGTGTAAAATTCATGACTTTATTTTTTTCAACATTTTAGAAAAAAATCAAGGCTAACCCCTTGCCGAAAAAAATTACATTTTCAACAATGTTTCCCAAACCCATCGGTAGATACATCAAAAGAAAGGTCTGTGCAATACCTATCCACAGCTGAACACAACAAGTATCTGTGACATCTGGTTCTTGAGATATTTCAATTCAGATTTATTCGCATGATTTTCCACCCAACTGCATTTGACTTGTTTTGGATGGTGATATCTCTGCAACCAAGCCCCGCAAAAATCAGCGGCTGCCAGTCCTCGAAATGAATTTCACAGACCTTTCCACTGGTGTACAACTTGTTGTAAAATTCATGACTTTACTTTTTTTCAACATTTTAGAAAAAAATCAAGGCTAACCCCTTGCCGAAAAAAATTACATTTTCAACAATGTTTTCAAAACCCATCGGTAGATACATCAAAAGAAAGGTCTGTGCAATACCTATCCACAGCTGAACACAACAAGTATCTGTGACATCTGGTTCTTGAGATATTTCAATTCAGATTTATTCGCATGATTTTCCACCCAACTGCATTTGACTTGTTTTGGATGGTGATATCTCTGCAACCAAGCCCCGAAAAAATCTGCAGCTGCCAGTCCTCGAAAGGGATTTCACAGACCTTTCCACTGGTGTACAACTTGTTGTACAATTCACGACTTTACTTTTTTCAACATCTTAGAAAAAAATCAAGGCTAACCGCTTGCCGAAAAAAATAACATTTTCAACAATGTTTCCCAAACCCATCGATAGATACATCAAAAGAAAGGTCTGTTCAATACCTATGCACAGCTGAACACAAAAAGTATCTGTGACATCTGGTTCTTGAGATATTTCAATTCAGGATTATTCGCATGATTTTCCACCCAACTGCATTTGACTTGTTTTGGATGGTGATATCTCTGCAACCAAGCCCCGCAAAAATCAGCGGCTGCCAGTCCTTGAAATGAATTTCACAGACCTTTCCACTGGTGTACAACTTGTTGTAAAATTCATGACTTTATTTTTTTCAACATTTTAGAAAAAAATCAAGGCTAACCCCTTGCCGAAAAAAATTACATTTTCAATACAATGTTTCCCAAACCCATCGCTAGATACATCAAAACAAAGGTCTGTTCAATACCTATCCACAGCTGAAGACAAAAAGTATCTGTGACATCTGGTTCTTGAGATATTTCAATTGAAAATTATTCGCATGATTTTCCACCCAACTGCATTTGACTTGTTTTGGATGGTGATATCTCTGCAACCAAGCCCCGCAAAAATCTGCGGCTGCCAGTCCTCGAGAGGGATTTCACAGACCTTTCCACTGGTGTACAACTTGTTGTACAATTCACGACTTTACTTTTTTCAACATTTTAGAAAAAAATCAAGGCTAACCCCTTGCCGAAAAAATAACATTTTCAACAATGTTTCCCATACCCATCGATAGATACATCAAAAGAAAGGTCTGTTCAATACCTATCCACAGCTGAAGACAAAAAGTATCTGTGGCATCTGTTTCTTGAGATATTTAAATTCAAAATTATTCGCATGATTTTCCACCCAACTGCATTTGACTTGTTTTGGATGGTGATATCTCTGCAACCAAGCCCCGAAAAAATCTGCGGCTGCCAGTCCTCGAAAGGGATTTCACAGACCTTTCCACTGGTGTACAACTTGTTGTACAATTCATGACTTTACTTTTTGTCAACATTTTAGAAAAAAATCAAGGCTAACCCCTTGCCGAAAAAAATTACATTTTCAACAATGTTTCCCAAACCCATCGCTAGATACATCAAAAGAAGAGTCTGTTCAATACCTATCCACAGCTGAAGACAAAAAGTATCTGTGACATCTGGTTCTTGAGATATTTCAATTGAAAATTATTCGCATGATTTTCCACCCAACTGCATTTGACTTGTTTTGGATGGTGATATCTCTGCAACCAAGCCCCGCAAAAATCAGCGGCTGCCAGTCCTCGAAATGAATTTCGCAGACCTTTCCACTGGTGTACTTGTTGTAAAATTCATGACTTTATTTTTTTCAACATTTTAGAAAAAAATGAAGGCTAACCCCTTGCCGAAAAAAATTACATTTTCAACGATGTTTCCCAAACCCATCGGTAGATACATCAAAAGAAAGGTCTGTGCAATACCTATCCACAGCTGAACACAACAAGTATCTGTGACATCTGGTTCTTGAGATATTTCAATTCAGATTTATTCGCATGATTTTCCACCCAACTGCATTTGACTTGTTTTGGATGGTGATATCTCTGCAACCAAGCCCCGCAAAAATCAGCGGCTGCCAGTCCTCGAAAGGGATTTCACAGACCTTTCCACTGGTGTACAACTTGTTGTACAATTCATGACTTTACTTTTTTTCAACATTTTAGAAAAAAATCAAGGCTAACCCCTTGCCGAAAAAAATTACATTTTCAACAATGTTTCCCAAGCCCATCGCTAGATACATCAAAAGAAAGGTCTGTTCAATACCTATCCACAGCTGAAGACAAAAAGTATCTGTGACATCTGCTTCTTGAGATATTTCAATTGAAAATTATTCGCATGATTTTCCACCCAACTGCATTTGACTTGTTTTGAATGGTGATATCTCTGCAACCAAGCCCCGCAAAAATCTGCGTCTGCCAGTCCTCGAAATGAATTTCACAGACCTTTCCACTGGTGTACAACTTGTTGTAAAATTCATGACTCTATTTTTTTCAACATTTTAGAAAAAAATCAAGGCTAACCCCTTTCCGAAAAAAATTACATTTTCAACAATGTTTCCCAAACCCATCGCTAGATACATCAAAAGAAAGGTCTGTTCAATACCTATCCACAGCTGAAGACAAAAAGTATCTGTGACATCTGGTTCTTGAGATATTTCAATTGAAAATTATTCGCATGATTTTTCACCCAACTGCATTTGACTTGTTTTGGATGGTGATATCTCTGCAACCAAGCCCCGCAAAAATCTGCGGCTGCCAGTCCTCGAAAGGGATTTCACAGACCTTTCCACTGGTGTACAACTTGTTGTACAATTCACGACTTTACTTTTTTCAACATTTTAGAAAAAAATCAAGGCTAACCCCTTGCCGAAAAAAATTACATTTTCAACAATGTTTCCCAACCCCATCGAAAGAGACATCAAAAGAAAGGTCTGTTCAATACCTATCCACAGCTGAACACAAAAAGTATCTGTGACATCTGGTTCTTGAGATATTTCAATTCAGAATTATTCGCATGATTTTCCACCCAACTGCATTTGACTTGTTTTGGATGGTGATATCTCTGCAACCAAGCCCCGAAAAAATCTGCGGCTGCCAGTCCTCGAAAGGGATTTCACAGACCTTTCCACTGGTGTACAACTTGTTGTACAATTCAAGACTTTACTTTTTTCAACATTTTAGAAAAAAATCAAGGCTAACCCCTTGCCGAAAAAAATTACATTTTCAACAATGTTTCCCAACCCCATCGATAGAGACATCAAAAGAAAGGTCTGTTCAATACCTTTCCACAGCTAAACACAAAAAGTATCTGTGACATCTGGTTCTTGAGATGTTTCAATTCAGAATTATTCGCATGATTTTCCACCCAACTGCATTTGATTTGTTTTGGATGGTGATATCTCTGCAACCAAGCCCCGAAAAAATCTGCGGCTGCCAGTCCTCGAAAGGGATTTCACAGACCTTTCCACTGGTGTACAACTTGTTGTACAATTCATGACTTTACTTTTTTCAACATTTTAGAAAAAAATCAAGGCTAACCCCTTGCCGAAAAAATAACATTTTCAACAATGTTTCCCAAACCCATCGGTAGATACATCAAAAGAAAGGTCTGTTCAATACCTATCCACAGCTGAAGACAAAAAGTATCTGTGACATCTGGTTCTTGAGATATTTCAATTGAAAATTATTCGCATGATTTTCCACCCAACTGCATTTGACTTGTTTTGGATGGTGATATCTCTGCAACCAAGCCCCGCAAAAATCTGCGGCTGCCAGTCCTCGAGAGGGATTTCACAGACCTTTCCACTGGTGTACAACTTGTTGTACAATTCACGACTTTACTTTTTTCAACATTTTAGAAAAAAATCAAGGCCTTGCCGAAAAAATAACATTTTCAACAATGTTTCCCAAACCCATCGGTAGATACATCAAAAGAAAGGTCTGTTCAATACCTATCCACAGCTGAAGACAAAAAGTATCTGTGACATCTGGTTCTTGAGATATTTCAATTGAAAATTATTCGCATGATTTTCCACCCAACTGCATTTGACTTGTTTTGGATGGTGATATCTCTGCAACCAAGCCCCGCAAAAATCTGCGGCTGCCAGTCCTCGAGAGGGATTTCACAGACCTTTCCACTGGTGTACAACTTGTTGTACAATTCACGACTTTACTTTTTTCAACATTTTAGAAAAAAATCAAGGCTAACCCCTTGCCGAAAAAATAACATTTTCAACAATATTTCCCATACCCATCGATAGATACATCAAAAGAAAGATCTGTTCAATACCTATCCACAGCTGAAGACAAAAAGTATCTGTGACATCTGTTTCTTGAGATATTTAAATTCAAAATTATTCGCATGATTTTCCACCCAACTGCATTTGACTTGTTTTGGATGGTGATATCTCTGCAACCAAGCCCCGAAAAAATCTGCGGCTGCCAGTCCTCGAAAGGGATTTCACAGACCTTTCCACTGGTGTACAACTTGTTGTACAATTCATGACTTTACTTTTTTTCAACATTTTAGAAAAAAATCAAGGCTAACCCCTTGCCGAAAAAAATTACATTTTCAACAATGTTTCCCAAACCCATCGCTAGATACATCAAAAGAAAGGTCTGTTCAATACCTATCCACAGCTGAAGACAAAAAGTATCTGTGACATCTGGTTCTTGAGATATTTCAATTGAAAATTATTCGCATGATTTTCCACCCAACTGCATTTGACTTGTTTTGGATGGTGATATCTCTGCAACCAAGCCCCGCAAAAATCTGCAGCTGCCAGTCCTCGAAAGGGATTTCACAGACCTTTCCACTGGTGTACAACTTGTTGTACAATTCACGACTTTACTTTTTTCAACATTTTAGAAAAAAATCAAGGCTAATCACTTGCCGAAAAAAATAACATTTTCAACAATGTTTCCCAAACCCATCGATAGATACATCAAAAGAAAGGTCTGTTCAATACCTATCCACAGCTGAAGACAAAAAGTATCTGTGGCATCTGGTTCTTGAGATATTTCAATTGAAAATTATTCGCATGATTTTCCACCCAACTGCATTTGACTTGTTTTGGATGGTGATATCTCTGCAACCAAGCCCCGCAAAAATCAGCGGCTGCCAGTCCTCGAAATGAATTTCACAGACCTTTCCACTGGTGTACAACTTGTTGTAAAATTCATGACTTTATTTTTTTCAACATTTTAGAAAAAAATCAAGGCTAACCCCTTGCCGAAAAAAATTACATTTTCAACAATGTTTCCCAAACCCATCGGTAAATACATCAAAAGAAAGGTCTGTGCAATACCTATCCACAGCTGAACACAACAAGTATCTGTGACATCTGGTTCTTGAGATATTTCAATTCAGATTTATTCGCATGATTTTCCACCCAACTGCATTTGACTTGTTTTGGATGGTGATATCTCTGCAACCAAGCCCCGAAAAAATCTGCGGCTGCCAGTCCTCGAAAGGGATTTCACAGACCTTTCCACTGGTGTACAACTTGTTGTACAATTCAAGACTTTACTTTTTTCAACATTTTAGAAAAAATCAAGGCTAACCCCTTGCCGAAAAAAATTACATTTTCAACAATGTTTCCCAACCCCATCGATAGAGACATCAAAAGAAAGGTCTGTTCAATACCTATCCACAGCTAAACACAAAAAGTATCTGTGACATCTGGTTCTTGAGATGTTTCAATTCAGAATTATTCGCATGATTTTCCACCCAACTGCATTTGATTTGTTTTGGATGGTGATATCTCTGCAACCAAGCCCCGAAAAAATCTGCGGCTGCCAGTCCTCGAAAGGGATTTCACAGACCTTTCCACTGGTGTACAACTTGTTGTACAATTCATGACTTTACTTTTTTTCAACATTTTAGAAAAAAATCAAGGCTAACCCCTTGCCGAAAAAAATTACATTTTCCACAATGTTTCCCAAACCCATCGGTAGATACATCAAAAGAAAGGTCTGTTCAATACCTATCCACAGCTGAACACAAAAAGTATCTGTGACATCTGGTTCTTGAGATATTTCAATTCAGAATTATTCGCATGATTTTCCACCCAACTGCATTTGACTTGTTTTGGATGGTGATATCTCTGCAACCAAGCCCCGCAAAAATCAGCGGCTGCCAGTCCTCGAAATGAATTTCACAGACCTTTCCATTGGTGTACAACTTGTTGTACAATTCACGACTTTACTTTTTTCAACATTTTAGAAAAAAATCAAGGCTAACCCCTTGCCGAAAAAATAACATTTTCAACAATGTTTCCCAAACCCATCGGTAGATACATCAAAAGAAAGGTCTGTTCAATACCTATCCACAGCTGAAGACAAAAAGTATCTGTGACATCTGGTTCTTGAGATATTTCAATTGAAAATTATTCGCATGATTTTCCACCCAACTGCATTTGACTTGTTTTGGATGGTGATATCTCTGCAACCAAGCCCCGCAAAAATCTGCGGCTGCCAGTCCTCGAGAGGGATTTCACAGACCTTTCCACTGGTGTACAACTTGTTGTACAATTCACGACTTTACTTTTTTCAACATTTTAGAAAAAAATCAAGGCTAACCCCTTGCCGAAAAAATAACATTTTCAACAATGTTTCCCATACCCATCGATAGATACATCAAAAGAAAGGTCTGTTCAATACCTATCCACAGCTGAAGACAAAAAGTATCTGTGACATCTGTTTCTTGAGATATTTAAATTCAAAATTATTCGCATGATTTTCCACCCAACTGCATTTGACTTGTTTTGGATGGTGATATCTCTGCAACCAAGCCCCGAAAAAATCTGCGGCTGCCAGTCCTCGAAAGGGATTTCACAGACCTTTCCACTGGTGTACAACTTGTTGTACAATTCATGACTTTACTTTTTTTCAACATTTTAGAAAAAAATCAAGGCTAACCCCTTGCCGAAAAAAATTACATTTTCAACAATGTTTCCCAAACCCATCGCTAGATACATCAAAAGAAAGGTCTGTTCAATACCTATCCACAGCTGAAGACAAAAAGTATCTGTGACATCTGTTTCTTGAGATATTTAAATTCAAATTTATTCGCATGATTTTCCACCCAACTGCATTTGACTTGTTTTGGATGGTGATATCTCTGCAACCAAGCCCCGCAAAAATCTGCGTCTGCCAGTCCTCGAAAGGGATTTCACAGACCTTTCCACTGGTGTACAACTTGTTGTACAATTCATGACTTTACTTTTTTTCAACATTTTAGAAAAAAATCAAGGCTAACCCCTTGCCGAAAAAAATTACATTTTCAACAATGTTTCCCAAACCCATCGGTAGATACATCAAAAGAAAGGTCTGTTCAATACCTATCCACAGCTGAACACAAAAAGTATCTGTGACATCTGGTTCTTGAGATATTTCAATTCAGAATTATTCGCATGATTTTCCACCCACCTGCATTTGACTTGTTTTGGATGGTGATATCTCTGCAACCAAGCCCCGCAAAAATCTGCGGCTGCCAGTCCTCGAAAGGGATTTCACAGACCTTTCCACTGGTGTACAACTTGTTGTACAATTCACGACTTTACTTTTTTCAACATTTTAGAAAAAAATCAAGGCTAATCACTTGCCGAAAAAAATAACATTTTCAACAATGTTTCCCTAACCCATCGATAGATACATCAAAAGAAAGGTCTGTTCAATACCTATCCACAGCTGAAGACAAAAAGTATCTGTGACATCTGGTTCTTGAGATATTTCAATTGAAAATTATTCGCATGATTTTCCACCCAACTGCATTTGACTTGTTTTGGATGGTGATATCTCTGCAACCAAGCCCCGCAAAAATCAGCGGCTGCCAGTCCTCGAAATGAATTTCACAGACCTTTCCACTGGTGTACAACTTGTTGTAAAATTCATGACTTTATTTTTTTCAACATTTTAGAAAAAAATCAAGGCTAACCCCTTGCCGAAAAAAATTACATTTTCAACAATGTTTCCCAAACCCATCGGTAAATACATCAAAAGAAAGGTCTGTGCAATACCTATCCACAGCTGAACACAACAAGTATCTGTGACATCTGGTTCTTGAGATATTTCAATTGAAAATTATTCGCATGATTTTCCACCCAACTGCATTTGACTTGTTTTGGAAGGTGATATCTCTGCAACCAAGCCCCGCAAAAATCAGCGGCTGCCAGTCCTCGAAATGAATTTCACAGACCTTTCCACTGGTGTACAACTTGTTGTAAAATTCATGACTTTATTTTTTTCAACATTTTAGAAAAAAATCAAGGCTAACCCCTTGCCGAAAAAAATTACATTTTCAACAATGTTTCCCAAACCCATCGGTAGATACATCAAAAGAAAGGTCTGTGCAATACCTATCCACAGCTGAACACAACAAGTATCTGTGACATCTGGTTCTTGAGATATTTCAATTCAGATTTATTCGCATGATTTTCCACCCAACTGCATTTGACTTGTCTTGGATGGTGATATCTCTGCAACCAAGCCCCGCAAAAATCAGCGGCTGCCAGTCCTCGAAATGAATTTCACAGACCTTTCCACTGGTGTACAACTTGTTGTAAAATTCATGACTTTACTTTTTTTCAACATTTTAGAAAAAAATCAAGGCTAACCCCTTGCCGAAAAAAATTACATTTTCAACAATGTTTTCAAAACCCATCGGTAGATACATCAAAAGAAAGGTCTGTGCAATACCTATCCACAGCTGAACACAACAAGTATCTGTGACATCTGGTTCTTGAGATATTTCAATTCAGATTTATTCGCATGATTTTCCACCCAACTGCATTTGACTTGTTTTGGATGGTGATATCTCTGCAACCAAGCCCCGCAAAAATCAGCGGCTGCCAGTCCTCGAAATGAATTTCACAGACCTTTCCACTGGTGTACAACTTGTTGTAAAATTCATGACTTTATTTTTTTCAACATTTTAGAAAAAAATCAAGGCTAACCCCTTGCCGAAAAAAATTACATTTTCAACAATGTTTCCCTAGCCCATCGCTAGATATATCAAAAGAAAGGTCTGTTCAATACCTATCCACAGCTGAAGACAAAAAGTATCTGTGACATCTGGTTCTTGAGATATTTCAATTGAAAATTATTCGCATGATTTTCCACCCAACTGCATTTGACTTGTTTTGGAAGGTGATATCTCTGCAACCAAGCCCCGCAAAAATCAGCGGCTGCCAGTCCTCGAAATGAATTTCACAGACCTTTCCACTGGTGTACAACTTGTTGTAAAATTCATGACTTTATTTTTTTCAACATTTTAGAAAAAAATCAAGGCTAACCCCTTGCCGAAAAAAATTACATTTTCAACAATGTTTCCCAAACCCATCGGTAGATACATCAAAAGAAAGGTCTGTGCAATACCTATCCACAGCTGAACACAACAAGTATCTGTGACATCTGGTTCTTGAGATATTTCAATTCAGATTTATTCGCATGATTTTCCACCCAACTGCATTTGACTTGGCTTGGATGGTGATATCTCTGCAACCAAGCCCCGCAAAAATCAGCGGCTGCCAGTCCTCGAAATGAATTTCACAGACCTTTTCACTGGTGTACAACTTGTTGTAAAATTCATGACTTTACTTTTTTCAACATTTTAGAAAAAAATCAAGGCTAACCCCTTGCCGAAAAAAATTACATTTTCAACAATGTTTTCAAAACCCATCGGTAGATACATCAAAAGAAAGGTCTGTGCAATACCTATCCACAGCTGAACACAACAAGTATCTGTGACATCTGGTTCTTGAGATATTTCAATTCAGATTTATTCGCATGATTTTCCACCCAACTGCATTTGACTTGTTTTGGATGGTGATATCTCTGCAACCAAGCCCCGCAAAAATCAGCGGCTGCCAGTCCTCGAAATGAATTTCACAGACCTTTCCACTGGTGTACAACTTGTTGTAAAATTCATGACTTTACTTTTTTTCAACATTTTAGAAAAAAATCAAGGCTAACCCCTTGCCGAAAAAAATTACATTTTCAACAATGTTTTCAAAACCCATCGGTAGATACATCAAAAGAAAGGTCTGTGCAATACCTATCCACAGCTGAACACAACAAGTATCTGTGACATCTGGTTCTTGAGATATTTCAATTCAGATTTATTCGCATGATTTTCCACCCAACTGCATTTGACTTGTTTTGGATGGTGATATCTCTGCAACCAAGCCCCGCAAAAATCAGCGGCTGCCAGTCCTCGAAATGAATTTCACAGACCTTTCTACTGGTGTACAACTTGTTGTAAAATTCATGACTTTATTTTTTTCAACATTTTAGAAAAAAATCAAGGCTAACCCCTTGCCGAAAAAAATTACATTTTCAACAATGTTTCCCAAGCCCATCGCTAGATACATCAAAAGAAAGGTCTGTTCAATACCTATCCACAGCTGAAGACAAAAAGTATCTGTGACATCTGGTTCTTGAGATATTTCAATTGAAAATTATTCGCATGATTTTCCACCCAACTGCATTTGACTTGTTTTGGAAGGTGATATCTCTGCAACCAAGCCCCGCAAAAATCAGCGGCTGCCAGTCCTCGAAATGAATTTCACAGACCTTTCCACTGGTGTACAACTTGTTGTAAAATTCATGACTTTATTTTTTTCAACATTTTAGAAAAAAATCAAGGCTAACCCCTTGCCGAAAAAAATTACATTTTCAACAATGTTTCCCAAACCCATCGGTAGATACATCAAAAGAAAGGTCTGTGCAATACCTATCCACAGCTGAACACAACAAGTATCTGTGACATCTGGTTCTTGAGATATTTCAATTCAGATTTATTCGCATGATTTTCCACCCAACTGCATTTGACTTGTCTTGGATGGTGATATCTCTGCAACCAAGCCCCGCAAAAATCAGCGGCTGCCAGTCCTCGAAATGAATTTCACAGACCTTTCCACTGGTGTACAACTTGTTGTAAAATTCATGACTTTACTTTTTTTCAACATTTTAGAAAAAAATCAAGGCTAACCCCTTGCCGAAAAAAATTACATTTTCAACAATGTTTTCAAAACCCATCGGTAGATACATCAAAAGAAAGGTCTGTGCAATACCTATCCACAGCTGAACACAACAAGTATCTGTGACATCTGGTTCTTGAGATATTTCAATTCAGATTTATTCGCATGATTTTCCACCCAACTGCATTTGACTTGTTTTGGATGGTGATATCTCTGCAACCAAGCCCCGCAAAAATCAGCGGCTGCCAGTCCTCGAAATGAATTTCACAGACCTTTCCACTGGTGTACAACTTGTTGTAAAATTCATGACTTTATTTTTTTCAACATTTTAGAAAAAAAATCAAGGCTAACCCCTTGCCGAAAAAAATTACATTTTCAACAATGTTTCCCTAGCCCATCGCTAGATATATCAAAAGAAAGGTCTGTTCAATACCTATCCACAGCTGAAGACAAAAAGTATCTGTGACATCTGGTTCTTGAGATATTTCAATTGAAAATTATTCGCATGATTTTCCACCCAACTGCATTTGACTTGTTTTGGAAGGTGATATCTCTGCAACCAAGCCCCGCAAAAATCAGCGGCTGCCAGTCCTCGAAATGAATTTCACAGACCTTTCCACTGGTGTACAACTTGTTGTAAAATTCATGACTTTATTTTTTTCAACATTTTAGAAAAAAATCAAGGCTAACCCCTTGCCGAAAAAAATTACATTTTCAACAATGTTTCCCAAACCCATCGGTAGATACATCAAAAGAAAGGTCTGTGCAATACCTATCCACAGCTGAACACAACAAGTATCTGTGACATCTGGTTCTTGAGATATTTCAATTCAGATTTATTCGCATGATTTTCCACCCAACTGCATTTGACTTGGCTTGGATGGTGATATCTCTGCAACCAAGCCCCGCAAAAATCAGCGGCTGCCAGTCCTCGAAATGAATTTCACAGACCTTTTCACTGGTGTACAACTTGTTGTAAAATTCATGACTTTACTTTTTTCAACATTTTAGAAAAAAATCAAGGCTAACCCCTTGCCGAAAAAAATTACATTTTCAACAATGTTTTCAAAACCCATCGGTAGATACATCAAAAGAAAGGTCTGTGCAATACCTATCCACAGCTGAACACAACAAGTATCTGTGACATCTGGTTCTTGAGATATTTCAATTCAGATTTATTCGCATGATTTTCCACCCAACTGCATTTGACTTGTTTTGGATGGTGATATCTCTGCAACCAAGCCCCGCAAAAATCAGCGGCTGCCAGTCCTCGAAATGAATTTCACAGACCTTTCCACTGGTGTACAACTTGTTGTAAAATTCATGACTTTACTTTTTTTCAACATTTTAGAAAAAAATCAAGGCTAACCCCTTGCCGAAAAAAATTACATTTTCAACAATGTTTTCAAAACCCATCGGTAGATACATCAAAAGAAAGGTCTGTGCAATACCTATCCACAGCTGAACACAACAAGTATCTGTGACATCTGGTTCTTGAGATATTTCAATTCAGATTTATTCGCATGATTTTCCACCCAACTGCATTTGACTTGTTTTGGAAGGTGATATCTCTGCAACCAAGCCCCGCAAAAATCAGCGGCTGCCAGTCCTCGAAATGAATTTCACAGACCTTTCCACTGGTGTACAACTTGGTGTAAAATTCATGACTTTATTTTTTTCAACATTTTAGAAAAAAATCAAGGCTAACCCCTTGCCGAAAAAAATTACATTTTCAACAATGTTTCCCAAACCCATCGGTAGATACATCAAAAGAAAGGTCTGTGCAATACCTATCCACAGCTGAACACAACAAGTATCTGTGACATCTGGTTCTTGAGATATTTCAATTCAGATTTATTCGCATGATTTTCCACCCAACTGCATTTGACTTGTTTTGGATGGTGATATCTCTGCAACCAAGCCCCGCAAAAATCAGCGGCTGCCAGTCCTCGAAATGAATTTCACAGACCTTTCCACTGGTGTACAACTTGTTGTAAAATTCATGACTTTACTTTTTTTCAACATTTTAGAAAAAAATCAAGGCTAACCCCTTGCCGAAAAAAATTACATTTTCAACAATGTTTTCAAAACCCATCGGTAGATACATCAAAAGAAAGGTCTGTGCAATACCTATCCACAGCTGAACACAACAAGTATCTGTGACATCTGGTTCTTGAGATATTTCAATTCAGATTTATTCGCATGATTTTCCACCCAACTGCATTTGACTTGTTTTGGATGGTGATATCTCTGCAACCAAGCCCCGCAAAAATCTGCGGCTGCCAGTCCTCGAAAGGGATTTCACAGACCTTTCCACTGGTGTACAACTTGTTGTACAATTCAAGACTTTACTTTTTTCAACATTTTAGAAAAAAATCAAGGCTAACCCCTTGCCGAAAAAAAATTACATTTTCAACAATGTTCCCCAAACCCATCGCTAGATACATCAAAAGAAAGGTCTGTTCAATACCTATCCACAGCTGAAGACAAAAAGTATCTGTGACATCTGGTTCTTGAGATATTTCAATTGAAAATTATTCGCATGATTTTCCACCCAACTGCATTTGACTTGTTTTGGATGGTGATATCTCTGCAACCAAGCCCCGCAAAAATCTGCGGCTGCCAGTCCTCGAAATGAATTTCACAGACCTTTCCACTGGTGTGCAACTTGTTGTAAAATTCATGACTCTATTTTTTTCAACATTTTAGAAAAAAATCAAGGCTAACCCCTTTCCGAAAAAAATTACATTTTCAACAATGTTTCCCAAACCCATCGCTAGATACATCAAAAGAAAGGTCTGTTCAATACCTATCCACAGCTGAAGACAAAAAGTATCTGTGACATCTGGTTCTTGAGATATTTCAATTGAAAATTATTCGCATGATTTTTCACCCAACTGCATTTGACTTGTTTTGGATGGTGATATATCTGCAACCAAGCCCCGCAAAAATCTGCGGCTGCCAGTCCTCGAAAGGGATTTCACAGACCTTTCCACTGGTGTACAACTTGTTGTACAATTCACGACTTTACTTTTTTCAACATCTTAGAAAAAAATCAAGGCTAACCCCTTGCCGAAAAAAATTACATTTTCAACAATGTTTCCCAACCCCATCGATAGAGACATCAAAAGAAAGGTCTGTTCAATACCTATCCACAGCTGAACACAAAAAGTATCTGTGACATCTGGTTCTTGAGATATTTCAATTCAGAATTATTCGCATGATTTTCCACCCAACTGCATTTGACTTGTTTTGGATGGTGATATCTCTGCAACCAAGCCCCGAAAAAATCTGTATCTGCCAGTCCTCGAAAGGGATTTCACAGACCTTTCCACTGGTGTAAAATTGTTGCACAATTCATGACTTTACTTTTTTTCAACATTTTAGAAAAAATCAAGGCTAACCCCTTGCCGAAAAAAATTACATCTTCAACAATGTTTCCCAAACCCATCGGTAGATACATCAAAAGAAAGGTCTGTTCAATACCTATCCACAGCTGAACACAAAAAGTATCTGTGACATCTGGTTCTTGAGATATTTCAATTCAGAATTATTCGCATGATGTTCCACCCAACTGCATTTGACTTGTTTTGGATGGTGATATCTCTGCAACCAAGCCCCGTAAAAATCAGCGGCTGCCAGTCCTCGAAATGAATTTCACAGACCTTTCCACTGGTGTACAACTTGTTGTAAAATTCATGACTTTATTTTTTTCAACATTTTAGAAAAAATCAGGGCTAACCCCTTGCAGAAAAAATTTACATTTTCAACAATGTTTCCCAAACCCACCGCTAGATACATCAAAAGAAAGGTCTGTTCAATACCTATCCACAGCTGAAGACAAAAAGTATCTGTGACATCTGGTTCTTGAGATATTTCAATTGAAAATTATTCGCATGATCAAAAGAAAGGTCTGTTCAATACCTATCACAGCTGAACACAAAAAGTATCTGTGACATCTGGTTCTTGAAATATTTCAATTCAGAATTATTCGCATGATTTTCCACCCAACTGCATTTGACTTGTTTTGGATGGTGATATCTCTGCAACCAAGCCCCGCAAAAATCAGCGGCTGCCAGTCCTCGAAATGAATTTCGCAGACCTTTCCACTGGTGTACAACTTGTTGTAAAATTCATGACTTTATTTTTTTCAACATTTTAGAAAAAAATCAAGGCTAATCCCTTGCCGAAAAAAATTACATTTTCAACAATGTTTCCCAAACCCATCGCTAGATACATCAAAAGAAAGGTCTGTTCAATATCTATCCACAGCTGAAGACAAAAAGTATCTGTGACATCTGGTTCTTGAGATATTTAAATTCAAAATTATTCGCATGATTTTCCACCCAACTGCATTTGACTTGTTTTAGATGGTGATATCTCTGCAACCAAGCCCCGCAAAAATCTGCGGCTGCCAGTCCTCGAAAGGGATTTCACAGACCTTTCCACTGGTGTACAACTTGTTGTACAATTCACGACTTTACTTTTTTCAACATTTTAGAAAAAAATCAAGGCTAACCCCTTGCCGAAAAAAATTACATTTTCAACAATGTTTCCCAACCCCATCGATAGAGACATCAAAAGAAAGGTCTGTTCAATACCTATCCACAGCTGAACACAAAAAGTATCTGTGACATCTGGTTCTTGAGATATTTCAATTCAGAATTATTCGCATGATTTTCCACCCAACTGCATTTGACTTGTTTTGGATGGATATCTGTTCAATACCTATCCACAGCTGAACACAAAAAGTATCTGTGACATCTGGTTCTTGAGATATTTCAATTCAGAATTATTCGCATGATTTTCCACCCAACTGCATTTGACTTGTTTTGGATGGTGATATCTCTGCAACCAAGCCCCGAAAAAATCTGCGGCTGCCAGTCCTCGAAAGGGATTTCACAGACCTTTCCACTGGTGTACAACTTGTTGTACAATTCATGACTTTACTTTTTTTCAACATTTTAGAAAAAAATCAGGGCTAACCCCTTGCCGAAAAAAATTACATGTTCAACAATGTTTCCCAAACCCATCGATAGATACATCAAAAGAAAGGTCTGTTCAATACCTATCCACAGCTGAACACAAAAAGTATCTGTGACATCTGGTTCTTGAGATATTTCAATTCAGAATTATTCGCATGATTTTCCACCCAACTGCATTTGACTTGTTTTGGATGGTGATATCTCTGCAACCAAGCCCCGCAAAAATCTGCGGCTGCCAGTCCTCGAAAGGGATTTCACAGACCTTTCCACTGGTGTACAATTTGTTGTACAATTCACGTCTTTACTTTTTTCAACATTTTAGAAAAAAATCAAGGCTAACCCATTGCCGAAAAAAATAACATTTTTAACAATGTTTCCCAAACCCATCGATAGATACATCAAAAGAAAGGTCTGTTCAATACCTATCCACAGCTGAAGACAAAAAGTATCTGTGACATCTGGTTCTTGAGATATTTCAATTCAGAATTATTCGCATGATTTTCCACCCAACTGCATTTGACTTGTTTTGGATGGTGATATCTCTGCAACAAAGCCCCGCAAAAATCAGCGGCTGCCAGTCCTCGAAATGAATTTCACAGACCTTTCCACTGGTGTACAACTTGTTGTAAAATTCATGACTTTATTTTTTTCAACATTCTAGAAAAAATCAAGGCTAACCCCTTGCCGAAAAAAATTACATTTTCAACAATGTTTCCCAAACCCATCGCTAGATACATCAAAAGAAAGGTCTGTTCAATACCTATCCACAGCTGAAGACAAAAAGTATCTGTGACATCTGGTTCTTGAGATATTTCAATTGAAAATTATTCGCATGATCAAAAGAAAGGTCTGTTCAATACCTATCACAGCTGAACACAAAAAGTATCTGTGACATCTGGTTCTTGAGATATTTCAATTCAGAATTATTCGCATGATTTTCCACCCAACTGCATTTGACTTGTTTTGGATGGTGATATCTCTGCAACCAAGCCCCGCAAAAATCAGCGGCTGCCAGTCCTCGAAATGAATTTCGCAGACCTTTCCACTGGTGTACAACTTGTTGTAAAATTCATGACTTTATTTTTTTCAACATTTTAGAAAAAAATCGAGGCTAATCCCTTGCCGAAAAAAATTACATTTTCAACAATGTTTCCCAAACCCATCGCTAGATACATCAAAAGAAAGGTCTGTTCAATATCTATCCACAGCTGAAGACAAAAAGTATCTGTGACATCTGGTTCTTGAGATATTTAAATTCGAAATTATTCGCATGATTTTCCACCCAACTGCATTTGACTTGTTTTGGATGGTGATATCTCTGCAACCAAGCCCCAAAAAAATCTGCGGCTGCCAGTCCTCGAAAGGGATTTCACAGACCTTTCCACTGCTGTACAACTTGTTGTACAATTCATGACTTTACTTTTTTTCAACATTTTAGAAAAAAATCAAGGCTAACCCCTTGCCGAAAAAAATTACATTTTCAACAATGTTTCCCAAACCCATCGGTAGATACATCACAGGAAAGGTCTGTTCAATACCTATCCACAGCTGAAGACAAAAAGTATCTGTGACATCTGGTTCTTGAGACATTTCAATTGAAAATTATTCGCATGATTTTCCACCCAACTGCATTTGACTTGTTTTGGATGGTGATATTTCTGCAACCAAGCCCCGCAAAAATCTGCGGATGCCAGTCCTCGAAAGGGATTTCACAGACCTTTCCGCTGGTGTACAACTTGTTGTACAATTCACGACTTTACTTTTTTCAACATTTTAGAAAAAAATCAAGGCTAAGCCCTTGCCGAAAAAAATAACATTTTCAACAATGTTTCCCAAACCCATCGATAGATACATCAAAAGAAAGGTCTGTTCAATACCTATCCACAGCTGAAGACAAAAAGTATCTGTGACATCTGGTTCTTGAGATATTTAAATTCAAAATTATTCGCATGATTTTCCACCCAACTGCATTTGACTTGTTTTAGATGGTGATATCTCTGCAACCAAGCCCCGCAAAAATCTGCGGCTGCCAGTCCTCGAAAGGGATTTCACAGACCTTTCCACTGGGGTACAACTTGTTGTACAATTCACGACTTTACTTTTTTCAACATTTTAGAAAAAAATCAAGGCTAACCCCTTGCCGAAAAAAATTACATTTTCAACAATGTTTCCCAACCCCATCGATAGAGACATCAAAAGAAAGGTCTGTTCAATACCTATCCACAGCTGAACACAAAAAGTATCTGTGACATCTGGTTCTTGAGATATTTCAATTCAGAATTATTCGCATGATTTTCCACCCAACTGCATTTGACTTGTTTTGGATGGATATCTGTTCAATAAATATCCACAGCTGAACACAAAAAGTATCTGTGACATCTGGTTCTTGAGATATTTCAATTCAGAATTATTCGCATGATTTTCCACCCAACTGCATTTGACTTGTTTTGGATGGTGATATCTCTGCAACCAAGCCCCGAAAAAATCTGCGGCTGCCAGTCCTCGAAAGGGATTTCACAGACCTTTCCACTGGTGTACAACTTGTTGTACAATTCATGACTTTACTTTTTTTCAACATTTTAGAAAAAAATCAGGGCTAACCCCTTGCCGAAAAAAATTACATGTTCAACAATGTTTCCCAAACCCATCGATAGATACATCAAAAGAAAGGTCTGTTCAATACCTATCCACAGCTGAACACAAAAAGTATCTGTGACATCTGGTTCTTGAGATATTTCAATTCAGAATTATTCGCATGATTTTCCACCCAACTGCATTTGACTTGTTTTGGATGGTGATATCTCTGCAACCAAGCCCCGCAAAAATCTGCGGCTGCCAGTCCTCGAAAGGGATTTCACAGACCTTTCCACTGGTGTACAATTTGTTGTACAATTCACGTCTTTACTTTTTTCAACATTTTAGAAAAAAATCAAGGCTAACCCATTGCCGAAAAAAATAACATTTTTAACAATGTTTCCCAAACCCATCGATAGATACATCAAAAGAAAGGTCTGTTCAATACCTATCCACAGCTGAAGACAAAAAGTATCTGTGACATCTGGTTCTTGAGATATTTCAATTCAGAATTATTCGCATGATTTTCCACCCAACTGCATTTGACTTGTTTTGGATGGTGATATCTCTGCAACAAAGCCCCGCAAAAATCAGCGGCTGCCAGTCCTCGAAATGAATTTCACAGACCTTTCCACTGGTGTACAACTTGTTGTAAAATTCATGACTTTATTTTTTTCAACATTTTAGAAAAAATCAAGGCTAACCCCTTGCCGAAAAAAATTACATTTTCAACAATGTTTCCCAAACCCATCGCTAGATACATCAAAAGAAAGGTCTGTTCAATACCTATCCACAGCTGAAGACAAAAAGTATCTGTGACATCTGGTTCTTGAGATATTTCAATTGAAAATTATTCGCATGATCAAAAGAAAGGTCTGTTCAATACCTATCACAGCTGAACACAAAAAGTATCTGTGACATCTGGTTCTTGAGATATTTCAATTCAGAATTATTCGCATGATTTTCCACCCAACTGCATTTGACTTGTTTTGGATGGTGATATCTCTGCCACCAAGCCCCGCAAAAATCAGCGGCTGCCAGTCCTCGAAATGAATTTCGCAGACCTTTCCACTGGTGTACAACTTGTTGTAAAATTCATGACTTTATTTTTTTCAACATTTTAGAAAAAAATCGAGGCTAATCCCTTGCCGAAAAAAATTACATTTTCAACAATGTTTCCCAAACCCATCGCTAGATACATCAAAAGAAAGGTCTGTTCAATATCTATCCACAGCTGAAGACAAAAAGTATCTGTGACATCTGGTTCTTGAGACATTTCAATTGAAAATTATTCGCATGATTTTCCACCCAACTGCATTTGACTTGTTTTGGATGGTGATATTTCTGCAACCAAGCCCCGCAAAAATCTGCGGATGCCAGTCCTCGAAAGGGATTTCACAGACCTTTCCGCTGGTGTACAACTTGTTGTACAATTCACGACTTTACTTTTTTCAACATTTTAGAAAAAAATCAAGGCTAAGCCCTTGCCGAAAAAAATAACATTTTCAACAATGTTTCCCAAACCCATCGATAGATACATCAAAAGAAAGGTCTGTTCAATACCTATCCACAGCTGAAGACAAAAAGTATCTGTGACATCTGGTTCTTGAGATATTTAAATTCAAAATTATTCGCATGATTTTCCACCCAACTGCATTTGACTTGTTTTAGATGGTGATATCTCTGCAACCAAGCCCCGCAAAAATCTGCGGCTGCCAGTCCTCGAAAGGGATTTCACAGACCTTTCCACTGGTGTACAACTTGTTGTACAATTCACGACTTTACTTTTTTCAACATTTTAGAAAAAAATCAAGGCTAACCCCTTGCCGAAAAAAAATACATTTTCAACAATGTTTCCCAACCCCATCGATAGAGACATCAAAAGAAAGGTCTGTTCAATACCTATCCACAGCTGAACACAAAAAGTATCTGTGACATCTGGTTCTTGAGACATTTCAATTGAAAATTATTCGCATGATTTTCCACCCAACTGCATTTGACTTGTTTTGGATGGTGATATCTCTGCAACCAAGCCCCGCAAAAATCTGCGGATGCCAGTCCTCGAAAGGGATTTCACAGACCTTTCCGCTGGTGTACAACTTGTTGTACAATTCACGACTTTACTTTTTTCAACATTTTAGAAAAAAATCAAGGCTAAGCCCTTGCCGAAAAAAAATACATTTTCAACAATGTTTCCCAACCCCATCGATAGAGACATCAAAAGAAAGGTCTGTTCAATACCTATCCACAGCTGAACACAGAAAGTATCTGTGACATCTGGTTCTTGAGATATTTCAATTCAGAATTATTCGCATGATTTTCCACCCAACTGCATTTGACTTGTTTTGGATGGATATCTGTTCAATACCTATCCACAGCTGAACACAAAAAGTATCTGTGACATCTGGTTCTTGAGATATTTCAATTCAGAATTATTCGCATGATTTTCCACCCAACTGCATTTGACTTGTTTTGGATGGTGATATCTCTGCAACCAAGCCCCGCAAAAATCTGCGGCTGCCAGTCCTCGAAAGGGATTTCACAGACCTTTCCACTGGTGTACAACTTGTTGTACAATTCACGACTTTACTTTTTTCAACATTTTAGAAAAAAATCAAGGCTAACGCCTTGCCGAAAAAAATTACATTTTCAACAATGTTTCTCAAACCCATCGCTAGATACATCAAAAGAAAGGTCTGTTCAATACCTATCCACAGCTGAAGACAAAAACTATCTGTGACATCTGGTTCTTGAGATATTTCAATTCAGAATTATTCGCATGATTTTCCACCCAACTGCATTTGACTTGTTTTGGATGGTGATATCTCTGCAACCAAGCCCCGTCGAAAACTGCGGCTGCCAGTCCTCGAAAAGGATTTCACAGACCTTTCCACTGGTGTACAACTTGTTGTACAATCCATGATTTTATTTTTTTCTACATTTGAGAAAAAATCAAGGCTAACGCCTTGCCGAAAAAAATTACATTTTCAACAATGTTTCTCAAACCCATCGCTAGATACATCAAAAGAAAGGTCTGTTCAATACCTATCCACAGCTGAAGACAAAAAGTATCTGTGACATCTGGTTCTTGAGATATTTAAATTCAAAATTATTCGCATGATTTTCCACCCAACTGCATTTGACTTGTTTTGGATGGTGATGTCTCTGCAACCAAGCCCCAAAAAAATCTGCGGCTGCCAGTCCTCGAAAGGGATTTCACAGACCTTTCCACTGGTGTACAACTTGTTGTACAATTCATGACTTTACTTTTTTTCAACATTTTAGAAAAAAATCAAGGCTAACCCCTTGCCGAAAAAAATAACGTTTTCAACAATGTTTCCCAAACCCATCAGTAGATACATCAAAAGAAAGGTCTGTTCAATACCTATCCACAGCTGAAGACAAAAACTATCTGTGACATCTGGTTCTTGAGATATTTGAATTCAGAATTATTCGCATGATTTTCCACCCAACTGCATTTGACTTGTTTTGGATGGTGATATCTCTGCAACCAAGCCCCGCAAAAATCTGCGGCTGCCAGTCCTCGAAAGGGATTTCACAGACCTTTCCACTGGTGTACAACTTGTTGTACAATTCATGATTTTATTTTTATCTATATTTGAGAAAAAATCAAGGCTAACGCCTTGCCGAAAAAAATTACATTTTCAACAATGTTTCTCAAACCCATCAGTAATTACATCAAAAGAAAGGTCTGTTCAATACCTATCCACAGCTGAACACAAAAAGTATCTGTGACATCTAGTTCTTGAGATATTTCAATTCAGAATTATTTGCATGATTTTCCACCCAACTGCATTTGACTTGTTTTGGATGGTGATATCTCTGCAACCAAGCCCCGCAAAAATCAGCGGCTGCCAGTCCGCGAAATGAATTTCACAGACCTTTCCACTGGTGTACAACTTGTTGTAAAATTCATGACTTTATTTTTTTCAACATTTTAGAAAAAAATCAAGGCTAACCCCTTGCCGAAAAAAATTACATTTTCAAGAATGTTTCTCAAACCCATCGCTAGATACATCAAAAGAAAGGTCTGTTCAATACCTATCCACAGCTGAAGACAAAAACTATCTGTGACATCTGGTTCTTGAGATATTTCAATTCAGAATTATTCGCATGATTTTCCACCCAACTGCATTTGACTTGTTTTGGATGGTGATATCTCTGCAACCAAGCCCCAAAAAAATCTGCGGCTGCCAGTCCTCGAAAGGGATTTCACAGACCTTTCCACTGGTGTACAACTTGTTGTACAATTCATGACTTTACTTTTTTTCAACATTTTAGAAAAAAATCAAGGCTAACCCCTTGCCGAAAAAAATAACGTTTTCAACAATGTTTCCCAAACCCATCAGTAGATACATCAAAAGAAAGGTCTGTTCAATACCTATCCACAGCTGAACACAAAAAGTATCTGTGACATCTGGTTCTTGAAATATTTCAATTCAGAATTATTCGCATGATTTTCCACCCAACTGCATTTGGCTTGTTTTGGATGGTGATATCTCTGCAACCAAGCCCCGCAAAAATCAGCGGCTGCCAGTCCGCGAAATGAATTTCACAGACCTTTCCACTGGTGTACAACTTGTTGTAAAATTCATGACTTTATTTTTTTCAACATTTTAGAAAAAAATCAAGGCTAACCCCTTGCCGAAAAAAATTACATTTTCAAGAATGTTTCTCAAACCCATCGCTAGATACATCAAAAGAAAGGTCTGTTCAATACCTATCCACAGCTGAAGACAAAAACTATCTGTGACATCTGGTTCTTGAGATATTTCAATTCAGAATTATTCGCATGATTTTCTACCCAACTGCATTTGACTTGTTTTGGATGGTGATATCTCTGCAACCAAGCCCCGCAAAAATCTGCGGCTGCCAGTCCTCGAAAGGGATTTCACAGACCTTTCCACTGGTGTACAACTTGTTGTACAATTCATGATTTTATTTTTTTCTACATTTGAGAAAAAATCAAGGCTAACGCCTTGCCGAAAAAAATTACATTTTCAACAATGTTTCTCAAACCCATCAGTAAATACATCAAAAGAAAGGTCTGTTCAATACCTATCCACAGCTGAACACAAAAAGTATCTGTGACATCTAGTTCTTGAGATATTTCAATTCAGAATTATTCGCATGATTTTCCACCCAACTGCATTTGACTTGTTTTGGATGGTGATATCTCTGCAACCAAGCCCAGCAAAAATCAGCGGCTGCCAGTCCGCGAAATGAATTTCACAGACCTTTCCACTGGTGTACAACTTGTTGTAAAATTCATGACTTTATTTTTTTCAACATTTTAGAAAAAAATCAAGGCTAACCCCTTGCCGAAAAAAATTACATTTTCAAGAATGTTTCTCAAACCCATCGCTAGATACATCAAAAGAAAGGTCTGTTCAATACCTATCCACAGCTGAAGACAAAAAGTATCTGTGACATCTGGTTCTTGAGTATTTCAATTCAGAATTATTCGCATGATTTTCCACCCAACTGCATTTGACTTGTTTTGGATGGTGATATCTCTGCAACCAAGCCCCGCAAAAATCTGCGGCTGCCAGTCCTCGAAAGGGATTTCACAGACCTTTCCACTGGTGTACAACTTGTTGTACAATTCACGACTTTACTTTTTTCAACATTTTAGAAAAAAATCAAGGCTAACCCCTTGCCGAAAAAAATAACGTTTTCAACAATGTTTCCCAAACCCATCGATAGATACATCAAAAGATAGGTCTGTTCAATATCTATCCACAGCTGAACACAAAAAGTATCTGTGACATCTGGTTCTTGAGATATTTCAATTCAGAAGTATTCGCATGATTTTCCACCCAACTGCATTTGACTTGTTTTGGATGGTGATATCTCTGCAACCAAGCCCCGCAAAAATCAGCGGCTGCCAGTCCGCGAAATGAATTTCACAGACCTTTCCACTGGTGTACAACTTGTTGTAAAATTCATGACTTTATTTTTTTCAACATTTTAGAAAAAAATCAAGGCTAACCCCTTGCCGAAAAAAATTACATTTTCAACAATGTTTCTCAAGCCCATCGCTAGATACATCAAAAGAAAGGTCTGTTCAATACCTATCCACAGCTGAAGACAAAAAGTATCTGTGACATCTGGTTCTTGAGTATTTCAATTCAGAATTATTCGCATGATTTTCCACCCAACTGCATTTGACTTGTTTTGGATGGTGATATCTCTGCAACCAAGCCCCGCAAAAATCTGCGGCTGCCAGTCCTCGAAAGGGATTTCACAGACTTTTCCACTGGTGTACAACTTGTTGTACAATTCACGACTTTACCTTGCCGAAAAAAATAACATCTTCAACAATGTTTCCCAAACCCATCGATAGATACATCAAAAGAAAGGTCTGTTCAATACCTATCCACAGCTGAAGACAAAAAGTATCTGTGACATCTGGTTCTTGAGTATTTCAATTCAGAATTATTCGCATGATTTTCCACCCAACTGCATTTGACTTGTTTTGGATGGTGATATCTCTGCAACCAAACCCCGCAAAAATCTGTGGCTGCCAGTCCTCGAAAGGGATTTCACAGACCTTTCCACTGGTGTACAACTTGTTGTACAATTCATGACTTTATATTTTTCAACATTTTAGAAAAAAATCAAGGCTAACCCCTTGCCGAAAAAAATTACATTTTCAACAATGTTTCTCAAACCCATCGCTAGACACATCAAAAGAAAGGTCTGTTCAATACCTATCCACAGCTGAAGACAAAAAGTATCTGTGACATCTGGTTCTTGAGATATTTCAATTGAAAATTATTCGCATGATTTTCCACCCAACTGCATTTGACTTGTTTTGGATGGTGATATCTCTGCAACCAAGCCCCGCAAAAATCAGCGGCTGCCAGTCCGCGAAATGAATTTCACAGACCTTTCCACTGGTGTACAACTTGTTGTAAAATTCATGACTTTATTTTTTTCAACATTTTAGAAAAAAATCAAGGCTAACCCCTTGCCCAAAAAAAATTACATTTTCAACAATGTTTCTCAAACCCATCGCTAGATACATCAAAAGAAAGGTCTGTTCAATACCTATCCACAGCTGAAGACAAAAAGTATCTGTGACATCTGGTTCTTGAGTATTTCAATTCAGAATTATTCGCATGATTTTCCACCCAACTGCATTTGACTTGTTTTGGATGGTGATATCTGTGCAACCAAGCCCCGCAAAAATCTGCGGCTGCCAGTCCTCGAAAGGGATTTCACAGACCTTTCCACTGGTGTACAACTTGTTGTACAATTCATGACTTTACTTTTTTTCAACATTTTAGAAAAAAATCAAGGCTAACCCCTTGCCGAAAAAAAATTACAATTTCAACAATGTTTCCCAAACCCATCAGTAGATACATCAAAAGAAAGGTCTGTTAAATACCTATCCACAGCTGAACACAAAAAGTATCTGTGACATCTAGTTCTTGAGATATTTCAATTCAGAATTATTCGCATGATTTTCCACCCAACTGCATTTGACTTGTTTTGGATGGTGATATCTCTGCAACCAAGCCCCAAAAAAATCTGCGGCTGCCAGTCCTCGAAAGGGATTTCACAGACCTTTCCACTGGTGTACAACTTGTTGTACAATTCATGACCTTACTTTTTTCAACATTTTAGAAAAAAATCAGGGCTAACCCCTTGCCGAAAAAAATTACATTTTCAACAATGTTTCCCAAACCCATCGGTAGATACATCACAAGAAAGGTCTGTTCAATACCTATCCACAGCTGAAGACAAAAAGTATCTGTGACATCTGGTTCTTGAGATATTTCAATTCAGAATTATTCGCATGATTTTCCACCCAACTGCATTTGACTTGTTTTGGATGGTGATATCTCTGCAACCAAGCCCCGCAAAAATCAGCGGCTGCCAGTCCGCGAAATGAATTTCACAGACCTTTCCACTGGTGTACAACTTGTTGTAAAATTCATGACTTTATTTTTTTCAACATTTTAGAAAAAAATCAAGGCTAACCCCTTGCCGAAAAAAATTACATTTTCAACAATGTTTCTCAAACCCATCGCTAGATACATCAAAAGAAAGGTCTGTTCAATACCTATCCACAGCTGAAGACAAAAAGTATCTGTGACATCTGGTTCTTGAGATTTTAAATTCAAAATTATTCGCATGATTTTCCACCCAACTGCATTTGACTTGTTTTGGATGGTGATATCTCTGTAACCAAGCCCCGAAAAAATCAGCGGCTGCCAGTCCTCGAAAGGGATTTCACAGACCTTTCCACTGGTGTACAACTTGTTGTACAATTCATGACTTTACTTTTTTTCAACATTTTAGAAAAAAATCAAGGCTAACCCCTTGCCGAAAAAAATTACAATTTCAACAATGTTTCCCAAACCCATCAGTAGATACATCAAAAGAAAGGTCTGTTCAATACCTATCCACAGCTGAACACAAAAAGTATCTGTGACATCTAGTTCTTGAGATATTTCAATTCAGAATTTCGCATGATTTTCCACCCAACTGCATTTGACTTGTTTTGGATGGTGATATCTCTGCAACCAAGCCCCAAAAAAATCTGCGGCTGCCAGTCCTCGAAAGGGATTTCACAGACCTTTCCACTGGTGTACAACTTGTTGTACAATTCATGACTTTACTTTTTTTCAACATTTTAGAAAAAAATCAGGGCTAACCCCTTGCCGAAAAAAATTACATTTTCAACAATGTTTCCCAAACCCATCGGTAGATACATCACAAGAAAGGTCTGTTCAATACCTATCCACAGCTGAAGACAAAAAGTATCTGTGACATCTGGTTCTTGAGTATTTCAATTCAGAATTATTCGCATGATTTTCCACCCAACTGCATTTGACTTGTTTTGGATGGTGATATCTCTGCAACCAAGCCCCGCAAAAATCTGCGGCTGCCAGTCCTCGAAAGGGATTTCACAGACCTTTCCACTGGTGTACAACTTGTTGTACAATTCACGACTTTTTTCAACATTTTAGAAAAAAATCAAGGCTAACCCCTGCCGAAAAAAATTACAATTTCAACAATGTTTCCCAAACCCATCAGTAGATACATCAAAAGAAAGGTCTGTTCAATACCTATCCACAGCTGAAGACAAAAAGTATCTGTGACATCTGGTTCTTGAGATATTTAAATTCAAAATTATTCGTATGATTTTCCACCCAACTGCATTGGACTTGTTTTGGATGGTGATATCTCTGCAACCAAGCCCCGCAAAAATCTGCGGCTGCCAGTCCTCGAAAGGGATTTCACAGACCTTTCCACTGGTGTACAACTTGTTGTACAATTCATGACTTTACTTTTTTTCAACATTTTAGAAAAAAATCAAGGCTAACCCCTTGCCGAAAAAAATTACAATTTCAACAATGTTTCCCAAACCCATCAGTAGATACATCAAATAAAAAGGTCTGTTCAATACCTATCCACAGCTGAACACAAAAAGTATCTGTGACTTCTGGTTCTTGAGATATTTCAATTCAAAATTATTCGTATGATTTTCCACCCAACTGCATTGGACTTGTTTTGGATGGTGATATCTCTGCAACCAAGCCCCGCAAAAATCTGCGGCTGCCAGTCCTCGAAAGGGATTTCACAGACCTTTCCACTGGTGTACAACTTGTTGTACAATTCATGACTTTACTTTTTTTCAACATTTTAGAAAAAAATCAAGGCTAACCCCTTGCCGAAAAAAATTACAATTTCAACAATGTTTCCCAAACCCATCAGTAGATACATCAAATAAAAAGGTCTGTTCAATACCTATCCACAGCTGAACACAAAAAGTATCTGTGACTTCTGGTTCTTGAGATATTTCAATTCAGAATTATTCGCATGATTTTCCACCCAACTGCATTTGACTTGTTTTGGATGGTGATATCTCTGCAACCAAGCCCCGAAAAAATCTGCGGCTGCCAGTCGTCGAAATGAATTTCACAGACCTTTCCACTGGTGTACAACTTGTTGTAAAATTCATGACTTTATTTTTTTCAACATTTTAGAAAAAAATCAAGGCTAACCCCTTTCCGAAAAAAATTACATTTTCAACAATGTTTCCCAAACCCATCGCTAGATACGTCCAAAGAAAGGTCTGTTCAATACCTATCCACGGCTGAAGACAAAAAGTATCTGTGACATCTGGTTCTTGAGATATTTAAATTCAGAATTATTCGCATGATTTTCCACCCAACTGCATTTGACTTGTTTTGGATGGTGATATATCTGCAACCAAGCCCCGAAAAAATCTGCGGCTGCCAGTCCTCGAAAGGGATTTCACAGACCTTTCCACTGGTGTACAACTTGTTGTACAATTCATGACTTTACTTTTTTTCAACATTTTAGAAAAAAATTAAGGCTAACCCCTTGCCGAAAAAAATTACAATTTCAACAATGTTTCCCAAACCCATCAGTAGATACATCAAAAGAAAGGTCTGTTCAATACCTATCCACAGCTGAACACAAAAAGTATCTGTGACTTCTGGTTCTTGAGATATTTCAATTCAGAATTATTCGCATGATTTTCCACCCAACTGCATTTGACTTGTTTTGGATGGTGATATCTCTGCAACCAAGCCCCGCAAAAATCAGCGGCTGCCAGTCGTCGAAATGAATTTCACAGACCTTTCCACTGGTGTACAACTTGTTGTAAAATTCGTGACTTTATTTTTTTCAACATTTTAGAAAAAAAATCAAGGCTAACCCCTTGCCGAAAAAAATTACATTTTCAACAATGTTTCCCAAACCCATCGTTAGATACGTCAAAAGAAAGGTCTGTTCAATACCTATACACAGCTGAAGACAAAAAGTATCTGTGACATCTGGTTCTTGAGATATTTAAATTCAAAATTATTCGCATGATTGTCCACCCAACTGCATTTGACTTGTTTTGGATGGTGATATCTCTGCAACCAAGCCCCGAAAAAATCTGCGGCTGCCAGTCGTCGAAATGAATTTCACAGACCTTTCCACTGGTGTACAACTTGTTGTAAAATTCATGACTTTATTTTTTTCAACATTTTAGAAAAAAATCAAGGCTAACCCCTTTCCGAAAAAAATTACATTTTCAACAATGTTTCCCAAACCCATCGCTAGATACGTCAAAAGAAAGGTCTGTTCAATACCTATCCACAGCTGAAGACAAAAAGTATCTGTGACATCTGGTTCTTGAGATATTTAAATTCAAAATTATTCGCATGATTGTCCACCCAACTGCATTTGACTTGTTTTGGATGGTGATATCTCTGCAACCAAGCCCCGAAAAAATCTGCGGCTGCCAGTCCTCGAAAGGGATTTCACAGACCTTTCCACTGGTGTACAACTTGTTGTAAAATTCATGACTTTATTTTTTTCAACATTTTAGAAAAAAATCAAGGCTAACCCGTTGCCGAAAAAAATTACATTTTCAACAATGTTTCCCAAACCCATCGCTAGATACGTCAAAAGAAAGGTCTGTTCAATACCTATCCACAGCTGAAGACAAAAAGTATCTGTGACATCTGGTTCTTGAGATATTTAAATTCAAAATTATTCGCATGATTTTCCACCCAACTGCATTTGACTTGTTTTGGATGGTGATATCTCTGCAACCAAGCCCCGAAAAAATCTGCGGCTGCCAGTCCTCGAAAGGGATTTTACAGACCTTTCCACTGGTGTACAACTTGTTGTACAATTCACGACTTTACTTTTTTCAACATTTTAGAAAAAAATCAAGGCTAACCCCTTTCCGAAAAAAATTACATTTTCAACAATGTTTCCCAAACCCATCGCTAGATACGTCAAAAGAAAGGTCTGTTCAATACCTATCCACAGCTGAAGACAAAAAGTATCTGTGACATCTGGTTCTTGAGATATTTAAATTCAAAATTATTCGCATGATTGTCCACCCAACTGCATTTGACTTGTTTTGGATGGTGATATCTCTGCAACCAAGCCCCGAAAAAATCTGCGGCTGCCAGTCCTCGAAAGGGATTTCACAGACCTTTCCACTGGTGTACAACTTGTTGTAAAATTCATGACTTTATTTTTTTCAACATTTTAGAAAAAAATCAAGGCTAACCCGTTGCCGAAAAAAATTACATTTTCAACAATGTTTCCCAAACCCATCGCTAGATACGTCAAAAGAAAGGCCTGTTCAATACCTATCCACAGCTGAAGACAAAAAGTATCTGTGACATCTGGTTCTTGAGATATTTAAATTCAAAATTATTCGCATGATTGTCCACCCAACTGCATTTGACTTGTTTTGGATGGTGATATCTCTGCAACCAAGCCCCGAAAAAATCTGCGGCTGCCAGTCCTCGAAAGGGATTTCACAGACCTTTCCACTGGTGTACAACTTGTTGTACAATTCATGACTTTACTTTTTTTCAACATTTTAGAAAAAAATCAAGGCTAACCCCTTGCCGAAAAAAATTACATTTTCAACAATGTTTCCCAAACCCATCGGTAGATACATCAAAAGAAAGGTCTGTTCAATACCTATCCACAGCTGAACACAAAAAGTATCTGTGACATCTGGTTCTTGAGATATTTCAATTCAGAATTATTCGCATGATTTTCCACCCAACTGCATTTGACTTGTTTTGGATGGTGATATCTCTGCAACCAAGCCCCGAAAAAATCTGCGGCTGCCAGTCCTCGAAAGGGATTTTACAGACCTTTCCACTGGTGTACAACTTGTTGTACAATTCACGACTTTACTTTTTTCAACATTTTTGAAAAAAATCAAGGCTAACCCCTTGCCGAAAAAAATAACATTTTCAACAATGTTTCCCAAACCCATCGATAGATACATCAAAAGAAAGGTCTGTTCAATACCTATCCACAGCTGAAGACAAAAAGTATCTGTGACATCTGGTTCTTGAGATATTTAAATTCAAAATTATTCGCATGATTTTCCACCCAACTGCATTTGACTTGTTTTGGATGGTGATATCTCTGCAACCAAGCCCCGCAAAAATCTGCGGCTGCCAGCCCTCGAAAGGGATTTCACAGACCTTTCCACTGGTGTACAACTTGTTGTACAATTCATGACTTTACTTTTTTTCAACAGTTTAGAAAAAAATCAAGGCTAACCCCTTGCCGAAAAAAATAACATTTTCAACAATGTTTCCCAAACCCATCGATAGATACATCAAAAGAAAGGTCTGTTCAATACCTATCCACAGCTGAACACAAAAAGTATCTGTGACATCTGGTTCTTGAGATATTTCAATTCAGAATTATTCGCATGATTTTCCACCCAACTGCATTTGACTTGTTTTGGATGGTGATATATCTGCAACCAAGCCCCGAAAAAATCTGCGGCTGCCAGTCCTCGAAAGGGATTTCACAGACCTTTCCACTGGTGTACAACTTGTTGTACAATTCATGACTTTACTTTTTTTCAACATTTTAGAAAAAAATCAAGGCTAACCCCTTGCCGAAAAAAATAACATTTTCAACAATATTTCCCAAACCCATCGATAGATACATCAAAAGAAAGGTCTGTTCAATACCTATCCACAGCTGAACACAAAAAGTATCTGTGACATCTGGTTCTTGAGATATTTCAATTCAGAATTATTCGCATGATTTTCCACCCAACTGCATTTGACTTGTTTTGGATGGTGATATATCTGCAACCAAGCCCCGAAAAAATCTGCGGCTGCCAGTCCTCGAAAGGGATTTCACAGACCTTTCCACTGGTGTACAACTTGTTGTACAATTCATGACTTTACTTTTTTTCAACATTTTAGAAAAAAATCAAGGCTAACCCCTTGCCGAAAAAAATTACAATTTCAACAATGTTTCCCAAACCCATCAGTAGATACATCAAAAGAAAGGTCTGTTAAATACCTATCCACAGCTGAACACAAAAAGTATCTGTGACTTCTGGTTCTTGAGATATTTCTATTCAGAATTATTCGCATGATTTTCCACCCAACTGCATTTGACTTGTTTTGGATGGTGATATCTCTGCAACCAAGCCCCGCAAAAATCAGCGGCTGCCAGTAGTCGAAATGAATTTCACAGACCGTTCCACTGGTGTACAACTTGTTGTAAAATTCATGACTTTATTTTTTTCAACATTTTAGAAAAAAATCAAGGCTAACCCCTTGCCGAAAAAAATAACATTTTCAACAATGTTTCCCAAACCCATCGATAGATACGTCAAAAGAAAGGTCTGTTCAATACCTATCCACAGCTGAAGACAAAAAGTATCTGTGACATCTGGTTCTTGAGATATTTAAATTCAAAATTATTCGCATGATTTTCCACCCAACTGCATTTGACTTGTTTTGGATGGTGATATCTCTGCAACCAAGCCCCGCAAAAATCTGCGGCTGCCAGTCCTCGAAAGGGATTTCACAGACCTTTCCACTGGTGTACAACTTGTTGTACAATTCATGACTTTACTTTTTTTCAACATTTTAGAAAAAAATCAAGGCTAACCCCTTGCCGAAAAAAATTACAATTTCAACAATGTTTCCCAAACCCATCAGTAGATACATCAAAAGAAAGGTCTGTTCAATACCTATCCACAGCTGAAGACAAAAATTATCTGTGACATCTGGTTCTTGAGATATTTAAATTCAAAATTATTCGCATGATTTTCCACCCAACTGCATTTGACTTGTTTTGGATGGTGATACCTCTGCAACCAAGCCCCGAAAAAATCTGCGGCTGCCAGTCCTCGAAAGGGATTTCACAGACCTTTCCACTGGTGTACAATTTGTTGTACAATTCATGACTTTACTTTTTTTCAACATTTTAGAAAAAAATCAAGGCTAACCCCTTGCCGAAAAAAATTACAATTTCAACAATGTTTCCCAAACCCATCAGTAGATACATCAAAAGAAAGGTCTGTTCAATACCTATCCACAGCTGAACACAAAAAGTATGTGTGACATCTGGTTCTTGAGATATTTCAATTCAGAATTATTCGCATGATTTTCCACCCAACTGCATTTGACTTGTTTTGGATGGTGATATCTCTGCAACCAAGCCGCGCAAAAATCTGCGGCTGCCAGTCCTCGAAAGGGATTTCACAGACCTTTCCACTGGTGTACAACTTGTTGTACAATTCACGACTTTACTTTTTTCAACATTTTAGAAAAAAATCAAGGCTAACCCCTTGCCGAAAAAAATAACATTTTCAACAATGTTTCCCAAACCCATCGATAGATACATCAAAAGAAAGGTCTGTTCAATACCTATCCACAGCTGAAGACAAAAAGTATCTGTGACATCTGGTTCTTGAGATATTTAAATTCAAAATTATTCGCATGATTTTCCACCCAACTGCATTTGACTTGTTTTGGATGGTGATATCTCTGCAACCAAGCCCCGCAAAAATCTGCGGCTGCCAGTCCTCGAAAGGGATTTCACAGACCTTTCCACTGGTGTACAACTTGTTGTACAATTCATGACTTTACTTTTTTTCAACATTTTAGAAAAAAATCAAGGCTAACCCCTTGCCGAAAAAAATAACATTTTCAACAATGTTTCCCAAACCCATCGATAGATACATCAAAAGAAAGGTCTGTTCAATACCTATGATTTTCCACCCAACTGCATTTGACTTGTTTTGGATGGTGATATCTCTGCAACCAAGCCCCGAAAAAATCTGCGGCTGCCAGTCCTCGAAAGGGATTTTACAGACCTTTCCACTGGTGTACAACTTGTTGTACAATTCACGACTTTACTTTTTTCAACATTTTTGAAAAAAATCAAGGCTAACCCCTTGCCGAAAAAAATAACATTTTCAACAATGTTTCCCAAACCCATCGATAGATACATCAAAAGAAAGGTCTGTTCAATACCTATCCACAGCTGAAGACAAAAAGTATCTGTGACATCTGGTTCTTGAGATATTTAAATTCAAAATTATTCGCATGATTTTCCACCCAACTGCATTTGACTTGTTTTGGATGGTGATATCTCTGCAACCAAGCCCCGCAAAAATCTGCGGCTGCCAGCCCTCGAAAGGGATTTCACAGACCTTTCCACTGGTGTACAACTTGTTGTACAATTCATGACTTTACTTTTTTTCAACATTTTAGAAAAAAATCAAGGCTAACCCCTTGCCGAAAAAAATAACATTTTCAACAATGTTTCCCAAACCCATCGATAGATACATCAAAAGAAAGGTCTGTTCAATACCTATGATTTTCCACCCAACTGCATTTGACTTGTTTTGGATGGTGATATCTCTGCAACCAAGCCCCGAAAAAATCTGCGGCTGCCAGTCCTCGAAAGGGATTTTACAGACCTTTCCACTGGAGTACAACTTGTTGTACAATTCACGACTTTACTTTTTTCAACATTTTAGAAAAAAATCAAGGCTAACCCCTTGCCGAAAAAAATTACATTTTCAACAATGTTTCCCAAACCCATCGATAGATACATCAAAAGAAACGTCTGTTCAATACCTATCCACAGCTGAAGACAAAAGTATCTGTGACATCCGGTTCTTGAGATATTTAAATTCAAAATTATTCGCATGATTTTCCACCCAACTGCATTTGACTTGTTTTGGATGGTGATATCTCTGCAACCAAGCCCCAAAAAAATCTGCGGCTGTCAGTCCTCGAAAGGGATTTCACAGACCTTTCCACTGGTGTACAACTTGTTGTACAATGCATGACTTTACTTTTTTTCAACATTTTAGAAAAAAATCATCAAAAGAAAGGTCTGTTCAATACCTATCCACAGCTGAACACAAAAAGTATGTGTGACATCTGGTTCTTGAGATATTTCAATTCAGAATTATTCGCATGATTTTCCACCCAACTGCATTTGACTTGTTTTGGATGGTGATATCTCTGCAACCAAGCCGCGCAAAAATCTGCGGCTGCCAGTCCTCGAAAGGGATTTCACAGACCTTTCCACTGGTGTACAACTTGTTGTACAATTCACGACTTTACTTTTTTCAACATTTTAGAAAAAAATCAAGGCTAACCCCTTGCCGAAAAAAATAACATTTTCAACAATGTTTCCCAAACCCATCGATAGATACATCAAAAGAAAGGTCTGTTCAATACCTATCCACAGCTGAAGGCAAAAAGTATCTGTGACATCTGGTTCTTGAGATATTTAAATTCAAAATTATTCGCATGATTTTCCACCCAACTGCATTTGACTTGTTTTGGATGGTGATATCTCTGCAACCAAGCCCCGCAAAAATCTGCGGCTGCCAGTCCTCGGAAGGGATTTCACAGACCTTTCCACTGGTGTACAACTTGTTGTACAATTCATGACTTTACTTTTTTTCAACATTTTAGAAAAAAATCAAGGCTAACCCCTTGCCGAAAAAAATTACAATTTCAACAATGTTTCCCAAACCCATCAGTAGATACATCAAAAGAAAGGTCTGTTAAATACCTATCCACAGCTGAACACAAAAAGTATCTGTGACTTCTGGTTCTTGAGATATTTCAATTCAGAATTATTCGCATGATTTTCCACCCAACTGCATTTGACTTGTTTTGGATGGTGATATATCTGCAACCAAGCCCCGAAAAAATCTGCGGCTGCCAGTCCTCGAAAGGGATTTCACAGACCTTTCCACTGGTGTACAACTTGTTGTACAATTCATGACTTTACTTTTTTTCAACATTTTAGAAAAAAATCAAGGCTAACCCCTTGCCGAAAAAAATTACAATTTCAACAATGTTTCCCAAACCCATCAGTAGATACATCAAAAGAAAGGTCTGTTCAATACCTATCCACAGCTGAACACAAAAAGTATCTGTGACTTCTGGTTCTTGAGATATTTCTATTCAGAATTATTCGCATGATTTTCCACCCAACTGCATTTGACTTGTTTTGGATGGTGATATCTCTGCAACCAAGCCCCGCAAAAATCAGCGGCTGCCAGTAGTCGAAATGAATTTCACAGACCGTTCCACTGGTGTACAACTTGTTGTAAAATTCATGACTTTATTTTTTTCAACATTTTAGAAAAAAATCAAGGCTAACCCCTTGCCGAAAAAAATAACATTTTCAACAATGTTTCCCAAACCCATCGATAGATACGTCAAAAGAAAGGTCTGTTCAATACCTATCCACAGCTGAAGACAAAAAGTATCTGTGACATCTGGTTCTTGAGATATTTAAATTCAAAATTATTCGCATGATTTTCCACCCAACTGCATTTGACTTGTTTTGGATGGTGATATCTCTGCAACCAAGCCCCGCAAAAATCTGCGGCTGCCAGTCCTCGAAAGGGATTTCACAGACCTTTCCACTGGTGTACAACTTGTTGTACAATTCATGACTTTACTTTTTTTCAACATTTTAGAAAAAAATCAAGGCTAACCCCTTGCCGAAAAAAATTACAATTTCAACAATGTTTCCCAAACCCATCAGTAGATACATCAAAAGAAAGGTCTGTTCAATACCTATCCACAGCTGAAGACAAAAATTATCTGTGACATCTGGTTCTTGAGATATTTAAATTCAAAATTATTCGCATGATTTTCCACCCAACTGCATTTGACTTGTTTTGGATGGTGATACCTCTGCAACCAAGCCCCGAAAAAATCTGCGGCTGCCAGTCCTCGAAAGGGATTTCACAGACCTTTCCACTGGTGTACAATTTGTTGTACAATTCATGACTTTACTTTTTTTCAACATTTTAGAAAAAAATCAAGGCTAACCCCTTGCCGAAAAAAATTACAATTTCAACAATGTTTCCCAAACCCATCGATAGATACATCAAAAGAAAGGTCTGTTCAATACCTATCCACAGCTGAAGACAAAAAGTATCTGTGACATCTGGTTCTTGAGATATTTAAATTCAAAATTATTCGCATGATTTTCCACCCAACTGCATTTGACTTGTTTTGGATGGTGATATCTCTGCAACCAAGCCCCAAAAAAATCTGCGGCTGTCAGTCCTCGAAAGGGATTTCACAGACCTTTCCACTGGTGTACAACTTGTTGTACAATGCATGACTTTACTTTTTTTCAACATTTTAGAAAAAAATCATCAAAAGAAAGGTCTGTTCAATACCTATCCACAGCTGAACACAAAAAGTATGTGTGACATCTGGTTCTTGAGATATTTCAATTCAGAATTATTCGCATGATTTTCCACCCAACTGCATTTGACTTGTTTTGGATGGTGATATCTCTGCAACCAAGCCGCGCAAAAATCTGCGGCTGCCAGTCCTCGAAAGGGATTTCACAGACCTTTCCACTGGTGTACAACTTGTTGTACAATTCACGACTTTACTTTTTTCAACATTTTAGAAAAAAATCAAGGCTAACCCCTTGCCGAAAAAAATAACATTTTCAACAATGTTTCCCAAACCCATCGATAGATACATCAAAAGAAAGGTCTGTTCAATACCTATCCACAGCTGAAGGCAAAAAGTATCTGTGACATCTGGTTCTTGAGATATTTAAATTCAAAATTATTCGCATGATTTTCCACCCAACTGCATTTGACTTGTTTTGGATGGTGATATCTCTGCAACCAAGCCCCGCAAAAATCTGCGGCTGCCAGTCCTCGGAAGGGATTTCACAGACCTTTCCACTGGTGTACAACTTGTTGTACAATTCACGACTTTACTTTTTTCAACATTTTAGAAAAAAATCAAGGCTAACCCCTTGCCGAAAAAAATAACATTTTCAACAATGTTTCCCAAACCCATCGATAGATACATCAAAAGAAAGGTCTGTTCAATACCTATCCACAGCTGAAGACAAAAAGTATCTGTGACATCTGGTTCTTGAGATATTTAAATTCAAAATTATTCGCATGATTTTCCACCCAACTGCATTTGACTTGTTTTGGATGGTGATATCTCTGCAACCAAGCCCCGCAAAAATCTGCGGCTGCCAGTCCTCGAAAGGGATTTCACAGACCTTTCCACTGGTGTACAACTTGTTGTACAATTCATGACTTTACTTTTTTTCAACATTTTAGAAAAAAATCAAGGCTAACCCCTTGCCGAAAAAAATAACATTTTCAACAATGTTTCCCAAACCCATCGATAGATACATCAAAAGAAAGGTCTGTTCAATACCTATCCACAGCTGAAGACAAAAAGTATCTGTGACATCTGGTTCTTGAGATATTTAAATTCAAAATTATTCGCATGATTTTCCACCCAACTGCATTTGACTTGTTTTGGATGGTGATATCTCTGCAACCAAGCCCCAAAAAAATCTGCGGCTGTCAGTCCTCGAAAGGGATTTCACAGACCTTTCCACTGGTGTACAACTTGTTGTACAATGCATGACTTTACTTTTTTTCAACATTTTAGAAAAAAATCAAGGCTAACCCCTTGCCGAAAAAAATTACATTTTCAACAATGTTTCCCAAACCCATCGGTAGATACATCACAAGAAAGGTCTGTTCAATACCTATCCACAGTTGAAGACAAAAAGTATCTGTGACATCTGGTTCTTGAGATATTTAAATTCAAAATTATTCGCATGATTTTCCACCCAACTGCATTTGACTTGTTTTGGATGGTGATATCTCTGCAACCAAGCCCCAAAAAAATCTGCGGCTGTCAGTCCTCGAAAGGGATTTCACAGACCTTTCCACTGGTGTACAACTTGTTGTACAATGCATGACTTTACTTTTTTTCAACATTTTAGAAAAAAATCAAGGCTAACCCCTTGCCGAAAAAAATTACATTTTCAACAATGTTTCCCAAACCCATCGGTAGATACATCACAAGAAAGGTCTGTTCAATACCTATCCACAGTTGAAGACAAAAAGTATCTGTGACATCTGGTTCTTGAGATATTTAAATTCAAAATTATTCGCATGATTTTCCACCCAACTGCATTTGACTTGTTTTGGATGGTGATATCTCTGCAACCAAGCCCCAAAAAAATCTGCGGCTGCCAGTCCTCGAAAGGGATTTCACAGACCTTTCCACTGGTGTACAACTTGCTGTACAATTCATGACTTTACTTTTTTTCAACATTTTAGAAAAAAATCAAGGCTAACCCCTTGCCGAAAAAAATAACGTTTTCAACAATGTTTCCCAAACCCATCGATAGATACATCAAAAGATAGGTCTGTTCAATACCTATCCACAGCTGAACACAAAAAGTATCTGTGACATCTGGTTCTTGAGATATTTCAATTCAGAATTATTCGCATGATTTTCCACCCAACTGCATTTGACTTGTTTTGGATGGTGATATCTCTGCAACCAAGCCCCGCAAAAATCAGCGGCTGCCAGTCGTCGAAATGAATTTCACAGATCTTTCCACTGGTGTACAACTTGTTGTAAAATTCATGACTTTATTTTTTTCAACATTTTAGAAAAAAATCAAGGCTAACCCCTTGCCGAAAAAATTACATTTTCAACAATGTTTCCCAAACCCATCGATAGATACATCAAAAGAAAGGTCTGTTCAATACCTATCCACAGCTGAAGACAAAGAGTATCTGTGACATCTGGTTCTTGAGATATTTAAATTCAAAATTATTCGCATGATTTTCCACCCAACTGCATTTGACTTGTTTTGGATGGTGATATCTCTGCAACCAAGCCCCGCAAAAATTTGCGGCTGCCAGTCCTCGAAAGGGATTTCACAGACCTTTCGACTGGTGTACAACTTGTTGTACAATTCATGACTTTACTTTTTTTCAACATTTTAGAAAAAAATCAAGGCTAACCCCTTGCCGAAAAAAATAACATTTTCAACAATGTTTCCCAAACCCATCGATAGATACATCAAAAGAAAGGTCTGTTCAATACCTTTCCACTGGTGTACAACTTGTTGCAAAATTCATGACTTTATTTTTTTCAACATTTTAGAAAAAAATCAAGGCTAACCCCTTGCCGAAAAAAATTACATTTTCAACAATGTTTCCCAAACCCATCGCTAGATACGTCAAAAGAAAGGTCTGTTCAATACCTATCCACAGCTGAAGACAAAAAGTATCTATGACATCTGGTTCTTGAGATATTTAAATTCAAAATTATTCGCATGATTGTCCACCCAACTGCATTTGACTTGTTTTGGATGGTGATATCTCTGCAACCAAGCCTCGAAAAAATCTGCGGCTGCCAGTCCTCGAAAGGGATTTCACAGACCTTTCCACTGGTGTACAACTTGTTGTACAATTCATGACTTTACTTTTTTTCAACATTTTAGAAAAAAATCAAGGCTAACCCCTTGCCGAAAAAAATTACAATTTCAACAATGTTTCCCAAACCCATCAGTAGATACATCACAAGAAAGGTCTGTTCAATACCTATCCACAGCTGAAGACAAAAAGTATCTGTGGCATCTGGTTCTTGAGATATTTCAATTGAAAATTATTCGCATGATTTTCCACCCAACTGCATTTGACTTGTTTTGGATGGTGATATCTCTGCAACCAAGCCCCGCAAAAATCTGCGGATGCCAGTCCTCGAAAGGGATTTCACAGGCCTTTCCACTGGTGTACAACTTGTTGTAGAATTCACGACTTTACTTTTTTCAACATTTTAGAAAAAAATCAAGGCTAACCCCTTGCCGAAAAAAATAACATTTTCAACAATGTTTCCCAAACCCATCGATAGATACATCAAAAGAAAGGTATGTTCAATACCTATCCACAGCTGAAGACAAAGAGTATCTGTGACATCTGGTTCTTGAGATATTTAAATTCAAAATTATTCGCATGATTTTCCACCCAACTGCATTTGACTTGTTTTGGATGGTGATATCTCTGCAACCAAGCCCCGCAAAAATCTGCGGCTGCCAGTCCTCGAAAGGGATTTCACAGACCTTTCCACTGGTGTACAACTTGTTGTACAATTCACGACTTTACTTTTTTCAACATTTTAGAAAAAAATCAAGGCTTAACCCCTTGCCGAAAAAAATAACATTTTCAACAATGTTTCCCAAACCCATCGGTAGATACATCACAAGAAAGGTCTGTTCAATACCTATCCATCAATATACAATATTCAATACATCTGGTTCTTGAGATATTTCAATTGAAAATTATTCGCATGATTTTCCACCCAACTGCATTTGACTTGTTTTGGATGGTGATATCTCTGGAACCAAGCCCCGCAAAAATCTGCGGCTGCCAGTCCTCGAAAGGGATTTCACAGACCTTTCCACTGGTGTACAACTTGTTGTACAATTCACGACTTTACTTTTTTCAACATTTTAGAAAAAAATCAAGGCTAACCCCTTGCCGAAAAAAATTACATTTTCAACAATGTTTTCCAAACACATCGGTAGATACATCACAAGAAAGGTCTGTTCAATACCTATCCACAGCTGAAGACAAAAAGTATCTGTGACATCTGGTTCTTGAGATATTTCAATTGAAAATTATTCGCATGATTTTCCACCCAACTGCATTTGACTTGTTTTGGATGGTGATATCTCTGCAACCAAGCCCCGCAAAAATCTGCGGCTGCCAGTCCTCGAAAGGGATTTCACAGACCTTTCCACTGGTGTACAACTTGTTGTACAATTCATGACTTTACTTTTTTTCAACATTTTAGAAAAAAATCAAGGCTAACCCCTTGCCGAAAAAAATAACATTTTCAACAATGTTTCCCAAACCCATCGATAGATACATCAAAAGAAAGGACTGTTCAATACCTATCCACAGCTGAAGACAAAAAGTATCTGTGACATCTGGTTCTTGAGATATTTCAATTCAGAATTATTCGCATGATTTTCCAACCAACTGCATTTGACTTGTTTTGGATGGTGATATCTCTGCAACCAAGCCCCGCAAAAATCAGCGGCTGCCAGTCGTCGAAATGAATTTCACAGACCTTTCCACTGTTGTACAACTTGTTGTAAAATTCATGACTTTATTTTTTTCAACATTTTAGAAAAAAATCAAGGCTAACCCCTTGCCGAAAAAATTACATTTTCAACAATGTTTCCCAAACCCATCGATAGATACATCAAAAGAAAGGTCTGTTCAATACCTATCCACAGCTGAAGACAAAGAGTATCTGTGACATCTGGTTCTTGAGATATTTAAATTCAAAATTATTCGCATGATTTTCCACCCAACTGCATTTGACTTGTTTTGGATGGTGATATCTCTGCAACCAAGCCCCGCAAAAATCTGCGGCTGCCAGTCCTCGAAAGGGATTTCACAGACCTTTCCACTGGTGTACAACTTGTTGTACAATTCATGACTTTACTTTTTTTCAACATTTTAGAAAAAAATCAAGGCTAACCCCTTGCCGAAAAAAATAACATTTTCAACAATGTTTCCCAAACCCATCGATAGATACATCAAAAGAAAGGTCTGTTCAATACCTTTCCACAGGTGTACAACTTGTTGCAAAATTCATGACTTTATTTTTTTCAACATTTTAGAAAAAAATCAAGGCTAACCCCTTGCCGAAAAAAATTACATTTTCAACAATGTTTCCCAAACCCATCGCTAGATACGTCAAAAGAAAGGTCTGTTTAATACCTATCCACAGCTGAAGACAAAAAGTATCTATGACATCTGGTTCTTGAGATATTTAAATTCAAAATTATTCGCATGATTGTCCACCCAACTGCATTTGACTTGTTTTGGATGGTGATATCTCTGCAACCAAGCCTCGAAAAAATCTGCGGCTGCCAGTCCTCGAAAGGGATTTCACAGACCTTTCCACTGGTGTACAACTTGTTGTACAATTCATGACTTTACTTTTTTTCAACATTTTAGAAAAAAATCAAGGCTAACCCCTTGCCGAAAAAAATTACAATTTCAACAATGTTTCCCAAACCCATCAGTAGATACATCAAAAGAAAGGTATGTTCAATACCTATCCACAGCTGAAGACAAAGAGTATCTGTGACATCTGGTTCTTGAGATATTTAAATTCAAAATTATTCGCATGATTTTCCACCCAACTGCATTTGACTTGTTTTGGATGGTGATATCTCTCCAACCAAGCCCCGCAAAAATCTGCGGATGCCAGTCCTCGAAAGGGATTTCACAGGCCTTTCCACTGGTGTACAACTTGTTGTAGAATTCACGACTTTACTTTTTTCAACATTTTAGAAAAAAATCAAGGCTAACCCCTTGCCGAAAAAAATAACATTTTCAACAATGTTTCCCAAACCCATCGATAGATACATCAAAAGAAAGGTTTGTTCAATACCTATCCACAGCTGAAGACAAAGAGTATCTGTGACATCTGGTTCTTGAGATATTTAAATTCAAAATTATTCGCATGATTTTCCACCCAACTGCATTTGACTTGTTTTGGATGGTGATATCTCTGCAACCAAGCCCCGCAAAAATCTGCGGCTGCCAGTCCTCGAAAGGGATTTCACAGACCTTTCCACTGGTGTACAACTTGTTGTACAATTCACGACTTTACTTTTTTCAACATTTTAGAAAAAAATCAAGGCTTAACCCCTTGCCGAAAAAAATAACATTTTCAACAATGTTTCCCAAACCCATCGGTAGATACATCACAAGAAAGGTCTGTTCAATACCTATCCACAGCTGAAGACAAAAAGTATCTGTGACATCTGGTTCTTGAGATATTTCAATTGAAAATTATTCGCATGATTTTCCACCCAACTGCATTTGACTTGTTTTGGATGGTGATATCTCTGGAACCAAGCCCCGCAAAAATCTGCGGCTGCCAGTCCTCGAAAGGGATTTCACAGACCTTTCCACTGGTGTACAACTTGTTGTACAATTCACGACTTTACTTTTTTCAACATTTTAGAAAAAAATCAAGGCTAACCCCTTGCCGAAAAAAATTACATTTTCAACAATGTTTTCCAAACACATCGGTAGATACATCACAAGAAAGGTCTGTTCAATACCTATCCACAGCTGAAGACAAAAAGTATCTGTGACATCTGGTTCTTGAGATATTTCAATTGAAAATTATTCGCATGATTTTCCACCCAACTGCATTTGACTTGTTTTGGATGGTGATATCTCTGCAACCAAGCCCCGCAAAAATCTGCGGCTGCCAGTCCTCGAGAGGGATTTCACAGACCTTTCCACTGGTGTACAACTTGTTGTACAATTCACGACTTTACTTTTTTCAACATTTTAGAAAAAAATCAAGGCTAACCCCTTGCCGAAAAAAATAACATTTTCAACAATGTTTCCCAAACCCATCGATAGATACATCAAAAGAAAGGTATGTTCAATACCTATCCACAGCTGAAGACAAAGAGTATCTGTGACATCTGGTTCTTGAGATATTTAAATTCAAAATTATTCGCATGATTTTCCACCCAACTGCATTTGACTTGTTTTGGATGGTGATATCTCTGCAACCAAGCCCCGCAAAAATCTGCGGCTGCCAGTCCTCGAAAGGGATTTCACAGACCTTTCCACTGGTGTACAACTTGTTGTACAATTCACGACTTTACTTTTTTCAACATTTTAGAAAAAAATCAAGGCTTAACCCCTTGCCGAAAAAAATAACATTTTCAACAATGTTTCCCAAACCCATCGGTAGATACATCACAAGAAAGGTCTGTTCAATACCTATCCACAGCTGAAGACAAAAAGTATCTGTGACATCTGGTTCTCGAGATATTTCAATTGAAAATTATTCGCATGATTTTCCACCCAACTGCATTTGACTTGTTTTGGATGGTGATATCTCTGGAACCAAGCCCCGCAAAAATCTGCGGCTGCCAGTCCTCGAAAGGGATTCCACAGACCTTTCCACTGGTGTACAACTTGTTGTACAATTCACGACTTTACTTTTTTCAACATTTTAGAAAAAAATCAAGGCTAACCCCTTGCCGAAAAAAATTACATTTTCAACAATGTTTTCCAAACACATCGGTAGATACATCACAAGAAAGGTCTGTTCAATACCTATCCACAGCTGAAGACAAAAAGTATCTGTGACATCTGGTTCTTGAGATATTTCAATTGAAAATTATTCGCATGATTTTCCACCCAACTGCATTTGACTTGTTTTGGATGGTGATATCTCTGCAACCAAGCCCCGCAAAAATCTGCGGCTGCCAGTCCTCGAAAGGGATTCCACAGACCTTTCCACTGGTGTACAACTTGTTGTACAATTCACGACTTTACTTTTTTCAACATTTTAGAAAAAAATCAAGGCTAACCCCTTGCCGAAAAAAATAACATTTTCAACAATGTTTCCCAAACCCATCGATAGATACATCAAAAGAAAGGTATGTTCAATACCTATCCACAGCTGAAGACAAAAAGTATCTGTGACATCTGGTTCTTGAGATATTTCAATTGAAAATTATTCGCATGATTTTCCACCCAACTGCATTTGACTTGTTTTGGATGGTGATATCTCTGCAACCAAGCCCCGCAAAAATCTGCGGCTGCCAGTCCTCGAAAGGGATTTCACAGACCTTTCCACTGGTGTACAACTTGTTGTACAATTCACGACTTTACTTTTTTCAACATTTTAGAAAAAAATCAAGGCTAACCCCTTGCCGAAAAAAATAACATTTTCAACAATGTTTCCCAAACCCATCGATAGATACATCAAAAGAAAGGTCTGTTCAATACCTTTCCACTGGTGTACAACTTGTTGCAAAATTCATGACTTTATTTTTTTCAACATTTTAGAAAAAAATCAAGGCTAACCCCTTGCCGAAAAAAATTACATTTTCAACAATGTTTCCCAAACCCATCGCTAGATACGTCAAAAGAAAGGTCTGTTTAATACCTATCCACAGCTGAAGACAAAAAGTATCTATGACATCTGGTTCTTGAGATATTTAAATTCAAAATTATTCGCATGATTTTCCACCCAATTGCATTTGACTTGTTTTGGATGGTGATATCTCTGCAACCAAGCCCCGCAAAAATCTGCGGATGCCAGTCCTCGAAAGGGATTTCACAGGCCTTTCCACTGGTGTACAACTTGTTGTAGAATTCACGACTTTACTTTTTTCAACATTTTAGAAAAAAATCAAGGCTAACCCCTTGCCGAAAAAAATAACATTTTCAACAATGTTTCCCAAACCCATCGATAGATACATCAAAAGAAAGGTATGTTCAATACCTATCCACAGCTGAAGACAAAGAGTATCTGTGACATCTGGTTCTTGAGATATTTAAATTCAAAATTATTCGCATGATTTTCCACCCAACTGCATTTGACTTGTTTTGGATGGTGATATCTCTGCAACCAAGCCCCGCAAAAATCTGCGGCTGCCAGTCCTCGAAAGGGATTTCACAGACCTTTCCACTGGTGTACAACTTGTTGTACAATTCACGACTTTACTTTTTTCAACATTTTAGAAAAAAATCAAGGCTTAACCCCTTGCCGAAAAAAATAACATTTTCAACAATGTTTCCCAAACCCATCGGTAGATACATCACAAGAAAGGTCTGTTCAATACCTATCCACAGCTGAAGACAAAAAGTATCTGTGACATCTGGTTCTCGAGATATTTCAATTGAAAATTATTCGCATGATTTTCCACCCAACTGCATTTGACTTGTTTTGGATGGTGATATCTCTGGAACCAAGCCCCGCAAAAATCTGCGGCTGCCAGTCCTCGAAAGGGATTTCACAGACCTTTCCACTGGTGTACAACTTGTTGTACAATTCACGACTTTACTTTTTTCAACATTTTAGAAAAAAATCAAGGCTAACCCCTTGCCGAAAAAAATTACATTTTCAACAATGTTTTCCAAACACATCGGTAGATACATCACAAGAAAGGTCTGTTCAATACCTATCCACAGCTGAAGACAAAAAGTATCTGTGACATCTGGTTCTTGAGATATTTCAATTGAAAATTATTCGCATGATTTTCCACCCAACTGCATTTGACTTGTTTTGGATGGTGATATCTCTGCAACCAAGCCCCGCAAAAATCTGCGGCTGCCAGTCCTCGAAAGGGATTTCACAGACCTTTCCACTGGTGTACAACTTGTTGTACAATTCACGACTTTACTTTTTTCAACATTTTAGAAAAAAATCAAGGCTAACCCCTTGCCGAAAAAAATAACATTTTCAACAATGTTTCCCAAACCCATCGATAGATACATCAAAAGAAAGGTATGTTCAATACCTATCCACAGCTGAAGACAAAGAGTATTTGTGGCATCTGGTTCTTGAGATATTTAAATTCAAAATTATTCGCATGATTTTCCACCCAACTGCATTTGACTTGTTTTGGATGGTGATATCTCTGCAACCAAGCCCCGCAAAAATCTGCGGCTGCCAGTCCTCGAAAGGGATTTCACAGACCTTTCCACTGGTGTACAACTTGTTGTACAATTCATGACTTTACTTTTTTTCAACATTTTAGAAAAAAATCAAGGCTAACCCCCTTGCCGAAAAAAATAACATTTTCAACAATGTTTCCCAAGCCCATCGATAGATACATCAAAAGAAAGGACTATTCAATACCTATCCACAGCTGAAGACAAAAAGTATCTGTGACATCTGGTTCTTGAGATATTTCAATTCAGAATTATTCGCATGATTTTCCAACCAACTGCATTTGACTTGTTTTGGATGGTGATATCTCTGCAACCAAGCCCCGCAAAAATCAGCGGCTGCCAGTCGTCGAAATGAATTTCACAGACCTTTTCACTGGTGTACAATTTGTTGTAAAATTCATGACTTTATTTTTTTCAACATTTTAGAAAAAAAATCAAGGCTAACCCCTTGCCGAAAAAAATTACATTTTCAACAATGTTTCCCAAACCCATCGCTAGATACGTCAAAAGAAAGGTCTGTTCAATACCTATCCACAGCTGAAGACAAAAAGTATCTGTGACATCTGGTTCTTGAGATATTTAAATTCAAAATTATTCGCATGATTGTCCACCCAACTGCATTTGACTTGTTTTGGATGGTGATATCTCTGCAACCAAGCCCCGCAAAAATCTGCGGCTGCCAGTCCTCGAAAGGAATTTCACAGACCTTTCCACTGGTGTACAACTTGTTGTACAATTCACGACTTTACTTTTTTCAACATTTTAGAAAAAAATCAAGGCTAACAACCCCTTGCCGAAAAAAATTACATTTTCAACAATGTTTTCCAAACCCATCGGTAGATACATCACAAGAAAGGTCTGTTCAATACCTATCCACAGCTGAAGACAAAAAGTATCTGTGACATCTGGTTCTTGAGATATTTCAATTGAAAATTATTCGCATGATTTTCCACCCAACTGCATTTGACTTGTTTTGGATGGTGATATCTCTGCAACCAAGCCCCGCAAAAATCTGCGGCTACCAGTCCTCGAAAGGGATTTCACAGACCTTTCCACTGGTGTACAACTTGTTGTACAATTCACGACTTTACTTTTTTCAACATTTTAGGAAAAAATCAAGGCTAACCCCTTGCCGAAAAAAATAACATTTTCAACAATGTTTCCCAAACCCATCGATAGATACATCAAAAGAAAGGTATGTTCAATACCTATCCACAGCTGAAGACAAAGAGTATCTGTGGCATCTGGTTCTTGAGATCTTTAAATTCAAAATTATTCGCATGATTTTCCACCCAACTGCATTTGACTTGTTTTGGATGGTGATATCTCTGCAACCAAGCCCCGCAAAAATCTGCGGCTGCCAGTCCTCGAAAGGGATTTCACAGACCTTTCCACTGGTGTACAACTTGTTGTACAATTCATGACTTTACTTTTTTTCAACATTTTAGAAAAAAATATAGGCTAACCCCTTGCCGAAAAAAATAACATTTTCAACAATGTTTCCCAAACCCATCGATAGATACATCAAAAGAAAGGTCTGTTCAATACCTATCCACAGCTGAACACAAAAAGTATCTGTGACATCTGGTTCTTGAGATATTTCAATTCAGAATTATTCGCATGATTTTCCAACCAACTGCATTTGACTTGTTTTGGATGGTGATATCTCTGCAACCAAGCCCCGCAAAAATCAGCGGCTGCCAGTCGTCGAAATGAATTTCACAGACCTTTCCACTGGTGTACAACTTGTTGCAAAATTCATGACTTTATTTTTTTCAACATTTTAGAAAAAAATCAAGGCTAACCCCTTGCCGAAAGAAATTACAATTTCAACAATGTTTCCCAAACCCATCAGTAGATACATCAAAAGAAAGGTCTGTTCAATAACTATCCACGGCTGAACACAAAAAGTATCTGTGACATCTGGTTCTTGAGATATTTAAATTCAAAATTATTCGCATGATTGTCCACCCAACTGCATTTGACTTGTTTTGGATGGTGATATCTCTGCAACCAAGCCCCGCAAAAATCTGCGGCTGCCAGTCCTCGAAAGGGATTTCACAGACCTTTCCACTGGTGTACAACTTGTTGTACAATTCACGACTTTACTTTTTTCAACATTTTAGAAAAAAATCAAGGCTAACCCCTTGCCGAAAAAAATTACATTTTCAACAATGTTTTCCAAACCCATCGGTAGATACATCACAAGAAAGGTCTGTTCAATACCTATCCACAGCTGAAGACAAAAAGTATCTGTGACATCTGGTTCTTGAGATATTTCAATTGAAAATTATTCGCATGATTTTCCACCCAACTGCATTTGACTTGTTTTGGATGGTGATATCTCTGCAACCAAGCCCCGCAAAAATCTGCGGCTGCCAGTCCTCGAAAGGGATTTCACAGACCTTTCCACTGGTGTACAACTTGTTGTACAATTCATGACTTTACTTTTTTTCAACATTTTAGAAAAAAATCAAGGCTAACCCCTTGCCGAAAAAAATAACATTTTCAACAATGTTTCCCAAACCCATCGATAGATACATCACAAGAAAGGTCTGTTCAATACCTATCCACAGCTGAAGACAAAAAGTATCTGTGACATCTGGTTCTTGAGATATTTCAATTGAAAATTATTCGCATGATTTTCCACCCAACTGCATTTGACTTGTTTTGGATGGTGATATCTCTGCAACCAAGCCCCGCAAAAATCTGCGGCTACCAGTCCTCGAAAGGGATTTCACAGACCTTTCCACTGGTGTACAACTTGTTGTACAATTCACGACTTTACTTTTTTCAACATTTTAGGAAAAAATCAAGGCTAACCCCTTGCCGAAAAAAATAACATTTTCAACAATGTTTCCCAAACCCATCGATAGATACATCAAAAGAAAGGTATGTTCAATACCTATCCACAGCTGAAGACAAAGAGTATCTGTGGCATCTGGTTCTTGAGATCTTTAAATTCAAAATTATTCGCATGATTTTCCACCCAACTGCATTTGACTTGTTTTGGATGGTGATATCTCTGCAACCAAGCCCTGCAAAAATCTGCGGCTGCCAGTCCTCGAAAGGGATTTCACAGACCTTTCCACTGGTGTACAACTTGTTGTACAATTCATGACTTTACTTTTTTTCAACATTTTAGAAAAAAATAGAGGCTAACCCCTTGCCGAAAAAAATAACATTTTCAACAATGTTTCCCAAACCCATCGATAGATACATCAAAAGAAAGGTCTGTTCAATACCTATCCACAGCTGAACACAAAAAGTATCTGTGACATCTGGTTCTTGAGATATTTCAATTCAGAATTATTCGCATGATTTTCCAACCAACTGCATTTGACTTGTTTTGGATGGTGATATCTCTGCAACCAAGCCCCGCAAAAATCAGCGGCTGCCAGTCGTCGAAATGAATTTCACAGACCTTTCCACTGGTGTACAACTTGTTGCAAAATTCATGACTTTATTTTTTTCAACATTTTAGAAAAAAATCAAGGCTAACCCCTTGCCGAAAAAAATTACATTTTCAACAATGTTTCCCAAACCCATCGCTAGATACGTCAAAAGAAAGGTCTGTTCAATACCTATCCACAGCTGAAGACAAAAAGTATCTGTGACATCTGGTTCTTGAGATATTTAAATTCAAAATTATTCGCATGATTGTCCACCCAACTGCATTTGACTTGTTTTGGATGGTGATATCTCTGCAACCAAGCCACGAAAAAATCTGCGGCTGCCAGTCCTCGAAAGGGATTTCACAGACCTTTCCACTGGTGTACAACTTGTTGTACAATTCATGACTTTACTTTTTTTCAACATTTTAGAAAAAAATCAAGGCTAACCCCTTGCCGAAAGAAATTACAATTTCAACAATGTTTCCCAAACCCATCAGTAGATACATCAAAAGAAAGGTCTGTTCAATACCTATCCACGGCTGAACACAAAAAGTATCTGTGACATCTGGTTCTTGAGATATTTAAATTCAAAATTATTCGCATGATTGTCCACCCAACTGCATTTGACTTGTTTTGGATGGTGATATCTCTGCAACCAAGCCCCGCAAAAATCTGCGGCTGCCAGTCCTCGAAAGGGATTTCACAGACCTTTCCACTGGTGTACAACTTGTTGTACAATTCACGACTTTACTTTTTTCAACATTTTAGAAAAAAATCAAGGCTAACCCCTTGCCGAAAAAAATAACATTTTCGACAATGTTTCCCAAACCCATCGATAGATACATCACAAGAAAGGTCTGTTCAATACCTATCCACAGCTGAAGACAAAAAGTATCTGTGACATCTGGTTCTTGAGATATTTCAATTGAAAATTATTCGCATGATTTTCCACCCAACTGCATTTCACTTGTTTTGGATGGTGATATCTCTGCAACCAAGCCCCGCAAAAATCTGCGGCTGCCAGTCCTCGAAAGGGATTTCACAGACCTTTCCACTGGTGTACAACTTGTTGTACAATTCATGACTTTACTTTTTTTCAACATTTTAGAAAAAAATCAAGGCTAACCCCTTGCCGAAAAAAATAACATTTTCAACAATGTTTCCCAAACCCATCGATAGATACATCACAAGAAAGGTCTGTTCAATACCTATCCACAGCTGAAGACAAAAAGTATCTGTGGCATCTGGTTCTTGAGATATTTAAATTCAAAATTATTCGCATGATTTTCCACCCAACTGCATTTGACTTGTTTTGGATGGTGATATCTCTGCAACCAAGCCCCGCAAAAATCTGCGGCTGCCAGTCCTCGAAAGGGATTTCACAGACCTTTCCACTGGTGTACAACTTGTTGTACAATTCATGACTTTACTTTTTTTCAACATTTTAGAAAAAAATCAAGGCTAACCCCTTGCCGAAAAAAATATCATTTTCAACAATGTTTCCCAAACCCATCGATAGATACATCAAAAGAAAGGTCTGTTCAATACCTATCCACAGCTGAACACAAAAAGTATCTGTGGCATCTGGTTCTTGAGATATTTCAATTCAGAATTATTCGCATAATTTTCCACCCAACTGCATTTGACTTGTTTTGGATGGTGATATCTCTGCAACCAAGCCCCGCAAAAATCAGCGGCTGCCAGTCCTCGAAAGGGATTTCACAGACCTTTCCACTGGTGTACAACTTGTTGTACAATTCACGACTTTACTTTTTTCAACATTTTAGAAAAAAATCAAGGCTAACCCCTTGCCGAAAAAAATTACATTTTCAACAATGTTTTCCAAACCCATCGGTAGATACATCACAAGAAAGGTCTGTTCAATACCTATCCACAGCTGAAGACAAAAAGTATCTGTGACATCTGGTTCTTGAGATACTTAAATTCAAAATTATTCGCATGATTGTCCACCCAACTGAATTTGACTTGTTTTGGTTGGTGATATCTCTGCAACCAAGCCCCGCAAGAATCAGCGGCTGCCAGTCCTCGAAATGAATTTCACAGACCTTTCCACTGGTGTACAACTTGTTGTAAAATTCATAACTTTATTTTTTTCAACATTTTAGAAAAAAATCAAGGCTAACCCCTTGCCGAAAAAAATTACATTTTCAACAATGTTTCCCAAACCCATCGCTAGATACATCAAAAGAAAGGTCTGTTCAATACCTATCCACAGCTGAAGACAAAAAGTATCTGTGACATCTGGTTCTTGAGATATTTCAATTCAGAATTATTCGCATAATTTTCCACCCAACTGCATTTGACTTGTTTTGGATGGTGATATCTCTGCAACCAAGCCTCGCAAAAATTTGCGGCTGCCAGTCCTCGAAAGGGATTTCACAGACCTTTCCACTGGTGTACAACTTGTTGTACAATTCACGACTTTACTTTTTTCAACATTTTAGAAAAAAATCAAGGCTAACCCCTTGCCGAAAAAAATTACAATTTCAACAATGTTTCCCAAACCCATCAGTAGATACATCAAAAGACAAAAAAGACAAAAAGTATCTGTGACATCTGGTTCTTGAGATATTTAAATTCAAAATTATTCGCATGATTTTCCACCCAACTGCATTTGAATTGTTTTGGGTGGTGATATCTCTGCAACCAAGTCCCGAAAAAATTTGCGGCTGCCAGTCCTCGAAAGGGATTTCACAGACCTTTCCACTGGTGTACAACTTGTTGTACAATTCATGACTTTACTTTTTTTCAACATTTTAGAAAAAAATCAAGGCTGCCGAAAAAAATTACATTTTCAACAATGTTTCCCAAACCCATCGGTAGATACATAAAAAGAAAGGTCTGTTCAATACCTATCCACAGCTGAACACAAAAAGTATCTGTGACATCTGGTTCTTGAGATATTTTTTAATTGAAAATTATTCGCATGATTTTCCACCCAACTGCATTTGACTTGTTTTGGATGGTGATATCTCTGCAACCAAGCCTCGCAAAAATTTGCGGCTGCCAGTCCTCGAAAGGGATTTCACAGACCTTTCCACTGGTGTACAACTTGTTGTACAATTCACGACTTTACTTTTTTCAACATTTTAGAAAAAAATCAAGGCTAACCCCTTGCCGAAAAAAATTACAATTTCAACAATGTTTCCCAAACCCATCAGTAGATACATCAAAAGACAAAAAAGACAAAAAGTATCTGTGACATCTGGTTCTTGAGATATTTAAATTCAAAATTATTCGCATGATTTTCCACCCAACTGCATTTGAATTGTTTTGGGTGGTGATATCTCTGCAACCAAGTCCCGAAAAAATTTGCGGCTGCCAGTCCTCGAAAGGGATTTCACAGACCTTTCCACTGGTGTACAACTTGTTGTACAATTCATGACTTTACTTTTTTTCAACATTTTAGAAAAAAATCAAGGCTGCCGAAAAAAATTACATTTTCAACAATGTTTCCCAAACCCATCGGTAGATACATAAAAAGAAAGGTCTGTTCAATACCTATCCACAGCTGAACACAAAAAGTATCTGTGACATCTGGTTCTTGAGATATTTCAATTCAGAATTATTCGCATGATTTTCCACCCAACTGCATTTGACTTGTTTTGGATGGTGATATCTCGACAACCAAGCCCCGCAAGAATCAGCGGCTGCCAGTCCTCGAAATGAATTTCACAGACCTTTCCACTGGTGTACAACTTGTTGTAAAATTCGTAACTTTATTTTTTTCAACATTTTAGAAAAAAATCAAGGCTAACCCCTTGCCGAAAAAAATTACATTTTCAACAATGTTTCCCAAACCCATCGCTAGATACATCAAAAGAAAGGTCTGTTTAATACCTATCCACAGCTGAAGACAAAAAGTATCTGTGACATCTGGTTCTTGAGATATTTCAATTGAAAATTATTCGCATGATTTTCCACCCAACTGCATTTGACTTGTTTTGGATGGTGATATCTCTGCAACCAAGCCCCGCAAAAATCAGCGGCTGCCAGTCCGCGAAATGAATTTCACAGACCTTTCCACTGGTGTACAACTTGTTGTAAAATTCATGACTTTATTTTTTTCAACATTTTAGAAAAAAATCAAGGCTAACCCCTTGCCGAAAAAAATTACATTCTCAACAATGTTTCTCAAACCCATCGCTAGATACATCAAAAGAAAGGTCTGTTCAATACCTATCCACAGCTGAAGACAAAAAGTATCTGTGACATCTGGTTCTTGAGATATTTCAATTGAAAATTATTCGCATGATTTTCCACCCAACTGCATTTGACTTGTTTTGGATGGTGATATCTCTGCAACCAAGCCTCGCAAAAATCTGCGGCTGCCAGTCCTCGAAAGGGATTTCACAGACCTTTCCACTGGTGTACAACTTGTTGTACAATTCACGACTTTACTTTTTTCAACATTTTAGAAAAAAATCAAGGCTAACCCCTTGCCGAAAAAAATAACATTTTCACCAATGTTTCCCAAACCCATCGATAGATACATCAAAAGAAAGGTCTGTTCAATACCTATCCACAGCTGAAGACAAAAAGTATCTGTGACATCTGGCTCTTGAGATATTTCAATTCAGAATTATTCGCATGATTTTCCACCCAACTGCATTTGACTTGTTTTGGATGGTGATATCTCTGCAACCAAGCCCCGCAAAAATCAGCGGCTGCCAGTCCTCGAAATGAATTTCACAGACCTTTCCACTGGTGTACAACTTGTTGTAAAATTCATGACTTTATTTTTTTCAACATTTTAGAAAAAAATCAAGGCTAACCCCTTGCTGAAAAAAATTACATTTTCGACAATGTTTCCCAAACCCATCGCTAGATACATCAAAAGAAAGGTCAGTTCAATACCTATCCACAGTTGAAGACAAAAAGTATCTGTGACATCTTGTTCTTGAGATATTTCAATTGAAAATTATTCGCATGATTTTCCACCCAACTGCATTTGACTTGGTTTGGATGGTGATATCTCTGCAACCAAGCCCCGCAAAAATCAGCGGCTGCCAGTCCTCGAAAGGGATTTCACAGACCTTTCCACTGGTGTACAACTTGTTGTACAATTCACGACTTTACTTTTTTCAACATTTTAGAAAAAAATCAAGGCTAACCCCTTGCCGAAAAAAATAACATTTTCAACAAGGTTTCCCAAACCCATCGATAGATACATCAAAAGAAAGGTATGTTCAATACCTATCCACAGCTGAACACAAAAAGTATATGTGACATCTGGTTCTTGAGATATTTCAATTCAGAATTATTCGCATGATTTTCCACCCAACTGCATTTGACTTGTTTTGGATGGTGATATCTCTGCAACCAAGCCCCGCAAAAATCAGCGGCTGCCAGTCCCCGAAATGAATTTCACAGACCTTTCCACTGGTGTACAACTTGTTGTAAAATTCATGACTTTACTTTTTTTCAACATTTTAGAAAAAAATCAAGGCTAACCCCTTGCCGAAAAAAATTACATTTTCAACAATGTTTCCCAAACCCATCGGTAGATACATCAAAAGAAAGGTCTGTTCAATACCTATCCACAGCTGAAGACAAAAAGTATCTGTGACATCTGGTTCTTGAGATATTTCAATTGAAAATTATTCGCATGATTTTCCACCCAACTGCATTTGACTTGTTTTGGATGGTGATATCTCTGCAACCAAGCCCCGCAAAAATCTGCGGCTGCCAGTCCTCGATAGGGATTTCGCAGACCTTTCCACTGGTGTACAACTTGTTGTAAAATTCACGACTTTACTTTTTTCAACATTTTAGAAAAAAATCAAGGCTCCCTTGCCGAAAAAAATTACTTTTTCAACAATGTTTCCCAAACCCATCGCTAGATACATCAAAAGAAAGGTCTGTTCAATACCTATCCACAGCTGAACACAAAAAGTATCTGTGACATCTGGTTCTTGAGATATTTCAATTGAAAATTATTCGCATGATTTTCCACCCAACTGCATTTGACTTGTTTTGGATGGTGATATCTCTGCAACCAAGCCTCGCAAAACTCTGCGGCTGCCAGTCCTCGAAAGGGATTTCACAGACCTTTCCACTGGTGTACAACTTGTTGTACAATTCACGACTTTACTTTTTTCAACATTTTAGAAAAAAATCAAGGCTAACCCCTTGCCGAAAAAAATGACATTTTCAACAATGTTTCCCAAACCCATCGATAGATACATCAAAAGAAAGGTCTGTTCAATACCTATCCACAGCTGAAGACAAAAAGTATCTGTGACATCCGGTTCTTGAGATATTTAAATTCAAAATTATTCGCATGATTTTCCACCCAACTGCATTTGACTTGTTTTGGATGGTGATATCTCTGCAACCAAGCCTCGCAAAACTCTGCGGCTGCCAGTCCTCGAAAGGGATTTCACAGACCTTTTCACTGGTGTACAACTTGTTGTACAATTCACGACTTTACTTTTTTCAACATTTTAGAAAAAAATCAAGGCTAACCCCTTGCCGAAAAAATAACATTTTCAACAATGTTTCCCAAACCCATCGATAGATACATCAAAAGAAAGGTCTGTTCAATACCTATCCACAGCTGAAGACAAAAAGTATCTGTGACATCTGGTTCTTGAGATATTTCAATTCAGAATTATTCGCATGATTTTCCACCCAACTGCATTTGACTTGTTTTGGATGGTGATATCTCTGCAACCAAGCCCCGCAAAAATCAGCGGCTGCGAGTCCTCGAAATGAATTTCACAGACCTTTCCACTGGTGTACAACTTGTTGTAAAATTCATGACTTTATTTTTTTCAACATTTTAGAAAAAAATCAAGGCTAACCCCTTGCCGAAAAAAATTACATTTTCAACAATGTTTCCCAAACCCATCGCTAGATACATCAAAAGAAAGGTCTGTTCAATACCTATCCACAGCTGAAGACAAAAAGTATCTGTGACATCTGGTTCTTGAGATATTTCAATTGAAAATTATTCGCATGATTTTCCACCCAACTGCATTTGACTTGTTTTGGATGGTGATATCTCTGCAACCAAGCCCCACAAAAATCAGCGGATGCCACTCCTCGAAATGAATTTGACAGACCTTTCCACTGGTGTACACCTTGTTGTAAAATTCACGACTTTATTTTTTTCAACATTTTAGAAAAAAATCAAGGCTAACCCCTTGCCGAAAAAAATTACATTTTCAACAATGTTTCCCAAACCCATCGGTAGATACATAAAAAGAAAGGTCTGTTCAATACCTATCCACAGCTGAACACAAAAAGTATCTGTGACATCTGGTTCTTGAGATATTTCAATTCAGAATTATTCGCATGATTTTAAACCCAACTGCATTTGACTTGTTTTGGATGGTGATATCTCTGCAACCAAGCCCCCAAAAATCAGCGGCTGCCAGTCGTCGAAATGAATTTCACAGACCTTTCCACTGGTGTACAACTTGTTGTAAAATTCATGACTTTATTTTTTTCAACATTTTAGAAAAAAATCAAGGCTAACCCTTTGCTGAAAAAAATTACATTTTCAACAATGTTTCCCAAACCAATCGCTAGGTACGTCAAAAGAAAGGTCTGTTCAATACCTATCCACAGCTGAAGACAAAAAGTATCTGTGACATCTGGTTCTTGAGATATTTCAATTCAGAATGATTCGCATGATTTTCCACCCAACTGCATTTGACTTGTTTTGGATGGTGATATCTCTGCAACCAAGCCTCGCAAAAATTTGCGGCTGCCAGTCCTCGAAAGGCATTTCACAGACCTTTCCACTGGTGTACAACTTGTTGTACAATTCACGACTTTACTTTTTTTCAACATTTTAGAAAAAAATCAAGGCTAAGCCCTTGCCGAAAAAAATTACATTTTCAACAATGTTTCCCAAACCCATCGATGATACATCAAAAGAAAGGTCTGTTCAATACCTATCCACAGCTGAAGACAAAAAGTATCTGTGACATGCGGTTCTTGAGATATTTAAATTCAAAATTATTCGCATGATTTTCCACCCAACTGCATTTGACTTGTCTTGGATGGTGATATCTCTGCAACCAAGCCCCGAAAAAATCTGCGGCTGCCAGTCCTCGAAAGGGATTTCACAGACCTTTCCACTGGTGTACAACTTGTTGTAAAATTCACGACTTTACTTTTTTCAACATTTAGAAAAAAATCAAGGCTAACCCCGTGCCGAAAAAAATAACATTTTCAACAATGTTTCCCAAACCCATCGATAGATACATCAAAAGAAAGGTATGTTCAATACCTATCCACAGCTGAAGACAAAATGTATCTGTGACATCTGGTTCTTGAGATATTTAAATTCAAAATTATTCGAATGATTTTCCACCCAACTGCATTTGACTTGTTTTGGATGGTGATATCTCTGCAACCAAGCCCCGAAAAAATCTGCGGCTGCCAGTCCTCGAAAGGGATTTCACAGACCTTTCCACTGGTGTACAACTTGTTGTAAAATTCACGACTTTACTTTTTTCAACATTTTAGAAAAAAATCAAGGCTAACCCTTTGCCGAAAAAAATTACATTTTCAACAATGTTTCCCAAACCCATCGGTAGATACATAAAAAGAAAGGTCTGTTCAATACCTATCCACAGCTGAACACAAAAAGTATCTGTGACATCTGGTTCTTGAGATATTTCAATTCAGAATTATTCGCATGATTTTCCACCCAACTGCATTTGACTTGTTTTGGATGGTGATATCTCTGCAACCAAGCCCCGCAAAAATCAGCGGCTGCCAGTCGTCGAAATGAATTTCACAGACCTTTCCACTGGTGTACAACTTGTTGTAAAATTCATGACTTTATTTTTTTCAACATTTTAGAAAAAAATCAAGGCTAACCCCTTGCTGAAAAAAATTACATTTTCAACAATGTTTCCCAAACCAATCGCTAGGTACGTCAAAAGAAAGGTCTGTTCAATACCTATCCACAGCTGAAGACAAAAAGTATCTGTGACATCTGGTTCTTGAGATATTTCAATTCAGAATTATTCGCATGATTTTCCATCCAACTGCATTTGACTTGTTTTGGATGGTGATATCTCTGCAACCAAGCCCAGCAAAAATCAGCGGCTGCCAGTCGTCGAAATGAATTTCACAGACCTTTCCACTGGTGTACAACTTGTTGTACAATTCACGACTTTACTTTTTTCAACATTTTAGAAAAAAATCAAGGCTAACCCCTTGCCGAAAAAAATTACATTTTCAACAATGTTTCCCAAACCCATCGGTAGATACATCAAAAGAAAGGTCTGTTCAATACCTATACACAGCTGAACACAAAAAGTATCTGTGACATCTGGTTCTTGAGATATTTCAATTCAGAATTATTCGCATGATTTTAAACCCAACTGCATTTGACTTGTTTTGGATGGTGATATCTCTGCAACCAAGCCCCGAAAAAATCTGCGGCTGCCAGTCCTCGAAAGGGATTTCACAGACCTTTCCACTGGTGTACAACTTGTTGTATAATTCATGACTTTACTTTTTTTCAACATTTTAGAAAAAAATCAAGGCTTAACCCCTTGCCGAAAAAAATTACATTTTCAACAATGTTTCCCAAACCCATCGGTAGATACATCAAAAGAAAGGTCTGTTCAATACCTATCCACAGCTGAAGACAAAAAGTATCTGTGACATCTGGTTCTTGAGATATTTCAATTGAAAATTATTCGCATGATTTTCCACCCAACTGCATTTGACTTGTTTTGGATGGTGATATCTCTGCAACCAAGCCCCGCAAAAATCTGCGGCTGCCAGTCCTCGAAAGGGATTTCACAGACCTTTCCACTAGTGTACAACTTGTTGTACAATTCATAACTTTACTTTTTTTCAAACAATGTTTCCCAAACCCATCGCTAGATACATCAAAAGAAAGGTCTGTTCAATACCTATCCACAGCTGAACACAAAAAGTATCTGTGACATCTGGTTCTTGAGATATTTCAATTCAGAATTATTCGCATGATTTTATACCCAACTGCATTTGACTTGTTTTGGATGGTGATATCTCTGCAACCAAGCTCCGCAAAAATCAGCGGCTTGCCGAAAAAAATTACATTTTCAACAATGTTTCCCAAACCCATCGGTAGATACATCAAAAGAAAGGTCTGTTCAATACCTATCCACAGCTGAACACAAAAAGTATCTGTGGCATCTGGTTCTTGAGATATTTCAATTCAGAATTATTCGCATGATTTTAAACCCAACTGCATTTGGCTTGTTTTGGATGGTGATATCTCTGCAACCAAGCCCCGAAAAAATCTGCGGCTGCCAGTCCTGGAAAGGGATTTCAACGACCTTTCCACTGGTGTACAACTTGTTGTACAATTCATGACTTTACTTTTTTTCAACATTTTAGAAAAAAATCAATCCTAACCCCTTGCCGAAAAAAATTACATTTTCAACAATGTTTCCCAAACCCATCGATAGATACATCAAAAGAAAGGTATGTTCAATACCTATCCACAGCTGAAGACAAAATGTATCTGTGACATCTGGTTCTTGAGATATTTAAATTCAAAATTATTCGAATGATTTTCCACCCAACTGCATTTGACTTGTTTTGGATGGTGATATCTCTGCAACCAAGCCCCGAAAAAATCTGCGGCTGCCAGTCCTCGAAAGGGATTTCACAGACCTTTCCACTGGTGTACAACTTGTTGTAAAATTCACGACTTTACTTTTTTCAACATTTTAGAAAAAAATCAAGGCTAACCCCGTGCCGAAAAAAATAACATTTTCAACAATGTTTCCCAAACCCATCGATAGATACATCAAAAGAAAGGTATGTTCAATACCTATCCACAGCTGAAGACAAAATGTATCTGTGACATCTGGTTCTTGAGATATTTCAATTCAAAATTATTCGCATGATTTTCCACCCAACTGCATTTGACTTGTTTTGGATGGTGATATCTCTGCAACCAAGCCCCGCAAAAATCTGCGGCTGCCAGTCCTCGAAAGGGATTTCACAGACCTTTCCACTAGTGTACAACTTGTTGTACAATTCATAACTTTACTTTTTTTCAAACAATGTTTCCCAAACCCATCGCTAGATACATCAAAAGAAAGGTCTGTTCAATACCTATCCACAGCTGAACACAAAAAGTATCTGTGACATCTGGTTCTTGAGATATTTCAATTCAGAATTATTCGCATGATTTTATACCCAACTGCATTTGACTTGTTTTGGATGGTGATATCTCTGCAACCAAGCTCCGCAAAAATCAGCGGCTTGCCGAAAAAAATTACATTTTCAACAATGTTTCCCAAACCCATCGGTAGATACATCAAAAGAAAGGTCTGTTCAATACCTATCCACAGCTGAACACAAAAAGTATCTGTGACATCTGGTTCTTGAGATATTTCAATTCAGAATTATTCGCATGATTTTAAACCCAACTGCATTTGGCTTGTTTTGGATGGTGATATCTCTGCAACCAAGCCCCGAAAAAATCTGCGGCTGCCAGTCCTCGAAAGGGATTTCACAGACCTTTCCACTGGTGTACAACTTGTTGTAAAATTCACGACTTTACTTTTTTCAACATTTTAGAAAAAAATCAAGGCTAACCCTTTGCCGAAAAAAATTACATTTTCAACAATGTTTCCCAAACCCATCGGTAGATACATAAAAAGAAAGGTCTGTTCAATACCTATCCACAGCTGAACACAAAAAGTATCTGTGACATCTGGTTCTTGAGATATTTCAATTCAGAATTATTCGCATGATTTTCCACCCAACTGCATTTGACTTGTTTTGGATGGTGATATCTCTGCAACCAAGCCCCGCAAAAATCAGCGGCTGCCAGTCGTCGAAATGAATTTCACAGACCTTTCCACTGGTGTACAACTTGTTGTAAAATTCATGACTTTATTTTTTTCAACATTTTAGAAAAAAATCAAGGCTAACCCCTTGCTGAAAAAAATTACATTTTCAACAATGTTTCCCAAACCAATCGCTAGGTACGTCAAAAGAAAGGTCTGTTCAATACCTATCCACAGCTGAAGACAAAAAGTATCTGTGACATCTGGTTCTTGAGATATTTCAATTCAGAATTATTCGCATGATTTTCCACCCAACTGCATTTGACTTGTTTTGGATGGTGATATCTCTGCAACCAAGCCCAGCAAAAATCAGCGGCTGCCAGTCGTCGAAATGAATTTCACAGACCTTTCCACTGGTGTACAACTTGTTGTACAATTCACGACTTTACTTTTTTCAACATTTTAGAAAAAAATCAAGGCTAACCCCTTGCCGAAAAAAATTACATTTTCAACAATGTTTCCCAAACCCATCGGTAGATACATCAAAAGAAAGGTCTGTTCAATACCTATCCACAGCTGAACACAAAAAGTATCTGTGACATCTGGTTCTTGAGATATTTCAATTCAGAATTATTCGCATGATTTTAAACCCAACTGCATTTGACTTGTTTTGGATGGTGATATCTCTGCAACCAAGCCCCGAAAAAATCTGCGGCTGCCAGTCCTCGAAAGGGATTTCACAGACCTTTCCACTGGTGTACAACTTGTTGTATAATTCATGACTTTACTTTTTTTCAACATTTTAGAAAAAAATCAAGGCTTAACCCCTTGCCGAAAAAAATTACATTTTCAACAATGTTTCCCAAACCCATCGGTAGATACATCAAAAGAAAGGTCTGTTCAATACCTATCCACAGCTGAAGACAAAAAGTATCTGTGACATCTGGTTCTTGAGATATTTCAATTGAAAATTATTCGCATGATTTTCCACCCAACTGCATTTGACTTGTTTTGGATGGTGATATCTCTGCAACCAAGCCCCGCAAAAATCTGCGGCTGCCAGTCCTCGAAAGGGATTTCACAGACCTTTCCACTAGTGTACAACTTGTTGTACAATTCATAACTTTACTTTTTTTCAAACAATGTTTCCCAAATCCATCGCTAGATACATCAAAAGAAAGGTCTGTTCAATACCTATCCACAGCTGAACACAAAAAGTATCTGTGACATCTGGTTCTTGAGATATTTCAATTCAGAATTATTCGCATGATTTTATACCCAACTGCATTTGACTTGTTTTGGATGGTGATATCTCTGCAACCAAGCTCCGCAAAAATCAGCGGCTTGCCGAAAAAAATTACATTTTCAACAATGTTTCCCAAACCCATCGGTAGATACATCAAAAGAAAGGTCTGTTCAATACCTATCCACAGCTGAACACAAAAAGTATCTGTGACATCTGGTTCTTGAGATATTTCAATTCAGAATTATTCGCATGATTTTAAACCCAACTGCATTTGGCTTGTTTTGGATGGTGATATCTCTGCAACCAAGCCCCGAAAAAATCTGCGGCTGCCAGTCCTGGAAAGGGATTTCACAGACCTTTCCACTGGTGTACAACTTGTTGTACAATTCATGACTTTACTTTTTTTCAACATTTTAGAAAAAAATCAATCCTAACTCCTTGCCGAAAAAAATTACATTTTCAACAATGTTTCCCAAACCCATCGGTATATACATCAAAAGAAAGGTCTGTTCAATACCTATCCACAGCTGAACACAAAAAGTATTTGTGACATCTGGTTCTTGAGATATTTCAATTCAGAATTATTCGCATGATTTTCCACCCAACTGCATTTGATTTGTTTTGGATGGTGATATCTCTGCAACCAAATCTGCGGCTGCCAGTCCTCCAAAGGGATTTCACAGACCTTTCCACTGGTGTACAACTTGTTGTACAATTCATGACTTTACTTTTTTTCAACATTTTAGAAAAAAATCAATCCTAACCCCTTGCCGAAAAAAATTACATTTTCAACAATGTTTCCCAAACCCATCGGTAGATACATCAAAAGAAAGGTCTGTTCAATACCTATCCACAGCTGAACACAAAAAGTATTTGTGACATCTGGTTCTTGAGATATTTCAATTCAGAATTATTCGCATGATTTTTCACCCAACTGCATTTGACTTGTTTTGGATGGTGATATCTCTGCAACCAAATCTGCGGCTGCCAGTCCTCGAAAGGGATTTCACAGACCTTTCCACTGGTGTACAACTTGTTGTACAATTCATGACTTTACTTTTTTCAACATTTTAGAAAAAAATCAATCCTAACCCCTTGCCGAAAAAAATAACATTTTCAACAATGTTTCCCAAAACCATCGATTGGATTTCACAGACCTTTCCACTGGTGTACAACTTGTTGTACAATTCACGACTTTACTTTTTTCAACATTTTAGAAAAAAATCAAGGCTAACCCCTTGCCGAAAAAAATAACATTTTCAACAATGTTTCCCAAACCCATCGCTAGATACATCAAAAGAAAGGTCTGTTCAATACCTATCCACAGCTGAAGACAAAAAGTATCTGTGACATCTGGTTCTTGAGATATTTAAATTCAAAATTATTCGCATGATTTTCCACCCAAATGCATTTGACTTGTTTTGGATGGTGATATCTCTGCAACCAAGCCCCGAAAAAATCTGCGGCTGCCAGTCCTGGAAAGGGATTTCACAGACCTTTCCACTGGTGTACAACTTGTTGTACAATTCATGACTTTACTTTTTTTCAACATTTTAGAAAAAAATCAATCCTAACCCCTTGCCGAAAAAAATAACATTTTCAACAATGTTTCCCAAACCCATCGATAGGATTTCACAGACCTTTCCACTGGTGTACAACTTGTTGTACAATTCACGACTTTACTTTTTTCAACATTTTAGAAAAAAATCAAGGCTAACCCCTTGCCGAAAAAAATAACATTTTCAACAATGTTTCCCAAACCCATCGATAGATACATCAAAAGAAAGGTCTGTTCAATACCTATCCACAGCTGAAGACAAAAAGTTTATGTGACATCTGGTTCTTGAGATATTTCAATTCAGAATTATTCGCATGATTTTCCACCCAACTGCATTTGACTTGTTTTGGATTGTGATATCTCTTCAACCAAGCTCCGCAAAAATCTGCGGCTGCCAGTCCTCGAAAGGGATTTCACAGACCTTTCCACTGGTGTACAACTTGTTGTACAATTCACGACTTTACTTTTTTTCAACATTTTAGAAAAAAATCAAGGCTAACCCCTTGCCGAAAAAAATAACATTTTCAACAATGTTTCCCAAACCCATCGATAGATACATCAAAAGAAAGGTCTGTTCAATACCTATCCACAGCTGAAGACAAAAAGTATCTGTGACGTCTGGTTCTTGAGATATTTCAATTCAGAATTATTCGCATGATTTTCCACCCAACTGCATTTGACTTGTTTTGGATTGTGATATCTCTTCAACCAAGCTCCGCAAAAATCTGCGGCTGCCAGTCCTCGAAAGGGATTTCACAGACCTTTCCACTGGTGTACAACTTGTTGTACAATTCACGACTTTACTTTTTTCAACATTTTAGAAAAAAATCAAGGCTAACCCCTTGCCGAAAAAAATAACATTTTCAACAATGTTTCCCAAACCCATCGATAGATACATCAAAAGAAAGGTCTGTTCAATACCTATCCACAGCTGAAGACAAAAAGTTTATGTGACATCTGGTTCTTGAGATATTTCAATTCAGAATTATTCGCATGATTTTCCACCCAACTGCATTTGACTTGTTTTGGATTGTGATATCTCTTCAACCAAGCTCCGCAAAAATCTGCGGCTGCCAGTCCTCGAAAGGGATTTCACAGACCTTTCCACTGGTGTACAACTTGTTGTACAATTCACGACTTTACTTTTTTTCAACATTTTAGAAAAAAATCAAGGCTAACCCCTTGCCGAAAAAAATAACATTTTCAACAATGTTTCCCAAACCCATCGATAGATACATCAAAAGAAAGGTCTGTTCAATACCTATCCACAGCTGAAGACAAAAAGTATCTGTGACGTCTGGTTCTTGAGATATTTCAATTCAGAATTATTCGCATGATTTTCTACCCAACTGCATTTGACTTGTTTTGGATGGTGATATCTCTGCAACCAAGCCCCGAAAAAATCTGCGGCTGCCAGTCCTGGAAAGGGATTTCACAGACCTTTCCACTGGTGTACAACTTGTTGTACAACTCATGACTTTACTTTTTTCAACATTTTAGAAAAAAATCAAGGCTAACCCCTTGCCGAAAAAAATAACATTTTCAACAATGTTTCCAAAACCCATCGATAGATACATCAAAAGTAAGGTCTGTTCAATACCTATCCACAGCTGAAGACAAAAAGTTTATGTGACATCTGGTTCTTGAGATATTTCAATTCAGAATTATTCGCATGATTTTCCACCCAACTGCATTGGACTTGTTTTGGATGGTGATATCTCTGCAACCAAGCCCCGCAAAAATCTGCGGCTGCCAGTCCTCGAAAGGGATTTCACAGACCTTTCCACTGGTGTACAACTTGTTGTAAAATTCACGACTTTACTTTTTTCAACATTTTAGAAAAAAATCAAGGCTAACCCCTTGCCGAAAAAAATAACATTTTCAACAATGTTTCCCAAACCCATCGATAGATACATCAAAAGAAAGGTCTGTTCAATACCTATCCACAGCCGAAGACAAAAAGTGTCTGTGACATCTGCTTCTTGAGATATTTAAATTCAAAATTAATCGCATGATTTTCCACCCAACTGCATTTAACTTGTTTTGGATGGTGATATCTCTGCAACCAATCCCCGCAAAAATCAGCGGCTGCCAGTCCTCGAAAATGATTTCACAGACCTTTCCATTGGTGTACAACTTGTTGTACAATTCATGACTTTACTTTTTTTCGACATTTTAGAAAAAAATCAATGCTAACCCCTTGCCGAAAAAAATTACATTTTCAACTATGTTTCCCAAGCCCATCGGTAGATACATCAAAAGAAAGGTCTGTTCAATACCTATCCACAGCTGAACACAAAAAGTATCTGTGACATCTGGTTCTTGAGATATTTCAATTCAGAATTATTCGCATGATTTTCCACCCAACTGCATTTGACTTGTTTTGGATGGTGATATCTCTGCAACCAAGCCCCGCAAAAATCTGCGGCTGCCAGTCCTCGAAAGGGATTTCACAGACCTTTCCACTGGTGTACAACTTGTTGTACAATTCACTACTTTACTTTTTTCAACATTTTAGAAAAAAATCAAGGCTAACCCCTTGACGAAAAAAATAACATTTTCAACAATGTTTCCCAAACCCATCGATAGATACATCAAAAGAATGGTCTGTTCAATACCTATCCACAGCTGAACACAAAAAGTATCTGTGACATCTGGTTCTTGAGATATTTCAATTCAGAATTATTCGCATGATTTTCCACCCAACTGCATTGGACTTGTTTTGGATGGTGATATCTCTGCAACCAAGCCCCGCAAAAATCTGCGGCTGCCAGTCCTCGAAAGGGATTTCACAGACCTTTCCACTGGTGTACAACTTGTTGTACAATTCACGACTTTACTTTTTCCAACATTTTAGAAAAAAATCAAGGCTAACCCCTTGCCGAAAAAAATAACATTTTCAACAATGTTTCCCAAACCCATCGATAGATACATCAAAAGAATGGTCTGTTCAATACCTATCCACAGCTGAAGACAAAAAGTATCTGTGACATCTGGTTCTTGAGATATTTAAATTCAAAATTATTCGCATGATTTTCCACCCAAATGCATTTGACTTGTTTTGGATGGTGATATCTCTGCAACCAAGCCCCGAAAAAATCTGCGGCTGCCAGTCCTGGAAAGGGATTTCACAGACCTTTCCACTGGTGTACAACTTGTTGTACAATTCATGACTTTACTTTTTTTCAACATTTTAGAAAAAAATCAATCCTAACCCCTTGCCGAAAAAAATAACATTTTCAACAATGTTTCCCAAACCCATCGATAGGATTTCACAGACCTTTCCACTGGTGTACAACTTGTTGTACAATTCATGACTTTACTTTTTTTCAACATTTTAGAAAAAAATCAAGGCTAACCCCTTGCCGAAAAAAATACCATTTTCAACAATGTTTCCCAAACCCATCGATAGATACATCAAAAGAAAGGTCTGTTCAATACCTATCCACAGCTGAAGACAAAACTTTATGTGACATCTGGTTCTTGAGATATTTCAATTCAGAATTATTCGCATGATTTTCCACCCAACTGCATTTGACTTGTTTTGGATTGTGATATCTCTTCAACCAAGCTCCGCAAAAATCTGCGGCTGCCAGTCCTCGAAAGGGATTTCACAGACCTTTCCACTGGTGTACAACTTGTTGTACAATTCACGACTTTACTTTTTTCAACATTTTAGAAAAAAATCAAGGCTAACCCCTTGCCGAAAAAAATAACATTTTCAACAATGTTTCCCAAACCCATCGATAGATACATCAAAAGTAAGGTCTGTTCAATACCTATCCACAGCTGAAGACAAAAAGTTTATGTGACATCTGGTTCTTGAGATATTTCAATTCAGAATTATTCGCATGATTTTCCACCCAACTGCATTTGACTTGTTTTGGATGGTGATATCTCTGCAACCAAGCCCCGCAAAAATCTGCGGCTGCCAGTCCTCGAAAGGGATTTCACAGACCTTTCCACTGGTATACAACTTGTTGTACAATTCACGACTTTACTTTTTTCAACATTTTAGAAAAAAATCAAGGCTAACCCCTTGACGAAAAAAATAACATTTTCAACAATGTTTCCCAAACCCATCGATAGATACATCAAAAGAAAGGTCTGTTCAATACCTATCCACAGCTGAACACAAAAAGTATCTGTGACATCTGGTTCTTGAGATATTTCAATTCAGAATTATTCGCATGATTTTCCACCCAACTGCATTGGACTTGTTTTGGATGGTGATATCTCTGCAACCAAGCCCCGCAAAAATCTGCGGCTGCCAGTCCTCGAAAGGGATTTCACAGACCTTTCCACTGGTGTACAACTTGTTGTACAATTCACGACTTTACTTTTTTCAACATTTTAGAAAAAAATCAAGGCTAACCCCTTGCCGAAAAAAATAACATTTTCAACAATGTTTCCCAAACCCATCGATAGATACATCAAAAGAAAGGTCTGTTCAATACCTATCCACAGCCGAAGACAAAAAGTGTCTGTGACATCTGCTTCTTGAGATATTTAAATTCAAAATTAATCGCATGATTTTCCACCCAACTGCATTTAACTTGTTTTGGATGGTGATATCTCTGCAACCAATCCCCGCAAAAATCAGCGGCTGCCAGTCCTCGAAAATGATTTCACAGACCTTTCCATTGGTGTACAACTTGTTGTACAATTCATGACTTTACTTTTTTTCAACATTTTAGAAAAAAATCAATGCTAACCCCTTGCCGAAAAAAATTACATTTTCAACTATGTTTCCCAAGCCCATCGGTAGATACATCAAAAGAAAGGTCTGTTCAATACCTATCCACAGCTGAACACAAAAAGTATCTGTGACATCTGGTTCTTGAGATATTTCAATTCAGAATTATTCGCATGATTTTCCACCCAACTGCATTTGACTTGTTTTGGATGGTGATATCTCTGCAACCAAGCCCCGCAAAAATCAGCGGCTGCCAGTCCTCGAAAGGGATTTCACAGACCTTTCCACTGGTGTACAACTTGTTGTACAATTCACGACTTTACTTTTTTCAACATTTTAGAAAAAAATCAAGGCTAACCCCTTGCCGAAAAAAATAACATTTTTAACAATGTTTCCCAAACCCATCGATAGATACATCAAAAGAAAGGTCTGTTCAATACCTATCCACAGCTGAAGACAAAAAGTATCTGTGACATCTGGTTCTTGAGATATTTCAATTCAGAATTATTCGCATGATTTTCCACCCAACTGCATTTGACTTGTTTTGGATGGTGATATCTCTGCAACCAAGCCCCGCAAAAATCAGCGGCTGCCAGAGTTCGAATGGGATTTCACAGACCTTTCCACTGGTGTACAACTTGTTGTACAATTCATGACTTTACTTTTTGTCAACATTTTAGAAAAAAATCAAGGCTAACCCCTTGCCGAAAAAAATTACATTTTCAACAATGTTTCCCAAACCCATCGGTAGATACATCAAAAGAAAGGTCTGTTCAATACCTGTCCACAGCTGAAGACAAAAAGTATCTGTGACATCTGGTTCTTGAGATATTTCAATTCAGAATTATTCGCATGATTTTCCACCCAACTGCATTTGACTTGTTTTGGATGGTGATATCTCTGCAACCAAGCCCCGAAAAAATCTGCGGCTGCCAGTCCTGGAAAGGGATTTCACAGACCTTTCCACTGGTGTACAACTTGTTGTACAACTCATGACTTTACTTTTTTCAACATTTTAGAAAAAAATCAAGGCTAACCCCTTGCCGAAAAAAATAACATTTTCAACAATGTTTCCAAAACCCATCGATAGATACATCAAAAGTAAGGTCTGTTCAATACCTATCCACAGCTGAAGACAAAAAGTTTATGTGACATCTGGTTCTTGAGATATTTCAATTCAGAATTATTCGCATGATTTTCCACCCAACTGCATTTGACTTGTTTTGGATGGTGATATCTCTGCAACCAAGCCCCGCAAAAATCTGCGGCTGCCAGTCCTCGAAAGGGATTTCACAGACCTTTCCACTGGTATACAACTTGTTGTACAATTCACGACTTTACTTTTTTCAACATTTTAGAAAAAAATCAAGGCTAACCCCTTGACGAAAAAAATAACATTTTCAACAATGTTTCCCAAACCCATCGATAGATACATCAAAAGAAAGGTCTGTTCAATACCTATCCACAGCCGAAGACAAAAAGTGTCTGTGACATCTGCTTCTTGAGATATTTAAATTCAAAATTAATCGCATGATTTTCCACCCAACTGCATTTAACTTGTTTTGGATGGTGATATCTCTGCAACCAATCCCCGCAAAAATCAGCGGCTGCCAGTCCTCGAAAATGATTTCACAGACCTTTCCATTGGTGTACAACTTGTTGTACAATTCATGACTTTACTTTTTTTCGACATTTTAGAAAAAAATCAATGCTAACCCCTTGCCGAAAAAAATTACATTTTCAACTATGTTTCCCAAGCCCATCGGTAGATACATCAAAAGAAAGGTCTGTTCAATACCTATCCACAGCTGAACACAAAAAGTATCTGTGACATCTGGTTCTTGAGATATTTCAATTCAGAATTATTCGCATGATTTTCCACCCAACTGCATTTGACTTGTTTTGGATGGTGATATCTCTGCAACCAAGCCCCGCAAAAATCAGCGGCTGCCAGTCCTCGAAAGGGATTTCACAGACCTTTCCACTGGTGTACAACTTGTTGTACAATTCACGACTTTACTTTTTTCAACATTTTAGAAAAAAATCAAGGCTCCCTTGACGAAAAAAATAACATTTTCAACAATGTTTCCCAAACCCATAGATAGATACATCAAAAGAAAGGTCTGTTCAATACCTATCCACAGCTGAAGACAAAAAGTATCTGTGACATCTGGTTCTTGAGATATTTCAATTGAAAATTATTCGCATGATTTTCCACCCAACTGCATTTGACTTGTTTTGGATGGTGATAACTCTGCAACCAGGCCCCGCAAAAATCTGCGGCTGCCAGTCCTCGAAAGGGATTTCACAGACCTTTCCACTGGTATACAACTTGTTGTACAATTCACGACTTTACTTTTTTCAACATTTTAGAAAAAAATCAAGGCTAACCCCTTGCCGAAAAAAATAACATTTTCAACAATGTTTCCCAAACCCATCGATAGATACATCAAAAGAAAGGTCTGTTCAATACCTATCCACAGCTGAAGACAAAAAGTATCTGTGACATCTGGTTCTTGAGATATTTCAATTGAAAATTATTCGCATGATTTTCCACCCAACTGCATTTGACTTGTTTTGGATGGTGATAACTCTGCAACCAGGCCCCGCAAAAATCTGCGGCTGCCAGTCCTCGAAAGGGATTTCACAGACCTTTCCACTGGTGTACAACTTGTTGTACAATTCACTACTTTACTTTTTTCAACATTTTAGAAAAAAATCAAGGCTAACCCCTTGACGAAAAAAATAACATTTTCAACAATGTTTCCCAAACCCATCGATAGATACATCAAAAGAATGGTCTGTTCAATACCTATCCACAGCTGAACACAAAAAGTATCTGTGACATCTGGTTCTTGAGATATTTCAATTCAGAATTATTCGCATGATTTTCCACCCAACTGCATTGGACTTGTTTTGGATGGTGATATCTCTGCAACCAAGCCCCGCAAAAATCTGCGGCTGCCAGTCCTCGAAAGGGATTTCACAGACCTTTCCACTGGTGTACAACTTGTCGTACAATTCACGACTTTACTTTTTTCAACATTTTAGAAAAAAATCAATCCTAACCCCTTGCCGAAAAAAATAACATTTTCAACAATGTTTCCCAAACCCATCGATAGGATTTCACAGACCTTTCCACTGGTGTACAACTTGTTGTACAATTCATGACTTTACTTTTTTTCAACATTTTAGAAAAAAATCAAGGCTAACCCCTTGCCGAAAAAAATAACATTTTCAACAATGTTTCCCAAACCCATCGATAGATACATCAAAAGAAAGGTCTGTTCAATACCTATCCACAGCTGAAGACAAAACTTTATGTGACATCTGGTTCTTGAGATATTTCAATTCAGAATTATTCGCATGATTTTCCACCCAACTGCATTTGACTTGTTTTGGATTGTGATATCTCTTCAACCAAGCTCCGCAAAAATCTGCGGCTGCCAGTCCTCGAAAGGGATTTCACAGACCTTTCCACTGGTGTACAACTTGTTGTACAATTCACGACTTTACTTTTTTCAACATTTTAGAAAAAAATCAAGGCTAACCCCTTGCCGAAAAAAATAACATTTTCAACAATGTTTCCCAAACCCATCGATAGATACATCAAAAGAAAGGTCTGTTCAATACCTATCCACAGCTGAAGACAAAAAGTATCTGTGACATCTGGTTCTTGAGATATTTAAATTCAAAATTATTCGCATGATTTTCCACCCAAATGCATTTGACTTGTTTTGGATGGTGATATCTCTGCAACCAAGCCCCGAAAAAATCTGCGGCTGCCAGTCCTGGAAAGGGATTTCACAGACCTTTCCACTGGTGTACAACTTGTTGTACAATTCATGACTTTACTTTTTTTCAACATTTTAGAAAAAAATCAATCCTAACCCCTTGCCGAAAAAAATAACATTTTCAACAATGTTTCCCAAACCCATCGATAGGATTTCACAGACCTTTCCACTGGTGTACAACTTGTTGTACAATTCATGACTTTACTTTTTTTCAACATTTTAGAAAAAAATCAAGGCTAACCCCTTGCCGAAAAAAATAACATTTTCAACAATGTTTCCCAAACCCATCGATAGATACATCAAAAGAAAGGTCTGTTCAATACCTATCCACAGCTGAAGACAAAACTTTATGTGACATCTGGTTCTTGAGATATTTCAATTCAGAATTATTCGCATGATTTTCCACCCAACTGCATTTGACTTGTTTTGGATTGTGATATCTCTTCAACCAAGCTCCGCAAAAATCTGCGGCTGCCAGTCCTCGAAAGGGATTTCACAGACCTTTCCACTGGTGTACAACTTGTTGTACAATTCACGACTTTACTTTTTTCAACATTTTAGAAAAAAATCAAGGCTAACCCCTTGCCGAAAAAAATAACATTTTCAACAATGTTTCCCAAACCCATCGATAGATACATCAAAAGAAAGGTCTGTTCAATACCTATCCACAGCTGAAGACAAAAAGTATCTGTGACATCTGGTTCTTGAGATATTTAAATTCAAAATTATTCGCATGATTTTCCACCCAACTGCATTTGACTTGTTTTGGATGGTGATATCTCTGCAACCAAGCCCCGAACATATCTGCGGCTGCCAGTCCTGAAAAGGGATTTCACAGACCTTTCCACTGGTGTACAACTTGTTGTACAATTCACGACTTTACTTTTTTCAACATTTTAGAAAAAAATCAAGGCTAACCCCTTGACGAAAAAAATAACATTTTCAACAATGTTTCCCAAACCCATCGATAGATACATCAAAAGAAAGGTCTGTTCAATACCTATCCACAGCTGAACACAAAAAGTATCTGTGACATCTGGTTCTTGAGATATTTCAATTCAGAATTATTCGCATGATTTTCCACCCAACTGCATTGGACTTGTTTTGGATGGTGATATCTCTGCAACCAAGCCCCGCAAAAATCTGCGGCTGCCAGTCCTCGAAAGGGATTTCACAGACCTTTCCACTGGTGTACAACTTGTTGTACAATTCACGACTTTACTTTTTTCAACATTTTAGAAAAAAATCAAGGCTAACCCCTTGCCGAAAAAAATAACATTTTCAACAATGTTTCCCAAACCCATCGATAGATACATCAAAAGAAAGGTCTGTTCAATACCTATCCACAGCCGAAGACAAAAAGTGTCTGTGACATCTGCTTCTTGAGATATTTAAATTCAAAATTAATCGCATGATTTTCCACCCAACTGCATTTAACTTGTTTTGGATGGTGATATCTCTGCAGCCAATCCCCGCAAAAATCAGCGGCTGCCAGTCCTCGAAAATGATTTCACAGACCTTTCCATTGGTGTACAACTTGTTGTACAATTCATGACTTTACTTTTTTTCGACATTTTAGAAAAAAATCAATGCTAACCCCTTGCCGAAAAAAATTACATTTTCAACTATGTTTCCCAAGCCCATCGGTAGATACATCAAAAGAAAGGTCTGTTCAATACCTATCCACAGCTGAACACAAAAAGTATCTGTGACATCTGGTTCTTGAGATATTTCAATTCAGAATTATTCGCATGATTTTCCACCCAACTGCATTTGACTTGTTTTGGATGGTGATATCTCTGCAACCAAGCCCCGCAAAAATCAGCGGCTGCCAGTCCTCGAAAGGGATTTCACAGACCTTTCCACTGGTGTACAACTTGTTGTACAATTCACGACTTTACTTTTTTCAACATTTTAGAAAAAAATCAAGGCTCCCTTGACGAAAAAAATAACATTTTCAACAATGTTTCCCAAACCCATCGATAGATACATCAAAAGAAAGGTCTGTTCAATACCTATCCACAGCTGAAGACAAAAAGTATCTGTGACATCTGGTTCTTGAGATATTTCAATTGAAAATTATTCGCATGATTTTCCACCCAACTGCATTTGACTTGTTTTGGATGGTGATAACTCTGCAACCAGGCCCCGCAAAAATCTGCGGCTGCCAGTCCTCGAAAAGGATTTCACAGACCTTTCCACTGGTATACAACTTGTTGTACAATTCACGACTTTACTTTTTTCAACATTTTAGAAAAAAATCAAGGCTAACCCCTTGCCGAAAAAAAAAACATTTTCAACAATGTTTCCCAAACCCATCGATAGATACATCAAAAGAAAGGTCTGTTCAATACCTATCCACAGCTGAAGACAAAAAGTATCTGTGACATCTGGTTCTTGAGATATTTTAATTCAAAATTATTCGCACGATTTTCCACCCAACTGCATTGGACTTGTTTTGGATGGTGATAACTCTGCAACCAGGCCCCGCAAAAATCTGCGGCTGCCAGTCCTCGAAAGGGATTTCACAGACCTTTCCACTGGTGTACAACTTGTTGTACAATTCATGACTTTACTTTTTTTCAACATTTTAGAAAAAAATCAAGGCTAACCCCTTGCCGAAAAAAATAACATTTTCAACAATGTTTCCCAAACCCATCGATAGATACATCAAAAGAAAGGTCTGTTCAATACCTATCCACAGCTGAAGACAAAACTTTATGTGACATCTGGTTCTTGAGATATTTCAATTCAGAATTATTCGCATGATTTTCCACCCAACTGCATTTGACTTGTTTTGGATTGTGATATCTCTTCAACCAAGCTCCGCAAAAATCTGCGGCTGCCAGTCCTCGAAAGGGATTTCACAGACCTTTCCACTGGTGTACAACTTGTTGTACAATTCACGACTTTACTTTTTTCAACATTTTAGAAAAAAATCAAGGCTAACCCCTTGCCGAAAAAAATAACATTTTCAACAATGTTTCCCAAACCCATCGATAGATACATCAAAAGAAAGGTCTGTTCAATACCTATCCACAGCTGAAGACAAAAAGTATCTGTGACATCTGGTTCTTGAGATATTTAAATTCAAAATTATTCGCATGATTTTCCACCCAACTGCATTTGACTTGTTTTGGATGGTGATATCTCTGCAACCAAGCCCCGAACATATCTGCGGCTGCCAGTCCTGAAAAGGGATTTCACAGACCTTTCCACTGGTGTACAACTTGTTGTACAATTCACGACTTTACTTTTTTCAACATTTTAGAAAAAAATCAAGGCTAACCCCTTGACGAAAAAAATAACATTTTCAACAATGTTTCCCAAACCCATCGATAGATACATCAAAAGAAAGGTCTGTTCAATACCTATCCACAGCTGAACACAAAAAGTATCTGTGACATCTGGTTCTTGAGATATTTCAATTCAGAATTATTCGCATGATTTTCCACCCAACTGCATTGGACTTGTTTTGGATGGTGATATCTCTGCAACCAAGCCCCGCAAAAATCTGCGGCTGCCAGTCCTCGAAAGGGATTTCACAGACCTTTCCACTGGTGTACAACTTGTTGTACAATTCACGACTTTACTTTTTTCAACATTTTAGAAAAAAATCAAGGCTAACCCCTTGCCGAAAAAAATAACATTTTCAACAATGTTTCCCAAACCCATCGATAGATACATCAAAAGAAAGGTCTGTTCAATACCTATCCACAGCCGAAGACAAAAAGTGTCTGTGACATCTGCTTCTTGAGATATTTAAATTCAAAATTAATCGCATGATTTTCCACCCAACTGCATTTAACTTGTTTTGGATGGTGATATCTCTGCAACCAATCCCCGCAAAAATCAGCGGCTGCCAGTCCTCGAAAATGATTTCACAGACCTTTCCATTGGTGTACAACTTGTTGTACAATTCATGACTTTACTTTTTTTCGACATTTTAGAAAAAAATCAATGCTAACCCCTTGCCGAAAAAAATTACATTTTCAACTATGTTTCCCAAGCCCATCGGTAGATACATCAAAAGAAAGGTCTGTTCAATACCTATCCACAGCTGAACACAAAAAGTATCTGTGACATCTGGTTCTTGAGATATTTCAATTCAGAATTATTCGCATGATTTTCCACCCAACTGCATTTGACTTGTTTTGGATGGTGATATCTCTGCAACCAAGCCCCGCAAAAATCAGCGGCTGCCAGTCCTCGAAAGGGATTTCACAGACCTTTCCACTGGTGTACAACTTGTTGTACAATTCACGACTTTACTTTTTTCAACATTTTAGAAAAAAATCAAGGCTCCCTTGACGAAAAAAATAACATTTTCAACAATGTTTCCCAAACCCATCGATAGATACATCAAAAGAAAGGTCTGTTCAATACCTATCCACAGCTGAAGACAAAAAGTATCTGTGACATCTGGTTCTTGAGATATTTCAATTGAAAATTATTCGCATGATTTTCCACCCAACTGCATTTGACTTGTTTTGGATGGTGATAACTCTGCAACCAGGCCCCGCAAAAATCTGCGGCTGCCAGTCCTCGAAAGGGATTTCACAGACCTTTCCACTGGTATACAACTTGTTGTACAATTCACGACTTTACTTTTTTCAACATTTTAGAAAAAAATCAAGGCTAACCCCTTGCCGAAAAAAAAAACATTTTCAACAATGTTTCCCAAACCCATCGATAGATACATCAAAAGAAAGGTCTGTTCAATACCTATCCACAGCTGAAGACAAAAAGTATCTGTGACATCTGGTTCTTGAGATATTTTAATTCAAAATTATTCGCACGATTTTCCACCCAACTGCATTGGACTTGTTTTGGATGGTGATAACTCTGCAACCAGGCCCCGCAAAAATCTGCGGCTGCCAGTCCTCGAAAGGGATTTCACAGACCTTTCCACTGGTGTACAACTTGTTGTACAATTCACTACTTTACTTTTTTCAACATTTTAGAAAAAAATCAAGGCTAACCCCTTGACGAAAAAAATAACATTTTCAACAATGTTTCCCAAACCCATCGATAGATACATCAAAAGAATGGTCTGTTCAATACCTATCCACAGCTGAACACAAAAAGTATCTGTGACATCTGGTTCTTGAGATATTTCAATTCAGAATTATTCGCATGATTTTCCACCCAACTGCATTGGACTTGTTTTGGATGGTGATATCTCTGCAACCAAGCCCCGCAAAAATCTGCGGCTGCCAGTCCTCGAAAGGGATTTCACAGACCTTTCCACTGGTGTACAACTTGTCGTACAATTCACGACTTTACTTTTTTCAACATTTTAGAAAAAAATCAATCCTAACCCCTTGCCGAAAAAAATAACATTTTCAACAATGTTTCCCAAACCCATCGATAGGATTTCACAGACCTTTCCACTGGTGTACAACTTGTTGTACAATTCATGACTTTACTTTTTTTCAACATTTTAGAAAAAAATCAAGGCTAACCCCTTGCCGAAAAAAATAACATTTTCAACAATGTTTCCCAAACCCATCGATAGATACATCAAAAGAAAGGTCTGTTCAATACCTATCCACAGCTGAAGACAAAACTTTATGTGACATCTGGTTCTTGAGATATTTCAATTCAGAATTATTCGCATGATTTTCCACCCAACTGCATTTGACTTGTTTTGGATTGTGATATCTCTTCAACCAAGCTCCGCAAAAATCTGCGGCTGCCAGTCCTCGAAAGGGATTTCACAGACCTTTCCACTGGTGTACAACTTGTTGTACAATTCACGACTTTACTTTTTTCAACATTTTAGAAAAAAATCAAGGCTAACCCCTTGCCGAAAAAAATAACATTTTCAACAATGTTTCCCAAACCCATCGATAGATACATCAAAAGAAAGGTCTGTTCAATACCTATCCACAGCTGAAGACAAAAAGTATCTGTGACATCTGGTTCTTGAGATATTTAAATTCAAAATTATTCGCATGATTTTCCACCCAAATGCATTTGACTTGTTTTGGATGGTGATATCTCTGCAACCAAGCCCCGAAAAAATCTGCGGCTGCCAGTCCTGGAAAGGGATTTCACAGACCTTTCCACTGGTGTACAACTTGTTGTACAATTCATGACTTTACTTTTTTTCAACATTTTAGAAAAAAATCAATCCTAACCCCTTGCCGAAAAAAATAACATTTTCAACAATGTTTCCCAAACCCATCGATAGGATTTCACAGACCTTTCCACTGGTGTACAACTTGTTGTACAATTCATGACTTTACTTTTTTTCAACATTTTAGAAAAAAATCAAGGCTAACCCCTTGCCGAAAAAAATAACATTTTCAACAATGTTTCCCAAACCCATCGATAGATACATCAAAAGAAAGGTCTGTTCAATACCTATCCACAGCTGAAGACAAAACTTTATGTGACATCTGGTTCTTGAGATATTTCAATTCAGAATTATTCGCATGATTTTCCACCCAACTGCATTTGACTTGTTTTGGATTGTGATATCTCTTCAACCAAGCTCCGCAAAAATCTGCGGCTGCCAGTCCTCGAAAGGGATTTCACAGACCTTTCCACTGGTGTACAACTTGTTGTACAATTCACGACTCTACTTTTTTCAACATTTTAGAAAAAAATCAAGGCTAACCCCTTGCCGAAAAAAATAACATTTTCAACAATGTTTCCCAAACCCATCGATAGATACATCAAAAGAAAGGTCTGTTCAATACCTATCCACAGCTGAAGACAAAAAGTATCTGTGACATCTGGTTCTTGAGATATTTAAATTCAAAATTATTCGCATGATTTTCCACCCAACTGCATTTGACTTGTTTTGGATGGTGATATCTCTGCAACCAAGCCCCGAACATATCTGCGGCTGCCAGTCCTGAAAAGGGATTTCACAGACCTTTCCACTGGTGTACAACTTGTTGTACAATTCATGACTTTACTTTTTTTCAACATTTTAGAAAAAAATCAAGGCTAACCCCTTGCCGAAAAAAATAACATTTTCAACAATGTTTCCCAAACCCATCGATAGATACATCAAAAGAAAGGTCTGTTCAATACCTATCCACAGCTGAAGACAAAAAGTATCTGTGACGTCTGGTTCTTGAGATATTTCAATTCAGAATTATTCGCATGATTTTCCACCCAACTGCATTTGACTTGTTTTGGATGGTGATATCTCTGCAACCAAGCCCCGAAAAAATCTGCGGCTGCCAGTCCTGGAAAGGGATTTCACAGACCTTTCCACTGGTGTACAACTTGTTGTACAACTCATGACTTTACTTTTTTTCAACATTTTAGAAAAAAATCAAGGCTAACCCCTTGCCGAAAAAAATAACATTTTCAACAATGTTTCGAAAACCCATCGATAGATACATCAAAAGTAAGGTCTGTTCAATACCTATCCACAGCTGAAGACAAAAAGTTTATGTGACATCTGGTTCTTGAGATATTTCAATTCAGAATTATTCGCATGATTTTCCACCCAACTGCATTTGACTTGTTTTGGATGGTGATATCTCTGCAACCAAGCCCCGCAAAAATCTGCGGCTGCCAGTCCTCGAAAGGGATTTCACAGACCTTTCCACTGGTATACAACTTGTTGTACAATTCACGACTTTACTTTTTTCAACATTTTAGAAAAAAATCAAGGCTAACCCCTTGACGAAAAAAATAACATTTTCAACAATGTTTCCCAAACCCATCGATAGATACATCAAAAGAAAGGTCTGTTCAATACCTATCCACAGCTGAACACAAAAAGTATCTGTGACATCTGGTTCTTGAGATATTTCAATTCAGAATTATTCGCATGATTTTCCACCCAACTGCATTGGACTTGTTTTGGATGGTGATATCTCTGCAACCAAGCCCCGCAAAAATCTGCGGCTGCCAGTCCTCGAAAGGGATTTCACAGACCTTTCCACTGGTGTACAACTTGTTGTACAATTCACGACTTTACTTTTTTCAACATTTTAGAAAAAAATCAAGGCTAACCCCTTGCCGAAAAAAATAACATTTTCAACAATGTTTCCCAAACCCATCGATAGATACATCAAAAGAAAGGTCTGTTCAATACCTATCCACAGCCGAAGACAAAAAGTGTCTGTGACATCTGCTTCTTGAGTTATTTAATTTCAAAATTAATCGCATGATTTTCCACCCAACTGCATTTAACTTGTTTTGGATGGTGATATCTCTGCAACCAATCCCCGCAAAAATCAGCGGCTGCCAGTCCTCGAAAATGATTTCACAGACCTTTCCATTGGTGTACAACTTGTTGTACAATTCATGACTTTACTTTTTTTCAACATTTTAGAAAAAAATCAATGCTAACCCCTTGCCGAAAAAAATTACATTTTCAACTATGTTTCCCAAGCCCATCGGTAGATACATCAAAAGAAAGGTCTGTTCAATACCTATCCACAGCTGAACACAAAAAGTATCTGTGACATCTGGTTCTTGAGATATTTCAATTCAGAATTATTCGCATGATTTTCCACCCAACTGCATTTGACTTGTTTTGGATGGTGATATCTCTGCAACCAAGCCCCGCAAAAATCAGCGGCTGCCAGTCCTCGAAAGGGATTTCACAGACCTTTCCACTGGTGTACAACTTGTTGTACAATTCACGACTTTACTTTTTTCAACATTTTAGAAAAAAATCAAGGCTCCCTTGACGAAAAAAATAACATTTTCAACAATGTTTCACAAACCCATCGATAGATACATCAAAAGAAAGGTCTGTTCAATACCTATCCACAGCTGAAGACAAAAAGTATCTGTGACATCTGGTTCTTGAGATATTTCAATTGAAAATTATTCGCATGATTTTCCACCCAACTGCATTTGACTTGTTTTGGATGGTGATAACTCTGCAACCAGGCCCCGCAAAAATCTGCGGCTGCCAGTCCTCGAAAGGGATTTCACAGACCTTTCCACTGGTATACAACTTGTTGTACAATTCACGACTTTACTTTTTTCAACATTTTAGAAAAAAATCAAGGCTAACCCCTTGCCGAAAAAAAAAACATTTTCAACTATGTTTCCCAAGCCCATCGGTAGATACATCAAAAGAAAGGTCTGTTCAATACCTATCCACAGCTGAACACAAAAAGTATCTGTGATATCTGGTTCTTGAGATATTTAAATTCAAAATTATTTGCATGATTTTCCACCCAACTGCATTTGACTTGTTTTCGAAATGAATTTCACAGACCTTTCCACGGGTGTACAACTTGTTGTAAAATTCATGACTTTATTTTTTTCAACATTTTAGAAAAAAATCAAGGCTAACCCCTTGCCGAAAAAAATTACATTTTCAACAATGTTTCCCAAACCCATCGCTAGATACATCAAAAGAAAGGTCTGTTCAATACCTATCCACAGCTGAAGACAAAAATTATCTGTGGCATCTGGTTCTTGAGATATTTCAATTGAAAATTATTCGCATGATTTTCCACCCAACTGTATTTGACTTGTTTTGGATTGTGATATCTCTGCAACCAAGCCCCGAAAAAATCTGCGGCTGCCAGTCCTCGAAAGGGATTTCACAGACCTTTCCACTGGTGTACAACTTGTTGTACAATTCATGACTTTACTTTTTTCAACATTTTAGAAAAAAATCAAGGCTAACCCCTTGCCGAAAAAAATTACATTTTCAACTATGTTTCCCAAACCCATCGATAGATACTTCAAAACAAAGGTCTGCTCAATACCTATCCACAGCTGAACACAAAAAGTATCTGTGATATCTGGTTCTTGAGATATTTAAATTCAAAATTATTTGCATGATTTTCCACCCAACTGCATTTGGCTTGTTTTGGATGGTGATATCTCTGCAACCAAGCCCCGAAAAAATCTGCGGCTGCCAGTCCTCTAAAGGGATTTCACAGACCTTTCCACTGGTGTACAACTTGTTGTACAATTCACGACTTTACTTTTTTCAACATTTTAGAAAAAAATCAAGGCTCCCTTGACGAAAAAAATAACATTTTCAACAATGTTTCACAAACCCATCGATAGATACATCAAAAGAAAGGTCTGTTCAATACCTATCCACAGCTGAAGACAAAAAGTATCTGTGACATCTGGTTCTTGAGATATTTCAATTGAAAATTATTCGCATGATTTTCCACCCAACTGCATTTGACTTGTTTTGGATGGTGATATCTCTGCAACCAAGCCCCGCAAAAATCAGCGGCTGCCAGTCCTCGAAAGGGATTTCACAGACCTTTCCACTGGTGTACAACTTGTTGTACAATTCACGACTTTACTTTTTTCAACATTTTAGAAAAAAATCAAGGCTCCCTTGACGAAAAAAATAACATTTTCAACAATGTTTCACAAACCCATCGATAGATACATCAAAAGAAAGGTCTGTTCAATACCTATCCACAGCTGAAGACAAAAAGTATCTGTGACATCTGGTTCTTGAGATATTTCAATTGAAAATTATTCGCATGATTTTCCACCCAACTGCATTTGACTTGTTTTGGATGGTGATAACTCTGCAACCAGGCCCCGCAAAAATCTGCGGCTGCCAGTCCTCGAAAGGGATTTCACAGACCTTTCCACTGGTATACAACTTGTTGTACAATTCACGACTTTACTTTTTTCAACATTTTAGAAAAAAATCAAGGCTAACCCCTTGCCGAAAAAAAAAACATTTTCAACTATGTTTCCCAAGCCCATCGCTAGATACATCAAAAGAAAGGTCTGTTCAATACCTATCCACAGCTGAAGACAAAAATTATCTGTGGCATCTGGTTCTTGAGATATTTCAATTGAAAATTATTCGCATGATTTTCCACCCAACTGTATTTGACTTGTTTTGGATTGTGATATCTCTGCAACCAAGCCCCGAAAAAATCTGCGGCTGCCAGTCCTCGAAAGGGATTTCACAGACCTTTCCACTGGTGTACAACTTGTTGTACAATTCATGACTTTACTTTTTTCAACATTTTAGAAAAAAATCAAGGCTAACCCCTTGCCGAAAAAAATTACATTTTCAACTATGTTTCCCAAACCCATCGATAGATACTTCAAAACAAAGGTCTGCTCAATACCTATCCACAGCTGAACACAAAAAGTATCTGTGATATCTGGTTCTTGAGATATTTAAATTCAAAATTATTTGCATGATTTTCCACCCAACTGCATTTGGCTTGTTTTGGATGGTGATATCTCTGCAACCAAGCCCCGAAAAAATCTGCGGCTGCCAGTCCTCTAAAGGGATTTCACAGACCTTTCCACTGGTGTACAACTTGTTGTACAATTCACGACTTTACTTTTTTCAACATTTTAGAAAAAAATCAAGGCTCCCTTGACGAAAAAAATAACATTTTCAACAATGTTTCACAAACCCATCGATAGATACATCAAAAGAAAGGTCTGTTCAATACCTATCCACAGCTGAAGACAAAAAGTATCTGTGACATCTGGTTCTTGAGATATTTCAATTGAAAATTATTCGCATGATTTTCCACCCAACTGCATTTGACTTGTTTTGGATGGTGATATCTCTGCAACCAAGCCCCGCAAAAATCAGCGGCTGCCAGTCCTCGAAAGGGATTTCACAGACCTTTCCACTGGTGTACAACTTGTTGTACAATTCACGACTTTACTTTTTTCAACATTTTAGAAAAAAATCAAGGCTCCCTTGACGAAAAAAATAACATTTTCAACAATGTTTCACAAACCCATCGATAGATACATCAAAAGAAAGGTCTGTTCAATACCTATCCACAGCTGAAGACAAAAAGTATCTGTGACATCTGGTTCTTGAGATATTTCAATTGAAAATTATTCGCATGATTTTCCACCCAACTGCATTTGACTTGTTTTGGATGGTGATAACTCTGCAACCAGGCCCCGCAAAAATCTGCGGCTGCCAGTCCTCGAAAGGGATTTCACAGACCTTTCCACTGGTATACAACTTGTTGTACAATTCACGACTTTACTTTTTTCAACATTTTAGAAAAAAATCAAGGCTAACCCCTTGCCGAAAAAAAAAACATTTTCAACTATGTTTCCCAAGCCCATCGGTAGATACATCAAAAGAAAGGTCTGTTCAATACCTATCCACAGCTGAACACAAAAAGTATCTGTGATATCTGGTTCTTGAGATATTTAAATTCAAAATTATTTGCATGATTTTCCACCCAACTGCATTTGACTTGTTTTGGATGGTGATATCTCTGCAACCAAGCCCCGCAAAAATCTGCGGCTGCCAGTCCTCGAAAGCGATTTCACAGACCTTTCCACTGGTGTACAACTTGTTGTACAATTCACGACTTTACTTTTTTCAACATTTTAGAAAAAAATCAAGGCTAACCCCTTGCCGAAAAAAATAACATTTTTAACAATGTTTCCCAAACCCATCGATAGATACATCAAAAGAAAGGTCTGTTCAATACCTATCCACAGCTGAAGACAAAAAGTATCTGTGACATCTGGTTCTTGAGATATTTCAATTCAGAATTATTCGCATGATTTTCCACCCAACTGCATTTGACTTGTTTTGGATGGTGATATCTCTGCAACCAAGCCCCGAAAAAATCTGCGGCTGCCAGTCCTCGAGTGGGATTTCACAGACCTTTCCACTGGTGTACAACTTGTTGTACAATTCATGACTTTACTTTTTGTCAACATTTTAGAAAAAAATCAAGGCTAACCCCTTGCCGAAAAAAATTACATTTTCAACAATGTTTCCCAAACCCATCGGTAGATACATCAAAAGAAAGGTCTGTTCAATACCTATCCACAGCTGAAGACAAAAAGTATCTGTGATATCTGGTTCTTGAGATATTTAAATTCAAAATTATTTGCATGATTTTCCACCCAACTGCATTTGGCTTGTTTTGGATGGTGATATCTCTGCAACCAAGCCCCGAAAAAATCTGCGGCTGCCAGTCCTCTAAAGGGATTTCACAGACCTTTCCACTGGTGTACAACTTGTTGTACAATTCACGACTTTACTTTTTTCAACATTTTAGAAAAAAATCAAGGCTAACCCCTTGCCGAAAAAAATAACATTTTTAACAATGTTTCCCAAACCCATCGATAGATACATCAAAAGAAAGGTCTGTTCAATACCTATCCACAGCTGAAGACAAAAAGTATCTGTGACATCTGGTTCTTGAGATATTTCAATTCAGAATTATTCGCATGATTTTCCACCCAACTGCATTTGACTTGTTTTGGATGGTGATATCTCTGCAACCAAGCCCCGCAAAAATCAGCGGCTGCCAGTCCTCGAAAGGGATTTCACAGACCTTTCCACTGGTGTACAACTTGTTGTACAATTCATGACTTTACTTTTTGTCAACATTTTAGAAAAAAATCAAGGCTAACCCCTTGCCGAAAAAAATTACATTTTCAACAATGTTTCCCAAACCCATCGGTAGATACATCAAAAGAAAGGTCTGTTCAATACCTATCCACAGCTGAAGACAAAAAGTATCTGTGATATCTGGTTCTTGAGATATTTAAATTCAAAATTATTTGCATGATTTTCCACCCAACTGCATTTGGCTTGTTTTGGATGGTGATATCTCTGCAACCAAGCCCCGAAAAAATCTGCGGCTGCCAGTCCTCTAAAGGGATTTCACAGACCTTTCCACTGGTGTACAACTTGTTGTACAATTCATGACTTTACTTTTTTTCAACATTTTAGAAAAAAATCAAGGCTAACCCCTTGCCGAAAAAAATAACATTTTTAACAATGTTTCCCAAACCCATCGATAGATACATCAAAAGAAAGGTCTGTTCAATACCTATCCACAGCTGAAGACAAAAAGTATCTGTGACATCTGGTTCTTGAGATATTTCAATTCAGAATTATTCGCATGATTTTCCACCCAACTGCATTTGACTTGTTTTGGATGGTGATATCTCTGCAACCAAGCCCCGAAAAAATCTGCGGCTGCCAGTCCTCGAATGGGATTTCACAGACCTTTCCACTGGTGTACAACTTGTTGTTCAATTCACGACTTTACTTTTTTCAACATTTTAGAAAAAAATCAAGGCTAACCCCTTGCCGAAAAAAATTACATTTTCAACTATGTTTCCCAAGCCCATCGGTAGATACATCAAAAGAAAGGTCTGTTCAATACCTATCCACAGCTGAAGACAAAAAGTATCTGTGATGTCTGGTTCTTGAGATATTTAAATTCAAAATTATTTGCATGATTTTCCACCCCACTGCCTTTGACTTGTTTTGGATGGTGATATCTCTGCAACCAAGCCCAGCAAAAATCAGCGGCTGCCAGTCCTCGAAATGAATTTCACAGACCTTTCCACGGGTGTACAACTTGTTGTAAAATTCATGACTTTATTTTTTTCAACATTTTAGAAAAAAATCAAGGCTAACCCCTTGCCGAAAAAAATTACATTTTCAACAATGTTTCCCAAACCCATCGCTAGATACATCAAAAGAAAGGTCTGTTCAATACCTATCCACAGCTGAAGACAAAAATTATCTGTGGCATCTGGTTCTTGAGATATTTCAATTGAAAATTATTCGCATGATTTTCCACCCAACTGCATTTGACTTGTTTTGGATTGTGATATCTCTGCAACCAAGCCCCGAAAAAATCTGCGGCTGCCAGTCCTCGAAAGGGATTTCACAGACCTTTCCACTGGTGTACAACTTGTTGTACAATTCATGACTTTACTTTTTTCAACATTTTAGAAAAAAATCAAGGCTAACCCCTTGCCGAAAAAAATTACATTTTCAACTATGTTTCCCAAACCCATCGATAGATACTTCAAAACAAAGGTCTGCTCAATACCTATCCACAGCTGAACACAAAAAGTATCTGTGATATCTGGTTCTTGAGATATTTAAATTCAAAATTATTTGCATGATTTTCCACCCAACTGCATTTGGCTTGTTTTGGATGGTGATATCTCTGCAACCAAGCCCCGAAAAAATCTGCGGCTGCCAGTCCTCTAAAGGGATTTCACAGACCTTTCCACTGGTGTACAACTTGTTGTACAATTCATGACTTTACTTTTTTTCAACATTTTAGAACAAAATCAAGGCTAACCCCTTGCCGAAAAAAATAACATTTTTAACAATGTTTCCCAAACCCATCGATAGATACATCAAAAGAAAGGTCTGTTCAATACCTATCCACAGCTGAAGACAAAAAGTATCTGTGACATCTGGTTCTTGAGATATTTCAATTCAGAATTATTCGCATGATTTTCCACCCAACTGCATTTGACTTGTTTTGGATGGTGATATCTCTGCAACCAAGCCCCGAAAAAATCTGCGGCTGCCAGTCCTCGAATGGGATTTCACAGACCTTTCCACTGGTGTACAACTTGTTGTTCAATTCACGACTTTACTTTTTTCAACATTTTAGAAAAAAATCAAGGCTAACCCCTTGCCGAAAAAAATTACATTTTCAACTATGTTTCCCAAGCCCATCGGTAGATACATCAAAAGAAAGGTCTGTTCAATACCTATCCACAGCTGAAGACAAAAAGTATCTGTGATGTCTGGTTCTTGAGATATTTAAATTCAAAATTATTTGCAAGATTTTCCACCCCACTGCCTTTGACTTGTTTTGGATGGTGATATCTCTGCAACCAAGCCCAGCAAAAATCAGCGGCTGCCAGTCCTCGAAATGAATTTCACAGACCTTTCCACGGGTGTACAACTTTTTGTAAAATTCATGACTTTATTTTTTTCAACATTTTAGAAAAAAATCAAGGCTAACCCCTTGCCGAAAAAAATTACATTTTCAACAATGTTTCCCAAACCCATCGCTAGATACATCAAAAGAAAGGTCTGTTCAATACCTATCCACAGCTGAAGACAAAAATTATCTGTGGCATCTGGTTCTTGAGATATTTCAATTGAAAATTATTCGCATGATTTTCCACCCAACTGCATTTGACTTGTTTTGGATTGTGATATCTCTGCAACCAAGCCCCGAAAAAATCTGCGGCTGCCAGTCCTCGAAAGGGATTTCACAGACCTTTCCACTGGTGTACAACTTGTTGTACAATTCATGACTTTACTTTTTTCAACATTTTAGAAAAAAATCAAGGCTAACCCCTTGCCGAAAAAAATTACATTTTCAACTATGTTTCCCAAACCCATCGATAGATACTTCAAAACAAAGGTCTGCTCAATACCTATCCACAGCTGAACACAAAAAGTATCTGTGATATCTGGTTCTTGAGATATTTAAATTCAAAATTATTTGCATGATTTTCCACCCAACTGCATTTGGCTTGTTTTGGATGGTGATATCTCTGCAACCAAGCCCCGAAAAAATCTGCGGCTGCCAGTCCTCTAAAGGGATTTCACAGACCTTTCCACTGGTGTACAACTTGTTGTACAATTCATGACTTTACTTTTTTCAACATTTTAGAAAAAAATCAAGGCAAACCCCTTGCCGAAAAAAATAACATTTTCAACAATGTTTCCCAAACCCATCGATAGATACATCAAAAGAAAGGTCTGTTCAATACCTATCCACAGCTGAAGACAAAAAGTATCTGTGATATCTGGTTCTTGAGATATTTAAATTCAAAATTATTTGCATGATTTTCCACCCAACTGCATTTGACTTGTTTTGGATGGTGATATCTCTGCAACCAAGCCCCGCAAAAATCTGCGGCTGCCAGTCCTCGAAAGCGATTTCACAGACCTTTCCACTGGTGTACAACTTGTTGTACAATTCACGACTTTACTTTTTTCAACATTTTAGAAAAAAATCAAGGCTAACCCCTTGCCGAAAAAAATAACATTTTTAACAATGTTTCCCAAACCCATCGATAGATACATCAAAAGAAAGGTCTGTTCAATACCTATCCACAGCTGAAGACAAAAAGTATCTGTGACATCTGGTTCTTGAGATATTTCAATTCAGAATTATTCGCATGATTTTCCACCCAACTGCATTTGGCTTGTTTTGGATGGTGATATCTCTGCAACCAAGCCCCGAAAAAATCTGCGGCTGCCAGTCCTCTAAAGGGATTTCACAGACCTTTCCACTGGTGTACACCTTGTTGTACAATTCATGACTTTACTTTTTTTCAACATTTTAGAAAAAAATCAAGGCTAACCCCTTGCCGAAAAAAATTACATTTTCAACTATGTTTCCCAAGCCCATCGGTAGATACATCAAAAGAAAGGTCTGTTCAATACCTATCCACAGCTGAAGACAAAAAGTATCTGTGACATCTGGTTCTTGAGATATTTCAATTCAGAATTATTCGCATGATTTTCCACCCAACTGCATTTGACTTGTTTTGGATGGTGATATCTCTGCAACCAAGCCCCGAAAAAATCTGCGGCTGCCAGTCCTCGAAAGGGATTTCACAGACCTTTCCACTGGTGTACAACTTGTTGTTCAATTCACGACTTTACTTTTTTCAACATTTTAGAAAAAAATCAAGGCTAACCCCTTGCCGAAAAAAATTACATTTTCAACTATGTTTCCCAAGCCCATCGGTAGATACATCAAAAGAAAGGTCTGTTCAATACCTATCCACAGCTGAAGACAAAAAGTATCTGTGACATCTGGTTCTTGAGATATTTAAATTCAAAATTATTTGCATGATTTTCCACCCCACTGCCTTTGACTTGTTTTGGATGGTGATATCTCTGCAACCAAGCCCAGCAAAAATCAGCGGCTGCCAGTCCTCGAAATGAATTTCACAGACCTTTCCACTGGTGTACAACTTGTTGTAAAATTCATGACTTTATTTTTTTCAACATTTTAGAAAAAAATCAAGGCTAACCCCTTGCCGAAAAAAATTACATTTTCAACAATGTTTCCCAAACCCATCGCTAGATACATCAAAAGAAAGGTCTGTTCAATACCTATCCACAGCTGAAGACAAAAAGTATCTGTGACATCTGGTTCTTGAGATATTTCAATTGAAAATTATTCGCATGATTTTCCACCCAACTGCATTTGACTTGTTTTGGATGGTGATATCTCTGCAACCAAGCCCCGAAAAAATCTGCGGCTGCCAGTCCTCGAAAGAGATTTCACAGACCTTTCCACTGGTGTACAACTTGTTGTACAATTCACGACTTTACTTTTTTCAAAATTTTAGAAAAAAATCAAGGCCAACCCTTGCCGAAAAAAATAACATTTTCAACAATGTTTCCCAAACCCGTCGATAGATACATCAAAAGAAAGGTCTGTTCAATACCTATCCACAGCTGAAGACAAAAAGTATCTGTGATATCTGGTTCTTGAGATATTTCAATTCAGAATTATTCGCATGATTTTCCACCCAACTGCATTTGACTTGTTTTGGATGGTGATATCTCTGCAACCAAGGCCCTCAAAAATCAGCGGCTGCCAGTCCTCGAAATGAATTTCACAGACCTTTCCACGGGTGTACAACTTGTTGTAAAATTCATGACTTTATTTTTTTCAACATTTTAGAAAAAAATCAAGGCTAACCCCTTGCCGAAAAAAATTACATTTTCAACAATGTTTCCCAAACCCATCGCTAGATACATCAAAAGAAAGGTCTGTTCAATACCTATCCACAGCTGAAGACAAAAAGTATCTGTGACATCTGGTTCTTGAGATATTTCAATTGAAAATTATTCGCATGATTTTCCACCCAACTGCATTTGACTTGTTTTGGATTGTGATATCTCTGCAACCAAGCCCCGCAAAAATCTGCGGCTGCCAGTCCTCGAAAGGGATTTCACAGACCTTTCCACTGGTGTACAACTTGTTGTACAATTCATGACTTTACTTTTTTCAACATTTTAGAAAAAAATCAAGGCTAACCCCTTGCCGAAAAAAATTACATTTTCAACTATGTTTCCCAAACCGATCGATAGATACTTCAAAACAAAGGTCTGCTCAATACCTATCCACGGCTGAACACAAAAAGTATCTGTGACATCTGGTTCTTGAGATATTTCAATTCAGAATTATTCGCATGATTTTCCACCCAACTGCATTTGACTTGTTTTGGATGGTGATATCTCTGCAACCAAGCCCCGCAAAAATCTGCGGCTGCCAGTCCTCGAAAGGGATTTCACAGACCTTTGCACTGGTGTACAACTTGTTGTACAATTCACGACTTTACTTTTTTCAACATTTTAGGAAAAAATCAAGGCTAACCCCTTGCCGAAAAAAATTACATTTTCAACTATGTTTCCCAAGCCCATCGGTAGATACATCAAAAGAAAGGTCTGTTCAATACCTATCCACAGCTGAAGACAAAAAGTATCTGTGACATCTGGTTCTTGAGATATTTAAATTCAAAATTATTTGCATGATTTTCCACCCAACTGCATTTGACTTGTTTTGGATGGTGATCTCTGCAACCAAGCCCCGCAAAAATCTGCGGCGGCCAGTCCTCGAAAGGGATTTCACAGACCTTTCCACTGGTGTACAACTTGTTGTACAATTCACGACTTTACTTTTTTCAACATTTTAGAAAAAAATCAAGGCTAACCCCTTGCCGAAAAAAATAACATTTCCCACAATGTTTCCCAACCCCATCGATAGATACATCAAAAGAAAGGTCTATTCAATACCTATCCACAGCTGAATACAAAAAGTATCTGTGACATCTGGTTCTTGAGATATTTAAATTCAAAATTATTCGCATGATTTTCCACCCAACTGCATTTGACTTGTTTTGGATGGTGATATCTCTGCAACCAAGCCCCTCAAAAATCAGCGGCTGCCAGTCCTCGAAATGAATTTCACAGACCTTTCCACGGGTGTACAACTTGTTGTAAAATTCATGACTTTATTTTTTTCAACATTTTAGAAAAAAATCAAGGCTAACCCCTTGCCGAAAAAAATTACATTTTCAACTATGTTTCCCAAACCCATCGATAGATACTTCAAAACAAAGGTCTGCTCAATACCTATCCACAGCTGAACACAAAAAGTATCTGTGACATCTGGTTCTTGAGATATTTCAATTCAGAATTATTCGCATGATTTTCCACCCAACTGCATTTGACTTGTTTTGGATGGTGATATCTCTGCAACCAAGCCCCGCAAAAATCTGCGGCTGCCAGTCCTCGAAAGGGATTTCACAGACCTTTGCACTGTTGTACAACTTGTTGTACAATTCACGACTTTACTTTTTTCAACATTTTAGAAAAAAATCAAGGCTAACCCCTTGCCGAAAAAAATAACATTTTTAACAATGTTTCCCAAACCCATCGCTAGATACATCAAAAGAAAGGTCTGTTCAATACCTATCCACAGCTGAAGACAAAAAGTATCTGTGACATCTGGTTCTTGAGATATTTCAATTGAAAATTATTCGCATGATTTTCCACCCAACTGCATTTGACTTGTTTTGGATTGTGATATCTCTGCAACCAAGCCCCGCAAAAATCTGCGGCTGCCAGTCCTCGAAAGGGATTTCACAGACCTTTCCACTGGTGTACAACTTGTTGTACAATTCATGACTTTACTTTTTTCAACATTTTAGAAAAAAATCAAGGCTAACCCCTTGCCGAAAAAAATTACATTTTCAACTATGTTTCCCAAACCCATCGATAGATACTTCAAAACAAAGGTCTGCTCAATACCTATCCACAGCTGAACACAAAAAGTATCTGTGACATCTGGTTCTTGAGATATTTCAATTCAGAATTATTCGCATGATTTTCCACCCAACTGCATTTGACTTGTTTTGGATGGTGATATCTCTGCAACCAAGCCCCGCAAAAATCTGCGGCTGCCAGTCCTCGAAAGGGATTTCACAGACCTTTGCACTGTTGTACAACTTGTTGTACAATTCACGACTTTACTTTTTTCAACATTTTAGAAAAAAATCAAGGCTAACCCCTTGCCGAAAAAAATAACATTTTTAACAATGTTTCCCAAACCCATCGATAGATACATCAAAAGAAAGGTCTGTTCAATACCTATCATATCAACAGCTGAAGACAAAAAGTATCTGTGACATCTGGTTCTTGAGATATTTAAATTCAAAATTATTCGCATGATTTTCCACCCAACTGCATTTGACTTGTTTTGGATGGTGATATCTCTGCAACCAAGCCCCGCAAAAATCTGCGGCTGCCAGTCCTCGAAAGGGATTTCACAGACCTTTCCACTGGTGTACAACTTGTTGTACAATTTATGACTTTACTTTTTTTAACATTTGAGAAAAAAATCAAGGCTAACCCCTTGCCGAAAAAAATAACATTTTCAACAATGTTTCCCAAACCCATGGATAGATACATCAAATGAAAGGTCTGTTCAATACCTATCCACAGCTGAAGACAAAAAGTATCTGTGATATCTGGTTCTTGAGATATTTAAATTCAAAATTATTTGCATGATTTTCCACCCAACTGCATTTGACTTGTTTTGGATGGTGATATCTCTGCAACCAAGCCCCGAAAAAATCTGCGGCTGCCAGTCCTCGAAAGAGATTTCACAGACCTTTCCACTGGTGTACAACTTGTTGTACAATTCACGACTTTACTTTTTTCAAAATTTTAGAAAAAAATCAAGGCTAACCCCTTGCCGAAAAAAATTACATTTTCAACTATGTTTCCCAAGCCCATCGGTAGATACATCAAAAGAAAGGTCTGTTCAATACCTATCCACAGCTGAACACAAAAAGTATCTGTGACATCTGGTTCTTGAGATATTTCAATTCAGAATTATTCGCATGATTTTCCACCCAACTGCATTTGACTTGTTTTGGATGGTGATATCTCTGCAACCAAGCCCCTCAAAAATCAGTGGCTGCCAGTCCTCGAAATGAATTTCACAGACCTTTCCACGGGTGTACAACTTGTTGTAAAATTCATGACTTTATTTTTTTCAACATTTTAGAAAAAAATCAAGGCTAACCCCTTGCCGAAAAAAATTACATTTTCAACAATGTGTCCCAAACCCATCGCTAGATACATCAAAAGAAAGGTCTGTTCAATACCTATCCATAGCTGAAGACAAAAAGTATCTGTGACATCTGGTTCTTGAGATATTTCAATTGAAAATTATTCGCATGATTTTCCACCCAACTGCATTTGACTTGTTTTGGATTGTGATATCTCTGCAACCAAGCCCCGCAAAAATCTGCGGCTGCCAGTCCTCGAAAGGGATTTCACAGACCTTTCCACTGGTGTACAACTTGTTGTACAATTCATGACTTTACTTTTTTCAACATTTTAGAAAAAAATCAAGGCTAACCCCTTGCCGAAAAAAATTACATTTTCAACTATGTTTCCCAAACCCATCGATAGATACATCAAAACAAAGGTCTGCTCAATACCTATCCACAGCTGAACACAAAAAGTATCTGTGACATCTGGTTCTTGAGATATTTCAATTCAGAATTATTCGCATGATTTTCCACCCAACTGCATTTGACTTGTTTTGGATGGTGATATCTCTGCAACCAAGCCCCGCAAAAATCTGCGGCTGCCAGTCCTCGAAAGGGATTTCACAGACCTTTGCACTGGTGTACAACTTGTTGTACAATTCACGACTTTACTTTTTTCAACATTTTAGAAAAAAATCAAGGCTAACCCCTTGCCGAAAAAAATTACATTTTCAACTATGTTTCCCAAGCCCATCGATTGATACATCAAAAGAAAGGTCTGTTCAATGCCTATCCACAGCTGAAGACAAATAGTATCTGTGACATCTGGTTCTTGAGATATTTCAATTGAAAATTATTCGCATGATTTTCCACCCAACTGCATTTGACTTGTTTTGGATGGTGATATCTCTGCAACCAAGCCCCGCAAAAATCTGCGGCGGCCAGTCCTCGAAAGGGATTTCACAGACCTTTCCACTGGTGTACAACTTGTTGTACAATTCACGACTTTACTTTTTTCAACATTTTAGAAAAAAATCAAGGCTAACCCCTTGCCGAAAAAAATAACATTTCCCACAATGTTTCCCAACCCCATCGATAGATACATCAAAAGAAAGGTCTATTCAATACCTATCCACAGCTGAATACAAAAAGTATCTGTGACATCTGGTTCTTGAGATATTTAAATTCAAAATTATTCGCATGATTTTCCACCCAACTGCATTTGACTTGTTTTGGATGGTGATATCTCTGCAACCAAGCCCCGAAAAAATCTTCGGCTGCCAGTCCTCGAAAGGGATTTCACAGACCTTCCCACTGGTGTACAACTTGTTGTACAATTCATGACTTTACTTTTTTTCAACATTTTAGAAAAAAATCAAGGCTAACCCCTTGCCGAAAAAAATTACATTTTCAACAATGTTTCCCAAACCCATCGGTAGATACATCAAAAGAAAGGTTTGTTCAATACCTATCCACAGCTGAACACAAAAAGTATCGGTGACATCTGGTTCTTGAGATATTTCAATTCAGAATTATTCGCATGATTTTCCACCCAACTGCATTTGACTTGTTTTGGATGGTGATATCTCTGCAACCAAGCCCCGCAAAAATCAGCGGCTGCCAGTCCTCGAAATGAATTTCACAGACCTTTCCACTGGTGCACAACTTGTTGTAAAATTCATGACTTTATTTTTTTCAACATTTTAAAAAAAAATCAAGGCTAACCCCTTGACGAAAAAAATAACATTTCCAACAATGTTTCCCTTACCCAATGAAAGGTCTGTTCAATACCTATCCACAGCTGAAGACAAAAAGTATCTGTGACATCTGCTTCTTGAGATATTTAAATTCAAAATTATTCGCATGATTTTCCACCCAACTGTATTTGACTTGTTTTGGATGGTGATATCTCTGCAACCAAGCCCCGCAAAAATCAGCGGCTGCCAGTTCTCGAAATGAATTTCACAGACCTTTCCACTGGTGTACAACTTGTTGTACAATTCACGACTTTACTTTTTTCAACATTTTAGAAAAAAATCAAGGCTAACCCCTTGCCGATAAAAATAACATTTCCAACAATGTTTCCCAACCCCATCGATAGATACTTCGAAAGAAAGGTCTGTTCAATACCTATCCACAACTGAACACAAAAAGTATCTGTGACATCTGGTTCTTGAGATATTTAAATTCAAAATTATTCGCATGATTTTCCACCCAACTGTATTTGACTTGTTTTGGATGGTGATATCTCTGCAACCAAGCCCCGCAAAAATCAGCGGCTGCCAGTCCTCGAAATGAATTTCACAGACCTTTCCACTTGTGTACAACTTGTTGTACAATTCACGACTTTACTTTTTTCAACATTTTCGAAAAAAATCAAGGCTAACACCTTGCCGAAAAAAATTACATTTTCAACAATGTTTCCCAAACCCATCGCTAGATACATCAAAAGAAAGGTCTGTTCAATACCTATCCACAGCTGAACACAAAAAGTATCTGTGACATCTTGTTCTTGAGATATTTCAATTCAGAATTATTCGCATGATTTTCCACCCAACTGCATTTGACTTGTTTTGGATGGTGATATCTCTGCAACCAAGCCCCGAAAAAATCTGCGGCTGCCAGTCCTGGACAGGGATTTCACAGACCTTTCCACTGGTGTACAACTTGTTGTACAATTCATGACTTTACTTTTTTTCAACATTTTAGAAAAAAATCAAGGCTAACCCCCTGCCGAAAAAAATAACATTTTCAACAATGTTTCCCAAACCCATCGATAGATACATCAAAAGAAAGGTATGTTCAATACCTATCCACAGCTGAAGACAAAAAGTATCTGTGACATCTGGTTCTTGAGATATTTCAATTCAGAATTATTCGCATGATTTTCCACCCAATGCATTTGACTTGTTTTGGATGGTGATATCTCTGCAACCAAGCCCCGCAAAAATTAGCGGCTGCCAGTCCTCGAAATGAATTTCACAGACCTTTCCACTGGTGTACAATTTGTTGTAAAATTCATGACTTTATTTTTTTCAACATTTTAGAAAAAAATCAAGGCTAACCCCTTGCCGAAAAAAATAACATTTTCAACAATGTTTCCCAAACCCATCGGTAGATACATCAAAAGAAAGGTCTGTTCAATACCTATCCACAGCTGAAGACAAAAAGTATCTGTGACATCTGGTTCTTGAGATATTTAAATGCAAAATTATTCGCAAGATTTTCCACCCAGCTGCATTTGATTTGTTTTGGATGGTGATATCTCTGCAACCAAGCCCCGCAAAAATCAGCGGCTGCCAGTCCTCAAAATGAATTTCACAGACCTTTCCACTGGTGCACAACTTGTTGTAAAATTCATGACTTTATTTTTTTCAACATTTAAAAAAAAAATCAAGGCTAACCCCTTGCCGAAAAAAATAACATTTCCAACAATGTTTCCCAACCCCATCGATAGATACATCAAAAGAAAGGTCTATTCAATACCTATCCACAGCTGAACACAAAAAGTATCGGTGACATCTGGTTCTTGAGATATTTAAATTCAAAATTATTCGCATGATTTTCCACCCAACTGTATTTGACTTGTTTTGGATGGTGATATCTCTGCAACCAAGGCCCGCAAAAATCAGCGGCTGCCAGTTCTCGAAATGAATTTCACAGACCAGACCTTTCCACTGGTGTACAACTTGTTGTACAATTCACGACTTTACTTTTTTCAACATTTTAGAAAAAAATCAAGGCTAACCCCTTGCCGATAAAAATAACATTTCCAACAATGTTTCCCAACCCCATCGATAGATACTTCGAAAGAAAGGTCTGTTCAATACCTATCCACAACTGAACACAAAAAGTATATGTGACATCTGGTTCTTGAGATATTTAAATTCAAAATTATTCGCATGATTTTCCACCCAACTGTATTTGACTTGTTTTGGATGGTGATATCTCTGCAACCAAGCCCCGCAAAAATCAGCGGCTGCCAGTCCTCGAAATGAATTTCACAGACCTTTCCACTGGTGTACAACTTGTTGTACAATTCACGACTTTACTTTTTTCAACATTTTCGAAAAAAATCAAGGCTAACACCTTGCCGAAAAAAATTACATTTTCAACAATGTTTCCCAAACCCATCGCTAGATACATCAAAAGAAAGGTCTGTTCAATACCTATCCACAGCTGAACACAAAAAGTATCTGTGACATCTGGTTCTTGAGATATTTCAATTCAGAATTATTCGCATGATTTTCCACCCAACTGCATTTGACTAGTTTTGGATGGTGATATCTCTGCAACCAAGCCCCGAAAAAATCTGCGGCTGCCAGTCCTGGACAGGGATTTCACAGACCTTTCCACTGGTGTACAACTTGTTGTACAATTCATGACTTTAGTTTTTTTCAACATTTTAGAAAAAAATCAAGGCTAACCCCCTGCCGAAAAAAATAACATTTTCAACAATGTTTCCCAAACCCATCGATAGATACATCAAAAGAAAGGTATGTTCAATACCTATCCACAGCTGAAGACAAAAAGTATCTGTGACATCTGCTTCTTGAGATATTTAAATTCAAAATTATTCGCATGATTTTCCACCCAACTGCATTTGACTTGTTTTGGATGGTGATATCTCTGCAACCAAATCTGCGGCTGCCAGTCCTCGAAAGGGATTTCACAGACCTTTCCACTGGTGTACAACTTGTTGTACAATTCATGACTTTACTTTTTTTCAACATTTTAGAAAAAAATCAATCCTAACCCCTTGCCGAAAAAAATAACATTTTCAACAATGTTTCCCAAACCCATCGATAGATACATCAAAAGAAAGGTCTGTTCAATACCTATCCACAGCTGAAGACAAAAAGTATCTGTGACATCTTGTTCTTGAGATATTTCAATTCAGAATTATTCGCATGATTTTCCACCCAACTGCATTTGACTTGTTTTGGATGGTGATATCTCTGCAACCAAGCCCCGCAAAAATTAGCGGCTGCCAGTCCTCGAAATGAATTTCACAGACCTTTCCACTGGTGTACAATTTGTTGTAAAATTCATGACTTTATTTTTTTCAACATTTTAGAAAAAAATCAAGGCTAACCCCTTGCCGAAAAAATCAACATTTTCAACAATGTTTCCCAAACTAATCGATAGATACAGCAAAAGAAAGGTCTGTTCAATACCTATCCACAGCTGAAGACAAAAAGTATCTGTGACATCTGGTTCTTGAGATATTTAAATGCAAAATTATTCGCAAGATTTTCCACCCAACTGCATTTGACTTGTTTTGGATGGTGATATCTCTGCAACCAAGCCCCGAAAAAATCTGCGGCTGCCAGTCCTCGAAAGGGATTTCACAGACCTTTCCACTGGTGTACAACTTGTTGTACAATTCACGACTTTACTTTTTTCAACATTTTAGAAAAAAATCAAGGCTAACCCCTTGCCGAAAAAATCAACATTTTCAACAATGTTTCCCAAACTAATCGATAGATACAGCAAAAGAAAGGTCTGTTCAATACCTATCCACAGCTGAAGACAAAAAGTATCTGTGACATCTGGTTCTTGAGATATTTAAATTCAAAATTATTCGCATGATTTTCCACCCAACTGCATTTGACTTGTTTTGGATGGTGATATCTCTGCAACCAAGCTCCGCAAAAATCTGCGGCTGCCAGTCCTCGAAAGGGATTTCACAGACCTTTCCACTGGTGTACAACTTATTGTACAATTCACGACTTTACTTTTTTCAACATTTTAAAAAAAATCAAGGCTAACCCCTTGCCGAAAAAAATAACATTTCCAACAATGTTTCCCTAACCCATCAATAGATACATTAAAAGAAAGGTCTGTTCAATACCTATCCACAGCTGAAGACAAACAGTATCTGTGACATCTGCTTCTTGAGATATTTAAATTCAAAATTATTCGCATGATTTTCCACCCAACTGTATTTGACTTGTTTTGGATGGTGATATCTCTGCAACCAAGCCCCGCAAAAATCAGCGGCTGCCAGTTCTCGAAATGAATTTCACAGACCAGACCTTTCCACTGGTGTACAACTTGTTGTACAATTCACGACTTTACTTTTTTCAACATTTTAGAAAAAAATCAAGGCTAACCCCTTGCCGATAAAAATAACATTTCCAACAATGTTTCCCAACCCCATCGATAGATACTTCGAAAGAAAGGTCTGTTCAATACCTATCCACAACTGAACACAAAAAGTATATGTGACATCTGGTTCTTGAGATATTTAAATTCAAAATTATTCGCATGATTTTCCACCCAACTGTATTTGACTTGTTTTGGATGGTGATATCTCTGCAACCAAGCCCCGCAAAAATCAGCGGCTGCCAGTCCTCGAAATGAATTTCACAGACCTTTCCACTGGTGTACAACTTGTTGTACAATTCACGACTTTACTTTTTTCAACATTTTCGAAAAAAATCAAGGCTAACACCTTGCCGAAAAAAAATTACATTTTCAACAATGTTTCCCAAACCCATCGCTAGATACATCAAAAGAAAGGTCTGTTCAATACCTATCCACAGCTGAACACAAAAAGTATCTGTGACATCTGGTTCTTGAGATATTTCAATTCAGAATTATTCGCATGATTTTCCACCCAACTGCATTTGACTAGTTTTGGATGGTGATATCTCTGCAACCAAGCCCCGAAAAAATCTGCGGCTGCCAGTCCTGGACAGGGATTTCACAGACCTTTCCACTGGTGTACAACTTGTTGTACAATTCATGACTTTAGTTTTTTTCAACATTTTAGAAAAAAATCAAGGCTAACCCCCTGCCGAAAAAAATAACATTTTCAACAATGTTTCCCAAACCCATCGATAGATACATCAAAAGAAAGGTATGTTCAATACCTATCCACAGCTGAAGACAAAAAGTATCTGTGACATCTGCTTCTTGAGATATTTAAATTCAAAATTATTCGCATGATTTTCCACCCAACTGCATTTGACTTGTTTTGGATGGTGATATCTCTGCAACCAAATCTGCGGCTGCCAGTCCTCGAAAGGGATTTCACAGACCTTTCCACTGGTGTACAACTTGTTGTACAATTCATGACTTTAGTTTTTTTCAACATTTTAGAAAAAAATCAAGGCTAACCCCCTGCCGAAAAAAATAACATTTTCAACAATGTTTCCCAAACCCATCGATAGATACATCAAAAGAAAGGTATGTTCAATACCTATCCACAGCTGAAGACAAAAAGTATCTGTGACATCTTGTTCTTGAGATATTTCAATTCAGAATTATTCGCATGATTTTCCACCCAACTGCATTTGACTTGTTTTGGATGGTGATATCTCTGCAACCAAGCCCCGCAAAAATTAGCGGCTGCCAGTCCTCGAAATGAATTTCACAGACCTTTCCACTGGTGTACAATTTGTTGTAAAATTCATGACTTTATTTTTTTCAACATTTTAGAAAAAAATCAAGGCTAACCCCTTGCCGAAAAAATCAACATTTTCAACAATGTTTCCCAAACTAATCGATAGATACAGCAAAAGAAAGGTCTGTTCAATACCTATCCACAGCTGAAGACAAAAAGTATCTGTGACATCTGGTTCTTGAGATATTTAAATGCAAAATTATTCGCAAGATTTTCCACCCAACTGCATTTGACTTGTTTTGGATGGTGATATCTCTGCAACCAAGCCCCGAAAAAATCTGCGGCTGCCAGTCCTCGAAAGGGATTTCACAGACCTTTCCACTGGTGTACAACTTGTTGTACAATTCACGACTTTACTTTTTTCAACATTTTAGAAAAAAATCAAGGCTAACCCCTTGCCGAAAAAATCAACATTTTCAACAATGTTTCCCAAACTAATCGATAGATACAGCAAAAGAAAGGTCTGTTCAATACCTATCCACAGCTGAAGACAAAAAGTATCTGTGACATCTGGTTCTTGAGATATTTAAATTCAAAATTATTCGCATGATTTTCCACCCAACTGCATTTGACTTGTTTTGGATGGTGATATCTCTGCAACCAAGCTCCGCAAAAATCTGCGGCTGCCAGTCCTCGAAAGGGATTTCACAGACCTTTCCACTGGTGTACAACTTATTGTACAATTCACGACTTTACTTTTTTCAACATTTTAGAAAAAATCAAGGCTAACCACTTGCCGAAAAAAATAACATTTTCAACAATATTTCCCAAACCCATCGATAGATACATCAAAAGAAAGGTCTGTTCAATACCTATCCACAGCTGAAGACAAAAAGTATCTGTGACATCTGCTTCTTGAGATATTTAAATTCAAAATTATTCGCATGATTTTCCACCCAACTGCATTTGACTTGTTTTGGATGGTGATATCTCTGCAACCAAGCCCCGCAAAAATCTGCGGCTGCCAGTCCTCGAAAGCGATTTCACAGACCTTTCCACTGGTGTACAACTTGTTGTACAATTCATGACTTTACTTTTTTTCAACATTTTAGAAAAAAATCAAGGCTAACCCCTTGCCGAAAAAAATTACATTTTCAACAATGTTTCCCAAACCCATCGGTAGATACATCAAAAGAAAGGTCTGTTCAATACTTATCCACAGCTGAACACAAAAAGTATCTGTGACATCTGGTTCTTGAGATATTTCAATTCAGAATTATTGATTAATATTGATTGAATTAATGATTTTCCACCCAACTGCATTTTTCTTGTTTTGGATGGTGATATCTCTGCAACCAAGCCCCGCAAAAATCCGCGGCTGCCAGTCCTCGAAAGGGATTTCACAGACCTTTCCACTGGTGTACAACTTGTTGTACAATTCATGACTTTACTTTTTTTCAACATTTTAGAAAAAAATCAAGGCTAACCCCTTGCCGAAAAAAATTACATTTTCAACAATGTTTCCCAAACCCATCGGTAGATACATCAAAAGAAAGGCCTGTTCAATACCTATCCACAGCTGAAGACAAAAAGTATCTGTGACATCTGGTTCTTGAGATATTTAAATGCAAAATTATTCGCAAGATTTTCCACCCAACTGCATTTGACTTGTTTTGGATGGTGATATCTCTGCAACCAAGCCCCGAAAAAATCTGCGGCTGCCAGTCCTCGAAAGGGATTTCACAGACCTTTCCACTGGTGTACAACTTGTTGTACAATTCATGACTTTACTTTTTTTCAACATTTTAGAAAAAAATCAAGGCTAACCCCTTGCCGAAAAAAATTACATTTTCAACAATGTTTCCCAAACCCATCGGTAGATACATCAAAAGAAAGGTCTGTTCAATACCTATCCACAGCTGAAGACAAAAAGTATCTGTGACATCTGGTTCTTGAGATATTTCAATTGAAAATTATTCGCATGATTTTCCACCCAACTGCATTTGACTTGTTTTGGATGGTGATATCTCTGCAACCAAGCTCCGCAAAAATCTGCGGCTGCCAGTCCTCGAAAGGGATTTCACAGACCTTTCCACTGGTGTACAACTTGTTGTACAATTCACGACTTTACTTTTTTCAACATTTTAGAAAAAATCAAGGCTAACCACTTGCCGAAAAAAATAACATTTTCAACAATTTTTCCCAAACCCATCGATAGATACATCAAAAGAAAGGTCTGTTCAATACCTATCCACAGCTGAAGACAAAAAGTATCTGTGACATCTGCTTCTTGAGATATTTAAATTCAAAATTATTCGCATGATTTTCCACCCAACTGCATTTGACTTGTTTTGGATGGTGATATCTCTGCAACCAAGCCCCGCAAAAATCTGCGGCTGCCAGTCCTCGAAAGGGATTTTACAGACCTTTCCACTGGTGTACAACTTGTTGTACAATTCATGACTTTACTTTTTTTCAACATTTTAGAAAAAAATCAAGGCTAACCCCTTGCCGAAAAAATTACATTTTCAACAATGTTTCCCAAACCCATCGGTAGATACATCAAAAGAAAGGTCTGTTCAATACTTATCCACAGCTGAACACAAAAAGTATCTGTGACATCTGGTTCTTGAGATATTTCAATTCAGAATTATTGATTAATATTGATTGAATTAATGATTTTCCACCCAACTGCATTTTTCTTGTTTTGGATGGTGATATCTCTGCAACCAAGCCCGCAAAAATCTGCGGCTGCCAGTCCTCGAAAGGGATTTCACAGACCTTTCCACAGGTGTACAACTTGTTGTACAATTCATGACTTTACTTTTTTTCAACATTTTAGAAAAAAATCAAGGCTAACCCCTTGCCGAAAAAAATAACATTTTCAACAATATTTCCCAAACCCATCGATAGATACATCAAAAGAAAGGTCTGTTCAATACCTATCCACAGCTGAAGACAAAAAGTACCTGTGACATCTGCTTCTTGAGATATTTAAATTCAAAATTATTCGCATGATTTTCCACCCAACTGCATTTGACTTGTTTTGGATGGTGATATCTCTGCAACCAAGCCCCGCAAAAATCTGCGGCTGCCAGTCCTCGAAAGGGATTTCACAGACCTTTCCACTGGTGTACAAATTGTTGTACAATTCACGACTTTACTTTTTTCAACATTTTAGAAAAAATCAAGGCTAACCACTTGCCGAAAAAAATTACATTTTCAACAATGTTTCCCAAACCCATCGGTAGATACATCAAAAGAAAGGTCTGTTCAATACCTATCCACAGCTAAAGACAAAAAGTATCTGTGACATCTGGTTCTTGAGATATTTCAATTGAAAATTATTCGCATGATTTTCCACCCAACTGCATTTGACTTGTTTTGGATGGTGATATCTCTGCAACCAAGCTCCGCAAAAATCTGCGGCTGCCAGTCCTCGAAAGGGATTTCACAGACCTTTCCACTGGTGTACAACTTGTTGTACAATTCACGACTTTACTTTTTTCAACATTTTAGAAAAAATCAAGGCTAACCACTTGCCGAAAAAAATAACATTTTCAACAATTTTTCCCAAACCCATCGATAGATACATCAAAAGAAAGGTCTGTTCAATACCTATCCACAGCTGAAGACAAAAAGTATCTGTGACATCTGCTTCTTGAGATATTTAAATTCAAAATTATTCGCATGATTTTCCACCCAACTGCATTTGACTTGTTTTGGATGGTGATATCTCTGCAACCAAGCCCCGCAAAAATCTGCGGCTGCCAGTCCTCGAAAGGGATTTTACAGACCTTTCCACTGGTGTACAACTTGTTGTACAATTCATGACTTTACTTTTTTTCAACATTTTAGAAAAAAATCAAGGCTAACCCCTTGCCGAAAAAATTACATTTTCAACAATGTTTCCCAAACCCATCGGTAGATACATCAAAAGAAAGGTCTGTTCAATACTTATCCACAGCTGAACACAAAAAGTATCTGTGACATCTGGTTCTTGAGATATTTCAATTCAGAATTATTGATTAATATTGATTGAATTAATGATTTTCCACCCAACTGCATTTTTCTTGTTTTGGATGGTGATATCTCTGCAACCAAGCCCGCAAAAATCTGCGGCTGCCAGTCCTCGAAAGGGATTTCACAGACCTTTCCACAGGTGTACAACTTGTTGTACAATTCATGACTTTACTTTTTTTCAACATTTTAGAAAAAAATCAAGGCTAACCCCTTGCCGAAAAAAATAACATTTTCAACAATATTTCCCAAACCCATCGATAGATACATCAAAAGAAAGGTCTGTTCAATACCTATCCACAGCTGAAGACAAAAAGTACCTGTGACATCTGCTTCTTGAGATATTTAAATTCAAAATTATTCGCATGATTTTCCACCCAACTGCATTTGACTTGTTTTGGATGGTGATATCTCTGCAACCAAGCCCCGCAAAAATCTGCGGCTGCCAGTCCTCGAAAGGGATTTCACAGACCTTTCCACTGGTGTACAAATTGTTGTACAATTCACGACTTTACTTTTTTCAACATTTTAGAAAAAATCAAGGCTAACCACTTGCCGAAAAAAATTACATTTTCAACAATGTTTCCCAAACCCATCGGTAGATACATCAAAAGAAAGGTCTGTTCAATACCTATCCACAGCTAAAGACAAAAAGTATCTGTGACATCTGGTTCTTGAGATATTTCAATTGAAAATTATTCGCATGATTTTCCACCCAACTGCATTTGACTTGTTTTGGATGGTGATATCTCTGCAACCAAGCCCCGCAAAAATCTGCGGCTGCCAGTCCTCGAAAGGGATTTCACAGACCTTTCCACTGGTGTACAACTTGTTGTACAATTCATGACTTTACTTTTTTTCAACATTTTAGAAAAAAATCAAGGCTAACCCCTTGCCGAAAAAAATTACATTTTCAACAATGTTTCCCAAACCCATCGGTAGATACATCAAAAGAAAGGTCTGTTCAATACTTATCCACAGCTGAACACAAAAAGTATCTGTGACATCTGGTTCTTGAGATATTTCAATTCAGAATTATTGATTAATATTGATTGAATTAATGATTTTCCACCCAACTGCATTTTTCTTGTTTTGGATGGTGATATCTCTGCAACCAAGCCCCGCAAAAATCTGCTGCTGCCAGTCCTCGAAAGGGATTTCACAGACCTTTCCACTGGTGTACAACTTGTTGTACAATTCACGACTTTACTTTTTTCAACATTTTAGAAAAAAATTAAGGCTAACCCCTTGCCGAAAAAAATAACATTTTCAACAATGTTTCCCAAACCCATCGATAGATACATCAAAAGAAAGGTCTGTTCAATACCTATCCACAGCTGAAGACAAAAAGTATCTGTGACATCTGGTTCTTGAGATATTTCAATTGAAAATTATTCGCATGATTTTCCACCCAACTGCATTTGACTTGTTTTGGATGGTGATATCTCTGCAACCAAGCTCCGCAAAAATCTGCGACTGCCAGTCCTCGAAAGGGATTTCACAGACCTTTCCACTGGTGTACAAATTGTTGTACAATTCACGACTTTACTTTTTTCAACATTTTAGAAAAAATCAAGGCTAACCACTTGCCGAAAAAAATTACATTTTCAACAATGTTTCCCAAACCCATCGGTAGATACATCAAAAGAAAGGTCTGTTCAATACCTATCCACAGCTGAAGACAAAAAGTATCTGTGACATCTGGTTCTTGAGATATTTCAATTGAAAATTATTCGCATGATTTTCCACCCAACTGCATTTGACTTGTTTTGGATGGTGATATCTCTGCAACCAAGCCCCGCAAAAATCTGCGGCTGCCAGTCCTCGAAAGGGATTTCACAGACCTTTCCACTGGTGTACAACTTGTTGTACAATTCATGACTTAACTTTTTTTCAACATTTTAGAAAAAAATCAAGGCTAACCCCTTGCCGAAAAAAATTACATTTTCAACAATGTTTCCCAAACCCATCGGTAGATACATCAAAAGAAAGGTCTGTTCAATACTTATCCACAGCTGAACACAAAAAGTATCTGTGACATCTGGTTCTTGAGATATTTCAATTCAGAATTATTGATTAATATTGATTGAATTAATGATTTTCCACCCAACTGCATTTTTCTTGTTTTGGATGGTGATATCTCTGCAACCAAGCCCCGCAAAAATCTGCTGCTGCCAGTCCTCGAAAGGGATTTCACAGACCTTTCCACTGGTGTACAACTTGTTGTACAATTCACGACTTTACTTTTTTCAACATTTTAGAAAAAAATTAAGGCTAACCCCTTGCCGAAAAAAATAACATTTTCAACAATGTTTCCCAAACCCATCGATAGATACATCAAAAGAAAGGTCTGTTCAATACCTATCCACAGCTGAAGACAAAAAGTATCTGTGACATCTAATTCTTGAGATATTTAAATTCAAAATTATTCGCACGATTTTCCACCCAACTGCATTTGACTTGTTTTGGATGGTGATATCTCTGCAACCAAGCCCCGCAAAAATCTGCGGCTGCCAGTCCTCGAAAGGGATTTCACAGACCTTTCCACTGGTGTACAACTTGTTGTACAATTCATGACTTTACTTTTTTTCAACATTTTAGAAAAAAATCAAGGCTAACCCCTTGCCGAAAAAAATTACATTTTCAACAATGTTTCCCAAACCCATCGGTAGATACATCAAAAGAAAGGTCTGTTCAATACCTATCCACAGCTGAAGACAAAAAGTATCTGTGACATCTGGTTCTTGAGATATTTCAATTGAAAATTATTCGCATGATTTTCCACCCAACTGCATTTGACTTGTTTTGGATGGTGAAATCTCTGCAACCAAGCCCCGCAAAAATCTGCGGCTGCCAGTCCTCGAAAGGGATTTCACAGACCTTTCCACTGGTGTACAACTTGTTGTACAATTCACGACTTTACTTTTTTCAACATTTTAGAAAAAATCAAGGCTAACCACTTGCCGAAAAAAATAACATTTTCAACAATATTTCCCAAACCCATCGATAGATACATCAAAAGAAAGGTCTGTTCAATACCTATCCACAGCTGAAGACAAAAAGTATCTGTGACATCTGCTTCTTGAGATATTTAAATTCAAAATTATTCGCATGATTTTCCACCCAACTGCATTTGACTTGTTTTGGATGGTGATATCTCTGCAACCAAATCTGCGGCTGCCAGTCCTCGAAAGGGTTTTCACAGACCTTTCCACTGGTGTACAACTTGTTGTACAATTCATGACTTTACTTTTTTTCAACATTTTAGAAAAAAATCAATCCTAACCCCTTGCCGAAAAAAATTACATTTTCAACAATGTTTCCCAAACCCATCGATAGGATTTCACAGACCTTTCCACTGGTGTACAACTTGTTGTACAATTCATGACTTTACTTTTTTTCAACATTTTAGAAAAAAATCAAGGCTAACCCCTTGCCGAAAAAAATTACATTTTCAACAATGTTTCCCAAACCCATCGGTAGATACATCAAAAGAAAGGTCTGTTAAATACCTATCCACAGCTGAACACAAAAAGTATCTGTGACATCTATTTCTTGAGATATTTCAATTCAGAATTATTCGCATGATTTTCCACCCAACTGCATTTGACTTGTTTTGGATGGTGATATCTCTGCAACCAAGTCCCGCAAAAATCTGCGGCTGCCAGTCCTCGAAAGGGATTTCACAGACCTTTCCACTGGTGTACAACTTGTTGTACAATTCACGACTTTACTTTTTTCAACATTTTAGAAAAAAATCAAGGCTAACCCCTTGCCGAAAAAAATTACATTTTCAACAATGTTTCCCAAACCCATCGCTAGATACATCAAAAGAAATGTCTGTTCAATAGCTATCCACAGCTGAAGACAAAAAGTATCTGTGACATCTGGTTCTTGAGATATTTAAATTCAAAATTATTCGCATGATTTTCCACCCAACTGCATTTGACTTGTTTTGGATGGTGATATCTCTGCAACCAAGCCCCGAAAAAATCTGCGGCTGCCAGTCCTCGAAAGGGATTTCACAGACCTTTCCACTGGTGTACAACTTGTTGTACAATTCAAGGCTTTACTTTTTTTCAACATTTTAGAAAAAAATCAAGGCTAACCCCTTGCCGAAAAAAATAACATTTTCAACAATGTTTCCCAAACCCATCGGTAGATACATCAAAAGAAAGGTCTGTTCAATACCTATCCACAGCTGAAGACAAAAAGTATCTGTGACATCTGGTTCTTGAGATATTTAAATTCAAAATTATTCGCATGATTTTCCACCCAACTGCATTTGACTTGTTTTGGATGGTGATATCTCTGTAACCAAGCCCCGAAAAAATCTGCGGCTGCCAGTCCTCGAAAGGGATTTCACAGACCTTTCCACTGGTGTACAACTTGTTGTACAATTCATGACTTTACTTTTTTTCAACATTTTAGAAAAAAATCAAGGCTAACCCCTTGCCGAAAAAAATAACATTTTCAACAATGTTTCCCAAACCCATCGATAGATACATCAAAAGAAAGGTCTGTTCAATACCTATCCACAGCTGAAGACAAAAAGTATCTGTGACATCTGGTTCTTGAGATATTTAAATTCAAAATTATTCGCATGATTTTCCACCCAACTGCATTTGACTTGTTTTGATGGTGATATGTCTGCAACCAAGCCCCGAAAAAATCTGCGGCTGCCAGTCCTCGAAAGGGATTTCACAGACCTTTCCACTGGTGTACAACTTGTTGTACAATTCAAGGCTTTACTTTTTTTCAACATTTTAGAAAAAAATCAAGGCTAACCCCTTGCCGAAAAAAATTACATTTTCAACAATGTTTCCCAAACCCATCGGTAGATACATCAAAAGAAAGGTCTGTTCAATACCTATCCACAGCTGAAGACAAAAAGTATCTGTGACATCTGGTTCTTGAGATATTTAAATTCAAAATTATTCGCATGATTTTCCACCCAACTGCATTTGACTTGTTTTGGATGGTGATATCTCTGTAACCAAGCCCCGAAAAAATCTGCGGCTGCCAGTCCTCGAAAGGGATTTCACAGACCTTTCCACTGGTGTACAACTTGTTGTACAATTCATGACTTTACTTTTTTTCAACATTTTAGAAAAAAATCAAGGCTAACCCCTTGCCGAAAAAAATAACATTTTCAACAATGTTTCCCAAACCCATCGATAGATACATCAAAAGAAAGGTCTGTTCAATACCTATCCACAGCTGAAGACAAAAAGTATCTGTGACATCTGGTTCTTGAGATATTTAAATTCAAAATTATTCGCATGATTTTCCACCCAACTGCATTTGACTTGTTTTGATGGTGATATGTCTGCAACCAAGCCGCGAAAAAATCTGCGGCTGCCAGTCCTCGAAAGAAATTTCACAGACCTTTCCACTGGTGTACAACTTGTTGCACAATTCATGACTTTACTTTTTTTCAACATTTTAGAAAAAAATCAAGGCTAACCCCTTGCCGAAAAAAATTACATTTTCAACAATGTTTCCCAAACCCATCGGTAGATACATCAAAAGAAAGGTCTGTTCAATACCTATCCACAGCTGAACACAAAAAGTATTTGTGACATCTGGTTCTTGAGATATTTGAATTCAGAATTATTCGCATGATTTTCCACCCAACTGCATTTGACTTGTTTTGGATGGTGATATCTCTGCAACCAAGCCCCGCAAAAATCAGCGGCTGCCAGTCCTCGAAATGAATTTCGCAGACCTTTCCACTGGTGTACAACTTGTTGTACAATTCACGACTTTACTTTTTTCAACATTTTAGAAAAAAATCAAGGCTAACCCCTTGCCGAAAAAAATAACATTTTCAACAATGTTTCCCAAACCCATCGATAGATACATCAAAAGAAAGGTCTGTTCAATACCTATCCACAGCTGAAGACAAAAAGTATCTGCGACATCTTGTTCTTGAGATATTTAAATTCAAAATTATTCGCATGATTTTCCACCCAACTGCATTTGACTTGTTTTATATAATATAAAATAATTTACACTGAGAAAAATAAAACTTAATTAAAAAGGAAATAATACCTGGGTAATTAAAACCAAAACACATAACGCAAAAATAATATAAATTAAACATTATTAAAATGGAACGTTCACCTACTTGTGCTAACAACAACTGTACCATAAACTAAAAATCGAATGAATGGGTTATATGTAAAGGGATTTGTGGCAAAATCTTTCACCCAATATGTGCAGGGCTTAGTAGAAGTGCCAAGATCCATCTGGCTGAATACTCAGAGTTCTTCAATTTTTACTGTAAAGAATGTAAGGATATAACGCTCTCACATATAATGCTTGCTTTAAAATGCAACAACGAACGTATTAATCAACTTTCTGAAACCATAGCTGAACTTAAGACTTACTTACGCGGTAGTTTTCGTAAAATTGATGAGCTTATGGCTGAAAATAACGATTCCACTACAAAAATCATTGAACATTTTCAAATAGGAATCAAATCACATCTCTCCATTATCGAAACATCGTTGAAAAAGAACTTTCTTACGTTATCCGATTCTATCGATACTTCACATTCCACCTCGAACAATTTGAATAATCAGCTACTTAAAATTAGAAACTCTATTGATGCCATCAAATCTGCACAGGAGCCAACAATTTGCTCAATTAACTTGATTGAAGATAGTTGTTCAAGGATGGCTGAATCTATTAAAGAGCAATCGACAACACTTACAACTTTAAATACCGACTTATCAGTATCTAAAAATCAATACACAAATGAATCCAGAACCCTTTCCGATGTGCTAGTGAAAGAATCTGCTGCCATTCGTTCCGCTATCTCAGGAATGTCCGAAGAAATGAGATTTTTAACTTGTAAAAATAATCCTGCTTCAGTTAATCCAGATGCTACTAATAACAAATCACTACACATTGAACTTCAAGATTTTGATAACTCCTCCAGTTCCTCCAACACCAGCTTACCAGTCGTGCAACATTGTACACCACCATCATCTGCGATAGACTCAACGACTTTCAGCAATACCGCCAACAACAACTCATTACATGCTGAACTTCAAGACCACAATGCCTCTGTCACAAATGCCAGCATTAACTCATCTTCCACGAAAATTATCAAACTAGGGGCGTTATGGACGCCATTTGAATGGGAAAACCGTCTTCTACGACTGAGAACATCACATATCAATTCCTCATCTTCGTTTTTCCTGAAAGGAGCCCCAAAAACAGCCAACAATACTTGGGTACAAAATTTCCTTAAGAACATATTCAGCATACCCGACGTACGTGTGCAATTCATATCACATAAGCCTAGATCTTTCAAAATTGAGATCCCGTATAGATACGAATGGCTCTTTCTCAATCCAGTCGATGGCGTTCTTAAACTGGGTAGCATAATTATAAAACCATGGTTGAATCCGCCATTTTTAAACTTAAATTCAAAGTCTAGCTCTAAGTTTGCTCCTCGATCACTCAATAAATCTTCAATTACTAATTATAATAACTATAATCATACCACCTTACCTACCCAAACTCCTCCCCCCATTTCATCTTCTACTAAGCCAGCAAATACTAATGTATCTCTTAATCTGCCTCGAGGCTCAAATCCATCCGCCAACAACCGTTCCCCAACCACTAAATATCCAAATTTCATCAATTCTCACACTCTTAACCCACATACAACTTCCTCCTCATATCCCCTCAAAAGCACAAAGTCTTCCATTACTGTTAACAACTGTTTGTTCCCGTTATCACGTCGCAGTGCTACTAGCAATGACCTGCCCAAACCATCGCCCAACTTTCTTGATCCTCTAATTCCTCCAGTGGTAAAAATGACACAACAATTCTCCGACCTAAGCGACGACGGCCGGTATGTTCTTTCACGGCTCAGAGATCATCGTATTTATGCAAACGTCCGCCTCTATTTAGCATATCTTCATAACAAACACGATTCGATCTGTGTAGATGGTGTAACTAGAACTAGCGTTATGGTATCAATTCATCAAGAAGGTCTACCAACTAACACCAAGGAGCTTTTAAGAATTTTTACTCTTTTTCATAAAACGTTCAATTTAACTCCAAGTGATGTAGATAATGACCTATCTGCATTTGCTTCATACATTAAATCTAAAAGGCTTTCCCAAGTGCATAAGAATCACAAAAATGCGTATAATCCTTTTCGTTCCTAGCTATCTTACTCTAAACGTCTCGAAACCACATTTTATATCTCTCTACTACCAGAACGTAAGAGGTTTACGTTCCAAGAGTTCTGAAGTTTACCTGAATTCCCAAAAACTTCCCTTTGATGTCTTTGCTTTTACCGAAACCAATTTAACCCCTGACTTTCTTAACAACGAATTCTTCACTTCAGATTTTAACGTTTTTCGAAAAGATATCTTAGTTACCAGCGTCAGCGATAGCGTTGATTCAAGAAATACATACTCGGGTCGTGGTGTTCTTTTGGCACTTCATTCCAACCTCGATACTTCTTTGATAAACATTCCTAATACGTTAAATCTGGAACTTATTTGTGTAAAAATCAGTCTATCCAACCGTTTTCTTTACATAGTTTGCTGTTACATACGTCCCACTCAGCCAACAAGTGAGTACAAACTTTTAGTTGATGCAGTTGATTATGTCGTTGACCTGACAAACCCTGAAGACGATATCATAATTGTAGGTGACTTTAATCTTCCATATTTAATTTGGGAAGTCTCAGATGATGAGCTTTATTACTTTTCTTCCAATGCCAACTCTGATAAAGAAATTCTTTTTACCGACCGTCTTCTTTCTTCTAATCTTGCTCAAATGAGTGGTGTTAAAAATTGTTTGGGTAGGCAACTAGACCTAGTTTTCTCTTCCGATGCCTATAATACCGAAGTCATGGAAAGTAATTATATACTTTCTATACTTGACAATTATCATCCCCCCATTTCTCTGACTTTTGCATTCACAAGGGATAATATCCTACCTTACCCCCTCACAACACAAAAATATAATTTTCGTAAAGCAAACTTTATAGAACTTAATGATCTAATAGGTAATATTAACTTTGATTTTATCACCGACGAATCTAACATCGACTCTAAGATAACCACCTTTTATAATCAAATCCAAAGCTGTTTTTCGCAAACCATCCCACTTTCAACTCAGAAAAATTTTACTTCTTCTCCTTCCTGGTATAATAGAGAACTTCGTTCACTAAGAAATAGGAGGAACACACTCTGGAAGAAATATCTCAAGTCAAAATCTAATCAAGACTTCTTCAATTATGTCTCAGTTCATAATAACTTCTCCAACATGTGTGAATCTCTCTATTCCAACCACCTCATTCAAACCCAGGCCGATCTTATTTCAAATCCCAAACATTTCTTTCAATTTATCAATTCAAAAAAGAAATCCGATGGTTATCCTTCAACACTGCATTACCTACACTCGTCATCTTCAGACCCAAAAATTATATCGAACCTTTTTGCTGATTTCTTTAGTCAAGCCTTTTCTCCTAATAGTAATGAAGTAGATAACAACTATTTCAATTATATGAACAATTGCACTCAAACTTCTTTATCTTCGATTAATATATCTTTGTCTTCTGTTATTGATAAAATCAATCTGCTTAAGGATGACTTTTCTTCTGGTCCCGATGGGATACCTCCTATTGTCCTTAAAAAATGTATCTCCAAATTTTCCAAACCCCTCACTTTACTTTTCCAGCTATCTATTACAAACGGTGTGTTTCCTAAACAATGGAAGGACTCGTTTATCATTCCCGTCCATAAAAAAGGGTGTAAGAATGATATATCCAACTATAGACCCATTGCCAAACTCTCTTGCATACCTAAACTATTTGAGAGTATAATTCATGATGCTTTGCTCCTTCATTGTTATCAGATATTCTCCATGAAACAGCACGGTTTTCTTAAAGGTAGATCAACTATTACCAATCTCACTGAATTCGTTTCAAGTACTTTATGTGCCTTAGAAGCTGGTAAGGAAGTCGATGCAATTGCAACTGATTTTAGCAAGGCATTTGACAAAATTTCCCACAAGATTATTGTGTTTAAACTTAAAGCATATGGTTTCCCTGCTTTGTTTATATCTTGGATTGAATCATATTTAACTGATCGTCATTATACAGTTAATTTTAGATCCTGTTATTCTAACTCTTTCTGTTCAACATCAGGTGTCCCGCAAGGTAGTCACTTAGGACCTTTGATTTTCCTGCTAACTGTTAATGATATTGAACTTATTCTTCAGCAGTCAGACCTCCAGATTTATGCTGATGATATGCGGATTTCAAAACACATTTTACATACCGCTGATGCACAATTGCTTCAAATAGACTTAAATAATTTTTTTGTCTGGTGTCAACATAACTCCCTCGAGCTCAATATTAACAAATGTCAAGCCATTACTTACTCCCGTAAACACCCACCCCTATTGCAACGCCAATATCAGATTAATAACCAACCAATTGCCATCGTATCTTCCATTCGCGACCTAGGTGTTATTTGTGACAACCAGCTTAATTTCCGGGATCATTTTGATTATATCATTAATAGAGCCAATTCTACCCTTGGATTTGTCAAACGCTGGTCTAAGGAATTTTCAAATCCCTATGTCACTAAATCTCTTTATATATCTTTTGTTAGGCCTCTCCTTGAATATGCTGCGCAAGTCTGGTCTCCATACCATCAGATCCATATTCTTCGTATTGAGGCTGTTCAGCGTAGATTTTTGAACTTCGCTTTACGGGGCCTTAGATGGGACGACCCTTACCACTTACCTCCCTACGAAAATCGACTAAAACTGATAAACTTACAAACATTAAACCGACGTCGTGATAATGCAAATATAATGTTTATCCACCAACTTCTAACTGGAGGCATTGATTGTCCAGCCCTGTATGACAAGATCACATGGAACGTTAACCATCGTCATCTAAGATCTATACCACTTTTCGCAATCCCTTTCCATCGTACCGACTACGGCAAAAATGAACCGATGACTAGAATGCTTCAGAAAGCTAATATTTCAAGCATTTTTGATCCAAACCTTTCCAAATCCTCTCTACAACGAGCACTCCAATCTTAAAAATTTCCTTACTGTATCCTGTGTACCTGGTTCCTTAGTTTAAATTAATCTTAAGTCTTTAAATTGTTACCTAGTTTTAAGATATTAATTAATTAAGTAATTGTTAGTTGCTTGTATTAAGCTATAAATAAATAAATAAATAACTTGATGGTGATATGTCTGCAACCAAGCCCCGAAAAAATCTGCGGCTGCCAGTCCTCGAAAGAAATTTCACAGACCTTTCCACTGGAGTACAACTTGTTGTACAATTCATGACTTTACTTTTTTTCAACATTTTAGAAAAAAATCAAGGCTAACTCCTTGCCGAAAAAAATTACATTTTCAACAATGTTTCCCAAACCCATCGGTAGATACATCAAAAGAAAGGTCTGTTCAATACCTATCCACAGCTGAAGACAAAAAGTATCTGTGACATCTGGTTCTTGAGATATTTAAATTCAAAATTATTCGCATGATTTTCCACCCAACTGCATTTGACTTGTTTTGATGGTGATATGTCTGCAACCAAGCCGCGAAAAAATCAGCGGCTGCCAGTCCTCGAAAGAAATTTCACAGACCTTTCCACTGGTGTACAACTTGTTGCACAATTCATGACTTTACTTTTTTTCAACATTTTAGAAAAAAATCAAGGCTAACCCCTTGCCGAAAAAAATTACATTTTCAACAATGTTTCGCAAACCCATCGGTAGATACATCAAAAGAAAGGTCTGTTCAATACCTATCCACAGCTGAACACAAAAAGTATTTGTGACATCTGGTTCTTGAGATATTTGAATTCAGAATTATTCGCATGATTTTCCACCCAACTGCATTTGACTTGTTTTGGATGGTGATATCTCTGCAACCAAGCCCCGCAAAAATCAGCGGCTGCCAGTCCTCGAAATGAATTTCGCAGACCTTTCCACTGGTGTACAACTTGTTGTACAATTCACGACTTTACTTTTTTCAACATTTTAGAAAAAAATCAAGGCTTAACCCCTTGCCGAAAAAAATAACATTTTCAACAATGTTTCCCAAACCCATCGATAGATACATCAAAAGAAAGGTCTGTTCAATACCTATCCACAGCTGAAGACAAAAAGTATCTGCGACATCTTGTTCTTGAGATATTTAAATTCAAAATTATTCGCATGATTTTCCAACCAACTGCATTTGACTTGTTTTGATAGTGATATCTCTGCAACCAAGCCCCGCAAAAATCTGCGGCTGCCAGTCCTCGAAAGGGATTTCACAGACCTTTCCACTGGTGTACAACTTGTTGTACAATTCATGACTTTACTTTTTTTCAACATTTTAGAAAAAAATCAAGGCTAACCCCTTGCCGAAAAAAATAACATTTTCAACAATGTTTCCCAAACCCATCGATAGATACATCAAAAGAAAGGTCTGTTCAATACCTATCCACAGCTGAAGACAAAAAGTATCTATGACATCTGGTTCTTGAGATATTTAAATTCAGAATTATTCGCATGATTTTCCACCCAACTACATTTGACTTGTTTTGGATGGTGATATCTCTGCAACCAAGCCCCGCAAAAGTCAGCGGCTGCCAGTGCTCGAGAGGGATTTCACAGACCTTTCCACTGGTGTACAACTTGTTGTACAATTCACGACTTTACTTTTTCCAACATTTTAGAAAAAAATCAAGGCTAACCCCTTGCCGAAAAAAATAACTTTTTCAACAATGTATCCCAAACCCATCGATAGATACATCAAAAGAAAGGTCTGTTCAATACCTATCCACAGCTGAAGACAAGAAGTATCTGTGACATCTGGTTCTTGAGATATTTAAATTCAAAATTATTCGCATGATTTTCCACCCAACTGCATTTGACTTGTTTTGGATGGTGATATCTCTGCAACCAAGCCCCGAAAAAATCTGCGGCTGCTAGTCCTCGAAAGGGATTTCACAGACCTTTCCACTGGTGTACAACTTGTTGTACAATTCACGACTTTACTTTTTTCAACATTTTAGAAAAAAATCAAGGCTAACCCCTTGCCGAAAAAAATAACATTTTCAACAATGTTTCCCAAACCCATCGGTAGATACATCAAAAGAAAGGTCTGTTCAATACCTATCCACAGCTGAACACAAAAAGTATCTGTGACATCTGGTTCTTGAGATATTTCAATTCAGAATTATTCGCATGATTTTCCACCCAACTGCATTTGACTTGTTTTGGATGGTGATATCTCTGCAACCAAGCCCCGCAAAAATCTGTGGCTGCCAGTCCTCGAAAGGGATTTCACAGACCTTTCCACTGGTGTACAACTTGTTGTACAATTCACGACTTTACTTTTTTCAACATTTTAGAAAAAAATCAAGGCTAACCCCTTGCCGAAAAAAATAACATTTTCAACAATGTTTCCCAAACCCATCGGTAGATACATCAAAAGAAAGGTCTGTTCAATACCTATCCACAGCTGAACACAAAAAGTATCTGTGACATCTGGTTCTTGAGATATTTCAATTCAGAATTATTCGCATGATTTTCCACCCAACTGCATTTGACTTGTTTTGGATGGCGATATCTCTGCAACCAAGCCCCGCAAAAATCTGTGGCTGCCAGTCCTCGAAAGGGATTTCACAGACCTTTCCACTGGTGTACAACTTGTTGTACAATTCACGACTTTACTTTTTTCAACATTTTAGAAAAAAATCAAGGCTAACCCCTTGCCGAAAAAAATAACATTTTCAACAATGTTTCCCAAACCCATCGATAGATACATCAAAAGAAAGGTCTGTTCAATACCTATCCACAGCTGAAGACAAAAAGTATCTGTGACATCTGGTTCTTGAGATATTTAAATTCAAAATTATTCGCATGATTTTCCACCCAACTGCATTTGACTTGTTTTGATGGTGATATGTCTGCAACCAAGCCCCGAAAAAATCTGCGGCTGCCAGTCCTCGAAAGAAATTTCACAGACCTTTCCACTGGTGTACAACTTGTTGTACAATTCATGACTTTACTTTTATTCAACATTTTAGAAAAAAATCAAGGCTAACCCCTTGCCGAAAAAAATTACATTTTCAACAATGTTTCCCAAACCCATCGCTAGATACATCAAAAGAAAGGTCTGTTCAATACCTATCCACAGCTGAAGACAAAAAGTATCTGTGACATCTGGTTCTTGAGATATTTCAATTGAAAATTATTCGCATGATTTTCCACCCAACTGCATTTGACTTGTTTTGATGGTGATATCTCTGCAACCAAGCCCCGAAAAAATCTGCGGCTGCCAGTCCTCGAAAGGGATTTCACAGACCTTTCCACTGGTGTACAACTTGTTGTACAATTCACGACTTTACTTTTTTCAACATTTTAGAAATAAATCAAGGCTAACCCCTTGCCGAAAAAAATAACATTTTCAACAATGTTTCCCAAACCCATCGATAGATACATCAAAAGAAAGGTCTGTTCAATACCTATCCACAGCTGAAGACAAAAAGTATCTGTGACATCTGGTTCTTGAGATATTTAAATTCAAAATTATTCGCATGATTTTCCACCCAACTGCATTTGACTTGTTTTGATGGTGATATGTCTGCAACCAAGCCCCGAAAAAATCTGCGGCTGCCAGTCCTCGAAAGGGATTTCACAGACCTTTCCACTGGTGTACAACTTGTTGTACAATTCACGACTTTACATTTATCAACATTTTAGAAAAAAATCAAGACTAACCCCTTGCCGAAAAAAATAACATTTTCAACAATGTTTCCCAAACCCATCGATAGATACATCAAAAGAAAGGTCTGTTCAATACCTATCCACAGCTGAACACAAAAAGTATCTATGACATCTGGTTCTTGAGATATTTAAATTCAGAATTATTCGCATGATATTCCACCCAACTACATTTGACTTGTTTTGGATGGTGATATCTCTGCAACCAATCCCCGCAAAAGTCAGCGGCTGCCAGTGCTCGAGAGGGATTTCACAGACCTTTCCACTGGTGTACAACTTGTTGTACAATTCACGACTGTACTTTTTTCAACATTTTAGAAAAAAATCAAGGCTAACCCCTTGCCGAAAAAAAATAACATTTTCAACAATGTTTCCTAAACCCATCGATAGATACATCAAAAGAAAGGTCTGTTCAATGCCTATCCACAGCTGAAGACAAAAAGTATCTGTGACATCTGGTTCTTGAGATATTTAAATTCAAAATTATTCGCATGATTTTCCACCCAACTGCATTTGACTTGTTTTGATGGTGATATGTCTGCAACCAAGCCGCGAAAAAATCAGCGGCTGCCAGTCCTCGAAAGAAATTTCACAGACCTTTCCACTGGTGTACAACTTGTTGCACAATTCATGACTTTACTTTTTTTCAACATTTTAGAAAAAAATCAAGGCTAACCCCTTGCCGAAAAAAATTACATTTTCAACAATGTTTCCCAAACCCATCGGTAGATACATCAAAAGAAAGGTCTGTTCAATACCTATCCACAGCTGAACACAAAAAGTATTTGTGACATCTGGTTCTTGAGATATTTGAATTCAGAATTATTCGCATGATTTTCCACCCAACTGCATTTGACTTGTTTTGGATGGTGATATCTCTGCAACCAAGCCCCGCAAAAATCAGCGGCTGCCAGTCCTCGAAATGAATTTCGCAGACCTTTCCACTGGTGTACAACTTGTTGTACAATTCACGACTTTACTTTTTTCAACATTTTAGAAAAAAATCAAGGCTTAACCCCTTGCCGAAAAAAATAACATTTTCAACAATGTTTCCCAAACCCATCGATAGATACATCAAAAGAAAGGTCTGTTCAATACCTATCCACAGCTGAAGACAAAAAGTATCTGCGACATCTTGTTCTTGAGATATTTAAATTCAAAATTATTCGCATGATTTTCCACCCAACTGCATTTGACTTGTTTTGATGGTGATATCTCTGCAACCAAGCCCCGCAAAAATCTGCGGCTGCCAGTCCTCGAAAGGGATTTCACAGACCTTTCCACTGGTGTACAACTTGTTGTACAATTCATGACTTTACTTTTTTTCAACATTTTAGAAAAAAATCAAGGCTAACCCCTTGCCGAAAAAAATAACATTTTCAACAATGTTTCCCAAACCCATCGATAGATACATCAAAAGAAAGGTCTGTTCAATACCTATCCACAGCTGAAGACAAAAAGTATCTATGACATCTGGTTCTTGAGATATTTAAATTCAGAATTATTCGCATGATTTTCCACCCAACTACATTTGACTTGTTTTGGATGGTGATATCTCTGCAACCAAGCCCCGCAAAAGTCAGCGGCTGCCAGTGCTCGAGAGGGATTTCACAGACCTTTCCACTGGTGTACAACTTGTTGTACAATTCACGACTTTACTTTTTCCAACATTTTAGAAAAAAATCAAGGCTAACCCCTTGCCGAAAAAAATAACTTTTTCAACAATGTATCCCAAACCCATCGATAGATACATCAAAAGAAAGGTCTGTTCAATACCTATCCACAGCTGAAGACAAGAAGTATCTGTGACATCTGGTTCTTGAGATATTTAAATTCAAAATTATTCGCATGATTTTCCACCCAACTGCATTTGACTTGTTTTGGATGGTGATATCTCTGCAACCAAGCCCCGAAAAAATCTGCGGCTGCCAGTCCTCGATTTCACAGACCTTTCCACTGGTGTACAACTTGTTGCACAATTCATGACTTTACTTTTTTTCAACATTTTAGAAAAAAATCAAGGCTAACCCCTTGCCGAAAAAAATTACATTTTCAACAATGTTTCCCAAGCCCATCGGTAGGTACATCAAAAGAAAGGTCTGTTCAATACCTATCCACAGATGAACACAAAAAGTATCTGTGGCATCTGGTTCTTGAGATATTTCAATTCAGAATTATTCGCATGATTTTCCACCCAACTGCATTTGACTTGTTTTGATGGTGATATGTCTGCAACCAAGCCCCGAAAAAATCTGCGGCTGCCAGTCCTCGAAAGGGATTTCACAGACCTTTCCACTGGTGTACAACTTGTTGTACAATTCACGACTTTACATTTATCAACATTTTAGAAAAAAATCAAGACTAACCCCTTGCCGAAAAAAATAACATTTTCAACAATGTTTCCCAAACCCATCGATAGATACATCAAAAGAAAGGTCTGTTCAATACCTATCCACAGCTGAACACAAAAAGTATCTATGACATCTGGTTCTTGAGATATTTAAATTCAGAATTATTCGCATGATATTCCACCCAACTACATTTGACTTGTTTTGGATGGTGATATCTCTGCAACCAATCCCCGCAAAAGTCAGCGGCTGCCAGTGCTCGAGAGGGATTTCACAGACCTTTCCACTGGTGTACAACTTGTTGTACAATTCACGACTGTACTTTTTTCAACATTTTAGAAAAAAATCAAGGCTAACCCCTTGCCGAAAAAAAATAACATTTTCAACAATGTTTCCTAAACCCATCGATAGATACATCAAAAGAAAGGTCTGTTCAATGCCTATCCACAGCTGAAGACAAAAAGTATCTGTGACATCTGGTTCTTGAGATATTTAAATTCAAAATTATTCGCATGATTTTCCACCCAACTGCATTTGACTTGTTTTGATGGTGATATGTCTGCAACCAAGCCGCGAAAAAATCAGCGGCTGCCAGTCCTCGAAAGAAATTTCACAGACCTTTCCACTGGTGTACAACTTGTTGCACAATTCATGACTTTACTTTTTTTCAACATTTTAGAAAAAAATCAAGGCTAACCCCTTGCCGAAAAAAATTACATTTTCAACAATGTTTCCCAAACCCATCGGTAGATACATCAAAAGAAAGGTCTGTTCAATACCTATCCACAGCTGAACACAAAAAGTATTTGTGACATCTGGTTCTTGAGATATTTGAATTCAGAATTATTCGCATGATTTTCCACCCAACTGCATTTGACTTGTTTTGGATGGTGATATCTCTGCAACCAAGCCCCGCAAAAATCAGCGGCTGCCAGTCCTCGAAATGAATTTCGCAGACCTTTCCACTGGTGTACAACTTGTTGTACAATTCACGACTTTACTTTTTTCAACATTTTAGAAAAAAATCAAGGCTTAACCCCTTGCCGAAAAAAATAACATTTTCAACAATGTTTCCCAAACCCATCGATAGATACATCAAAAGAAAGGTCTGTTCAATACCTATCCACAGCTGAAGACAAAAAGTATCTGCGACATCTTGTTCTTGAGATATTTAAATTCAAAATTATTCGCATGATTTTCCACCCAACTGCATTTGACTTGTTTTGATGGTGATATCTCTGCAACCAAGCCCCGCAAAAATCTGCGGCTGCCAGTCCTCGAAAGGGATTTCACAGACCTTTCCACTGGTGTACAACTTGTTGTACAATTCATGACTTTACTTTTTTTCAACATTTTAGAAAAAAATCAAGGCTAACCCCTTGCCGAAAAAAATAACATTTTCAACAATGTTTCCCAAACCCATCGATAGATACATCAAAAGAAAGGTCTGTTCAATACCTATCCACAGCTGAAGACAAAAAGTATCTATGACATCTGGTTCTTGAGATATTTAAATTCAGAATTATTCGCATGATTTTCCACCCAACTACATTTGACTTGTTTTGGATGGTGATATCTCTGCAACCAAGCCCCGCAAAAGTCAGCGGCTGCCAGTGCTCGAGAGGGATTTCACAGACCTTTCCACTGGTGTACAACTTGTTGTACAATTCACGACTTTACTTTTTCCAACATTTTAGAAAAAAATCAAGGCTAACCCCTTGCCGAAAAAAATAACTTTTTCAACAATGTATCCCAAACCCATCGATAGATACATCAAAAGAAAGGTCTGTTCAATACCTATCCACAGCTGAAGACAAGAAGTATCTGTGACATCTGGTTCTTGAGATATTTAAATTCAAAATTATTCGCATGATTTTCCACCCAACTGCATTTGACTTGTTTTGGATGGTGATATCTCTGCAACCAAGCCCCGAAAAAATCTGCGGCTGCCAGTCCTCGATTTCACAGACCTTTCCACTGGTGTACAACTTGTTGCACAATTCATGACTTTACTTTTTTTCAACATTTTAGAAAAAAATCAAGGCTAACCCCTTGCCGAAAAAAATTACATTTTCAACAATGTTTCCCAAGCCCATCGGTAGGTACATCAAAAGAAAGGTCTGTTCAATACCTATCCACAGATGAACACAAAAAGTATCTGTGGCATCTGGTTCTTGAGATATTTCAATTCAGAATTATTCGCATGATTTTCCACCCAACTGCATTTGACTTGTTTTGGATGGTGATATCTCTGCAACCAAGCCCCGAAAAAATCTGCGGCTGCCAGTCCTCGAAAGGGATTTCACAGACCTTTCCACTGGTGTACAACTTGTTGTACAATTCACGACTTTACTTTTTTCAACATTTTAGAAAAAAATCAAGGCTAACCCCTTGCCGAAAAAAATAACATTTTCAACAATGTTTCCCAAACCCATCGGTAGATACATCAAAAGAAAGGTCTGTTCAATACCTATCCACAGCTGAACACAAAAAGTATCTGTGACATCTGGTTCTTGAGATATTTCAATTCAGAATTATTCGCATGATTTTCCACCCAACTGCATTTGACTTGTTTTGGATGGTGATATCTCTGCAACCAAGCCCCGCAAAAATCTGTGGCTGCCAGTCCTCGAAAGGGATTTCACAGACCTTTCCACTGGTGTACAACTTGTTGTACAATTCACGACTTTACTTTTTTCAACATTTTAGAAAAAAATCAAGGCTAACCCCTTGCCGAAAAAAATAACATTTTCAACAATGTTTCCCAAACCCATCGGTAGATACATCAAAAGAAAGGTCTGTTCAATACCTATCCACAGCTGAACACAAAAAGTATCTGTGACATCTGGTTCTTGAGATATTTCAATTCAGAATTATTCGCATGATTTTCCACCCAACTGCATTTGACTTGTTTTGGATGGTGATATCTCTGCAACCAAGCCCCGCAAAAATCTGTGGCTGCCAGTCCTCGAAAGGGATTTCACAGACCTTTCCACTGGTGTACAACTTGTTGTACAATTCACGACTTTACTTTTTTCAACATTTTAGAAAAAAATCAAGGCTAACCCCTTGCCGAAAAAAATAACATTTTCAACAATGTTTCCCAAACCCATCGATAGATACATCAAAAGAAAGGTCTGTTCAATACCTATCCACAGCTGAAGACAAAAAGTATCTGTGACATCTGGTTCTTGAGATATTTAAATTCAAAATTATTCGCATGATTTTCCACCCAACTGCATTTGACTTGTTTTGATGGTGATATGTCTGCAACCAAGCCCCGAAAAAATCTGCGGCTGCCAGTCCTCGAAAGAAATTTCACAGACCTTTCCACTGGTGTACAACTTGTTGTACAATTCATGACTTTACTTTTATTCAACATTTTAGAAAAAAATCAAGGCTAACCCCTTGCCGAAAAAAATTACATTTTCAACAATGTTTCCCAAACCCATCGCTAGATACATCAAAAGAAAGGTCTGTTCAATACCTATCCACAGCTGAAGACAAAAAGTATCTGTGACATCTGGTTCTTGAGATATTTCAATTGAAAATTATTCGCATGATTTTCCACCCAACTGCATTTGACTTGTTTTGATGGTGATATCTCTGCAACCAAGCCCCGAAAAAATCTGCGGCTGCCAGTCCTCGAAAGGGATTTCACAGACCTTTCCACTGGTGTACAACTTGTTGTACAATTCACGACTTTACTTTTTTCAACATTTTAGAAATAAATCAAGGCTAACCCCTTGCCGAAAAAAATAACATTTTCAACAATGTTTCCCAAACCCATCGATAGATACATCAAAAGAAAGGTCTGTTCAATACCTATCCACAGCTGAAGACAAAAAGTATCTGTGACATCTGGTTCTTGAGATATTTAAATTCAAAATTATTCGCATGATTTTCCACCCAACTGCATTTGTCTTGTTTTGATGGTGATATGTCTGCAACCAAGCCCCGAAAAAATCTGCGGCTGCCAGTTCTCGAAAGAAATTTCACAGACCTTTCCACTGGTGTACAACTTGTTGTACAATTCATGACTTTACTTTTATTCAACATTTTAGAAAAAAATCAAGGCTAACCCCTTGCCGAAAAAAATTACATTTTCAACAATGTTTCCCAAACCCATCGCTAGATACATCAAAAGAAAGGTCTGTTCAATACCTATCCACAGCTGAAGACAAAAAGTATCTGTGACATCTGGTTCTTGAGATATTTCAATTGAAAATTATTCGCATGATTTTCCACCCAACTGCATTTGACTTGTTTTGATGGTGATATCTCTGCAACCAAGCCCCGAAAAAATCTGCGGCTGCCAGTCCTCGAAAGGGATTTCACAGACCTTTCCACTGGTGTACAACTTGTTGTACAATTCACGACTTTACTTTTTTCAACATTTTAGAAATAAATCAAGGCTAACCCCTTGCCGAAAAAAATAACATTTTCAACAATGTTTCCCAAACCCATCGATAGATACATCAAAAGAAAGGTCTGTTCAATACCTATCCACAGCTGAAGACAAAAAGTATCTGTGACATCTGGTTCTTGAGATATTTAAATTCAAAATTATTCGCATGATTTTCCACCCAACTGCATTTGACTTGTTTTGATGGTGATATGTCTGCAACCAAGCCCCGAAAAAATCTGCGGCTGCCAGTTCTCGAAAGAAATTTCACAGACCTTTCCACTGGTGTACAACTTGTTGCACAATTCATGACTTTACTGTTTTTCAACATTTTAGAAAAAAATCAAGGCTAACCCCTTGCCGAAAAAAATAACATTTTCAACAATGTTTCCCAAACCCATCGGTAGATACATCAAAAGAAAGGTCTGTTCAATACCTATCCACAGCTGAACACAAAAAGTATCTGTGACATCTGGTTCTTGAGATATTTCAATTCAGAATTATTCGCATGATTTTCCACCCAACTGCATTTGACTTGTTTTGGATGGTGATATCTCTGCAACCAAGCCCCGCAAAAATCTGTGGCTGCCAGTCCTCGAAAGGGATTTCACAGACCTTTCCACTGGTGTACAACTTGTTGTACAATTCACGACTTTACTTTTTTCAACATTTTAGAAAAAAATCAAGGCTAACCCCTTGCCGAAAAAAATAACATTTTCAACAATGTTTCCCAAACCCATCGGTAGATACATCAAAAGAAAGGTCTGTTCAATACCTATCCACAGCTGAACACAAAAAGTATCTGTGACATCTGGTTCTTGAGATATTTCAATTCAGAATTATTCGCATGATTTTCCACCCAACTGCATTTGACTTGTTTTGGATGGTGATATCTCTGCAACCAAGCCCCGCAAAAATCTGTGGCTGCCAGTCCTCGAAAGGGATTTCACAGACCTTTCCACTGGTGTACAACTTGTTGTACAATTCACGACTTTACTTTTTTCAACATTTTAGAAAAAAATCAAGGCTAACCCCTTGCCGAAAAAAATAACATTTTCAACAATGTTTCCCAAACCCATCGATAGATACATCAAAAGAAAGGTCTGTTCAATACCTATCCACAGCTGAAGACAAAAAGTATCTGTGACATCTGGTTCTTGAGATATTTAAATTCAAAATTATTCGCATGATTTTCCACCCAACTGCATTTGACTTGTTTTGATGGTGATATGTCTGCAACCAAGCCCCGAAAAAATCTGCGGCTGCCAGTCCTCGAAAGAAATTTCACAGACCTTTCCACTGGTGTACAACTTGTTGTACAATTCATGACTTTACTTTTATTCAACATTTTAGAAAAAAATCAAGGCTAACCCCTTGCCGAAAAAAATAACATTTTCAACAATGTTTCCCAAACCCATCGATAGATACATCAAAAGAAAGGTCTGTTCAATACCTATCCACAGCTGAAGACAAAAAGTATCTGTGACATCTGGTTCTTGAGATATTTCAATTGAAAATTATTCGCATGATTTTCCACCCAACTGCATTTGACTTGTTTTGATGGTGATATCTCTGCAACCAAGCCCCGAAAAAATCTGCGGCTGCCAGTCCTCGAAAGGGATTTCACAGACCTTTCCACTGGTGTACAACTTGTTGTACAATTCACGACTTTACTTTTTTCAACATTTTAGAAATAAATCAAGGCTAACCCCTTGCCGAAAAAAATAACATTTTCAACAATGTTTCCCAAACCCATCGATAGATACATCAAAAGAAAGGTCTGTTCAATACCTATCCACAGCTGAAGACAAAAAGTATCTGTGACATCTGGTTCTTGAGATATTTAAATTCAAAATTATTCGCATGATTTTCCACCCAACTGCATTTGACTTGTTTTGATGGTGATATGTCTGCAACCAAGCCCCGAAAAAATCTGCGGCTGCCAGTTCTCGAAAGAAATTTCACAGACCTTTCCACTGGTGTACAACTTGTTGTACAATTCATGACTTTACTTTTATTCAACATTTTAGAAAAAAATCAAGGCTAACCCCTTGCCGAAAAAAATTACATTTTCAACAATGTTTCCCAAACCCATCGCTAGATACATCAAAAGAAAGGTCTGTTCAATACCTATCCACAGCTGAAGACAAAAGTATCTGTGACATCTGGTTCTTGAGATATTTCAATTGAAAATTATTCGCATGATTTTCCACCCAACTGCATTTGACTTGTTTTGATGGTGATATCTCTGCAACCAAGCCCCGAAAAAATCTGCGGCTGCCAGTCCTCGAAAGGGATTTCACAGACCTTTCCACTGGTGTACAACTTGTTGTACAATTCACGACTTTACTTTTTTCAACATTTTAGAAATAAATCAAGGCTAACCCCTTGCCGAAAAAAATAACATTTTCAACAATGTTTCCCAAACCCATCGATAGATACATCAAAAGAAAGGTCTGTTCAATACCTATCCACAGCTGAAGACAAAAAGTATCTGTGACATCTGGTTCTTGAGATATTTAAATTCAAAATTATTCGCATGATTTTCCACCCAACTGCATTTGACTTGTTTTGATGGTGATATGTCTGCAACCAAGCCCCGAAAAAATCTGCGGCTGCCAGTTCTCGAAAGAAATTTCACAGACCTTTCCACTGGTGTACAACTTGTTGTACAATTCATGACTTTACTTTTTTTCAACATTTTAGAAATAAATCAAGGCTAACCCCTTGCCGAAAAAAATAACATTTTCAACAATGTTTCCCAAACCCATCGATAGATACATCAAAAGAAAGGTCTGTTCAATACCTATCCACAGCTGAAGACAAAAAGTATCTGTGACATCTGGTTCTTGAGATATTTAAATTCAAAATTATTCGCATGATTTTCCACCCAACTGCATTTGACTTGTTTTGATGGTGATATCTCTGCAACCAAGCCCCGAAAAAATCTGCGGCTGCCAGTCCTCGAAAGGGATTTCACAGACCTTTTCCACTGGTGTACAACTTGTTGCACAATTCATGACTTTACTGTTTTTCAACATTTTAGAAAAAAATCAAGGCTAACCCCTTGCCGAAAAAAATTACATTTTCAACAATGTTTCCCAAACCCATCGGTAGATACATCAAAAGAAAGGTCTGTTCAATACCTATCCACAGATGAACACAAAAAGTATCTGTGGCATCTGGTTCTTGAGATATTTAAATTCAAAATTATTCGCATGATTTTCCACCCAACTACATTTGACTTGTTTTGGATGGTGATATCTCTGCAACCAAGCCCCGCAAAAATCTGCGGCTGCCAGTCCTCGAAAGGGATTTCACAGACCTTTCCACTGGTGTACAACTTGTTGTACAATTCACGACTTTACATTTTTCAACATTTTAGAAAAAAATCAAGGCTAACCCCTTGCCGAAAAAAATAACATTTTCAAGAATGTTTCCCAAACCCATCGATAGATACATCAAAAGAAAGGTCTGTTTAATACCTATCCACAGCTGAAGACAAAAAGTATCTGTGACATCTGGTTCTTGAGATATTTAAATTCAAAATTATTCGCATGATTTTCCACCCAACTACATTTGACTTGTTTTGGATGGTGATATCTCTGCAACCAAGCCCCGCAAAAATCAGCGGCTGCCAGTCCTCGAAATGAATTTCACAGACCTTTCCACTGGTGTACAACTTGTTGTACAATTCATGACTTTACTTTTTTTCAACATTTTAGAAAAAAATCAAGGCTAACCCCTTGCCGAAAAAAATTACATTTTCAACAATGTTTTCCAAACCCATCGGTAGATACATCAAAAGAAAGGTCTGTTCAATACCTATCCACAGCTGAACACAAAAAGTATCTGTGACATCTGGTTCTTGAGATATTTCAATTCAGAATTATTCGCATGATTTTCCACCCAACTGCATTTGACTTGTTTTGGATGGTGATATCTCTGCAACCAAGCCCCGCAAAAATCTGCGGCTGCCAGTCCTCGAAAGGGATTTCACAGACCTTTCCACTGGTGTACAACTTGTTGTACAATTCACGACTTTACTTTTTTCAACATTTTAGAAATAAATCAAGGCTAACCCCTTGCCGAAAAAAATAACATTTTCAACAATGTTTCCCAAACCCATCGATAGATACATCAAAAGAAAGGTCTGTTCAATACCTATCCACAGCTGAAGACAAAAAGTATCTGTGACATCTGGTTCTTGAGATATTTAAATTCAAAATTATTCGCATGATTTTCCACCCAACTGCATTTGACTTGTTTTGATGGTGATATGTCTGCAACCAAGCCCCGAAAAAATCTGCGGCTGCCAGTTCTCGAAAGAAATTTCACAGACCTTTCCACTGGTGTACAACTTGTTGTACAATTCATGACTTTACTTTTATTCAACATTTTAGAAAAAAATCAAGGCTAACCCCTTGCCGAAAAAAATTACATTTTCAACAATGTTTCCCAAACCCATCGCTAGATACATCAAAAGAAAGGTCTGTTCAATACCTATCCACAGCTGAAGACAAAAGTATCTGTGACATCTGGTTCTTGAGATATTTCAATTGAAAATTATTCGCATGATTTTCCACCCAACTGCATTTGACTTGTTTTGATGGTGATATCTCTGCAACCAAGCCCCGAAAAAATCTGCGGCTGCCAGTCCTCGAAAGGGATTTCACAGACCTTTCCACTGGTGTACAACTTGTTGTACAATTCACGACTTTACTTTTTTCAACATTTTAGAAATAAATCAAGGCTAACCCCTTGCCGAAAAAAATAACATTTTCAACAATGTTTCCCAAACCCATCGATAGATACATCAAAAGAAAGGTCTGTTCAATACCTATCCACAGCTGAAGACAAAAAGTATCTGTGACATCTGGTTCTTGAGATATTTAAATTCAAAATTATTCGCATGATTTTCCACCCAACTGCATTTGACTTGTTTTGATGGTGATATGTCTGCAACCAAGCCCCGAAAAAATCTGCGGCTGCCAGTTCTCGAAAGAAATTTCACAGACCTTTCCACTGGTGTACAACTTGTTGTACAATTCATGACTTTACTTTTTTTCAACATTTTAGAAATAAATCAAGGCTAACCCCTTGCCGAAAAAAATAACATTTTCAACAATGTTTCCCAAACCCATCGATAGATACATCAAAAGAAAGGTCTGTTCAATACCTATCCACAGCTGAAGACAAAAAGTATCTGTGACATCTGGTTCTTGAGATATTTAAATTCAAAATTATTCGCATGATTTTCCACCCAACTGCATTTGACTTGTTTTGATGGTGATATCTCTGCAACCAAGCCCCGAAAAAATCTGCGGCTGCCAGTCCTCGAAAGGGATTTCACAGACCTTTTCCACTGGTGTACAACTTGTTGCACAATTCATGACTTTACTGTTTTTCAACATTTTAGAAAAAAATCAAGGCTAACCCCTTGCCGAAAAAAATTACATTTTCAACAATGTTTCCCAAACCCATCGGTAGATACATCAAAAGAAAGGTCTGTTCAATACCTATCCACAGATGAACACAAAAAGTATCTGTGGCATCTGGTTCTTGAGATATTTAAATTCAAAATTATTCGCATGATTTTCCACCCAACTACATTTGACTTGTTTTGGATGGTGATATCTCTGCAACCAAGCCCCGCAAAAATCTGCGGCTGCCAGTCCTCGAAAGGGATTTCACAGACCTTTCCACTGGTGTACAACTTGTTGTACAATTCACGACTTTACATTTTTCAACATTTTAGAAAAAAATCAAGGCTAACCCCTTGCCGAAAAAAATAACATTTTCAAGAATGTTTCCCAAACCCATCGATAGATACATCAAAAGAAAGGTCTGTTTAATACCTATCCACAGCTGAAGACAAAAAGTATCTGTGACATCTGGTTCTTGAGATATTTAAATTCAAAATTATTCGCATGATTTTCCACCCAACTACATTTGACTTGTTTTGGATGGTGATATCTCTGCAACCAAGCCCCGCAAAAATCAGCGGCTGCCAGTCCTCGAAATGAATTTCACAGACCTTTCCACTGGTGTACAACTTGTTGTACAATTCATGACTTTACTTTTTTTCAACATTTTAGAAAAAAATCAAGGCTAACCCCTTGCCGAAAAAAATTACATTTTCAACAATGTTTTCCAAACCCATCGGTAGATACATCAAAAGAAAGGTCTGTTCAATACCTATCCACAGCTGAACACAAAAAGTATCTGTGACATCTGGTTCTTGAGATATTTCAATTCAGAATTATTCGCATGATTTTCCACCCAACTGCATTTGACTTGTTTTGGATGGTGATATCTCTGCAACCAAGCCCCGCAAAAATCTGCGGCTGCCAGTAATCGAAAGGGATTTCACAGACCTTTCCACTGGTGTACAACTTGTTGTACAATTCACGACTTTACTTTTTTCAACATTTTAGAAATAAATCAAGGCTAACCCCTTGCCGAAAAAAATAACATTTTCAACAATGTTTCCCAAACCCATCGATAGATACATCAAAAGAAAGGTCTGTTCAATACCTATCCACAGCTGAAGACAAAAAGTATCTGTGACATCTGGTTCTTGAGATATTTAAATTCAAAATTATTCGCATGATTTTCCACCCAACTGCATTTGACTTGTTTTGATGGTGATATGTCTGCAACCAAGCCCCGAAAAAATCTGCGGCTGCCAGTTCTCGAAAGAAATTTCACAGACCTTTCCACTGGTGTACAACTTGTTGTACAATTCATGACTTTACTTTTTTTCAACATTTTAGAAAAAAATCAAGGCTAACCCCTTGCCGAAAAAAATTACATTTTCAACAATGTTTCCCAAACCCATCGCTAGATACATCAAAAGAAAGGTCTGTTCAATACCTATCCACAGCTGAAGACAAAAACTATCTGTGACATCTGGTTCTTGAGATATTTCAATTGAAAATTATTCGCATGATTTTCCACCCAACTGCATTTGACTTGTTTTGGATGGTGATATCTCTGCAACCAAGCCCCGCAAAAATCTGCGGCTGCCAGTCCTCGAAAGGGATTTCACAGACCTTTCCACTGGTGTACAACTTGTTGTACAAATCACGACTTTACATTTTTCAACATTTTAGAAAAAAATCAAGGCTAATCCCTTGCCGAAAAAAATAACATTTTCAAGAATGTTTCCCACACCCATCGATAGATACATCAAAAGAAAGGTCTGTTCAATACCTATCCACAGCTGAAGACAAAAAGTATCTGTGACATCTGGTTCTTGAGATATTTAAATTCAAAATTATTCGCATGATTTTCCACCCAACTGCATTTGACTTGTTTTGGATGGTGATATCTCTGCAACCAAGCCCCGAAAAAATCTGCGGCTGCCAGTCCTCGAAAGGGATTTCACAGACCTTTTCCACTGGTGTACAACTTGTTGCACAATTCATGACTTTACTGTTTTTCAACATTTTAGAAAAAAATCAAGGCTAACCCCTTGCCGAAAAAAATTACATTTTCAACAATGTTTCCCAAACCCATCGGTAGATACATCAAAAGAAAGGTCTGTTCAATACCTATCCACAGATGAACACAAAAAGTATCTGTGGCATCTGGTTCTTGAGATATTTCAATTCAGAATTATTCGCATGATTTTCCACCCAAGTGCATTTGACTTGTTTTGGATGGTGATATCTCTGCAACCAAGCCCCGCAAAAATCTGCGGCTGCCAGTCCTCGAAAGGGATTTCACAGACCTTTCCACTGGTGTACAACTTGTTGTACAATTCACGACTTTACATTTTTCAACATTTTAGAAAAAAATCAAGGCTAACCCCTTGCCGAAAAAAATAACATTTTCAAGAATGTTTCCCAAACCCATCGATAGATACATCAAAAGAAAGGTCTGTTCAATACCTATCCACAGCTGAAGACAAAAAGTATCTGTGACATCTGGTTCTTGAGATATTTAAATTCAAAATTATTCGCATGATTTTCCACCCAACTACATTTGACTTGTTTTGGATGGTGATATCTCTGCAACCAAGCCCCGCAAAAATCAGCGGCTGCCAGTCCTCGAAATGAATTTCACAGACCTTTCCACTGGTGTACAACTTGTTGTAAAATTCATGACTTTATTTTTTTCAACATTTTAGAAAAAAATCAAGGCTAACTAACCCCTTGCCGAAAAAAATTACATTTTCAACAATGTTTCCCAAACCCATCGCTAGATACATCAAAAGAAAGGTCTGTTCAATACCTATCCACAGCTGAAGACAAAAACTATCTGTGACATCTGGTTCTTGAGATATTTCAATTGAAAATTATTCGCATGATTTTCCACCCAACTGCATTTGACTTGTTTTGGATGGTGATATCTCTGCAACCAAGCCCCGCAAAAATCTGCGGCTGCCAGTCCTCGAAAGGGATTTCACAGACCTTTCCACTGGTGTACAACTTGTTGTACAAATCACGACTTTACATTTTTCAACATTTTAGAAAAAAATCAAGGCTAATCCCTTGCCGAAAAAAATAACATTTTCAAGAATGTTTCCCAAACCCATCGATAGATACATCAAAAGAAAGGTCTGTTCAATACCTATCCACAGCTGAAGACAAAAAGTATCTGTGACATCTGGTTCTTGAGATATTTAAATTCAAAATTATTCGCATGATTTTCCACCCAACTGCATTTGACTTGTTTTGGATGGTGATATCTCTGCAACCAAGCCCCGCAAAAATCTGCGGCTGCCAGTCCTCGAAAGGGATTTCACAGACCTTTCCACTGGTGTACAACTTGTTGTACAAATCACGACTTTACATTTTTCAACATTTTAGAAAAAAATCAAGGCTAATCCCTTGCCGAAAAAAATAACATTTTCAAGAATGTTTCCCAAACCCATCGATAGATACATCAAAAGAAAGGTCTGTTCAATACCTATCCACAGCTGAAGACAAAAAGTATCTGTGACATCTGGTTCTTGAGATATTTAAATTCAAAATTATTCGCATGATTTTCCACCCAACTGCATTTGACTTGTTTTGGATGGTGATATCTCTGCAACCAAGCCCCGAAAAAATCTGCGGCTGCCAGTCCTCGAAAGGGATTTCACAGACCTTTTCCACTGGTGTACAACTTGTTGCACAATTCATGACTTTACTGTTTTTCAACATTTTAGAAAAAAATCAAGGCTAACCCCTTGCCGAAAAAAATTACATTTTCAACAATGTTTCCCAAACCCATCGGTAGATACATCAAAAGAAAGGTCTGTTCAATACCTATCCACAGATGAACACAAAAAGTATCTGTGGCATCTGGTTCTTGAGATATTTCAATTCAGAATTATTCGCATGATTTTCCACCCAAGTGCATTTGACTTGTTTTGGATGGTGATATCTCTGCAACCAAGCCCCGCAAAAATCAGCGGCTGCCAGTCCTCGAAATGAATTTCACAGACCTTTCCACTGGTGTACAACTTGTTGTAAAATTCATGACTTTATTTTTTTCAACATTTTAGAAAAAAATCAAGGCTAACTAACCCCTTGCCGAAAAAAATTACATTTTCAACAATGTTTCCCAAACCCATCGATAGATACATCAAAAGAAAGGTCTGTTCAATACCTATCCACAGCTGAAGACAAAAAGTATCTGTGACATCTGGTTCTTGAGATATTTAAATTCAAAATTATTCGCATGATTTTCCACCCAACTACATTTGACTTGTTTTGGATGGTGATATCTCTGCAACCAAGCCCCGCAAAAATCAGCGGCTGCCAGTCCTCGAAATGAATTTCACAGACCTTTCCACTGGTGTACAACTTGTTGTAAAATTCATGACTTTATTTTTTTCAACATTTTAGAAAAAAATCAAGGCTAACTAACCCCTTGCCGAAAAAAATTACATTTTCAACAATGTTTCCCAAACCCATCGATAGATACATCAAAAGAAAGGTCTGTTCAATACCTATCCACAGCTGAAGACAAAAAGTATCTGTGACATCTGGTTCTTGAGATATTTCAATTGAAAATTATTCGCATGATTTTCCACCCAACTGCATTTGACTTGTTTTGGATGGTGATATCTCTGCAACCAAGCCCAGCAAAAATCTGCGGCTACCAGTCCTCGAAAGGGATTTCACAGACCTTTCCACTGGTGTACAACTTGTTGTACAATTCATGACTTTACTTTTTTTCAACATTTTAGAAAAAAATCAAGGCTAACCCCTTGCCGAAAAAAATTACATTTTCAACAATGTTTTCCAAACCCATCGGTAGATACATCAAAAGAAAGGTCTGTTCAATACCTATCCACAGCTGAACACAAAAAGTATCTGTGACATCTGGTTCTTGAGATATTTCAATTCAGAATTATTCGCATGATTTTCCACCCAACTGCATTTGACTTGTTTTGGATGGTGATATCTCTGCAACCAAGCCCCGCAAAAATCTGCGGCTGCCAGTAATCGAAAGGGATTTCACAGACCTTTCTACTGGTGTGCAACTTGTTGTAAAATTCATGACTTTCAACAATGTTTTCCAAACCCATCGGAAGATACATCAAAAGAAAAGTCTGTTCAATACCTATCCACAGCTGAACACAAAAAGTATCTGTGACATCTCGTTCTTGAGATATTTCAATTCAAAGTTATTCGCACGATTTTCCACCCAACTGCATTTGACTTGTTTTGGATGGTGATATCTCTACAACCAAGCCCCGCAAAAATCTGCGGCTGCCAGCCCTTGAAAGGGATTTCACATACCGTTCCACTGGTGTACAACTTGTTGTACAATTCACGAATTTACTTTTTTCAACATTTTAGAAAAAAATCAAGGCTAACCCCTTGCCGAAAAAAATTACATTTTCAACAATGTTTCCCAAACCCATCGCTAGATACATCAAAAGAAAGCTCTGTGCAATACCTATCCACAGCTGAAGACAAAAAGTATCTGTGACATCTGGTTCTTGAGATATTTCAATTGAAAATTATTCGCATGATTTTCCACCCAACTGCATTTGACTTGTTTTGATGGTGATATCTCTGCAACCAAGCCCCGAAAAAATCTGCGGCTGCCAGTCCTCGAAAGGTATTTCACAGACCTTTCCAATGGTTTACAACTTGTTGCACAATTCATGACTTTACTTTTTTTCAACATTTTAGAAAAAAATCAAGGCTAACCCCTTGCCGAAAAAAATTACATTTTCAACAATGTTTCCCAAACCCATCGCTAGATACATCAAAAGAAAGCTCTGTGCAATACCTATCCACAGCTGAAGACAAAAAGTATCTGTGACATCTGGTTCTTGAGATATTTCAATTGAAAATTATTCGCATGATTTTCCACCCAACTGCATTTGACTTGTTTTGGATGGTGATATCTCTGCAACCAAGCCCAGCAAAAATCTGCGGCTACCAGTCCTCGAAAGGGATTTCACAGACCTTTCCACTGGTGTACAACTTGTTGTACAATTCACGACTTTACATTTTTCAACATTTTAGAAAAAAATCAAGGCTAACCCCTTGCCGAAAAAAATAACATTTTCAAGAATGTTTCCCAAACCCATAGATAGATAAACCAAAAGAAAGGTCTGTTCAATACCTATCCACAGCTGAAGACAAAAAGTATCTGTAACATCTGGTTCTTGAGATATTTCAATTCAGAATTATTCGCATGATTTTCCACCCAACTGCATTTGACTTGTTTTGGATGGTGATATCTCTGCAACCAAGCCCCGAAAAAATCTGCGGCTGCCAGTCCTCGAAAGGGATTTCACAGACCTTTCCACTGGTGTACAACTTGTTGTACAATTCATGACTTTACTTTTTTTCAACATTTTAGAAAAAAATCAAGGCTAACCCCTTGCCGAAAAAAATTACATTTTCAACAATGTTTTCCAAACCCATCGGTAGATACATCAAAAGAAAGGTCTGTTCAATACCTATCCACAGCTGAACACAAAAAGTATCTGTGACATCTGGTTCTTGAGATATTTCAATTCAGAATTATTCGCATGATTTTCCACCCAACTGCATTTGACTTGTTTTGGATGGTGATATCTCTGCAACCAAGCCCCGCAAAAATCTGCGGCTGCCAGTAATCGAAAGGGATTTCACAGACCTTTCCACTGGTGTACAACTTGTTGTACAATTCACGACTTTACTTTTTTCAACATTTTAGAAAAAAATCAAGGCTAACCCCTTGCCGAAAAAAATAACATTTTCAACAATGTTTCCCAAACCCATCGCTAGATACATCAAAAGAAAGGTCTGTTCAATACCTATCCACAGCTGAAGACAAAAAGTATCTGTGACATCTGGTTCTTGAGATATTTCAATTGAAAATTATTCGCATGATTTTCCACCCAACTGCATTTGACTTGTTTTGGATGGTGATATCTCTGCAACCAAGCCCCGCAAAAATCTGCGGCTGCCAGTCCTCGAAAGGGATTTCACAGACCTTTCCACTGGTGTACAACTTGTTGTACAATTCACGACTTTACTTTTTTCAACATTTTAGAAAAAAATCAAGGCTAACCCCTTGCCGAAAAAAATTACATTTTCAACAATGTTTCCCAAACCCATCGCTAGATACATCAAAAGAAAGCTCTGTTCAATACCTATCCACAGCTGAAGACAAAAAGTATCTGTGACATCTGGTTCTTGAGATATTTCAATTGAAAATTATTCGCATGATTTTCCACCCAACTGCATTTGACTTGTTTTGATGGTGATATCTCTGCAACCAAGCCCCGAAAAAATCTGCGGCTGATAGTCCTCGAAAGGGATTTCACAGACCTTTCCACTGGTGTACAACTTGTTGCACAATTCATGACTTTACTTTTTTTCAACATTTTAGAAAAAAATCAAGGCTAACCCCTTGCCGAAAAAAATAACATTTTCAACAATGTTTCCCAAACCCATCGCTAGATACATCAAAAGAAAGGTCTGTTCAATACCTATCCACAGCTGAAGACAAAAAGTATCTGTGACATCAGGTTCTTGAGATATTTCAATTGAAAATTATTCGCATGATTTTCCACCCAACTGCATTTGACTTGTTTTGGATGGTGATATCTCTGCAACCAAGCCCCGCAAAAATCTGCGGCTGCCAGTCCTCGAAAGGGATTTCACAGACCTTTCCACTGGTGTACAACTTGTTGTACAATTCACGACTTTACTTTTTTCAACATTTTAGAAAAATACCAAGGCTAACCCCTTGCCGAAAAAAATTACATTTTCAACAATGTTTCCCAAACCCATCGCTAGATACATCAAAAGAAAGGTCTGTTCAATACCTATCCACAGCTGAAGACAAAAACTATCTGCGACATCTGGTTCTTGAGATATTTCAATTGAAAATTATTCGCATGATTTTTTACCCAACTGCATTTGACTTGTTTTGATGATGATATCTCTGCAACCAAGCCCCGAAAAAATCTGCGGCTGCCAGTCCTCGAAAGGGATTTCACAGACCTTTCCACTGGTGTACAACTTGTTGCACAATTCATGACTTTACTTTTTTTCAACATTTTATAAAAAAATCAAGGCTAACCCCTTGCCGAAAAAAATTACATTTTCAACAACGTTTCCCAAACCCATCGGTAGATACATCAAAAGAAAGTTCTGTTCAATACCTATCCACAGATGAACACAAAAAGTATCTGTGGCATCTGGTTCTTGAGATATTTCAATTCAGAATTATTCGCATGATTTTCCACCCAACTGCATTTGACTTGTTTTGGATGGTTATATCTCTGCAACCAAGCCCCGCAAAAATCAGCGGCTGCCAGTCCTCGAAATGAATTTCACAGACCTTTCCACTGGTGTACAACTTGTTGTAAAATTCATGACTTTATTTTTTTCAACATTTTAGAAAAAAATCAAGGCTAACCCCTTGCCGAAAAAAATTACATTTTCAACCCATAGATAGATACACCAAAAGAAAGGTCTGTTCAATACCTATCCACAGCTGAAGACAAAAAGTATCTGTAACATCTGGTTCTTGAGATATTTCAATTCAGAATTATTCGCATGATTTTCCACCCAACTGCATTTGACTTGTTTTGGATGGTTATATCTCTGCAACCAAGCCCCGAAAAAATCTGCGGCTGCCAGTCCTCGAAAGGGATTTCACAGACCTTTCCACTGGTGTACAACTTGTTGCACAATTCATGACTTTACTTTTTTTCAACATTTTAGAAAAAAATCAAGGCTAACCCCTTGCCGAAAAAAATAACATTTTCAACAATGTTTCCCAAACCCATCGCTAGATACATCAAAAGAAAGGTCTGTTCAATACCTATCCACAGCTGAAGACAAAAAGTATCTGTGACATCTGGTTCTTGAGATATTTCAATTGAAAATTATTCGCATGATTTTCCACCCAACTGCATTTGACTTGTTTTGGATGGTGATATCTCTGCAACCAAGCCCCGCAAAAATCTGCGGTTGCCAGTCCTCGAAAGGGATTTCACAGACCTTTCCACTGGTGTACAACTTGTTGCACAATTCATGACTTTACTTTTTTTCAACATTTTAGAAAAAAATCAAGGCTAACCCCTTGCCGAAAAAAATAACATTTTCAACAATGTTTCCCAAACCCATCGCTAGATACATCAAAAGAAAGGTCTGTTCAATACCTATCCACAGCTGAAGACAAAAACTATCTGTGACATCTGGTTCTTGAGATATTTCAATTGAAAATTATTCGCATGATTTTCCACCCAACTGCATTTGACTTGTTTTGATGATGATATCTCTGCAACCAAGCCCCGAAAAAATCTGCGGCTGCCAGTCCTCGAAAGGGATTTCACAGACCTTTCCACTGGTGTACAACTTGTGGCACAATTCATGACTTTACTTTTTTTCAACATTTTATGAAAAAATCAAGGCTAACCCCTTGCCGAAAAAAACTACATTTTCAACAATGTTTCCCAAACCCATCGGTAGATACATCAAAAGAAAGTTCTGTTCAATACCTATCCACAGCTGAAGACAAAAAGTATCTGTGACATCTGGTTCTTGAGATATTTAAATTCAAAATTATTCGCATGATTTTCCACCCAACTGCATTTGACTTGTTTTGGATGGTTATATCTCTGCAACCAAGCCCCGCAAAAATCCGCGGCTGCCAGTCCTCGAAATGAATTTCACAGACCTTTCCACTGGTGTACAACTTGTTGTAAAATTCATGACTTTATTTTTTTCAACATTTTAGAAAAAAATCAAGGCTAACCCCTTGCCAAAAAAAATTACATTTTCAAAAATTTTTCCCAAACCCATCGATAGATACATCAAAAGAAAGGTCTGTTCAATACCTATCCACAGCTGAACACAAAAAGTATCTGTGGCATCTGGTTCTTGAGATATTTCAATTCAGAATTATTCGCATGATTTTCCACCCAACTGCATTTGACTTGTTTTGGATGGTGATATCTCTGCAACCAAGCCCCGCAAAAATCAGTGGCTGCCAGTCCTCGAAATGAATTTCACAGACCTTTCCACTGGTGTACAACTTGTTGTAAAATTCATGACTTTATTTTTTTCAACATTTTAGAAAAAAATCAAGGCTAACCCCTTGCCGAAAAAAATTACATTTTCAACAATGTTTCCCAAACCCATCGCTAGATACATCAAAAGAAAGGTCTGTTCAATACCTATCCACAGCTGAACACAAAAAGTATCTGTGACATCTGGTTCTTGAGATATTTCAATTGAAATTTATTCGCATGATTTTCCACCCAACTGCATTTGACTTGTTTTGATGGTGATATCTCTGCAACCAAGCCCCGAAAAAATCTGCGGCTGCCAGTCCTCGAAAGGGATTTCACAGACCTTTCCACTGGTGTACAACTTGTTGCACAATTCATGACTTTACTTTTTTTCAACATTTTAGAAAAAATCAAGGCTAACCCCTTGCCGAAAAAAATTACATTTTCAACAATGTTTCCCAAACCCATCGGTAGATACATCAAAAGAAAGTTCTGTTCAATACCTATCCACAGATGAACACAAAAATTATCTGTGGCATCTGGTTCTTGAGATATTTCAATTCAGAATTATTCGCATGATTTTCCACCCAACTGCATTTGACTTGTTTTGGATGGTGATATCTCTGCAACCAAGCCCCGAAAAAATCTGCGGCTGCCAGTCCTCGAAAGGGATTTCACAGACCTTTCCACTGGTGTACAACTTGTTGTACAATTCACGACTTTACTTTTTTCAACATTTTAGAAAAATACCAAGGCTAACCCCTTGCCGAAAAAAATTACATTTTCAACAATGTTTCCCAAACCCATCGCTAGATACATCAAAAGAAAGGTCTGTTCAATACCTATCCACAGCTGAAGACAAAAACTATCTGTGACATCTGGTTCTTGAGATATTTCAATTGAAAATTATTCGCATGATTTTCCACCCAACTGCATTTGACTTGTTTTGATGGTGATATCTCTGCAACCAAGCCCCGAAAAAATCTGCGGCTGCCAGTCCTCGAAAGGGATTTCACAGACCTTTCCACTGGTGTACAACTTGTTGCACAATTCATGACTTTACTTTTTTTCAACATTTTATAAAAAAATCAAGGCTAACCCCTTGCCGAAAAAAATTACATTTTCAACAATGTTTCCCAAACCCATCGCTAGATACTGCATTTGACTTGTTTTGGATGGTGATATCTCTGCAACCAAGCCCCGCAAAAATCTGCGGCTGCCAGTCCTCGAAAGGGATTTCACAGACATTTGCACTGGTGTTCAACTTGTTGTACAATTCACGACTTTACTTTTTTCAACATTTTAGAAAAAAATCAAGGCTAACCCCTTGCCGAAAAAAATTACATTTTCAACAATATTTCCCAAACCCATCGGTAGATACATCAAAAGAAAGGTCTGTTCAATACCTATCCACAGTTGAACACAAAAAGTATCTGTGGCATCTGGTTCTTGAGATATTTCAATTCAGAATTATTCGCATGATTTTCCACCCAACTGCATTTGACTTGTTTTGGATGGTTATATCTCTGCAACCAAGCCCCGCAAAAATCAGCGGCTGCCAGTCCTCGAAATGAATTTCACAGACCTTTCCACTGGTGTACAACTTGTTGTACAATTCATGACTTTACTTTTTTTCAATATTTTAGAAAAAAATCAAGGCTAACCCCTTGCCGAAAAAAATTACATTTTCAACAATGTTTCCCAAACCCATCGGTAGATACATCAAAAGAAAGGTCTGTTCAATACCTATCCACAGCTGAACACAAAAAGTATCTGTGCCATCTGGTTCTTGAGATATTTCAATTCAGAATTATTCGCATGATTTTCCACCCAACTGCATTTGACTTGTTTTGGATGGTGATATCTCTGCAACCAAGCCCCGCAAAAATCAGTGGCTGCCAGTCCTCGAAATGAATTTCACAGACCTTTCCACTGGTGTACAACTTGTTGTAAAATTCATGACTTTATATTTTTCAACATTTTAGAAAAAAATCAAGGCTAACCCCTTGCCGAAAAAATTACATTTTCAACAATGTTTCCCAAACCCATCGCTAGATACATCAAAAGAAAGGTCTGTTCAATACCTATCCACAGCTGAACACAAAAAGTATCTGTGGCATCTGGTTCTTGAGATATTTCAATTCAGAATTATTCGCATGATTTTCCACCCAACTGCATTTGACTTGTTTTGGATGGTGATATCTCTGCAACCAAGCCCCGCAAAAATCTGCGGCTGCCAGTCCTCGAGAGGGATTTCACAGACCTTTCCACTGGTGTACAACTTGTTGTACAATTCACGACTTTACTTTTTTCAACATTTTAGAAAAAAATCAAGGCTAACCCCTTGCCGAAAAAAATAACATTTTCAACAATGTTTCCCAAACCCATCGATAGATACATCAAAAGAAAGGTCTATTCAAAACCTATCCACAGCTGAAGACAAAAAGTATCTGTGACATCTGGTTCTTGAGATATTTAAATTCAAAATTATTCGCATGATTTTCCACCCAACTGCATTTGACTTGTTTTGATGGTGATATGTCTGCAACCAAGCCCCGAAAAAATCTGCGGCTGCCAGTCCTCGAAAGAAATTGCACAGACCTTTCCACTGGTGTACAACTTGTTGTAAAATTCATGACTTTATTTTTTTCAACATTTTAGAAAAAAATCAAGGCTAACCCCTTGCCGAAAAAAATTACATTTTCAACAATGTTTCCCAAACCCATCGCTAGATACTGCATTTGACTTGTTTTGGATGGTGATATCTCTGCAACCAAGCCCCGCAAAAATCTGCGGCTGCCAGTCCTCGAAAGGGATTTCACAGACCTTTCCACTGGTGTACAACTTGTTGTACAATTCACGACTTTACTTTTTTCAACATTTTAGAAAAAAATCAAGGCTAACCCCTTGCCGAAAAAAATTACATTTTCAACAATGTTTCCCAAACCCATCGCATCGGTAGATACATCAAAAGAAAGGTCTGTTCAATACCTATCCACAGCTGAAGACAAAAAGTATCTGTGACATCTGGTTCTTGAGATATTTAAATTCAAAGTTATTCGCATGATTTTCCACCCAACTGCATTTGACTTGTTTTGATGGTGATATGTCTGCAACCAAGCCCCGAAAAAATCTGCGGCTGCCAGTCCTCGAAAGAAATTTCACAGACCTTTCCACTGGTGTACAACTTGTTATACAATTCATGACTTTACTTTTTTTCAACATTTTAGAAAAAAATCAAGGCTAACCCCTTGCCGAAAAAAATTACATTTTCAACAATGTTTCCCAAACCCATCGCATCGGTAGATACATCAAAAGAAAGGTCTGTTCAATACCTATCCACAGCTGAACACAAAAAGTATCTGTGGCATCTGGTTCTTGAGATATTTCAATTCAGAATTATTCGCATGATTTTCCACCCAACTGCATTTGACTTGTTTTGGATGGTTATATCTCTGCAACCAAGCCCCGCAAAAATCAGCGGCTGCCAGTCCTCGAAATGAATTTCACAGACCTTTCCACTGGTGTACAACTTGTTGTAAAATTCATGACTTTATTTTTTTCAACATTTTAGAAAAAAATCAAGGCTAACCCCTTGCCGAAAAAAATTACATTTTCAACAATGTTTCCCAAACCCATCGCTAGATACATCAAAAGAAAGGTCTGTTCAATACCTATCCACAGCTAAAGACAAAAAGTATCTGTGACATCTGGTTCTTGAGATATTTCAATTGAAAATTATTCGCATGATTTTCCACCCAACTGCATTTGATTTGTTTTGATGGTGATATCTCTGCAACCAAGCCCCGAAAAAATCTGCGGCTGCCAGTCCTCGAAAGGGATTTCACAGACCTTTCCACTGGTGTACAACTTGTTGCACAATTCATGACTTTACTTTTTTTCAACATTTTAGAAAAAAATCAAGGCTAACCCCTTGCCGAAAAAATTACACTTTCAACAATGTTTCCCAAACCCATCGGTAGATACATCAAAAGAAAGGTCTGTTCAATACCTATCCACAGCTGAAGACAAAAAGTATCTGTGACATCTGGTTCTTGAGATATTTCAATTGAAAATTATTCGCATGATTTTCCACCCAACTGCATTTGACTTGTTTTGGATGGTGATATCTCTGCAACCAAGCCCCGAAAAAATCTGCGGCTGCCAGTCCTCGAAAGGGATTTCACAGACCTTTCCACTGGTGTACAACTTGTTGCACAATTCATGACTTTACTTTTTTTCAACATTTTAGAAAAAAATCAAGGCTAACCCCTTGCCGAAAAAAATTACATTTTCAACAATGTTTCCCAAACCCATCGCTAGATACATCAAAAGAAAGGTCTGTTCAATACCTATCCACAGCTGAACACAAAAAGTATCTGTGACATCTGGTTCTTGAGATATTTAAATTCAAAATTATTCGCATGATTTTCCACCCAACTGCATTTGACTTGTTTTGGATGGTGATATCTCTGCAACCAAGCCCCGCAAAAATCAGCGGCTGCCAGTCCTCGAAATGAATTTCACAGACCTTTCCACTGGTGTACAACTTGTTGTAAAATTCATGACTTTATTTTTCAACATCTTAGAAAAAAATCAAGGCTCCCTTGCCGAAAAAATTACATTTTCAACAATGTATCCCAAACCCATCGCTAGATACATCAAAAGAAAGGTCTGTTCAATACCTATCCACAGCTGAAGACAAAAAGTATCTGTGACATCTGGTTCTAGAGATATTTAAATTCAAAATTATTCGCATGATTTTCCACCCAACTGCATTTGACTTGTTTTGATGGTGATATGTCTGCAACCAAGCCCCGAAAAAATCTGCGGCTGCCAGTCCTCGAAATGAATTTCACAGACCTTTCCACTGGTGTACAACTTGTTGTACAATTCATGACTTTACTTTTTTTCAACATTTTAGAAAAAAATCAAGGCTAACCCCTTGCCGAAAAAAATTACATTTTCAACAATGTTTCCCAAACCCATCGATAGATACATCAAAAGAAAGGTCTGTTCAATACCTATCCACAGCTGAAGACAAAAAGTATCTGTGACATCTGGTTCTAGAGATATTTAAATTCAAAATTATTCGCATGATTTTCCACCCAACTGCATTTGACTTGTTTTGGATGGTGATATCTCTGCAACCAAGCCCCGCAAAAATCTGCGGCTGCCAGTCCTCGAAAGGGATTTCACAGACCTTTCCACTGGTGTACAACTTGTTGTACAATTCACGACTTTACTTTTTTCAACATTTTAGAAAAAAATCAAGGCTAACCCCTTGCCGAAAAAAATAACATTTTCAACAATGTTTCCCAAACCCATCGACAGATACATCAAAAGAAAGGTCTGTTCAATACCTATCCACAGCTGAAGACAAAAAGTATCTGTGACATCTGGTTCTTGAGATATTTAAATTCAAAATTATTCGCATGATTTTCCACCCAACTGCATTTGACTTGTTTTGATGGTGATATGTCTGCAACCAAGCCCCGAAAAAATCTGCGGCTGCCAGTCCTCGAAAGAAATTTCACAGACCTTTCCACTGGTGTACAACTTGTTGTACAATTCATGACTTTACTTTTTTTCAACATTTTAGAAAAAAATCAAGGCTAACCCCTTGCCGAAAAAAATTACATTTTCAACAATGTTTCCCAAACCCATCGCTAGATACATCAAAAGAAAGGTCTGTTCAATACCTATCCACAGCTGAAGACAAAAAGTATCTGTGACATCTGGTTCTTGAGATATTTAAATTCAAAATTATTCGCATGATTTTCCACCCAACTGCATTTGACTTGTTTTGATGGTGATATGTCTGCAAACAAGCCCCGAAAAAATCTGCGGCTGCCAGTCCTCTAAAGAAATTTCACAGACCTTTCCACTGGTGTACAACTTGTTGTAAAATTCATGACTTTATTTTTTTCAACATTTTAGAAAAAAATCAAGGCTAACCCCTTGCCGAAAAAAATTACATTTTCAACAATGTTTCCCAAACCCATCGCTAGATACATCAAAAGAAAGGTCTGTTCAATACCTATCCACAGCTGAACACAAAAAGTATCTGTGGCATCTGGTTCTTGAGATATTTCAATTCAGAATTATTCGCATGATTTTCCACCCAACTGCATTTGACTTGTTTTGGATGGTGATATCTCTGCAACCAAGCCCCGCAAAAATCTGCGGCTGCCAGTCCTCGAGAGGGATTTCACAGACCTTTCCACTGGTGTACAACTTGTTGTACAATTCACGACTTTACTTTTTTCAACATTTTAGAAAAAAATCAAGGCTAACCCCTTGCCGAAAAAAATAACATTTTCAACAATGTTTCCCAAACCCATCGATAGATACATCAAAAGAAAGGTCTATTCAAAACCTATCCACAGCTGAAGACAAAAAGTATCTGTGACATCTGGTTCTTGAGATATTTAAATTCAAAATTATTCGCATGATTTTCCACCCAACTGCATTTGACTTGTTTTGATGGTGATATGTCTGCAACCAAGCCCCGAAAAAATCTGCGGCTGCCAGTCCTCGAAAGAAATTTCACAGACCTTTCCACTGGTGTACAACTTGTTGTAAAATTCATGACTTTATTTTTTTCAACATTTTAGAAAAAAATCAAGGCTAACCCCTTGCCGAAAAAAATTACATTTTCAACAATGTTTCCCAAACCCATCGCTAGATACTGCATTTGACTTGTTTTGGATGGTGATATCTCTGCAACCAAGCCCCGCAAAAATCTGCGGCTGCCAGTCCTCGAAAGGGATTTCACAGACCTTTCCACTGGTGTACAACTTGTTGTACAATTCACGACTTTACTTTTTTCAACATTTTAGAAAAAAATCAAGGCTAACCCCTTGCCGAAAAAAATAACATTTTCAACAATGTTTCCCAAACCCATCGACAGATACATCAAAAGAAAGGTCTGTTCAATACCTATCCACAGCTGAAGACAAAAAGTATCTGTGACATCTGGTTCTTGAGATATTTAAATTCAAAATTATTCGCATGATTTTCCACCCAACTGCATTTGACTTGTTTTGATGGTGATATGTCTGCAACCAAGCCCCGAAAAAATCTGCGGCTGCCAGTCCTCGAAAGAAATTTCACAGACCTTTCCACTGGTGTACAACTTGTTATACAATTCATGACTTTACTTTTTTTCAACATTTTAGAAAAAAATCAAGGCTAACCCCTTGCCGAAAAAAATTACATTTTCAACAATGTTTCCCAAACCCATCGCTAGATACTGCATTTGACTTGTTTTGAATGGTGATATCTCTGCAACCAAGCCCCGCAAAAATCTGCGGCTGCCAGTCCTCGAAAGGGATTTCACAGACCTTTCCACTGGTGTACAACTTGTTGTACAATTCACGACTTTACTTTTTTCAACATTTTAGAAAAAAATCAAGGCTAACCCCTTGCCGAAAAAAATAACATTTTCAACAATGTTTCCCAAACCCATCGACAGATACATCAAAAGAAAGGTCTGTTCAATACCTATCCACAGCTGAAGACAAAAAGTATCTGTGACATCTGGTTCTTGAGATATTTAAATTCAAAATTATTCGCATGATTTTCCACCCAACTGCATTTGACTTGTTTTGATGGTGATATGTCTGCAACCAAGCCCCGAAAAAATCTGCGGCTGCCAGTCCTCGAAAGAAATTTCACAGACCTTTCCACTGGTGTACAGCTTGTTATACAATTCATGACTTTACTTTTTTTCAACATTTTAGAAAAAAATCAAGGCTAACCCCTTGCCGAAAAAAATTACATTTTCAACAATGTTTCCCAAACCCATCGCATCGGTAGATACATCAAAAGAAAGGTCTGTTCAATACCTATCCACAGCTGAACACAAAAAGTATCTGTGGCATCTGGTTCTTGAGATATTTCAATTCAGAATTATTCGCATGATTTTCCACCCAACTGCATTTGACTTGTTTTGGATGGTTATATCTCTGCAACCAAGCCCCGCAAAAATCAGCGGCTGCCAGTCCTCGAAATGAATTTCACAGACCTTTCCACTGGTGTACAACTTGTTGTAAAATTCATGACTTTATTTTTTTCAACATTTTAGAAAAAAATCAAGGCTAACCCCTTGCCGAAAAAAATTACATTTTCAACAATGTTTCCCAAACCCATCGCTAGATACATCAAAAGAAAGGTCTGTTCAATACCTATCCACAGCTAAAGACAAAAAGTATCTGTGACATCTGGTTCTTGAGATATTTCAATTGAAAATTATTCGCATGATTTTCCACCCAACTGCATTTGATTTGTTTTGATGGTGATATCTCTGCAACCAAGCCCCGAAAAAATCTGCGGCTGCCAGTCCTCGAAAGGGATTTCACAGACCTTTCCACTGGTGTACAACTTGTTGCACAATTCATGACTTTACTTTTTTTCAACATTTTAGAAAAAAATCAAGGCTAACCCCTTGCCGAAAAAAATTACATTTTCAACAATGTTTCCCAAACCCATCGGTAGATACATCAAAAGAAAGGTCTGTTCAATACCTATCCACAGCTGAAGACAAAAAGTATCTGTGACATCTGGTTCTTGAGATATTTCAATTGAAAATTATTCGCATGATTTTCCACCCAACTGCATTTGACTTGTTTTGGATGGTGATATCTCTGCAACCAAGCCCCGAAAAAATCTGCGGCTGCCAGTCCTCTAAAGAAATTTCACAGACCTTTCCACTGGTGTACAACTTGTTGTACAATTCATGATTTTACTTTTTTTTAACATTTTAGAAAAAAATCAAGGCTAACCCCTTGCCGAAAAAAATTACATTTTCAACAATGTTTCCCAAACCCATCGCTAGATACATCAAAAGAAAGGTCTGTTCAATACCTATCCACAGCTGAACACAAAAAGTATCTGTGACATCTGGTTCTTGAGATATTTAAATTCAAAATTATTCGCATGATTTTCCACCCAACTGCATTTGACTTGTTTTGGATGGTGATATCTCTGCAACCAAGCCCCGCAAAAATCAGCGGCTGCCAGTCCTCGAAATGAATTTCACAGACCTTTCCACTGGTGTACAACTTGTTGTAAAATTCATGACTTTATTTTTCAACATCTTAGAAAAAAATCAAGGCTCCCTTGCCGAAAAAATTACATTTTCAACAATGTATCCCAAACCCATCGCTAGATACATCAAAAGAAAGGTCTGTTCAATACCTATCCACAGCTGAACACAAAAAGTATCTGTGACATCTGGTTCTTGAGATATTTAAATTCAAAATTATTCGCATGATTTTCCACCCAACTGCATTTGACATGTTTTGGATGGTGATATCTCTGTAACCAAGCCCCGAAAAAATCTGCGGCTGCCAGTCCTCGAAAGGGATTTCACAGACCTTTCCACTGGTGTACAACTTGTTGTACAATTCATGACTTTACTTTTTTTCAACATTTTAGAAAAAAATCAAGGCTAACCCCTTGCCGAAAAAAATTACATTTTCAACAATGTTTCCCAAACCCATCGATAGATACATCAAAAGAAAGGTCTGTTCAATACCTATCCACAGCTGAAGACAAAAAGTATCTGTGACATCTGGTTCTAGAGATATTTAAATTCAAAATTATTCGCATGATTTTCCACCCAACTGCATTTGACTTGTTTTGGATGGTGATATCTCTGCAACCAAGCCCCGCAAAAATCTGCGGCTGCCAGTCCTCGAAAGGGATTTCACAGACCTTTCCACTGGTGTACAACTTGTTGTACAATTCACGACTTTACTTTTTTCAACATTTTAGAAAAAAATCAAGGCTAACCCCTTGCCGAAAAAAATAACATTTTCAACAATGTTTCCCAAACCCATCGACAGATACATCAAAAGAAAGGTCTGTTCAATACCTATCCACAGCTGAAGACAAAAAGTATCTGTGACATCTGGTTCTTGAGATATTTAAATTCAAAATTATTCGCATGATTTTCCACCCAACTGCATTTGACTTGTTTTGATGGTGATATGTCTGCAACCAAGCCCCGAAAAAATCTGCGGCTGCCAGTCCTCGAAAGAAATTTCACAGACCTTTCCACTGGTGTACAACTTGTTGTACAATTCATGACTTTACTTTTTTTCAACATTTTAGAAAAAAATCAAGGCTAACCCCTTGCCGAAAAAAATTACATTTTCAACAATGTTTCCCAAACCCATCGCTAGATACATCAAAAGAAAGGTCTGTTCAATACCTATCCACAGCTGAAGACAAAAAGTATCTGTGACATCTGGTTCTTGAGATATTTAAATTCAAAATTATTCGCATGATTTTCCACCCAACTGCATTTGACTTGTTTTGATGGTGATATGTCTGCAAACAAGCCCCGAAAAAATCTGCGGCTGCCAGTCCTCTAAAGAAATTTCACAGACCTTTCCACTGGTGTACAACTTGTTGTACAATTCATGATTTTACTTTTTTTTAACATTTTAGAAAAAAATCAAGGCTAACCCCTTGCCGAAAAAAATTACATTTTCAACAATGTTTCCCAAACCCATCGCTAGATACATCAAAAGAAAGGTCTGTTCAATACCTATCCACAGCTGAAGACAAAAAGTATCTGTGACATCTGGTTCTTGAGATATTTAAATTCAAAATTATTCGCATGATTTTCCACCCAACTGCATTTGACTTGTTTTGATGGTGATATGTCTGCAACCAAGCCCCGAAAAAATCTGCGGCTGCCAGTCCTCGAAAGAAATTTCACAGACCTTTCCACTGGTGTACAACTTGTTGTACAATTCATGACTTTACTTTTTTTCAACATTTTAGAAAAAAATCAAGGCTAACCCCTTGCCGAAAAAAATTACATTTTCAACAATGTTTCCCAAACCCATCGGTAGATACATCAAAAGAAAGGTCTGTTCAATACCTATCCACAGCTGAACACAAAAAGTATCTGTGGCATCTGGTTCTTGAGATATTTCAATTCAGAATTATTCGCATGATTTTCCACCCAACTGCATTTGACTTGTTTTGGATGGTTATATCTCTGCAACCAAGCCCCGCAAAAATCAGCGGCTGCCAGTCCTCGAAATGAATTTCACAGACCTTTCCACTGGTGTACAACTTGTTGTAAAATTCATGACTTTATTTTTTTCAACATTTTAGAACAAAATCAAGGCTAACCCCTTGCCGAAAAAAATTACATTTTCAACAATGTTTCCCAAACCCATCGGTAGATACATCAAAAGAAAGGTCTGTTCAATACCTATCCACAGCTGAAGACAAAAAGTATCTGTGACATCTGGTTCTTGAGATATTTCAATTGAAAATTATTCGCATGATTTTCCACCCAACTGCATTTGACTTGTTTTGGATGGTGATATCTCTGCAACCAAGCCCTGCAAAAATCTGCGGCTGCCAGTCGTCGAAAGGGATTTCACAGACCTTTCCACTGGTGTACAACTTGTTGCACAATTCATGAATTTACTTTTTTTCAACATTTTAGAAAAAAATCAAGGCTAACCCCTTGCCGAAAAAAATTACATTTTCAACAATGTTTCCCAAACCCATCGGTAGATACATCAAAAGAAAGGTCTGTTCAATACCTATCCACAGCTGAAGACAAAAAGTATCTGTGACATCTGGTTCTTGAGATATTTCAATTGAAAATTATTCGCATGATTTTCCACCCAACTGCATTTGACTTGTTTTGGATGGTGATATCTCTGCAACCAAGCCCCGAAAAAATCTGCGGCTGCCAGTCCTCTAAAGAAATTTCACAGACCTTTCCACTGGTGTACAACTTGTTGTACAATTCATGATTTTACTTTTTTTTAACATTTTAGAAAAAAATCAAGGCTAACCCCTTGCCGAAAAAAATTACATTTTCAACAATGTTTCCCAAACCCATCGCTAGATACATCAAAAGAAAGGTCTGTTCAATACCTATCCACAGCTGAACACAAAAAGTATCTGTGACATCTGGTTCTTGAGATATTTAAATTCAAAATTATTCGCATGATTTTCCACCCAACTGCATTTGACTTGTTTTGGATGGTGATATCTCTGCAACCAAGCCCCGCAAAAATCAGCGGCTGCCAGTCCTCGAAATGAATTTCACAGACCTTTCCACTGGTGTACAACTTGTTGTAAAATTCATGACTTTATTTTTCAACATCTTAGAAAAAAATCAAAGCTCCCTTGCCGAAAAAATTACATTTTCAACAATGTATCCCAAACCCATCGCTAGATACATCAAAAGAAAGGTCTGTTCAATACCTATCCACAGCTGAACACAAAAAGTATCTGTGACATCTGGTTCTTGAGATATTTAAATTCAAAATTATTCGCATGATTTTCCACCCAACTGCATTTGACATGTTTTGGATGGTGATATCTCTGTAACCAAGCCCCGAAAAAATCTGCGGCTGCCAGTCCTCGAAAGGGATTTCACAGACCTTTCCACTGGTGTACAACTTGTTGTACAATTCATGACTTTACTTTTTTTCAACATTTTCGAAAAAAATCAAGGCTAACCCCTTGCCGAAAAAAATTACATTTTCAACAATGTTTCCCAAACCCATCGATAGATACATCAAAAGAAAGGTCTGTTCAATACCTATCCACAGCTGAAGACAAAAAGTATCTGTGACATCTGGTTCTAGAGATATTTAAATTCAAAATTATTCGCATGATTTTCCACCCAACTGCATTTGACTTGTTTTGGATGGTGATATCTCTGCAACCAAGCCCCGCAAAAATCTGCGGCTGCCAGTCCTCGAAATGGATTTCACAGACCTTTCCACTGGTGTACAACTTGTTGTACAATTCACGACTTTACTTTTTTCAACATTTTAGAAAAAAATCAAGGCTAACCCCTTGCCGAAAAAAATAACATTTTCAACAATGTTTCCCAAACCCATCGACAGATACATCAAAAGAAAGGTCTGTTCAATACCTATCCACAGCTGAAGACAAAAAGTATCTGTGACATCTGGTTCTTGAGATATTTAAATTCAAAATTATTCGCATGATTTTCCACCCAACTGCATTTGACTTGTTTTGATGGTGATATGTCTGCAACCAAGCCCCGAAAAAATCTGCGGCTGCCAGTCCTCGAAAGAAATTTCACAGACCTTTCCACTGGTGTACAACTTGTTGTACAATTCATGACTTTACTTTTTTTCAACATTTTAGAAAAAAATCAAGGCTAACCCCTTGCCGAAAAAAATTACATTTTCAACAATGTTTCCCAAACCCATCGCTAGATACATCAAAAGAAAGGTCTGTTCAATACCTATCCACAGCTGAAGACAAAAAGTATCTGTGACATCTGGTTCTTGAGATATTTAAATTCAAAATTATTCGCATGATTTTCCACCCAACTGCATTTGACTTGTTTTGATGGTGATATGTCTGCAAACAAGCCCCGAAAAAATCTGCGGCTGCCAGTCCTCTAAAGAAATTTCACAGACCTTTCCACTGGTGTACAACTTGTTGTACAATTCATGATTTTACTTTTTTTTAACATTTTAGAAAAAAATCAAGGCTAACCCCTTGCCGAAAAAAATTACATTTTCAACAATGTTTCCCAAACCCATCGCTAGATACATCAAAAGAAAGGTCTGTTCAATACCTATCCACAGCTGAAGACAAAAAGTATCTGTGACATCTGGTTCTTGAGATATTTAAATTCAAAATTATTCGCATGATTTTCCACCCAACTGCATTTGACTTGTTTTGATGGTGATATGTCTGCAACCAAGCCCCGAAAAAATCTGCGGCTGCCAGTCCTCGAAAGAAATTTCACAGACCTTTCCACTGGTGTACAACTTGTTGTACAATTCATGACTTTACTTTTTTTCAACATTTTAGAAAAAAATCAAGGCTAACCCCTTGCCGAAAAAAATTACATTTTCAACAATGTTTCCCAAACCCATCGGTAGATACATCAAAAGAAAGGTCTGTTCAATACCTATCCACAGCTGAACACAAAAAGTATCTGTGGCTTCTGGTTCTTGAGATATTTCAATTCAGAATTATTCGCATGATTTTCCACCCAACTGCATTTGACTTGTTTTGGATGGTTATATCTCTGCAACCAAGCCCCGCAAAAATCAGCGGCTGCCAGTCCTCGAAATGAATTTCACAGACCTTTCCACTGGTGTACAACTTGTTGTAAAATTCATGACTTTATTTTTTTCAACATTTTAGAAAAAAATCAAGGCTAACCCCTTGCCGAAAAAAATTACATTTTCAACAATGTTTCCCAAACCCATCGGTAGATACATCAAAAGAAAGGTCTGTTCAATACCTATCCACAGCTGAAGACAAAAAGTATCTGTGACATCTGGTTCTTGAGATATTTCAATTGAAAATTATTCGCATGATTTTCCACCCAACTGCATTTGACTTGTTTTGGATGGTGATATCTCTGCAACCAAGCCCTGCAAAAATCTGCGGCTGCCAGTCCTCGAAAGGGATTTCACAGACCTTTCCACTGGTGTACAACTTGTTGTACAATTCACGACTTTACATTTTTCAACATTTTAGAAGAAATCCACTCTAACCCCTTGCCGAAAAAATTACATTTTCAACAATGTTTCCCAAACCCATGGCTAGATACATCAAAAGAAAGGTCTGTTCAATACCTATCCACAGCTGAAGACAAAAAATATCTGTGACATCTGGTTCTTGAGATATTTAAATTCAAAATTATTCGCATGATTTTCCACCCAACTGCATTTGACTTGTTTTGATGGTGATATGTCTGCAAACAAGCCCCGAAAAAATCTGCGGCTGCCAGTCCTCTAAAGAAATTTCACAGACCTTTCCACTGGTGTACAACTTGTTGTACAATTCATGATTTTACTTTTTTTTAACATTTTAGAAAAAAATCAAGGCTAACCCCTTGCCGAAAAAAATTACATTTTCAACAATGTTTCCCAAACCCATCGCTAGATACATCAAAAGAAAGGTCTGTTCAATACCTATCCACAGCTGAAGACAAAAAGTATCTGTGACATCTGGTTCTTGAGATATTTAAATTCAAAATTATTCGCATGATTTTCCACCCAACTGCATTTGACTTGTTTTGATGGTGATATGTCTGCAACCAAGCCCCGAAAAAATCTGCGGCTGCCAGTCCTCGAAAGAAATTTCACAGACCTTTCCACTGGTGTACAACTTGTTGTACAATTCATGACTTTACTTTTTTTCAACATTTTAGAAAAAAATCAAGGCTAACCCCTTGCCGAAAAAAATTACATTTTCAACAATGTTTCCCAAACCCATCGGTAGATACATCAAAAGAAAGGTCTGTTCAATACCTATCCACAGCTGAACACAAAAAGTATCTGTGGCATCTGGTTCTTGAGATATTTCAATTCAGAATTATTCGCATGATTTTCCACCCAACTGCATTTGACTTGTTTTGGATGGTTATATCTCTGCAACCAAGCCCCGCAAAAATCAGCGGCTGCCAGTCCTCGAAATGAATTTCACAGACCTTTCCACTGGTGTACAACTTGTTGTACAATTCATGACTTTATTTTTTTCAACATTTTAGAAAAAAATCAAGGCTAACCCCTTGCCGAAAAAAATTACATTTTCAACAATGTTTCCCAAACCCATCGGTAGATACATCAAAAGAAAGGTCTGTTCAATACCTATCCACAGCTGAAGACAAAAAGTATCTGTGACATCTGGTTCTTGAGATATTTCAATTGAAAATTATTCGCATGATTTTCCACCCAACTGCATTTGACTTGTTTTGGATGGTGATATCTCTGCAACCAAGCCCTGCAAAAATCTGCGGCTGCCAGTCCTCGAAAGGGATTTCACAGACCTTTCCACTGGTGTACAACTTGTTGTACAATTCACGACTTTACATTTTTCAACATTTTAGAAAAAATCAAGGCTAACCCCTTGCCGAAAAAATTACATTTTCAACAATGTTTCCCAAACCCATCGCTAGATACATCAAAAGAAAGGTCTGTTCAATGCCTATCCACAGCTGAAGACAAAAAGTATCTGTGACATCTGGTTCTTGAGATATTTAAATTCAAAATTATTCGCATGATTTTCCACCCAACTGCATTTGACTTGTTTTGATGGTGATATGTCTGCAAACAAGCCCCGAAAAAATCTGCGGCTGCCAGTCCTCTAAAGAAATTTCACAGACCTTTCCACTGGTGTACAACTTGTTGTACAATTCATGATTTTACTTTTTTTTAACATTTTAGAAAAAAATCAAGGCTAACCCCTTGCCGAAAAAAATTACATTTTCAACTATGTTTCCCAAACCCATCGCTAGATACATCAAAAGAAAGGTCTGTTCAATACCTATCCACAGCTGAACACAAAAAGTATCTGTGACATCTGGTTCTTGAGATATTTAAATTCAAAATTATTCGCATGATTTTCCACCCAACTGCATTTGACTTGTTTTGGATGGTGATATCTCTGCAACCAAGCCCCGCAAAAATCAGCGGCTGCCAGTCCTCGAAATGAATTTCACAGACCTTTCCACTGGTGTACAACTTGTTGTAAAATTCATGACTTTATTTTTCAACATCTTAGAAAAAAATCAAGGCTCCCTTGCCGAAAAAATTACATTTTCAACAATGTTTCCCAAAACCCATCGCTAGATACATCAAAAGAAAGGTCTGTTCAATACCTATCCACAGCTGAACACAAAAAGTATTTGTGACATCTGGTTCTTGAGATATTTAAATTCAAAATTATTCGCATGATTTTCCACCCAACTGCATTTGACTTGTTTTGGATGGTGATATCTCTGTAACCAAGCCCCGAAAAAATCTGCGGCTGCCAGTCCTCGAAAGGGATTTCACAGACCTTTCCACTGGTGTACAACTTGTTGTACAATTCATGACTTTTCTTTTTTTCAACATTTTAGAAAAAAATCAAGGCTAACCCCTTGCCGAAAAAAATAACATTTTCAACAATGTTTCCCAAACCCATCGATAGATACATCAAAAGAAAGGTCTGTTCAATACCTATCCACAGCTGAAGACAAAAAGAATCTGTGACATCTGGTTCTTGAGATATTTAAATTCAAAATTATTCGCATGATTTTCCACCCAAATGCATTTGACTTGTTTTGATGGTGATATGTCTGCAACCAAGCCCCGAAAAAATCTGCGGCTGCCAGTCCTCTAAAGAAATTTCACAGACCTTTCCACTGGTGTACAACTTGTTGTAAAATTCATGACTTTATTTTTTTCAACATTTTAGAAAAAAATCAAGGCTAACCCCTAACCGAAAAAAATTACATTTTCAACAATGTTTCCCAAACCCATCGATAGATACATCAAAAGAAAGGTCTGTTCAATACCTATCCACAGCTGAAGACAAAAAGTATCTGTGACATCTGGTTCTTGAGATATTTAAATTCAAAATTATTCGCATGATTTTCCACCCAACTGCATTTGACTTGTTTTGATGGTGATATGTCTGCAAACAAGCCCCGAAAAAATCTGCGGCTGCCAGTCCTCTAAAGAAATTTCACAGACCTTTCCACTGGTGTACAACTTGTTGTACAATTCATGATTTTACTTTTTTTTAACATTTTAGAAAAAAATCAAGGCTAACCCCTTGCCGAAAAAAATTACATTTTCAACAATGTTTCCCAAACCCATCGCTAGATACATCAAAAGAAAGGTCTGTTCAATACCTATCCACAGCTGAAGACAAAAAGTATCTGTGACATCTGGTTCTTGAGATATTTAAATTCAAAATTATTCGCATGATTTTCCACCCAACTGCATTTGACTTGTTTTGATGGTGATATGTCTGCAACCAAGCCCCGAAAAAATCTGCGGCTGCCAGTCCTCGAAAGAAATTTCACAGACCTTTCCACTGGTGTACAACTTGTTGTACAATTCATGACTTTACTTTTTTTCAACATTTTAGAAAAAAATCAAGGCTAACCCCTTGCCGAAAAAAATTACATTTTCAACAATGTTTCCCAAACCCATCGGTAGATACATCAAAAGAAAGGTCTGTTCAATACCTATCCACAGCTGAACACAAAAAGTATCTGTGGCATCTGGTTCTTGAGATATTTCAATTCAGAATTATTCGCATGATTTTCCACCCAACTGCATTTGACTTGTTTTGGATGGTTATATCTCTGCAACCAAGCCCCGCAAAAATCAGCGGCTGCCAGTCCTCGAAATGAATTTCACAGACCTTTCCACTGGTGTACAACTTGTTGTAAAATTCATGACTTTATTTTTTTCAACATTTTAGAAAAAAATCAAGGCTAACCCCTTGCCGAAAAAAATTACATTTTCAACAATGTTTCCCAAACCCATCGGTAGATACATCAAAAGAAAGGTCTGTTCAATACCTATCCACAGCTGAAGACAAAAAGTATCTGTGACATCTGGTTCTTGAGATATTTCAATTGAAAATTATTCGCATGATTTTCCACCCAACTGCATTTGACTTGTTTTGGATGGTGATATCTCTGCAACCAAGCCCTGCAAAAATCTGCGGCTGCCAGTCCTCGAAAGGGATTTCACAGACCTTTCCACTGGTGTACAACTTGTTGTACAATTCACGACTTTACATTTTTCAACATTTTAGAAAAAATCAAGGCTAACCCCTTGCCGAAAAAATTACATTTTCAACAATGTTTCCCAAACCCATCGCTAGATACACCAAAAGAAAGGTCTGTTCAATACCTATCCACAGCTGAAGACAAAAAGTATCTGTGACATCTGGTTCTTGAGATATTTAAATTCAAAATTATTCGCATAATTTTCCACCCAACTGCATTTGACTTGTTTTGATGGTGATATGTCTGCAAACAAGCCCCGAAAAAATCTGCGGCTGCCAGTCCTCTAAAGAAATTTCACAGACCTTTCCACTGGTGTACAACTTGTTGTACAATTCATGATTTTACTTTTTTTTAACATTTTAGAAAAAAATCAAGACTAACCCCTTGCCGAAAAAAATTACATTTTCAACTATGTTTCCCAAACCCATCGCTAGATACATCAAAAGAAAGGTCTATTCAATACCTATCCACAGCTGAACACAAAAAGTATCTGTGACATCTGGTTCTTGAGATATTTAAATTCAAAATTATTCGCATGATTTTCCACCCAACTGCATTTGACTTGTTTTGGATGGTGATATCTCTGCAACCAAGCCCCGCAAAAATCAGCGGCTGCCAGTCCTCGAAATGAATTTCACAGACCTTTCCACTGGTGTACAACTTGTTGTAAAATTCATGACTTTATTTTTCAACATCTTAGAAAAAAATCAAGGCTCCCTTGCCGAAAAAATTACATTTTCAACAATGTTTCCCAAAACCCATCGCTAGATACATCAAAAGAAAGGTCTGTTCAATACCTATCCACAGCTGAACACAAAAAGTATTTGTGACATCTGGTTCTTGAGATATTTAAATTCAAAATTATTCGCATGATTTTCCACCCAACTGCATTTGACTTGTTTTGGATGGTGATATCTCTGTAACCAAGCCCCGAAAAAATCTGCGGCTGCCAGTCCTCGAAAGGGATTTCACAGACCTTTCCACTGGTGTACAACTTGTTGTACAATTCATGACTTTTCTTTTTTTCAACATTTTAGAAAAAAATCAAGGCTAACCCCTTGCCGAAAAAAATAACATTTTCAACAATGTTTCCCAAACCCATCGATAGATACATCAAAAGAAAGGTCTGTTCAATACCTATCCACAGCTGAAGACAAAAAGAATCTGTGACATCTGGTTCTTGAGATATTTAAATTCAAAATTATTCGCATGATTTTCCACCCAAATGCATTTGACTTGTTTTGATGGTGATATGTCTGCAACCAAGCCCCGAAAAAATCTGCGGCTGCCAGTCCTCTAAAGAAATTTCACAGACCTTTCCACTGGTGTACAACTTGTTGTAAAATTCATGACTTTATTTTTTTCAACATTTTAGAAAAAAATCAAGGCTAACCCCTAACCGAAAAAAATTACATTTTCAACAATGTTTCCCAAACCCATCGATAGATACATCAAGAGAAAGGTCTGTTCAATACCTATCCACAGCTGAAGACAAAAATTATCTGTGACATCTGGTTCTTGAGATATTTAAATTCAAAATTATTCGCATGATTTTCCATCCAACTGCATTTGACTTGTTTTGATGGTGATATGTCTGCAACCAAGCCCCGAAAAAATCTGCGGCTGCCAGTCCTCGAAAGAAATTTCACAGACCTTTCCACTGGTGTACAACTTGTTGTACAATTCATGACTTTACTTTTTTTCAACATTTTAGAAAAAAATCAAGGCTAACCCCTTGCCGAAAAAAATTACATTTTCAACAATGTTTCCCAAACCCATCGGTAGATACATCAAAAGAAAGGTCTGTTCAATACCTATCCACAGCTGGACACAAAAAGTATCTGTGGCATCTGGTTCTTGAGATATTTCAATTCAGAATTATTCGCATGATTTTCCACCCAACTGCATTTGACTTGTTTTGGATGGTGATATCTCTGCAACCAAGCCCCGCAAAAATCAGCGGCTGCCAGTCCTCGAAATGAATTTCACAGACCTTTCCACTGGTGTACAACTTGTTGTAAAATTCATGACTTTATTTTTCAACATCTTAGAAAAAAATCAAGGCTCCCTTGCCGAAAAAATTACATTTTCAACAATGTTTCCCAAACCCATCGATAGATACATCAAAAGAAAGGTCTGTTCAATACCTATCCACAGCTGAAGACAAAAAGAATCTGTGACATCTGGTTCTTGAGATATTTAAATTCAAAATTATTCGCATGATTTTCCACCCAAATGCATTTGACTTGTTTTGATGGTGATATGTCTGCAACCAAGCCCCGAAAAAATCTGCGGCTGCCAGTCCTCTAAAGAAATTTCACAGACCTTTCCACTGGTGTACAACTTGTTGTAAAATTCATGACTTTATTTTTTTCAACATTTTAGAAAAAAATCAAGGCTAACCCCTAACCGAAAAAAATTACATTTTCAACAATGTTTCCCAAACCCATCGATAGATACATCAAAAGAAAGGTCTGTTCAATACCTATCCACAGCTGGACACAAAAAGTATCTGTGGCATCTGGTTCTTGAGATATTTCAATTCAGAATTATTCGCATGATTTTCCACCCAACTGCATTTGACTTGTTTTGGATGGTGATATCTCTGCAACCAAGCCCCGCAAAAATCTGCGGCTGCCAGTCCTCGAAAGGGATTTCACAGACCTTTCCACTGGTGTACAACTTGTTGTACAATTCACGACTTTACTTTTTTCAACATTTTAGAAAAAAATCAAGGCTAACCCCTTGCCGAAAAAAAAAAACATTTTCAACAATGTTTCCCAAACCCATCGATAGATACATCAAAAGAAATGTCTGTTCAATACCTATCCACAGCTGAAGACAAAAAGTATCTGTGACATCTGGTTCTTGAGATATTTAAATTCAAAATTATTCGCATGATTTTCCACCCAACTGCATTTGACTTGTTTTGGATGGTGATATCTCTGTAACCAAGCCCCGAAAAAATCAGCGGCTGCCAGTCCTCGAAATGAATTTCACAGACCTTTCCACTGGTGTACAACTTCTTGTAAAATTCATGACTTTATTTTTTTCAACATTTTAGAAAAAAATCAAGGCTAACCCCTTGCCGAAAAAAATTACATTTTCAACAATGTTTCCCAAACCCATCGCTAGATACATCAGAAGAAAGGTCTGTTCAATACCTATCCACAGCTGAAGACAAAAAGTATCTGTGACATCTGGTTCTTGAGATATTTAAATTCAAAATTATTCGCATGATTTTCCACCCAACTGCATTTGGCTTGTTTTGGATGGTGATATCTCTGCAAAGAAGCCCCGCAAAAATCTGCGGCTGCCAGTCCTCGAAAGGGATTTCACAGACCTTTCCACTGGTGTACAACTTGTTGTACAATTCACGACTTTACTTCTTTCAACATTTTAGAAAAAAATCAAGGCTAACCCCTTGCCGAAAAAAATAACATTTTCAACAATGTTTCCCAAACCCATCGATAGATACATCAAAAGAAAGGTCTGTTCAATACCTATCCACAGCTGAAGACAAAAAGTATCTGTGACATCTGGTTCTTGAGATATTTAAATTCAAAATTATTCGCATGATTTTCCACCCAACTGCATTTGACTTGTTTTGGATGGTGATATCTCTGTAACCAAGCCCCGAAAAAATCTGCGGCTGCCAGTCTTCGAAATGAATTTCACAGACCTTTCCACTGGTGTACAACTTGTTGTAAAATTCATGACTTTATTTTTTTCAACATTTTAGAAAAAAATCAAGGCTAACCCCTTGCCGAAAAAAATTACATTTTCAACAATGTTTCCCAAACCCATCGCTAGATACATCAAAAGAAAGGTCTGTTCAATACCTATCCACAGCTGAAGACAAAAAGTATCTGTGACATCTGGTTCTTGAGATATTTCAATTGAAAATTATTCGAATGATTTTCCACCCAACTGCATTTGACTTGTTTTGGATGGTGATATCTCTGCAACCAAGATCCGAAAAAATCTGCGGCTGCCAGTCCTCGAAAGGGATTTCACAGACCTTTCCACTGGTGTACAACTTGTTGTACAATTCGTGACTTTACTTTTTTTCAACATTTTAGAAAAAAATCAAGGCTAACCCCTTGCCGAAAAAATATACATTTTCAACAATGTTTCCCAAACCAATCGATAGATACATCAAAAGAAAGGTCTGTTCAATACCTATCCACAGCTAAAGACAAAAAGTATCTGGTTCTTGAGATATTTAAATTCAAAATTATTCGCATGATTTTCCACCCAACTGCATTTGACTTGTTTTGATGGTGATATCTCTGCAACCATGCCCCGAAAAAATCTGCGGCTGCCAGTCCTCAAAAGAAATTTCACAGACCTTTCCACTGGTGTACAACTTGTTGTACAATTCATGACTTTACTTTTTTCAACATTTTAGAAAAAAATCAAGGCTAACCCCTTGCCGAAAAAAATTACATTTTCAACAATGTTTCCCAACCCCATCGCTAGATAAATCAAAAGAAAGGTCTGTTCAATACCTATCCACAGCTGAAGACAAAAAGTATCTGTGACATCTGGTTCTTGAGATATTTCAGTTGAAAATTATTCGCATGATTTTCCACCCAACTGCATTTGACTTGTTTTGGATGGTGATGTCTCTGCAACCAAGCCCCGGAAAAATCTGCGGCTGCCAGTCCTCGAAAGGGATTTCACAGACCTTTCCACTGGTGTACAACTTGTTGCACAATTCATGACATTACTTTTTTTAACATCTTAGAAAAAAATCAAGGCTAACCCCTTGCCGAAAAAAATTACATTTTCAACAATGTTTCCCAAACCCATCGGTAGATACATCAAAAGAAAGGTCTGTTCAATACCTATCCACAGCTGAACACAAAAAGTATCTGTGACATCTGGTTCTTGAGATATTTCAATTCAGAATTATTCGCATGATTTTCCACCCAACTGCATTTGACTTGTTTTGGATGGTGATATCTCTGCAACTAAGCCCCGCAAAAATCAGCGGCTGCCAGTCCTCGAAATGAATTTCACAGACCTTTCCACTGGTGTACAACTTGTTGTACAATTCACGACTTTACTTTTTTCAACATTTTAGAAAAAAATCAAGGCTAACCCCTTGCCGAAAAAAATAACATTTTCAACAATGTTTCCCAAACCCATCGATAGATACATCAAAAGAAAGGTCTGTTCAATACCTATCCACAGCTGAAGACAAAAAGTATCTGTGACATCTCGTTCTTGAGATATTTCAATTCAGAATTATTCGCATGATTTTCCACCCAACTGCATTTGACTTGTTTTGGATGGTGATATCTCTGCAACCAAGCCCCGAAAAAATCTGCGGCTGCCAGTACTCGAAAGGGATTTCATGGACCTTTCCACTGGTGTACAACTTGTTGTACAATTCATGACTTTACTTTTTTTCAACATTTTAGAAAAAAATCAACCCCTTGCCGAAAAAAATTACATTTTCAACAATGTTTCCCAAACCCATCGCTAGATACATCAAAAGAAAGGTCTGTTCAATACCTATCCACAGCTGAAGACAAAAAGTATCTGTGACATCTGGTTCTTGAGAAATTTTTAATTGAAAATTATTCGCATGATTTTCCACCCAACTGCATTTGACTTGTTTTGGATGGCGATATCTCTGCAACCAAACCCCGAAAAAATCTGCGGCTGCCAGTCCTCGAAATGAATTTCACAGACCTTTCCACTGGTGTACAACTTGTTGTAAAATTCATGACTTTATTTTTTTCAACATTTTAGAAAAAATCAAGGCTAACCCCTTGCCGAAAAAAATTACATTTTCAACAATGTTTCCCAAACCCATCGCTAGATACTGCATTTGACTTGTTTTGGATGGTGATATCTCTGCAAAGAAGCCCCGCAAAAATCTGCGGCTGCCAGTCCTCGAAAGGGATTTCACAGACCTTTCCACTGGTGTACAACTTGTTGTACAATTCACGACTTTACTTCTTTCAACATTTTAGAAAAAAATCAAGGCTAACCCCTTGCCGAAAAAAATAACATTTTCAACAATGTTTCCCAAACCCATCGATAGATACATCAAAAGAAAGGTCTGTTCAATACCTATCCACAGCTGAAGACAAAAAGTATCTGTGACATCTGGTTCTTGAGATATTTAAATTCAAAATTATTCGCATGATTTTCCACCCAACTGCATTTGACTTGTTTTGGATGGTGATATCTCTGTAACCAAGCCCCGAAAAAATCTGCGGCTGCCAGTCCTCGAAATGAATTTCACAGACCTTTCCACTGGTGTACAACTTGTTGTAAAATTCATGACTTTATTTTTTTCAACATTTTAGAAAAAAATCAAGGCTAACCCCTTGCCGAAAAAAATTACATTTTCAACAATGTTTCCCAAACCCATCGCTAGATACATCAAAAGAAAGGTCTGTTCAATACCTATCCACAGCTGAAGACAAAAAGTATCTGTGACATCTGGTTCTTGAGATATTTAAATTCAAAATTATTCGCATGATTTTCCACCCAACTGCATTTGACTTGTTTTGGATGGTGATATCTCTGCAACCAAGCCCCGAAAAAATCTGCGGCTGCCAGTCCTCGAAAAGGATTTCACAGACCTTTCCACTGGTGTACAACTTGTTGTACAATTCATGACTTTACTTTTTTTCAACATTTTAGAAAAAAATCAAGGCTAACCCCTTGCCGAAAAAAAATATATTTTCAACAATGTTTCCCAAACCCATCGCTAGATACATCAAAAGAAAGGTCTGTTCAATACCTATCCACAGCTGAAGACAAAAAGTATCTGTGACATCTGGTTCTTGAGATATTTCAATTAAAAATTATTCGCATGATTTTCCACCCAACTGCATTTGACTTGTTTTGGATGGTGATATCTCTGCAACCAAGATCCGAAAAAATCTGCGGCTGCCAGTCCTCGAAAGGGATTTCACAGACCTTTCCACTGGTGTACAACTTGTTGTACAATTCGTGACTTTACTTTTTTTCAACATTTTAGAAAAAAATCAAGGCTAACCCCTTGCCGAAAAAAATTACATTTTCAACAATGTTTCCCAAACCCATCGGTAGATACATCAAAAGAAAGGTCTGTTCAATACCTATCCACAGCTGAACACAAAAAGTATCTGTGACATCTGGTTCTTGAGATATTTCAATTCAGAATTATTCGCATGATTTTCCACCCAACTGCATTTGACTTGTTTTGGATGGTGATATCTCTGCAACTAAGCCCCGCAAAAATCAGCGGCTGCCAGTCCTCGAAATGAATTTCACAGACCTTTCCACTGGTGTACAACTTGTTGTACAATTCACGACTTTACTTTTTTCAACATTTTAGAAAAAATCAAGGCTAACCCCTTGCCGAAAAAAATAACATTTTCAACAATGTTTCAAAAGCCCATCGATAGATACATCAAAAGAAAGGTCTGTTCAATACCTATCCACAGCTGAAGACAAAAAGTATCTGTGACATCTGGTTCTTGAGATATTTCAATTGAAAATTATTCGCATGATTTTCCACCCAACTGCATTTGACTTGTTTTGGATGGTGATATCTCTGCAACCAAACCCCGCAAAAATCTGCGGCTGCCAGTCCTCGAAATGAATTTCACAGACCTTTCCACTGGTGTACAACTTGTTGTACAATTCATGACTTTATTTTTTTCAACATTTTAGAAAAAAATCAAGGCTAACCCCTTGCTGAAAAAAATTACATTTTCAACAATGTTTCCCAAACCAATCGCTAGGTACGTCAAAAGAAAGGTCTGTTCAATACCTATCCACAGCTGAAGACAAAAAGTATCTGTGACATCTGGTTCTTGAGATATTTCAATTCAGAATTATTCGCATGATTTTCCATCCAACTGCATTTGACTTGTTTTGGATGGTGATATCTCTGCAAAGAAGCCCCGCAAAAATCTGCGGCTGCCAGTCCTCGAAAGGGATTTCACAGACCTTTCCACTGGTGTACAACTTGTTGTACAATTCACGACTTTACTTCTTTCAACATTTTAGAAAAAAATCAAGGCTAACCCCTTGCCGAAAAAAATAACATTTTCAACAATGTTTCCCAAACCCATCGATAGATACATCAAAAGAAAGGTCTGTTCAATACCTATCCACAGCTGAAGACAAAAAGTATCTGTGACATCTGGTTCTTGAGATATTTAAATTCAAAATTATTCGCATGATTTTCCACCCAACTGCATTTGACTTGTTTTGGATGGTGATATCTCTGTAACCAAGCCCCGAAAAAATCTGCGGCTGCCAGTCCTCGAAATGAATTTCACAGACCTTTCCACTGGTGTACAACTTGTTGTAAAATTCATGACTTTATTTTTTTCAACATTTTAGAAAAAAATCAAGGCTAACCCCTTGCCGAAAAAAATTACATTTTCAACAATGTTTCCCAAACCCATCGCTAGATACATCAAAAGAAAGGTCTGTTCAATACCTATCCACAGCTGAAGACAAAAAGTATCTGTGACATCTGGTTCTTGAGATATTTAAATTCAAAATTATTCGCATGATTTTCCACCCAACTGCATTTGACTTGTTTTGGATGGTGATATCTCTGCAACCAAGCCCCGAAAAAATCTGCGGCTGCCAGTCCTCGAAAAGGATTTCACAGACCTTTCCACTGGTGTACAACTTGTTGTACAATTCATGACTTTACTTTTTTTCAACATTTTAGAAAAAAATCAAGGCTAACCCCTTGCCGAAAAAAAATATATTTTCAACAATGTTTCCCAAACCCATCGCTAGATACATCAAAAGAAAGGTCTGTTCAATACCTATCCACAGCTGAAGACAAAAAGTATCTGTGACATCTGGTTCTTGAGATATTTCAATTAAAAATTATTCGCATGATTTTCCACCCAACTGCATTTGACTTGTTTTGGATGGTGATATCTCTGCAACCAAGATCCGAAAAAATCTGCGGCTGCCAGTCCTCGAAAGGGATTTCACAGACCTTTCCACTGGTGTACAACTTGTTGTACAATTCGTGACTTTACTTTTTTTCAACATTTTAGAAAAAAATCAAGGCTAACCCCTTGCCGAAAAAAATTACATTTTCAACAATGTTTCCCAAACCCATCGGTAGATACATCAAAAGAAAGGTCTGTTCAATACCTATCCACAGCTGAACACAAAAAGTATCTGTGACATCTGGTTCTTGAGATATTTCAATTCAGAATTATTCGCATGATTTTCCACCCAACTGCATTTGACTTGTTTTGGATGGTGATATCTCTGCAACTAAGCCCCGCAAAAATCAGCGGCTGCCAGTCCTCGAAATGAATTTCACAGACCTTTCCACTGGTGTACAACTTGTTGTACAATTCACGACTTTACTTTTTTCAACATTTTAGAAAAAATCAAGGCTAACCCCTTGCCGAAAAAAATAACATTTTCAACAATGTTTCAAAAGCCCATCGATAGATACATCAAAAGAAAGGTCTGTTCAATACCTATCCACAGCTGAAGACAAAAAGTATCTGTGACATCTGGTTCTTGAGATATTTCAATTGAAAATTATTCGCATGATTTTCCACCCAACTGCATTTGACTTGTTTTGGATGGTGATATCTCTGCAACCAAACCCCGCAAAAATCTGCGGCTGCCAGTCCTCGAAATGAATTTCACAGACCTTTCCACTGGTGTACAACTTGTTGTACAATTCACGACTTTACTTTTTTCAACATTTTAGAAAAAAATCAAGGCTAACACCTTGCCGAAAAAAATAACATTTTCAACAATGTTTCCCAAACCCATCGATAGATACATCAGAAGAAAGGTCTGTTCAATACCTATCCACAGCTGAAGACAAAAAGTATCTGTGACATCTGGTTCTTGAGATATTTAAATTCAAAATTATTCGCATGATTTTCCACCCAACTGCATTTGGCTTGTTTTGGATGGTGATATCTCTGCAAAGAAGCCCCGCAAAAATCTGCGGCTGCCAGTCCTCGAAAGGGATTTCACAGACCTTTCCACTGGTGTACAACTTGTTGTACAATTCACGACTTTACTTCTTTCAACATTTTAGAAAAAAATCAAGGCTAACCCCTTGCCGAAAAAAATAACATTTTCAACAATGTTTCCCAAACCCATCGATAGATACATCAAAAGAAAGGTCTGTTCAATACCTATCCACAGCTGAAGACAAAAAGTATCTATGACATCTGGTTCTTGAGATATTTCAATTGAAAATTATTCGCATGATTTTCCACCCAACTGCATTTGACTTGTTTTGGATGGTGATATCTCTGCAACCAAGATCCGAAAAAATCTGCGGCTGCCAGTCCTCGAAATGAATTTCACAGACCTTTCCACTGGTGTACAACTTGTTGTAAAATTCATGACTTTATTTTTTTCAACATTTTAGAAAAAAATCAAGGCTAACCCCTTGCCGAAAAAAATTACATTTTCAACAATGTTTCCCAAACCCATCGCTAGATACATCAAAAGAAAGGTCTGTTCAATACCTATCCACAGCTGAAGACAAAAAGTATCTGTGACATCTGGTTCTTGAGATATTTAAATTCAAAATTATTCGCATGATTTTCCACCCAACTGCATTTGACTTGTTTTGATGGTGATATCTCTGCAACCATGCCCCGAAAAAATCTGCGGCTGCCAGTCCTCGAAAGAAATTTCACAGACCTTTCCACTGGTGTACAACTTGTTGTACAATTCATGACTTTACTTTTTTTCAACATTTTAGAAAAAAATCAAGGCTAACCCCTGCCGAAAAAAATTACATTTTCAACAATGTTTCCCAAACCCATCGCTAGATACATCAAAAGAAAGGTCTGTTCAATACCTATCCACAGCTGAAGACAAAAAGTATCTGTGACATCTGGTTCTTGAGATATTTCAATTGAAAATTATTCGCATGATTTTCCACCCAACTGCATTTGACTTGTTTTGGATGGCGATATCTCTGCAACCAAGCCCCGAAAAAATCTGCGGCTGCCAGTCCTCGAAAGGGATTTCACAGACGTTTCCACTGGTGTACAACTTGTTGTACAATTCATGGCTTTACTTTTTTTCAACATTTTAGAAAAAAATCAAGGCTAACCCCTTGCCGAAAAAAATTACATTTTCAACAATGTTTCCCAAACCCATCGGTAGACACATCAAAAGAAAGGTCTGTTCAATACCTATCCACAGCTGAAGACAAAAAGTATCTGTGACATCTGGTTCTTGAGATATTTAAATTCAAAATTATTCGCATGATTTTCCACCCAACTGCATTTGACTTGTTTTGGATGGTGATATCTCTGCAACCAAGCCCCGCAAAAATCAGCGACTGCCAGTCCTCGAAATGAATTTCACAGACCTTTCCACTGGTGTACAACTTGTTGTAAAATTCATGGCTTTATTTTTTTCAACATTTTAGAAAAAAATCAAGGCTAACCCGTTGCCGAAAAAAATTACATTTTCAACAATGTTTCCCAAACCCATCGCTAGATACATCAAAAGAAAGGTCTGTTCAATACCTATCCACAGCTGAAGACAAAAAGTATCTGTGACATCTGGTTCTTGAGATATTTCAATTGAAAATTATTCGCATGATTTTCCACACAACTGCATTTGACTTGTTTTGGATGGTGATATCTCTGCAACCAAGCCCCGAAAAAATCTGCGACTGCCAGTCCTCGAAATGAATTTCACAGACCTTTCCACTGGTGTACAACTTGTTGTACAATTCACGACTTTACTTTTTTCAACATTTTAGAAAAAATCAAGGCTAACCCCTTGCCGAAAAAAATAACATTTTCAACAATGTTTCAAAAGCCCATCGATAGATACATCAAAAGAAAGGTCTGTTCAATACCTATCCACAGCTGAAGACAAAAAGTATCTGTGACATCTGGTTCTTGAGATATTTCAATTGAAAATTATTCGCATGATTTTCCACACAACTGCATTTGACTTGTTTTGGATGGTGATATCTCTGCAACCAAGCCCCGAAAAAATCTGCGACTGCCAGTCCTCGAAATGAATTTCACAGATCTTTCCACTGGTGTACAACTTGTTGTACAATTCACGACTTTACTTTTTTCAACATTTTAGAAAAAATCAAGGCTAACCCCTTGCCGAAAAAAATAACATTTTCAACAATGTTTCAAAAGCCCATCGATAGATACATCAAAAGAAAGGTCTGTTCAATACCTATCCACAGCTGAAGACAAAAAGTATCTGTGACATCTGGTTCTTGAGATATTTAAATTCAAAATTATTCGCATGATTTTCCACCCAACTGCATTTGACTTGTTTTGATGGTGATATCTCTGCAACCATGCCCCGAAAAAATCTGCGGCTGCCAGTCCTCGAAAGAAATTTCACAGACCTTTCCACTGGTGTACAACTTGTTGTACAATTCATGACTTTACTTTTTTTCAACATTTTAGAAAAAAATCAAGGCTAACCCCTGCCGAAAAAAATTACATTTTCAACAATGTTTCCCAAACCCATCGGTAGATACATCAAAAGAAAGGTCTGTTCAATACCTATCCACAGCTGAAGACAAAAAGTATCTGTGACATCTGGTTCTTGAGATATTTAAATTCAAAATTATTCGCATGATTTTCCACCCAACTGCATTTGACTTGTTTTGGATGGTGATATCTCTGCAACCAAGCCCCGAAAAAATCTGCGGCTGCCAGTACTCGAAAGGGATTTCATAGACCTTTCCACTGGTGTACAACTTGTTGTACAATTCATGACTTTACTTTTTTTCAACATTTTAGAAAAAAATCAACCCCTTGCCGAAAAAAATTACATTTTCAACAATGTTTCCCAAACCCATCGCTAGATACATCAAAAGAAAGGTCTGTTCAATACCTATCCACAGCTGAAGACAAAAAGTATCTGTGACATCTGGTTCTTGAGATATTTCAATTGAAAATTATTCGCATGATTTTCCACCCAACTGCATTTGACTTGTTTTGGATGGCGATATCTCTGCAACCAAGCCCCGAAAAAATCTGCGGCTGCCAGTCCTCGAAAGGGATTTCACAGACGTTTCCACTGGTGTACAACTTGTTGTACAATTCATGACTTTACTTTTTTTCAACATTTTAGAAAAAAATCAAGGCTAACCCCTTGCCGAAAAAAATTACATTTTCAACAATGTTTCCCAAACCCATCGCTAGATACATCAAAAGAAAGGTCTGTTCAATACCTATCCACAGCTGAAGACAAAAAGTATCTGTGACATCTGGTTCTTGAGATATTTCAATTGAAAATTATTCGCATGATTTTCCACCCAACTGCATTTGACTTGTTTTGGATGGCGATATCTCTGCAACCAAGCCCCGAAAAAATCTGCGGCTGCCAGTCCTCGAAATGAATTTCACAGACCTTTCCACTGGTGTACAACTTGTTGTAAAATTCATGACTTTATTTTTTTCAACATTTTAGAAAAAAATCAAGGCTAACCCCTTGCCGAAAAAAATTACATTTTCAACAATGTTTCCCAAACCCATCGCTAGATACTGCATTTGACTTGTTTTGGATGGTGATATCTCTGCAACCAAACCCCGCAAAAATCTGCGGCTGCCAGTCCTCGAGAGGGATTTCACAGACCTTTTCACTGGTGTACAACTTGTTGTACAATTCACGACTTTACTTTTTTCAACATTTTAGAAAAAAATCAAGGCTAACACCTTGCCGAAAAAAATAACATTTTCAACAATGTTTCCCAAACCCATCGATAGATACATCAGAAGAAAGGTCTGTTCAATACCTATCCACAGCTGAAGACAAAAAGTATCTGTGACATCTGGTTCTTGAGATATTTAAATTCAAAATTATTCGCATGATTTTCCACCCAACTGCATTTGGCTTGTTTTGGATGGTGATATCTCTGCAAAGAAGCCCCGCAAAAATCTGCGGCTGCCAGCCCTCGAAAGGGATTTCACAGACCTTTCCACTGGTGTACAACTTGTTGTACAATTCACGACTTTACTTCTTTCAACATTTTAGAAAAAAATCAAGGCTAACACCTTGCCGAAAAAAATAACATTTTCAACAATGTTTCCCAAACCCATCGATAGATAAATCAAAAGAAAGGTCTGGTCAATACCTATCCACAGCTGAAGACAAAAAGTATCTGTGACATCTGGTTCTTGAGATATTTAAATTCAAAATTATTCGCATGATTTTCCACCCAACTGCATTTGACTTGTTTTGGATGGTGATATCTCTGTAACCAAGCCCCGAAAAAATCTGCGGCTGCCAGTCCTCGAAATGAATTTCACAGACCTTTCCACTGGTGTACAACTTGTTGTAAAATTCATGACTTTATTTTTTTCAACATTTTAGAAAAAAATCAAGGCTAACCCCTTGCCGAAAAAAATTACATTTTCAACAATGTTTCCCAAACCCATCGCTAGATACATCAAAAGAAAGGTCTGTTCAATACCTATCCACAGCTGAAGACAAAAAGTATCTGTGACATCTGGTTCTTGAGATATTTAAATTCAAAATTATTCGCATGATTTTCCACCCAACTGCATTTGACTTGTTTTGGATGGTGATATCTCTGCAACCAAGCCCCGAAAAAATCTGCGGCTGCCAGTCCTCGAAAAGGATTTCACAGACCTTTCCACTGGTGTACAACTTGTTGTACAATTCATGACTTTACTTTTTTTCAACATTTTAGAAAAAAATCAAGGCTAACCCCTTGCCGAAAAAAATTATATTTTCAACAATGTTTCCCAAACCCATCGCTAGATACATCAAAAGAAAGGTCTGTTCAATACCTATCCACAGCTGAAGACAAAAAGTATCTGTGACATCTGGTTCTTGAGATATTTCAATTGAAAATTATTCGCATGATTTTCCACCCAACTGCATTTGACTTGTTTTGGATGGTGATATCTCTGCAACCAAGATCCGAAAAAATCTGCGGCTGCCAGTCCTCGAAAGGGATTTCACAGACCTTTCCACTGGTGTACAACTTGTTGTACAATTCACGACTTTACTTTTTTCAACATTTTAGAAAAAAATCAAGGCTAACCCGTTGCCGAAAAAAATTACATTTTCAACAATGTTTCCCAAACCCATCGCTAGATACATCAAAAGAAAGGTCTGTTCAATACCTATCCACAGCTGAAGACAAAAAGTATCTGGTTCTTGAGATATTTCAATTGAAAATTATTCGCATGATTTTCCACACAACTGCATTTGACTTGTTTTGGATGATGATATCTCTGCAACCAAGCCCCGAAAAAATCTGCGACTGCCAGTCCTCGAAATGAATTTCACAGACCTTTCCACTGGTGTACAACTTGTTGTACAATTCACGACTTTACTTTTTTCAACATTTTAGAAAAAATCAAGGCTAACCCCTTGCCGAAAAAAATAACATTTTCAACAATGTTTCAAAAGCCCATCGATAGATACATCAAAAGAAAGGTCTGTTCAATACCTATCCACAGCTGAAGACAAAAAGTATCTGTGACATCTGGTTCTTGAGATATTTAAATTCAAAATTATTCGCATGATTTTCCACCCAACTGCATTTGACTTGTTTTGATGGTGATATCTCTGCAACCAAGCCCCGAAAAAATCTGCGGCTGCCAGTCCTCGAAAGGGATTTCACAGACCTTTCCACTGGTGTACAACTTGTTGTACAATTCATGACTTTACTTTTTCTCAACATTTTAGAAAAAAATCAAGGCTAACCCGTTGCCGAAAAAAATTACATTTTCAACAATGTTTCCCAAACCCATCGCTAGATACATCAAAAGAAAGGTCTGTTCAATACCTATCCACAGCTGAAGACAAAAAGTATCTGTGACATCTGGTTCTTGAGATATTTCAATTGAAAATTATTCGCATGATTTTCCACACAACTGCATTTGACTTGTTTTGGATGATGATATCTCTGCAACCAAGCCCCGAAAAAATCTGCGACTGCCAGTCCTCGAAATGAATTTCACAGACCTTTCCACTGGTGTACAACTTGTTGTACAATTCACGACTTTACTTTTTTCAACATTTTAGAAAAAATCAAGGCTAACCCCTTGCCGAAAAAAATAACATTTTCAACAATGTTTCAAAAGCCCATCGATAGATACATCAAAAGAAAGGTCTGTTCAATACCTATCCACAGCTGAAGACAAAAAGTATCTGTGACATCTGGTTCTTGAGATATTTAAATTCAAAATTATTCGCATGATTTTCCACCCAACTGCATTTGACTTGTTTTGATGGTGATATCTCTGCAACCAAGCCCCGAAAAAATCTGCGGCTTCCAGTCCTCGAAAGAAATTTCACAGACCTTTCCACTGGTGTACAACTTGTTGTACAATTCACGACTTTACTTTTTTCAACATTTTAGAAAAAAATCAAGGCTAACACCTTGCCGAAAAAAATAACATTTTCAACAATGTTTCCCAAACCCATCGATAGATACATCAGAAGAAAGGTCTTTTCAATACCTATCCATAGCTGAAGACAAAAAGTATCTGTGACATCTGGTTCTTGAGATATTTAAATTCAAAATTATTCGCATGATTTTCCACCCAACTGCATTTGGCTTGTTTTGGATGGTGATATCTCTGCAAAGAAGCCCCGCAAAAATCTGCGGCTGCCAGTCCTCGAAAGGGATTTCACAGACCTTTCCACTGGTGTACAACTTGTTGTACAATTCACGACTTTACTTCTTTCAACATTTTAGAAAAAAATCAAGGCTAACCCCTTGCCGAAAAAAATAACATTTTCAACAATGTTTCCCAAACCCATCGATAGATACATCAAAAGAAAGGTCTGTTCAATACCTATCCACAGCTGAAGACAAAAAGTATCTGTGACATCTGGTTCTTGAGATATTTAAATTCAAAATTATTCGCATGATTTTCCACCCAACTGCATTTGACTTGTTTTGGATGGTGATATCTCTGTAACCAAGCCCCGAAAAAATCTGCGGCTGCCAGTCCTCGAAATGAATTTCACAGACCTTTCCACTGGTGTACAACTTGTTGTAAAATTCATGACTTTATTTTTTTCAACATTTTAGAAAAAAATCAAGGCTAACCCCTTGCCGAAAAAAATTACATTTTCAACAATGTTTCCCAAACCCATCGATAGATACATCAAAAGAAAGGTCTGTTCAATACCTATCCACAGCTGAAGACAAAAAGTATCTGTGACATCTGGTTCTTGAGATATTTAAATTCAAAATTATTCGCATGATTTTCCACCCAACTGCATTTGACTTGTTTTGGATGGTGATATCTCTGCAACCAAGCCCCGAAAAAATCTGCGGCTGCCAGTCCTCGAAAAGGATTTCACAGACCTTTCCACTGGTGTACAACTTGTTGTACAATTCATGACTTTACTTTTTTTCAACATTTTAGAAAAAAATCAAGGCTAACCCCTTGCCGAAAAAAATTATATTTTCAACAATGTTTCCCAAACCCATCGCTAGATACATCAAAAGAAAGGTCTGTTCAATACCTATCCACAGCTGAAGACAAAAAGTATCTGTGACATCTGGTTCTTGAGATATTTCAATTGAAAATTATTCGCATGCTTTTCCACCCAACTGCATTTGACTTGTTTTGGATGGTGATATCTCTGCAACCAAGATCCGAAAAAATCTGCGGCTGCCAGTCCTCGAAAGGGATTTCACAGACCTTTCCACTGGTGTACAACTTGTTGTACAATTCACGACTTTACTTTTTTCAACATTTTAGAAAAAAATCAAGGCTAACCCCTTGCCGAAAAAAATAACATTTTCAACAATGTTTCCCAAACCCATCGATAGATACATCAAAAGAAAGGTCTGTTCAATACCTATCCACAGCTGAAGACAAAAAGTATCTGTGACATCTCGTTCTTGAGATATTTCAATTCAGAATTATTCGCATGATTTTCCACCCAACTGCATTTGACTTGTTTTGGATGGTGATATCTCTGCAACCAAGCCCCGAAAAAATCTGCGGCTGCCAGTACTCGAAAGGGATTTCATAGACCTTTCCACTGGTGTACAACTTGTTGTACAATTCATGACTTTACTTTTTTTCAACATTTTAGAAAAAAATCAACCCCTTGCCGAAAAAAATTACATTTTCAACAATGTTTCCCAAACCCATCGCTAGATACATCAAAAGAAAGGTCTGTTCAATACCTATCCACAGCTGAAGACAAAAAGTATCTGTGACATCTGGTTCTTGAGATATTTCAATTGAAAATTATTCGCATGATTTTCCACCCAACTGCATTTGACTTGTTTTGGATGGCGATATCTCTGCAACCAAGCCCCGAAAAAATCTGCGGCTGCCAGTCCTCAAAATGAATTTCACAGACCTTTCCACTGGTGTACAACTTGTTGTAAAATTCATGACTTTATTTTTTTCAACATTTTAGAAAAAAATCTAGGCTAACCCCTTGCCGAAAAAAATTACATTTTCAACAATGTTTCCCAAACCCATCGCTAGATACTGCATTTGACTTGTTTTGGATGGTGATATCTCTGCAACCAAACCCCGCAAAAATCTGCGGCTGCCAGTCCTCGAGAGGGATTTCACAGACCTTTTCACTGGTGTACAACTTGTTGTACAATTCACGACTTTACTTTTTTCAACATTTTAGAAAAAAATCAAGGCTAACACCTTGCCGAAAAAAATAACATTTTCAACAATGTTTCCCAAACCCATCGATAGATACATCAGAAGAAAGGTCTGTTCAATACCTATCCACAGCTGAAGACAAAAAGTATCTGTGACATCTGGTTCTTGAGATATTTAAATTCAAAATTATTCGCATGATTTTCCACCCAACTGCATTTGGCTTGTTTTGGATGGTGATATCTCTGCAAAGAAGCCCCGCAAAAATCTGCGGCTGCCAGTCCTCGAAAGGGATTTCACAGACCTTTCCACTGGTGTACAACTTGTTGTACAATTCACGACTTTACTTCTTTCAACATTTTAGAAAAAAATCAAGGCTAACCCCTTGCCGAAAAAAATAACATTTTCAACAATGTTTCCCAAACCCATCGATAGATACATCAAAAGAAAGGTCTGTTCAATACCTATCCACAGCTGAAGACAAAAAGTATCTGTGACATCTGGTTCTTGAGATATTTAAATTCAAAATTATTCGCATGATTTTCCACCCAACTGCATTTGACTTGTTTTGGATGGTGATATCTCTGTAACCAAGCCCCGAAAAAATCTGCGGCTGCCAGTCCTCGAAATGAATTTCACAGACCTTTCCACTGGTGTACAACTTGTTGTAAAATTCATGACTTTATTTTTTTCAACATTTTAGAAAAAAATCAAGGCTAACCCCTTGCCGAAAAAAATTACATTTTCAACAATGTTTCCCAAACCCATCGCTAGATACATCAAAAGAAAGGTCTGTTCAATACCTATCCACAGCTGAAGACAAAAAGTATCTGTGACATCTGGTTCTTGAGATATTTAAATTCAAAATTATTCGCATGATTTTCCACCCAACTGCATTTGACTTGTTTTGGATGGTGATATCTCTGCAACCAAGCCCCGAAAAAATCTGCGGCTGCCAGTCCTCGAAAAGGATTTCACAGACCTTTCCACTGGTGTACAACTTGTTGTACAATTCATGACTTTACTTTTTTTCAACATTTTAGAAAAAAATCAAGGCTAACCCCTTGCCGAAAAAAATTATATTTTCAACAATGTTTCCCAAACCCATCGCTAGATACATCAAAAGAAAGGTCTGTTCAATACCTATCCACAGCTGAAGACAAAAAGTATCTGTGACATCTGGTTCTTGAGATATTTCAATTGAAAATTATTCGCATGATTTTCCACCCAACTGCATTTGACTTGTTTTGGATGGTGATATCTCTGCAACCAAGATCCGAAAAAATCTGCGGCTGCCAGTCCTCGAAAGGGATTTCACAGACCTTTCCACTGGTGTACAACTTGTTGTACAATTCACGACTTTACTTTTTTCAACATTTTAGAAAAAAATCAAGGCTAACCCCTTGCCGAAAAAAATAACATTTTCAACAATGTTTCCCAAACCCATCGATTGATACATCAAAAGAAAGGTCTGTTCAATACCTATCCACAGCTGAAGACAAAAAGTATCTGTGACATCTCGTTCTTGAGATATTTCAATTCAGAATTATTCGCATGATTTTCCACCCAACTGCATTTGACTTGTTTTGGATGGTGATATCTCTGCAACCAAGCCCCGAAAAAATCTGCGGCTGCCAGTACTCGAAAGGGATTTCATAGACCTTTCCACTGGTGTACAACTTGTTGTACAATTCATGACTTTACTTTTTTTCAACATTTTAGAAAAAAATAAACCCCTTGCCGAAAAAAATTACATTTTCAACAATGTTTCCCAAACCCATCGCTAGATACATCAAAAGAAAGGTCTGTTCAATACCTATCCACAGCTGAAGACAAAAAGTATCTGTGACATCTGGTTCTTGAGATATTTCAATTGAAAATTATTCGCATGATTTTCCACCCAACTGCATTTGACTTGTTTTGGATGGCGATATCTCTGCAACCAAGCCCCGAAAAAATCTGCGGCTGCCAGTCCTCGAAATGAATTTCACAGACCTTTCCACTGGTGTACAACTTGTTGTAAAATTCATGACTTTATTTTTTTCAACATTTTAGAAAAAAATCAAGGCTAACCCCTTGCCGAAAAAAATTACATTTTCAACAATGTTTCCCAAACCCATCGCTAGATACTGCATTTGACTTGTTTTGGATGGTGATATCTCTGCAACCAAACCCCGCAAAAATCTGCGGCTGCCAGTCCTCGAGAGGGATTTCACAGACCTTTTCACTGGTGTACAACTTGTTGTACAATTCACGACTTTACTTTTTTCAACATTTTAGAAAAAAATCAAGGCTAACACCTTGCCGAAAAAAATAACATTTTCAACAATGTTTCCCAAGCCCATCGATAGATACATCAGAAGAAAGGTCTGTTCAATACCTATCCACAGCTGAAGACAAAAAGTATCTGTGACATCTGGTTCTTGAGATATTTAAATTCAAAATTATTCGCATGATTTTCCACCCAACTGCATTTGGCTTGTTTTGGATGGTGATATCTCTGCAAAGAAGCCCCGCAAAAATCTGCGGCTGCCAGTCCTCGAAAGGGATTTCACAGACCTTTCCACTGGTGTACAACTTGTTGTACAATTCACGACCTTACTTCTTTCAACATTTTAGAAAAAAATCAAGGCTAACCCCTTGCCGAAAAAAATAACATTTTCAACAATGTTTCCCAAACTCATCGATAGATACATCAAAAGAAAGGTCTGTTCAATACCTATCCACAGCTGAAGACAAAAAGTATCTGTGACATCTGGTTCTTGAGATATTTAAATTCAAAATTATTCGCATGATTTTCCACCCAACTGCATTTGACTTGTTTTGGATGGTGATATCTCTGTAACCAAGCCCCGAAAAAATCTGCGGCTGCCAGTCCTCGAAATGAATTTCACAGACCTTTCCACTGGTGTACAACTTGTTGTAAAATTCATGACTTTATTTTTTTCAACATTTTAGAAAAAAATCAAGGCTAACCCCTTGCCGAAAAAAATTACATTTTCAACAATGTTTCCCAAACCCATCGCTAGATACATCAAAAGAAAGGTCTGTTCAATACCTATCCACAGCTGAAGACAAAAAGTATCTGTGACATCTGGTTCTTGAGATATTTCAATTGAAAATTATTCGCATGATTTTCCACCCAACTGCATTTGACTTGTTTTGATGGTGATATCTCTGCAACCATGCCCCGAAAAAATCTGCGGCTGCCAGTCCTCGAAAGAAATTTCACAGACCTTTCCACTGGTGTACAACTTGTTGTACAATTCATGACTTTACTTTTTTTCAACATTTTAGAAAAAAATCAAGGCTAACCCCTTGCCGAAAAAAATTACATTTTCAACAATGTTTCCCAAACCCATCGGTAGATACATCAAAAGAAAGGTCTGTTCAATACCTATCCACAGCTGAAGACAAAAAGTATCTGTGACATCTGGTTCTTGAGATATTTAAATTCAAAATTATTCGCATGATTTTCCACCCAACTGCATTTGACTTGTTTTGGATGGTGATATCTCTGCAACCAAGATCCGAAAAAATCTGCGGCTGCCAGTCCTCGAAAGGGATTTCACAGACCTTTCCACTGGTGTACAACTTGTTGTACAATTCGTGACTTTACTTTTTTTCAACATTTTAGAAAAAAATCAAGGCTAACCCCTTGCCGAAAAAAATTACATTTTCAACAATGTTTCCCAAACCAATCGATAGATACATCAAAAGAAAGGTCTGTTCAATACCTATCCACAGCTGAACACAAAAAGTATCTGTGACATCTGGTTCTTGAGATATTTCAATTCAGAATTATTCGCATGATTTTCCACCCAACTGCATTTGACTTGTTTTGGATGGTGATATCTCTGCAACCAAGCCCCGCAAAAATCAGCGGCTGCCAGTCCTCGAAATGAATTTCACAGACCTTTCCACTGGTGTACAACTTGTTGTACAATTCACGACTTTACTTTTTTCAACATTTTAGAAAAAAATCAAGGCTAACCTCTTGCCGAAAAAAATAACATTTTCAACAATGTTTCCCAAACCCATCGATAGATACATCAAAAGAAAGGTCTGTTCAATACCTATCCACAGCTGAAGACAAAAAGTATCTGTGACATCTCGTTCTTGAGATATTTCAATTCAGAATTATTCGCATGATTTTCCACCCAACTGCATTTGACTTGTTTTGGATGGTGATATCTCTGCAACCAAGCCCCGAAAAAATCTGCGGCTGCCAGTACTCGAAAGGGATTTCATAGACCTTTCCACTGGTGTACAACTTGTTGTACAATTCATGACTTTACTTTTTTTCAACATTTTAGAAAAAAATCAACCCCTTGCCGAAAAAAATTACATTTTCAACAATGTTTCCCAAACCCATCGCTAGATACATCAAAAGAAAGGTCTGTTCAATACCTATCCACAGCTGAAGACAAAAAGTATCTGTGACATCTGGTTCTTGAGATATTTCAATTGAAAATTATTCGCATGATTTTCCACCCAACTGCATTTGACTTGTTTTGGATGGCGATATCTCTGCAACCAAGCCCCGAAAAAATCTGCGGCTGCCAGTCCTCGAAAGGGATTTCACAGACGTTTCCACTGGTGTACAACTTGTTGTACAATTCATGACTTTACTTTTTTTCAACATTTTAGAAAAAAATCAAGGCTAACCCCTTGCCGAAAAAAATTACATTTTCAACAATGTTTCCCAAACCCACCGCTAGATACATCAAAAGAAAGGTCTGTTCAATACCTATCCACAGCTGAAGACAAAAAGTATCTGTGACATCTGGTTCTTGAGATATTTAAATTCAAAATTATTCGCATGATTTTCCACCCAACTGCATTTGACTTGTTTTGATGGTGATATCTCTGCAACCAAGCCCCGAAAAAATCTGCGGCTGCCAGTCCTCGAAAGAAATTTCACAGACCTTTCCACTGGTGTACAACTTGTTGTACAATTCATGACTTTACTTTTTTTCAGCATTTTAGAAAAAGATCAAGGCTAACCCCTTGCCGAAAAAAATTACATTTTCAACAATGTTTCCCAAACCCATCGCTAGATACTGCATTTGACTTGTTTTGGATGGTGATATCTCTGCAACCAAACCCCGCAAAAATCTGCGGCTGCCAGTCCTCGAGAGGGATTTCACAGACCTTTTCACTGGTGTACAACTTGTTGTACAATTCACGACTTTACTTTTTTCAACATTTTAGAAAAAAATCAAGGCTAACACCTTGCCGAAAAAAATAACATTTTCAACAATGTTTCCCAAGCCCATCGATAGATACATCAGAAGAAAGGTCTGTTCAATACCTATCCACAGCTGAAGACAAAAAGTATCTGTGACATCTGGTTCTTGAGATATTTAAATTCAAAATTATTCGCATGATTTTCCACCCAACTGCATTTGGCTTGTTTTGGATGGTGATATCTCTGCAAAGAAGCCCCGCAAAAATCTGCGGCTGCCAGTCCTCGAAAGGGATTTCACAGACCTTTCCACTGGTGTACAACTTGTTGTACAATTCACGACCTTACTTCTTTCAACATTTTAGAAAAAAATCAAGGTTAACCCCTTGCCGAAAAAAATAACATTTTCAACAATGTTTCCCAAACTCATCGATAGATACATCAAAAGAAAGGTCTGTTCAATACCTATCCACAGCTGAAGACAAAAAGTATCTGTGACATCTGGTTCTTGAGATATTTAAATTCAAAATTATTCGCATGATTTTCCACCCAACTGCATTTGACTTGTTTTGGATGGTGATATCTCTGTAACCAAGCCCCGAAAAAATCTGCGGCTGCCAGTCCTCGAAATGAATTTCACAGACCTTTCCACTGGTGTACAACTTGTTGTAAAATTCATGACTTTATTTTTTTCAACATTTTAGAAAAAAATCAAGGCTAACCCCTTGCCGAAAAAAATTACATTTTCAACAATGTTTCCCAAACCCATCGCTAGATACATCAAAAGAAAGGTCTGTTCAATACCTATCCACAGCTGAAGACAAAAAGTATCTGTGACATCTGGTTCTTGAGATATTTCAATTGAAAATTATTCGCATGATTTTCCACCCAACTGCATTTGACTTGTTTTGGATGGTGATATCTCTGCAACCAAGCCCCGCAAAAATCAGCGGCTGCCAGTCCTCGAAATGAATTTCACAGACCTTTCCACTGGTGTACAACTTGTTGTACAATTCACGACTTTACTTTTTTCAACATTTTAGAAAAAAATCAAGGCTAACCTCTTGCCGAAAAAAATAACATTTTCAACAATGTTTCCCAAACCCATCGATAGATACATCAAAAGAAAGGTCTGTTCAATACCTATCCACAGCTGAAGACAAAAAGTATCTGTGACATCTCGTTCTTGAGATATTTCAATTCAGAATTATTCGCATGATTTTCCACCCAACTGCATTTGACTTGTTTTGGATGGTGATATCTCTGCAACCAAGCCCCGAAAAAATCTGCGGCTGCCAGTACTCGAAAGGGATTTCATAGACCTTTCCACTGGTGTACAACTTGTTGTACAATTCATGACTTTACTTTTTTTCAACATTTTAGAAAAAAATCAACCCCTTGCCGAAAAAAATTACATTTTCAACAATGTTTCCCAAACCCATCGCTAGATACATCAAAAGAAAGGTCTGTTCAATACCTATCCACAGCTGAAGAAAAAAAGTATCTGTGACATCTGGTTCTTGAGATATTTCAATTGAAAATTATTCGCATGATTTTCCACCCAACTGCATTTGACTTGTTTTGGATGGCGATATCTCTGCAACCAAGCCCCGAAAAAATCTGCGGCTGCCAGTCCTCGAAAGGGATTTCACAGACGTTTCCACTGGTGTACAACTTGTTGTACAATTCATGACTTTACTTTTTTTCAACATTTTAGAAAAAAATCAAGGCTAACCCCTTGCCGAAAAAAATTACATTTTCAACAATGTTTCCCAAACCCACCGCTAGATACATCAAAAGAAAGGTCTGTTCAATACCTATCCACAGCTGAAGACAAAAAGTATCTGTGACATCTGGTTCTTGAGATATTTAAATTCAAAATTATTCGCATGATTTTCCACCCAACTGCATTTGACTTGTTTTGATGGTGATATCTCTGCAACCAAGCCCCGAAAAAATCTGCGGCTGCCAGTCCTCGAAAGAAATTTCACAGACCTTTCCACTGGTGTACAACTTGTTGTACAATTCATGACTTTACTTTTTTTCAGCATTTTAGAAAAAGATCAAGGCTAACCCCTTGCCGAAAAAAATTACATTTTCAACAATGTTTCCCAAACCCATCGCTAGATACATCAACAGAAAGGTCTGTTCAATACCTATCCACAGCTGAAGACAAAAAGTATCTGTGACATCTGGTTCTTGAGATATTTCAATTGAAAATTATTAGCATGATTTTCCACCCAACTGCATTTGACTTGTTTTGGATGGTGATATCTCTGCAACCAAGCCCCGAAAAAATCTGCGGCTGCCAGTCCTCGAAAGGGATTTCACAGACCTTTCCACTGGTGTACAACTTGTTGTAAAATTCATGACTTTATTTTTTTCAACATTTTAGAAAAAATCAAGGCTAACCCCTTGCCGAAAAAAATTACATCAAAAGAAAGGTCTGTTCAATACATATCCACAGCTGAAGACAAAAAGTATCTGTGACATCTGGTTCTTGAGATATTTCAATTGAAAATTATTCGCATGATTTTCCACCCAACTGCATTTGACTTGTTTTGGATGGTGATATCTCTGCAACCAAGCCCCGCAAAAATCTGCGGCTGCCAGTCCTCGAAAGGGATTTCACAGACCTTTCCACTGGTGTACAACTTGTTGTACAATTCACGACTTTACTTTTTTCAACATTTTAGAAAAAAATCAAGGCTAACCCCTTGCCGAAAAAAATAACATTTTCAACAATGTTTCCCAAGCCCATCGATAGATACATCAAAAGAAAGGTCTGTTCAATACCTATCCACAGCTGAAGACAAAAAGTATCTGTGACATCTGGTTCTTGAGATATTTAAATTCAAAATTATTCGCATGATTTTCCACCCAACTGCATTTGACTTGTTTTGATGGTGATATCTCTGCAACCAAGCCCCGAAAAAATCTGCGGTTGCCAGTCCTCGAAAGAAATTTCACAGACCTTTCCACTGGTGTACAACTTGTTGTACAATTCATGACTTTACTTTTTTTCAGCATTTTAGAAAAAGATCAAGGCTAACCCCTTGCCGAAAAAAATTACATTTTCAACAATGTTTCCCAAACCCATCGCTAGATACATCAACAGAAAGGTCTGTTCAATACCTATCCACAGCTGAAGATAAAAAGTATCTGTGACATCTGGTTCTTGAGATATTTCAATTGAAAATTATTAGCATGATTTTCCACCCAACTGCATTTGACTTGTTTTGGATGGTGATATCTCTGCAACCAAGCCCCGAAAAAATCTGCGGCTGCCAGTCCTCGAAAGGGATTTCACAGACCTTTCCACTGGTGTACAACTTGTTGTACAATTCATGACTTTACTTTTTTCAACATTTTAGAAAAAAATCAAGGCTAACCCCTTGCCGAAAAAAATTACATTTTCAACAATGTTTCCCAAACCCATCGCTAGATACATCAAAAGAAAGGTCTGTTCAATACCTATCCACAGCTGAAGACAAAAAGTATCTGTGACATCTGGTTGTTGAGATATTTCAATTGAAAATTATTAGCATGATTTTCCACCCAACTGCATTTGACTTGTTTTGGATGGTGATATCTCTGCAACCAAGCCCCGAAAATATCTGCGGCTGCCAGTCCTCGAAAGGGATTTCACAGACCTTTCCACTGGTGTACAACTTGTTGTAAAATTCATGACTTTATTTTTTTCAACATTTTAGAAAAAATCAAGGCTAACCCCTTGCCGAAAAAAATTACATCAAAAGAAAGGTCTGTTCAATACCTATCCACAGCTGAAGACAAAAAGTATCTGTGACATCTGGTTCTTGAGATATTTCAATTGAAAATTATTCGCATGATTTTCCACCCAACTGCATTTGACTTGTTTTGGATGGTGATATCTCTGCAACCAAGCCCCGCAAAAATCTGCGGCTGCCAGTCCTCGAAAGGGATTTCACAGACCTTTCCACTGGTGTACAACTTGTTGTACAATTCACGACTTTACTTTTTTCAACATTTTAGAAAAAAATCAAGGCTAACCCCTTGCCGAAAAAAATAACATTTTCAACAATGTTTCCCAAGCCCATCGATAGATACATCAAAAGAAAGGTCTGTTCAATACCTATCCACAGCTGAAGACAAAAAGTATCTGTGACATCTGGTTCTTGAGATATTTAAATTCAAAATTATTCGCATGATTTTCCACCCAACTGCATTTGACTTGTTTTGATGGTGATATCTCTGCAACCAAGCCCCGAAAAAATCTGCGGTTGCCAGTCCTCGAAAGAAATTTCACAGACCTTTCCACTGGTGTACAACTTGTTGTACAATTCATGACTTTACTTTTTTTCAGCATTTTAGAAAAAGATCAAGGCTAACCCCTTGCCGAAAAAAATTACATTTTCAACAATGTTTCCCAAACCCATCGCTAGATACATCAACAGAAAGGTCTGTTCAATACCTATCCACAGCTGAAGATAAAAAGTATCTGTGACATCTGGTTCTTGAGATATTTCAATTGAAAATTATTAGCATGATTTTCCACCCAACTGCATTTGACTTGTTTTGGATGGTGATATCTCTGCAACCAAGCCCCGAAAAAATCTGCGGCTGCCAGTCCTCGAAAGGGATTTCACAGACCTTTCCACTGGTGTACAACTTGTTGTACAATTCATGACTTTACTTTTTTTCAACATTTTAGAAAAAAATCAAGGCTAACCCCTTGCCGAAAAAAATTACATTTTCAACAATGTTTCCCAAACCCATCGCTAGATACATCAAAAGAAAGGTCTGTTCAATACCTATCCACAGCTGAAGACAAAAAGTATCTGTGACATCTGGTTGTTGAGATATTTCAATTGAAAATTATTAGCATGATTTTCCACCCAACTGCATTTGACTTGTTTTGGATGGTGATATCTCTGCAACCAAGCCCCGAAAATATCTGCGGCTGCCAGTCCTCGAAAGGGATTTCACAGACCTTTCCACTGGTGTACAACTTGTTGTAAAATTCATGACTTTATTTTTTTCAACATTTTAGAAAAAATCAAGGCTAACCCCTTGCCGAAAAAAATTACATCAAAAGAAAGGTCTGTTCAATACCTATCCACAGCTGAAGACAAAAAGTATCTGTGACATCTGGTTCTTGAGATATTTCAATTGAAAATTATTCGCATGATTTTCCACCCAACTGCATTTGACTTGTTTTGGATGGCGATATCTCTGCAACCAAGCCCCGAAAAAATCTGCGGCTGCCAGTCCTCGAAAGGGATTTCACAGACGTTTCCACTGGTGTACAACTTGTTGTACAATTCATGACTTTACTTTTTTTCAACATTTTAGAAAAAAATCAAGGCTAACCCCTTGCCGAAAAAAATTACATTTTCAACAATGTTTCCCAAACCCACCGCTAGATACATCAAAAGAAAGGTCTGTTCAATACCTATCCACAGCTGAAGACAAAAAGTATCTGTGACATCTGGTTCTTGAGATATTTCAATTGAAAATTATTAGCATGATTTTCCACCCAACTGCATTTGACTTGTTTTGGATGGTGATATCTCTGCAACCAAGCCCCGAAAAAATCTGCGGCTGCCAGTCCTCGAAAGGGATTTCACAGACCTTTCCACTGGTGTACAACTTGTTGTAAAATTCATGACTTTATTTTTTTCAACATTTTAGAAAAAATCAAGGCTAACCCCTTGCCGAAAAAAATTACATCAAAAGAAAGGTCTGTTCAATACCTATCCACAGCTGAAGACAAAAAGTATCTGTGACATCTGGTTCTTGAGATATTTCAATTGAAAATTATTCGCATGATTTTCCACCCAACTGCATTTGACTTGTTTTGGATGGTGATATCTCTGCAACCAAGCCCCGCAAAAATCTGCGGCTGCCAGTCCTCGAAAGGGATTTCACAGACCTTTCCACTGGTGTACAACTTGTTGTACAATTCACGACTTTACTTTTTTCAACATTTTAGAAAAAAATCAAGGCTAACCCCTTGCCGAAAAAAATAACATTTTCAACAATGTTTCCCAAGCCCATCGATAGATACATCAAAAGAAAGGTCTGTTCAATACCTATCCACAGCTGAAGACAAAAAGTATGTGTGACATCTGGTTCTTGAGTTATTTAAATTCAAAATTATTCGCATGATTTTCCACCCAACTGCATTTGACTTGTTTTGATGGTGATATCTCTGCAACCAAGCCCCGAAAAAATCTGCGGTTGCCAGTCCTCGAAAGAAATTTCACAGACCTTTCCACTGGTATACAACTTGTTGTACAATTCATGACTTTACTTTTTTTCAACATTTTAGAAAAAAATCAAGGCTAACCCCTTGCCGAAAAAAATTACATTTTCAACAATGTTTCCCAAACCCATCGCTAGATACATCAAAAGAAAGGTCTGTTCAATACCTATCCACAGCTGAAGACAAAAAGTATCTGTGACATCTGGTTCTTGAGATATTTCAATTGAAAATTATTCGCATGATTTTCCACCCAACTGCATTTGACTTGTTTTGGATGGTGATATCTCTGCAACCAAGCCCCACAAAAATCTGCGGCTGCCAGTCCTCGAAAGGGATTTCACAGACCTTTCCACTGGTGTACAACTTGTTGTACAATTCATGACTTTACTTTTTTTCAGCATTTTAGAAAAAGATCAAGGCTAACCCCTTGCCGAAAAAAATTACATTTTCAACAATGTTTCCCAAACCCATCGCTAGATACATCAACAGAAAGGTCTGTTCAATACCTATCCACAGCTGAAGATAAAAAGTATCTGTGACATCTGGTTCTTGAGATATTTCAATTGAAAATTATTAGCATGATTTTCCACCCAACTGCATTTGACTTGTTTTGGATGGTGATATCTCTGCAACCAAGCCCCGAAAAAATCTGCGGCTGCCAGTCCTCGAAAGGGATTTCACAGACCTTTCCACTGGTGTACAACTTGTTGTACAATTCATGACTTTACTTTTTTTCAACATTTTAGAAAAAAATCAAGGCTAACCCCTTGCCGAAAAAAATTACATTTTCAACAATGTTTCCCAAACCCATCGCTAGATACATCAAAAGAAAGGTCTGTTCAATACCTATCCACAGCTGAAGACAAAAAGTATCTGTGACATCTGGTTGTTGAGATATTTCAATTGAAAATTATTAGCATGATTTTCCACCCAACTGCATTTGACTTGTTTTGGATGGTGATATCTCTGCAACCAAGCCCCGAAAATATCTGCGGCTGCCAGTCCTCGAAAGGGATTTCACAGACCTTTCCACTGGTGTACAACTTGTTGTAAAATTCATGACTTTATTTTTTTCAACATTTTAGAAAAAATCAAGGCTAACCCCTTGCCGAAAAAAATTACATCAAAAGAAAGGTCTGTTCAATACCTATCCACAGCTGAAGACAAAAAGTATCTGTGACATCTGGTTCTTGAGATATTTCAATTGAAAATTATTCGCATGATTTTCCACCCAACTGCATTTGACTTGTTTTGAATGGTGATATCTCTGCAACCAAGCCCCGCAAAAATCTGCGGCTGCCAGTCCTCGAAAGGGATTTCACAGACCTTTCCACTGGTGTACAACTTGTTGTACAATTCACGACTTTACTTTTTTCAACATTTTAGAAAAAAATCAAGGCTAACCCCTTGCCGAAAAAAATAACATTTTCAACAATGTTTCCCAAGCCCATCGATAGATACATCAAAAGAAAGGTCTGTTCAATACCTATCCACAGCTGAAGACAAAAAGTATCTGTGACATCTGGTTCTTGAGATATTTAAATTCAAAATTATTCGCATGATTTTCCACCCAACTGCATTTGACTTGTTTTGATGGTGATATCTCTGCAACCAAGCCCCGAAAAAATCTGCGGCTGCCAGTCCTCGAAAGAAATTTCACAGACCTTTCCACTGGTGTACAACTTGTTGCACAATTCATGACTTTACTTTTTTTCAACATTTTAGAAAAAAATCAAGGCTAACCCCTTGCCGAAAAAAATTACATTTTCAACAATGTTTCCCAAACCCATCGCTAGATACATGAAAAGAAAGGTCTGTTCAATACCTATCCACAGCTGAAGACAAAAAGTATCTGTGACATCTGGTTCTTGAGATATTTCAATTGAAAATTATTCGCATGATTTTCCACCCAACTGCATTTGACTTGTTTTAGATGGTGATATCTCTGCAACCAAGCCCCGCAAAAATCTGCGGCTGCCAGTCCTCGAAAGGGATTTCACAGACCTTTCCACTGGTGTACAACTTGTTGTACAATTCACGACTTTACTTTTTTCAACATTTTAGAAAAAATCAAGGCTAACCCCTTGCCGAAAAAAATAACATTTTCAACAATGTTTCCCAAGCCCATCGATAGATACATCAAAAGAAAGGTCTGTTCAATACCTATCCACAGCTGAAGAAAAAAAGTCTCTGTGACATCTGGTTCTTGAGATATTTAAATTCAAAATTATTCGCATGATTTTCCACCCAACTGCATTTGACTTGTTTTGATGGTGATATCTCTGCAACCAAGCCCCGAAAAAATCTGCGGCTGCCAGTCCTCGAAAGAAATTTCACAGACCTTTCCACTGGTGTACAACTTGTTGTAAAATTCATGACTTTATTTTTTTCAACATTTTAGAAAAAATCAAGGCTAACCCCTTGCCGAAAAAAATTACATCAAAAGAAAGGTCTGTTCAATACCTATCCACAGCTGAAGACAAAAAGTATCTGTGACATCTGGTTCTTGAGATATTTCAATTGAAAATTATTCGCATGATTTTCCACCCAACTGCATTTGACTTGTTTTGGATGGTGATATCTCTGCAACCAAGCCCCGCAAAAATCTGCGGCTGCCAGTCCTCGAAAGGGATTTCACAGACCTTTCCACTGGTGTACAACTTGCTGTACAATTCACGACTTTACTTTTTTCAACATTTTAGAAAAAAATCAAGGCTAGCCCCTTGCCGAAAAAAATAACATTTTCAACAATGTTTCCCAAGCCCATCGATAGATACATCAAAAGAAAGGTCTGTTCAATACCTATCCACAGCTGAAGACAAAAAGTATCTGTGACATCTGGTTCTTGAGATATTTAAATTCAAAATTATTCGCATGATTTTCCACCCAACTGCATTTGACTTGTTTTGATGGTGATATCTCTGCAACCAAGCCCCGAAAAAATCTGCGGCTGCCAGTCCTCGAAAGAAATTTCACAGACCTTTCCACTGGTGTACAACTTGTTGTACAATTCATGACTTTACTTTTTTTCAACATTTTAGAAAAAAATCAAGGCTAACCCCTTGCCGAAAAAAATTACATTTTCAACAATGTTTCCCAAACCCATCGCTAGATACATCAAAAGAAAGGTCTGTTCAATACCTATCCACAGCTGAAGACAAAAAGTATCTGTGACATCTGGTTCTTGAGATATTTCAATTCAGAATTATTCGCATGATTTTCCACCCAACTGCATTTGACTTGTTTTGGATGGTGATATCTCTGCAACCAAGCCCCGCAAAAATCAGCGACTGCCAGTCCTCGAAATGAATTTCACAGACCTTTCCACTGGTGTACAACTTGTTGTACAATTCACGACTTTACTTTTTTCAACATTTTAGAAAAAAATCAAGGCTAACCCCTTGCCAAAAAAAATAACATTTTCAACAATGTTTCCCAAGCCCATCGATAGATACATCAAAAGAAAGATCTGTTCAATACCTATCCACAGCTGAAGACAAAAAGTATCTGTGACATCTGGTTCTTGAGATATTTAAATTCAAAATTATTCGCATGATTTTCCACCCAACTGCATTTGACTTGTTTTGATGGTGATATCTCTGCAACCAAGCCCCGAAAAAATCTGCGGCTGCCAGTCCTCGAAAGAAATTTCACAGACCTTTCCACTGGTGTACAACTTGTTGTACAATTCACGACTTTACTTTTTTCAACATTTTAGAAAAAAATCAAGGCTAGCCCCTTGCCGAAAAAAATAACATTTTCAACAATGTTTCCCAAGCCCATCGATAGATACATCAAAAGAAAGGTCTGTTCAATACCTATCCACAGCTGAAGACAAAAAGTATCTGTGACATCTGGTTCTTGAGATATTTCAATTCAGAATTATTCGCATGATTTTCCACCCAACTGCATTTGACTTGTTTTGGATGGTGATATCACTGCAACCAAGCCCCGCAAAAATCAGCGACTGCCAGTCCTCGAAATGAATTTCACAGACCTTTCCACTGGTGTACAACTTGTTGTACAATTCACGACTTTACTTTTTTCAACATTTTAGAAAAAAATCAAGGCTAACCCCTTGCCAAAAAAAATAACATTTTCAACAATGTTTCCCAAGCCCATCGATAGATACATCAAAAGAAAGATCTGTTCAATACCTATCCACAGCTGAAGACAAAAAGTATCTGTGACATCTGGTTCTTGAGATATTTAAATTCAAAATTATTCGCATGATTTTCCACCCAACTGCATTTGACTTGTTTTGATGGTGATATCTCTGCAACCAAGCCCCGAAAAAATCTGCGGCTGCCAGTCCTCGAAAGAAATTTCACAGACCTTTCCACTGGTGTACAACTTGTTGTACAATTCACGACTTTACTTTTTTCAACATTTTAGAAAAAAATCAAGGCTAGCCCCTTGCCGAAAAAAATAACATTTTCAACAATGTTTCCCAAGCCCATCGATAGATACATCAAAAGAAAGGTCTGTTCAATACCTATCCACAGCTGAAGACAAAAAGTATCTGTGACATCTGGTTCTTGAGATATTTCAATTGAAAATTATTAGCATGATTTTCCACCCAACTGCATTTGACTTGTTTTGGATAATGATATCTCTGCAACCAAGCCCCGAAAAAATCTGCGGCTGCCAGTCCTCGAAAGAAATTTCACAGACCTTTCCACTGGTGTACAACTTGTTGTACAATTCACGACTTTACTTTTTTCAACATTTTAGAAAAAAATCAAGGCTAACCCCTTGCCGAAAAAAATAACATTTTCAACAATGTTTCCCAAGCCCATCGATAGATACATCAAAAGAAAGGTCTGTTCAATACCTATCCACAGCTGAAGACAAAAAGTATCTGTGACATCTGGTTCTTGAGATATTTCAATTCAGAATTATTCGCATGATTTTCCACCCAACTGCATTTGACTTGTTTTGGATGGTGATATCTCTGCAACCAAGCCCCGCAAAAATCAGCGACTGCCAGTCCTCGAAATGAATTTCACAGACCTTTCCACTGGTGTACAACTTGTTGTACAATTCACGACTTTACTTTTTTCAACATTTTAGAAAATAACCCCTTGCCAAAAAAAATAACATTTTCAACAATGTTTCCCAAGCCCATCGATAGATACATCAAAAGAAAGGTCTGTTCAATACCTATCCACAGCTGAAGACAAAAAGTATCTGTGACATCTGGTTCTGGAGATATTTAAATTCAAAATTATTCGCATGATTTTCCACCCAACTGCATTTGACTTGTTTTGATGGTGATATCTCTGCATCCAAGCCCCGAAAAAATCTGCGGCTGCCAGTCCTCGAAAGAAATTTCACAGACCTTTCCACTGGTGTACAACTTGTTGTACAATTCACGACTTTACTTTTTTCAACATTTTAGAAAAAAATCAAGGCTAACCCCTTGCCGAAAAAAATAACATTTTCAACAATGTTTCCCAAGCCCATCGATAGATACATCAAAAGAAAGGTCTGTTCAATACCTATGCACAGCTGAACACAAAAAGTATCTGTGACATCTGGTTCTTGAGATATTTCAATTCAGAATTATTCGCATGATTTTCCACCCAACTGCATTTGACTTGTTTTGGATGGTGATATCTCTGCAACCAAGCCCCGCAAAAATCAGCGACTGCCAGTCCTCGAAATGAATTTCACAGACCTTTCCACTGGTGTACAACTTGTTGTAAAATTCATGACTTTATTTTTTTCAACATTTTAGAAAAAAATCAAGGCTAACCCCTTGCCGAAAAAAATTACATTTTCAACAATGTTTCCCAAACCCATCGGTAGATACATCAAAAGAAAGGTCTGTTCAATACCTATCCACAGCTGAAGACAAAAAGTATCTGTGACATCTGGTTCTTGAGATATTTCAATTGAAAATTATTCGCATGATTTTCCACCCAACTGCATTTGACTTGTTTTGGATGGTGATATCTCTGCAACCAAGCCCCGCAAAAATCCGCGGCTGCCAGTCCTCGAAAGGGATTTCACAGACCTTTCCACTGGTATACAACTTGTTGTACAATTCACGACTTTACTTTTTTCAACATTTTAGAAAAAAATCAAGGCTAACCCCTTGCCGAAAAAAATAACATTTTCAACAATGTTTCCCAAGCCCATCGATAGATACATCAAAAGAAAGGTCGGTTCAATACCTATCCACAGCTGAAGACAAAAAGTATCTGTGACATCTGGTTCTTAAGATATTTCAATTGAAAATTATTCGCATGATTTTCCACCCAACTGCATTTGACTTGTTTTGGATGGTGATATCTCTGCAACCAAGCCCCGAAAAAATCTGCGGCTGCCAGTCCTCGAAAGAAATTTCACAGACCTTTCCACTGGTGTACAACTTGTTGTACAATTCATGACTTTACTTTTTTTCAACATTTTAGAAAAAAATCAAGGCTAACCCCTTGCCGAAAAAATTACATTTTCAACAATGTTTCCCAAACCCATCGGTAGATACATCAAAAGAAAGGTCTGTTCAAAACCTATCCACAGCTGAACACAAAAAGTATCTGCGACATCTGGTTCTTTAGATATTTATATTCAAAATTATTCGCATGATTTTCCACCCAACTGCATTTGACTTGTTTTGATGGTGATATATCTGCAACCAAGCCCCGAAAAAATCTGCGGCTGCCAGTCCTCGAAAGAAATTTCACAGAACTTTCCACTGGTGTACAACTTGTTGTACAATTCATGACTTTACTTTTTTTCAACATTTTAGAAAAAAATCAAGGCTAACCCCTTGCCGAAAAAAATTACATTTTCCACAATGTTTCCCAAACCCATCGCTAGATACATGAAAAGAAAGGTCTGTTCAATACCTATCCACAGCTGAAGACAAAAAGTATCTGTGACATCTGGTTCTTGAGATATTTCAATTGAAAATTATTCGAATGATTTTCCACCCAACTGCATTTGACTTGTTTTGGATGGTGATATCTCTGCAACCAAGCCCCAAGGGATTTCACAGACCTTTCCACTGGTGTACAACTTGTTGTAAAATTCATGACTTTATTTTTTTCAACATTTTAGAAAAAAATCAAGGCTAACCCCTTGCCGAAAAAAATTACATTTTCAACAATGTTTCCCAAACCCATCGCTAGATACATCAAAAGAAAGGTCTGTTCAATACCTATCCATAGCTGAAGACAAAAAGTATCTGTGACATCTGGTTCTTGAGATATTTCAATTGAAAATTATTCGCATGATTTTCCACCCAACTGCATTTGACTTGTTTTGATGGTGATATCTCTGCAACCAAGCCCCGAAAAAATCTGCGGCTGCCAGTCCTCGAAAGAAATTTCACAGACCTTTCCACTGGTGTACAACTTGTTGTACAATTCATGACTTTACTTTTTTTTCCACATTTTAGAAAACAATCAAGGCTAACCCCTTGCCGAAAAAAATAACATTTTCAACAATGTTTCCCAAGCCCATCGATAGATATATCAAAAGAAAGGTCTGTTCAATACCTATCCACAGCTGAAGACAAAAAGTATCTGTGACATCTGGTTCTTGAGATATTTCAATTCAGAATTATTCGCATGATTTTCCACCCAACTGCATTTGACTTGTTTTGGATGGTGATATCTCTGCAACCAAGCCCCGCAAAAATCAGCGACTGCCAGTCCTCGAAATGAATTTCACAGACCTTTCCACTGGTGTACAACTTGTTGTACAATTCACGACTTTACTTTTTTCAACATTTTAGAAAAAAATCAAGGCTAACCCCTTGCCAAAAAAAATAACATTTTCAACAATGTTTCCCAAGCCCATCGATAGATACATCAAAAGAAAGGTCTGTTCAATACCTATCCACAGCTGAACACAAAAAGTATCTGTGACATCTGGTTCTTGAGATACTTCAATTCAGAATTATTCGCATGATTTTCCACCCAACTTCATTTGACTTGTTTTGGATGGTGATATCACTGCAACCAAGCCCCGCAAAAATCAGCGACTGCCAGTCCTCGAAATGAATTTCACAGACCTTTCCACTGGTGTACAACTTGTTGTAAAATTCATGACTTTATTTTTTTCAACATTTTAGAAAAAAATTAAGGCTAACCCCTTGCCGAAAAAAATTACATTTTCAACAATGTTTCCCAAACCCATCGCTAGATACATCAAAAGAAAGGTCTGTTCAATACCTATCCACAGCTGAAGACAAAAAGTATCTGTGACATCTGGTTCTTGAGATATTTCAATTGAGAATTATTCGCATGATTTTCCACCCAACTGCATTTGACTTGTTTTGGATGGTGATATTTCTGCAACCAAGCCCCGCAAAAATCTGCGGCTGCCAGTCCTCGAAAGGGATTTCACAGACCTTTCCACTGGTGTACAACTTGTTGTACAATTCACGACTTTACTTTTTTCAACATTTTAGAAAAAAATCAAGGCTAACCCCTTGCCGAAAAAAATAACATTTTCAACAATGTTTCCCAAGCCCATCGATAGATACATCAAAAGAAAGGTCTGTTCAATACCTATCCACAGCTGAAGACAAAAAGTATCTGTGACATCTGGTTCTTGAGATATTTAAATTCAAAATTATTCGCATGATTTTCCACCCAACTGCATTTGACTTGTTTTGATGGTGATATCTCTGCAACCAAGCCCCGCAAAAATCAGCGACTGCCAGTCCTCGAAATGAATTTCACAGACCTTTCCACTGGTGTACAACTTGTTGTACAATTCACGACTTTACTTTTTTCAACATTTTAGAAAAAAATCAAGGCTAACCCCTTGCCAAAAAAAATAACATTTTCAACAATGTTTCCCAAGCCCATCGATAGATACATCAAAAGAAAGGTCTGTTCAATACCTATCCACAGCTGAAGACAAAAAGTATCTGTGACATCTGGTTCTTGAGATATTTAAATTCAAAATTATTCGCATGATTTTCCACCCAACTGCATTTGACTTGTTTTGATGGTGATATCTCTGCATCCAAGCCCCGAAAAAATCTGCGGCTGCCAGTCCTCGAAAGAAATTTCACAGACCTTTCCACTGGTGTACAACTTGTTGTACAATTCACGACTTTACTTTTTTCAACATTTTAGAAAAAAATCAAGGCTAACCCCTTGCCGAAAAAAATAACATTTTCAACAATGTTTCCCAAGCCCATCGATAGATACATCAAAAGAAAGGTCTGTTCAATACCTATGCACAGCTGAACACAAAAAGTATCTGTGACATCTGGTTCTTGAGATATTTCAATTCAGAATTATTCGCATGATTTTCCACCCAACTGCATTTGACTTGTTTTGGATGGTGATATCTCTGCAACCAAGCCCCGCAAAAATCAGCGACTGCCAGTCCTCGAAATGAATTTCACAGACCTTTCCACTGGTGTACAACTTGTTGTAAAATTCATGACTTTATTTTTTTCAACATTTTAGAAAAAAATCAAGGCTAACCCCTTGCCGAAAAAAATTACATTTTCAACAATGTTTCCCAAACCCATCGCTAGATACATCAAAAGAAAGGTCTGTTCAATACCTATCCACAGCTGAAGATAAAAAGTATCTGTGACATCTGGTTCTTGAGATATTTCAATTGAAAATTATTCGCATGATTTTCCACCCAACTGCATTTGACTTGTTTTGGATGGTGATATCTCTGCAACCAAGCCCCGCAAAAATCCGCGGCTGCCAGTCCTCGAAAGGGATTTCACAGACCTTTCCACTGGTATACAACTTGTTGTACAATTCACGACTTTACTTTTTTCAACATTTTAGAAAAAAATCAAGGCTAACCCCTTGCCGAAAAAAATAACATTTTCAACAATGTTTCCCAAGCCCATCGATAGATACATCAAAAGAAAGGTCTGTTCAATACCTATCCACAGCTGAAGACAAAAAGTATCTGTGACATCTGGTTCTTAAGATATTTCAATTGAAAATTATTCGCATGATTTTCCACCCAACTGCATTTGACTTGTTTTGGATGGTGATATCTCTGCAACCAAGCCCCGAAAAAATCTGCGGCTGCCAGTCCTCGAAAGAAATTTCACAGACCTTTCCACTGGTGTACAACTTGTTGTACAATTCATGACTTTACTTTTTTTCAACATTTTAGAAAAAAATCAAGGCTAACCCCTTGCCGAAAAAATTACATTTTCAACAATGTTTCCCAAACCCATCGGTAGATACATCAAAAGAAAGGTCTGTTCAATACCTATCCACAGCTGAACACAAAAAGTATCTGCGACATCTGGTTCTTTAGATATTTATATTCAAAATTATTCGCATGATTTTCCACCCAACTGCATTTGACTTGTTTTGATGGTGATATCTCTGCAACCAAGCCCCGAAAAAATCTGCGGCTGCCAGTCCTCGAAAGAAATTTCACAGAACTTTCCACTGGTGTACAACTTGTTGTACAATTCATGACTTTACTTTTTTTTCCACATTTTAGAAAACAATCAAGGCTAACCCCTTGCCGAAAAAAATAACATTTTCAACAATGTTTCCCAAGCCCATCGATAGATACATCAAAAGAAAGGTCTGTTCAATACCTATCCACAGCTGAAGACAAAAAGTATCTGTGACATCTGGTTCTTGAGATATTTCAATTCAGAATTATTCGCATGATTTTCCACCCAACTGCATTTGACTTGTTTTGGATGGTGATATCTCTGCAACCAAGCCCCGCAAAAATCAGCGACTGCCAGTCCTCGAAATGAATTTCACAGACCTTTCCACTGGTGTACAACTTGTTGTACAATTCACGACTTTACTTTTTTCAACATTTTAGAAAAAAATCAAGGCTAACCCCTTTCCAAAAAAAATAACATTTTCAACAATGTTTCCCAAGCCCATCGATAGATACATCAAAAGAAAGGTCTGTTCAATACCTATCCACAGCTGAACACAAAAAGTATCTGTGACATCTGGCTCTTGAGATATTTCAATTCAGAATTATTCGCATGATTTTCCACCCAACTTCATTTGACTTGTTTTGGATGGTGATATCACTGCAACCAAGCCCCGCAAAAATCAGCGACTGCCAGTCCTCGAAATGAATTTCACAGACCTTTCCACTGGTGTACAACTTGTTGTAAAATTCATGACTTTATTTTTTTCAACATTTTAGAAAAAAATCAAGGCTAACCCCTTGCCGAAAAAAATTACATTTTCAACAATGTTTCCCAAACCCATCGCTAGATACATCAAAAGAAAGGTCTGTTCAATACCTATCCACAGCTGAAGACAAAAAGTATCTGTGACATCTGGTTCTTGAGATATTTCAATTGAAAATTATTCGCATGATTTTCCACCCAACTGCATTTGACTTGTTTTGGATGGTGATATTTCTGCAACCAAGCCCCGCAAAAATCTGCGGCTGCCAGTCCTCGAAAGGGATTTCACAGACCTTTCCACTGGTGTACAACTTGTTGTACAATTCACGACTTTACTTTTTTCAACATTTTAGAAAAAAATCAAGGCTAACCCCTTGCCGAAAAAAATAACATTTTCAACAATGTTTCCCAAGCCCATCGATAGATACATCAAAAGAAAGGTCTGTTCAATACCTATCCACAGCTGAAGACAAAAAGTATCTGTGACATCTGGTTCTTGAGATATTTAAATTCAAAATTATTCGCATGATTTTCCACCCAACTGCATTTGACTTGTTTTGATGGTGATATCTCTGCAACCAAGCCCAGAAAAAATCTGCGGCTGCCAGTCCTCGAAAGAAATTTCACAGACCTTTCCACTGGTGTACAACTTGTTGTACAATTCACGACTTTACTTTTTTCAACATTTTAGAAAAAAATCAAGGCTAACCCCTTGCCGAAAAAAATAACATTTTCAACAATGTTTCCCAAGCCCATCGATAGATACATCAAAAGAAAGGTCTGTTCAATACCTATCCACAGCTGAAGACAAAAAGTATCTGTGACATCTGCTTCTTGAGATATTTAAATTCAAAATTATTCGCATGATTTTCCACCCAACTGCATTTGACTTGTTTTGGATGGTGATATCTCTGCAACCAAGGCCCGCAAAAATCTGCGGCTGCCAGTCCTTGAAAGGGATTTCACAGACCTTTCCACTGGTGTACAACTTGTTGTACAATTCACGACCTTACTTTTTTCAACATTTTAGAAAAAAATCAAGGCTAACCCCTTGCCGAAAAAAATAACATTTTCAACTTCAACAATGTTTCCCAAACCCATCGATAGATACATCAAAAGAAAGGTCTGTTCAATACCTATCCACAGCTGAACACAAAAAGTATCTGTGACATCTGGTTCTTGAGATATTTCAATTCAGAATTATTCGCATGATTTTCCACCCAACTGCATTTGACTTGTTTTGGATGGTGATATTTCTGCAACCAAGCCCAGCAAAAATCAGCGGCTGCCAGTCCTCGAAATGAATTTCACAGACCTTTCCACTGGTGTACAACTTGTTGTAAAATTCATGACTTTATTTTTTTCAACATTTTAGAAAAAAATCAAGGCTTAAACCCTTGCCGAAAAAAATTACATTTTCAACAATGTTTCCCAAACCCATCGCTAGATACATCCAAAGAAAGGTCTGTTCAATACCTATCCACAGCTGAAGACAAAAAGTATCTGTGACATCTGGTTCTTGAGACATTTCAATTGAAAATTATTCGCATGATTTTCCACCCAACTGCATTTGACTTGTTTTGGATGGTGATATCTCTGCAACCAAGCCCCGCAAAAATCTGCGGCTGCCAGTCCTCGAAAGGGATTTCACAGACCTTTCCACTGGTGTACAACTTGTTGTACAATTCACGACTTTACTTTTTTCAACATTTTAGAAAAAAATTAAGGCTAACCCCTTGCCGAAAAAAATTACATTTTCAACAATGTTTCCCAAACCCATCGGTAGATACATCAAAAGAAAGGTCTGTTCAATACCTATCCACAGCTGAACACAAAAAGTATCTGTGACATCTGGTTCTTGAGATATTTCAATTCAGAATTATTCGCATGATTTTCCACCCAACTGCATTTGACTTGTTTTGGATGGTGATATCTCTGCAACCAAGCCCCGCAAAAATCAGCGGCTGCCAGTCCTCGAAATGAATTTCACAGACCTTTTCACTGGTGTACAACTTGTTGTAAAATTCATGACTTTATTTTTTTCAACATTTTAGAAAAAAATCAAGGCTAACCCCTTGCCGAAAAAAATTACATTTTCAACTTCAACAATGTTTCCCAAACCCATCGATAGATACATCAAAAGAAAGATCTGTTCAATACCTATCCACAGCTGAAGACAAAAAGTATCTGTGACATCTGGTTCGTGAGATATTTAAATTCAAAATTATTCGCATGATTTTCCACCCAACTGCATTTGACTTGTTTTGGATGGTGATATTTCTGCAACCAAGCCCCGCAAAAATCAGCGGCTGCCAGTCCTCGAAAGGGATTTCACAGACCTTTCCACTGGTGTACAACTTGTTGTACAATTCACGACTTTACTTTTTTCAACATTTTAGAAAAAAATCAAGGCTAACCCCTTGCCGAAAAAAATTACATTTTCAACATGTTTCCCAAACCCATCGGTAGATACATCAAAAGAAAGGTCTGTTCAATACCTATCCACAGCTGAACACAAAAAGTATCTGTGACATCTGGTTCTTGAGATATTTCAATTCAGAATTATTCGCATGATTTTCCACCCAACTGCATTTGACTTGTTTTGGATGGTGATATCCCTGCAACCAAGCCCCGCAAAAATCAGCGGCTGTCAGTCCTCAAAATGAATTTCACAGACCTTTCCACTGGTGTACAACTTGTTGTAAAATTCATGACTTTATTTTTTTCAACATTTTAGAAAAAAATTAAGGCTAACCCCTTGCCGAAAAAAATTACATTTTCAACAATGTTTCCCAAACCCATCGCTAGATACATCAAAAGAAAGGTCTATTCAATACCTATCCACAGCTGAAGACAAAAAGTATCTGTAACATCTGGTTCTTGAGATATTTCAATTCAGAATTATTCGCATGATTTTCCACCCAACTGCATTTGACTTGTTTTGGATGGTGATATCTCTGCAACCAAGCCCCGCAAAAATCAGCGGCTGCCAGTCCTCGAAATGAATTTCACAGACCTTTTCACTGGTGTACAACTTGTTGTAAAATTCATGACTTTATTTTTTTCAACATTTTAGAAAAAAAATCAAGGCTAACCCCTTGCCGAAAAAAATTACATTTTCAACTTCAACAATGTTTCCCAAACCCATCGATAGATACATCAAAAGAAAGATCTGTTCAATACCTATCCACAGCTGAAGACAAAAAGTATCTGTGACATCTGGTTCTTGAGATATTTAAATTCAAAATTATTCGCATGATTTTCCACCCAACTGCATTTGACTTGTTTTGGATGGTGATATTTCTGCAACCAAGCCCCGCAAAAATCAGCGGCTGCCAGTCCTCGAAAGGGATTTCACAGACCTTTCCACTGGTGTACAACTTGTTGTACAATTCACGACTTTACTTTTTTCAACATTTTAGAAAAAAATCAAGGCTAACCCCTTGCCGAAAAAAATAACATTTTCAACAATGTTTCCCAAACCCATCGCTAGATACATCAAAAGAAATGTCTGTTCAATACCTATCCACAGCTGAACACAAAAAGTATCTGTGACATCTGGTTCTTGAGATATTTCAATTGAAAATTATTCGCATGATTTTCCACCCAACTGCGTTTGACTTGTTTTGGATGGTGATATCTCTGCAACCAAGCCCCGCAAAAATCAGCGGCTGCCAGTCCTCGAAATGAATTTCACAGACCTTTTCACTGGTGTACAACTTGTTGTAAAATTCATGACTTTATTTTTTTCAACATTTTAGAAAAAAATCAAGGCTAACCCCTTGCCGAAAAAAATAACATTTTCAACTTCAACAATGTTTCCCAAACCCATCGATAGATACATCAAAAGAAAGGTTTGTTCAATACCTATCCACAGCTGAAGACAAACAGTATCAGTGACATCTGGTTCTTGAGATATTTAAATTCAAAATTATTCGCATGATTTTCAAAAGAAAGGTCTGTTCAATACCTATCCACAGCTGAAGACAAAAAGTATCTGTGACATCTGGTTCTTGAGATATTTAAATTCAAAATTATTCGCATGACTTTCCACCCAACTGCATTTGACTTGTTTTTGATGGTGATATCTCTGCAACCAAGCCCCGCAAAAATCTGCGGCTGCCAGTCCTCGAAATGAATTTCACAGACCATTCCACTGGTGTACAACTTGTTGTAAAATTCATGACTTTATTTTTTTCAACATTTTAGAAAAAAATCAAGGCTAACCCCTTGCCGAAAAAAATAACATTCTCAACAATGTTTCCCAAACCCATCGATAGATACATCAAAAGAAAGGTCTGTTCAATACCTATCCACAGCTGAAGGCAAAAAGTATCTATGACATCTGGTTCTTGAGATATTTTAATTCAGAATTATTCGCATGATTTTCCACCCAACTGCATTTGACTTGTTTTGGATGGTGATATTTCTGCAACCAAGCCCCGCAAAAATCAGCGGATGCCAGTCCTCGAAATGAATTTCACAGACCTTTCCACTGGTGTACAACTTGTTGTAAAATTCATGACTTTATTTTTTTTAACATTTTAGAAAAAAATCAAGGCTAACCCCTTGCCGAAAAAAATTACATTTTCAACAATGTTTCCCAAACCCATCGCTAGATACATCAAAAGAAAGGTCTGTTCAATACCTATCCACAGCTGAAGACAAAAAGTATCTGTGACATCTGGTTCTTGAGATATTTCAATTGAAAATTATTCGCATGATTTTCCACCCAACTGCATTTGACTTGTTTTGGATGGTGATATCTCTGCAACCAAGCCCCGCAAAAATCTGCGGCTGCCAGTAATCGAAAGGGATTTCACAGACCTTTCCACTGGTGTACAACTTGTTGTACAATTCACGACTTTACTTTTTTCAACATTTTAGAAAAAAATCAAGGCTAACCCCTTGCCGAAAAAAATTACATTTTCAACAATGTTTCCCAAACCCATCGATAGATACATCAGAAGAAAGGTCTGTTCAATACCTATCCACAGCTGAAGACAAAAAGTATCTGTGACATCTGGTTCTTGAGATATTTAAATTCAAAATTATTCGCATGATTTTCCACCCAACTGCATTTGGCTTGTTTTGGATGGTGATATCTCTGCAAAGAAGCCCCGCAAAAATCTGCGGCTGCCAGTCCTCGAAAGGGATTTCACAGACCTTTCCACTGGTGTACAACTTGTTGTACAATTCACGACTTTACTTCTTTCAACATTTTAGAAAAAAATCAAGGCTAATCCCTTGCCGAAAAAAATAACATTTTCAACAATGTTTCCCAAACCCATCGATAGATACATCAAAAGAAAGGTCTGTTCAATACCTATCCACAGCTGAAGACAAAAAGTATCTGTGACATCTGGTTCTTGAGATATTTAAATTCAAAATTATTCGCATGATTTTCCACCCAACTGCATTTGACTTGTTTTGGATGGTGATATCTCTGTAACCAAGCCCCGAAAAAATCTGCGGCTGCCAGTCCTCGAAATGAATTTCACAGACCTTTCCACTGGTGTACAACTTGTTGTAAAATTCATGACTTTATTTTTTTCAACATTTTAGAAAAAAATCAAGGCTAACCCCTTGCCGAAAAAAATTACATTTTCAACAATGTTTCCCAAACCCATCGCTAGATACATCAAAAGAAAGGTCTGTTCAATACCTATCCACAGCTGAAGACAAAAAGTATCTGTGACATCTGGTTCTTGAGATATTTCAATTGAAAATTATTCGCATGATTTTCCACCCAACTGCATTTGACTTGTTTTGGATGGTGATATCTCTGCAACCAAGATCCGAAAAAATCTGCGGCTGCCAGTCCTCGAAAGGGATTTCACAGACCTTTCCACTGGTGTACAACTTGTTGTACAATTCGTGACTTTACTTTTTTTCAACATTTTAGAAAAAAATCAAGGCTAACCCCTTGCCGAAAAAAATTACATTTTCAACAATGTTTCCCAAACCCATCGGTAGATACATCAAAAGAAAGGTCTGTTCAATACCTATCCACAGCTGAACACAAAAAGTATCTGTGACATCTGGTTCTTGAGATATTTCAATTCAGAATTATTCGCATGATTTTCCACCCAACTGCATTTGACTTGTTTTGGATGGTGATATCTCTGCAACTAAGCCCCGCAAAAATCAGCGGCTGCCAGTCCTCGAAATGAATTTCACAGACCTTTCCACTGGTGTACAACTTGTTGTACAATTCACGACTTTACTTTTTTCAACATTGTAGAAAAAAATCAAGGCTAACCCCTTGCCGAAAAAAATAACATTTTCAACAATGTTTCCCAAACCCATCGATAGATACATCAAAAGAAAGGTCTGTTCAATACCTATCCACAGCTGAAGACAAAAAGTATCTGTGACATCTCGTTCTTGAGATATTTCAATTCAGAATTATTCGCATGATTTTCCACCCAACTGCATTTGACTTGTTTTGGATGGTGATATCTCTGCCACCAAGCCCCGAAAAAATCTGCGGCTGCCAGTACTCGAAAGGGATTTCATAGACCTTTCCACTGGTGTACAACTTGTTGTACAATTCATGACTTTACTTTTTTTCAACATTTTAGAAAAAAATCAACCCCTTGCCGAAAAAAATTACATTTTCAACAATGTTTCCCAAACCCATCGCTAGATACATCAAAAGAAAGGTCTGTTCAATACCTATCCACAGCTGAAGACAAAAAGTATCTGTGACATCTGGTTCTTGAGATATTTAAATTCAAAATTATTCGCATGATTTTCCACCCAACTGCATTTGACTTGTTTTGGATGGTGATATCTCTGCAACCAAGCCCCGAAAAAATCTGCGGCTGCCAGTCCTCGAAAAGGATTTCACAGACCTTTCCACTGGTGTACAACTTGTTGTACAATTCATGACTTTACTTTTTTTCAACATTTTAGAAAAAAATCAAGGAAGGTCTGTTCAATACCTATCCACAGCTGAAGACAAAAAGTATCTGTGACATCTGGTTCTTGAGATATTTAAATTCAAAATTATTCGCATGATTTTCCACCCAACTGCATTTGACTTGTTTTGGATGGTGATATCTCTGCAACCAAGCCCCGCAAAAATCAGCGACTGCCAGTCCTCGAAATGAATTTCACAGACCTTTCCACTGGTGTACAACTTGTTGTAAAATTCATGGCTTTATTTTTTTCAACATTTTAGAAAAAAATCAAGGCTAACCCGTTGCCGAAAAAAATTACATTTTCAACAATGTTTCCCAAACCCATCGCTAGATACATCAAAAGAAAGGTCTGTTCAATACCTATCCACAGCTGAAGACAAAAAGTATCTGTGACATCTGGTTCTTGAGATATTTAAATTCAAAATTATTCGCATGATTTTCCACCCAACTGCATTTGACTTGTTTTGGATGGTGATATCTCTGCAACCAAGCCCCGAAAAAATCTGCGACTGCCAGTCCTCGAAATGAATTTCACAGACCTTTCCACTGGTGTACAACTTGTTGTACAATTCACGACTTTACTTTTTTCAACATTTTAGAAAAAATCAAGGCTAACCCCTTGCCGAAAAAAATAACATTTTCAACAATGTTTCAAAAGCCCATCGATAGATACATCAAAAGAAAGGTCTGTTCAATACCTATCCACAGCTGAAGACAAAAAGTATCTGTGACATCTGGTTCTTGAGATATTTAAATTCAAAATTATTCGCATGATTTTCCACCCAACTGCATTTGACTTGTTTTGATGGTGATATCTCTGCAACCAAGCCCCGAAAAAATCTGCGGCTGCCAGTCCTCGAAAGAAATTTCACAGACCTTTCCACTGGTGTACAACTTGTTGTACAATTCATGACTTTACTTTTTTTCAGCATTTTAGAAAAAGATCAAGGCTAACCCCTTGCCGAAAAAAATTACATTTTCAACAATGTTTCCCAAACCCATCGCTAGATACATCAACAGAAAGGTCTGTTCAATACCTATCCACAGCTGAAGACAAAAAGTATCTGTGACATCTGGTTCTTGAGATATTTCAATTGAAAATTATTAGCATGATTTTCCACCCAACTGATTTTGACTTGTTTTGGATGGTGATATCTCTGCAACCAAGCCCCGAAAAAATCTGCGGCTGCCAGTCCTCGAAAGGGATTTCACAGACCTTTCCACTGGTGTACAACTTGTTGTAAAATTCATGACTTTATTTTTTTCAACATTTTAGAAAAAATCAAGGCTAACCCCTTGCCGAAAAAAATTACATCAAAAGAAAGGTCTGTTCAATACCTATCCACAGCTGAAGACAAAAAGTATCTGTGACATCTGGTTCTTGAGATATTTCAATTGAAAATTATTCGCATGATTTTCCACCCAACTGCATTTGACTTGTTTTGGATGGTGATATCTCTGCAACCAAGCCCCGCAAAAATCTGCGGCTGCCAGTCCTCGAAAGGGATTTCACAGACCTTTCCACTGGTGTACAACTTGTTGTACAATTCACGACTTTACTTTTTTCAACATTTTAGAAAAAAATCAAGGCTAACCCCTTGCCGAAAAAAATAACATTTTCAACAATGTTTTCCAAGCCCATCGATAGATACATCAAAAGAAAGGTCTGTTCAATACCTATCCACAGCTGAAGACAAAAAGTATCTGTGACATCTGGTTCTTGAGATATTTAAATTCAAAATTATTCGCATGATTTTCCACCCAACTGCATTTGACTTGTTTTGATGGTGATATCTCTGCAACCAAGCCCCGAAAAAATCTGCGGCTGCCAGTCCTCGAAAGAAATTTCACAGACCTTTCCACTGGTATACAACTTGTTGTACAATTCATGACTTTACTTTTTTTCAACATTTTAGAAAAAAATCAAGGCTAACCCCTTGCCGAAAAAAATTACATTTTCAACAATGTTTCCCAAACCCATCGCTAGATACATCAAAAGAAAGGTCTGTTCAATACCTATCCACAGCTGAAGACAAAAAGTATCTGTGACATCTGGTTCTTGAGATATTTCAATTGAAAATTATTCGCATGATTTTCCACCCAACTGCATTTGACTTGTTTTGGATGGTGATATCTCTGCAACCAAGCCCCACAAAAATCTGCGGCTGCCAGTCCTCGAAAGGGATTTCACAGACCTTTCCACTGGTGTACAACTTGTTGTACAATTCATGACTTTACTTTTTTTCAGCATTTTAGAAAAAGATCAAGGCTAACCCCTTGCCGAAAAAAATTACATTTTCAACAATGTTTCCCAAACCCATCGCTAGATACATTAACAGAAAGGTCTGTTCAATACCTATCCACAGCTGAAGATAAAAAGTATCTGTGACATCTGGTTCTTGAGATATTTCAATTGAAAATTATTAGCATGATTTTCCACCCAACTGCATTTGACTTGTTTTGGATGGTGATATCTCTGCAACCAAGCCCCGGAAAAATCTGCGGCTGCCAGTCCTCGAAAGGGATTTCACAGACCTTTCCACTGGTGTACAACTTGTTGTACAATTCATGACTCTACTTTTTTTCAACATTTTAGAAAAAAATCAAGGCTAACCCCTTGCCGAAAAAAATTACATTTTCAACAATGTTTCCCAAACCCATCGCTAGATACATCAAAAGAAAGGTCTGTTCAATACCTATCCACAGCTGAAGACAAAAAGTATCTGTGACATCTGGTTCTTGAGATATTTCAATTGAAAATTATTCGCATGATTTTCCACACAACTGCATTTGACTTGTTTTGGATGGTGATATCTCTGCAACCAAGCCCCGAAAAAATCTGCGACTGCCAGTCCTCGAAATGAATTTCACAGACCTTTCCACTGGTGTACAACTTGTTGTACAATTCACGACTTTACTTTTTTCAACATTTTAGAAAAAATCAAGGCTAACCCCTTGCCGAAAAAAATAACATTTTCAACAATGTTTCAAAAGCCCATCGATAGATACATCAAAAGAAAGGTCTGTTCAATACCTATCCACAGCTGAAGACAAAAAGTATCTGTGACATCTGGTTCTTGAGATATTTAAATTCAAAATTATTCGCATGATTTTCCACCCAACTGCATTTGACTTGTTTTGATGGTGATATCTCTGCAACCAAGCCCCGAAAAAATCTGCGGCTGCCAGTCCTCGAAAGAAATTTCACAGACCTTTCCACTGGTGTACAACTTGTTGTACAATTCATGACTTTACTTTTTTTCAGCATTTTAGAAAAAGATCAAGGCTAACCCCTTGCCGAAAAAAATTACATTTTCAACAATGTTTCCCAAACCCATCGCTAGATACATCAACAGAAAGGTCTGTTCAATACCTATCCACAGCTGAAGACAAAAAGTATCTGTGACATCTGGTTCTTGAGATATTTCAATTGAAAATTATTAGCATGATTTTCCACCCAACTGCATTTGACTTGTTTTGGATGGTGATATCTCTGCAACCAAGCCCCGAAAAAATCTGCGGCTGCCAGTCCTCGAAAGGGATTTCACAGACCTTTCCACTGGTGTACAACTTGTTGTAAAATTCATGACTTTATTTTTTTCAACATTTTAGAAAAAATCAAGGCTAACCCCTTGCCGAAAAAAATTACATCAAAAGAAAGGTCTGTTCAATACCTATCCACAGCTGAAGACAAAAAGTATCTGTGACATCTGGTTCTTGAGATATTTCAATTGAAAATTATTCGCATGATTTTCCACCCAACTGCATTTGACTTGTTTTGGATGGTGATATCTCTGCAACCAAGCCCCGCAAAAATCTGCGGCTGCCAGTCCTCGAAAGGGATTTCACAGACCTTTGCACTGGTGTACAACTTGTTGTACAATTCACGACTTTACTTTTTTCAACATTTTAGAAAAAAATCAAGGCTAACCCCTTGCCGAAAAAAATAACATTTTCAACAATGTTTCCCAAGCCCATCGATAGATACATCAAAAGAAAGGTCTGTTCAATACCTATCCACAGCTGAAGACAAAAAGTATCTGTGACATCTGGTTCTTGAGATATTTAAATTCAAAATTATTCGCATGATTTTCCACCCAACTGCATTTGACTTGTTTTGATGGTGATATCTCTGCAACCAAGCCCCGAAAAAATCTGCGGCTGCCAGTCCTCGAAAGAAATTTCACAGACCTTTCCACTGGTATACAACTTGTTGTACAATTCATGACTTTACTTTTTTTCAACATTTTAGAAAAAAATCAAGGCTAACCCCTTGCCGAAAAAAATTACATTTTCAACAATGTTTCCCAAACCCATCGCTAGATACATCAAAAGAAAGGTCTGTTCAATACCTATCCACAGCTGAAGACAAAAAGTATCTGTGACATCTGGTTCTTGAGATATTTCAATTGAAAATTATTCGCATGATTTTCCACCCAACTGCATTTGACTTGTTTTGGATGGTGATATCTCTGCAACCAAGCCCCACAAAAATCTGCGGCTGCCAGTCCTCGAAAGGGATTTCACAGACCTTTCCACTGGTGTACAACTTGTTGTACAATTCATGACTTTACTTTTTTTCAGCATTTTAGAAAAAGATCAAGGCTAACCCCTTGCCGAAAAAAATTACATTTTCAACAATGTTTCCCAAACCCATCGCTAGATACATCAACAGAAAGGTCTGTTCAATACCTATCCACAGCTGAAGATAAAAAGTATCTGTGACATCTGGTTCTTGAGATATTTCAATTGAAAATTATTAGCATGATTTTCCACCCAACTGCATTTGACTTGTTTTGGATGGTGATATCTCTGCAACCAAGCCCCGGAAAAATCTGCGGCTGCCAGTCCTCGAAAGGGATTTCACAGACCTTTCCACTGGTGTACAACTTGTTGTACAATTCATGACTTTACTTTTTTTCAACATTTTAGAAAAAAATCAAGGCTAACCCCTTGCCGAAAAAAATTACATTTTCAACAATGTTTCCCAAACCCATCGCTAGATACATCAAAAGAAAGGTCTGTTCAATACCTATCCACAGCTGAAGACAAAAAGTATCTGTGACATCTGGTTCTTGAGATATTTCAATTGAAAATTATTCGCATGATTTTCCACACAACTGCATTTGACTTGTTTTGGATGGTGATATCTCTGCAACCAAGCCCCGAAAAAATCTGCGACTGCCAGTCCTCGAAATGAATTTCACAGACCTTTCCACTGGTGTACAACTTGTTGTACAATTCACGACTTTACTTTTTTCAACATTTTAGAAAAAATCAAGGCTAACCCCTTGCCGAAAAAAATAACATTTTCAACAATGTTTCAAAAGCCCATCGATAGATACATCAAAAGAAAGGTCTGTTCAATACCTATCCACAGCTGAAGACAAAAAGTATCTGTGACATCTGGTTCTTGAGATATTTAAATTCAAAATTATTCGCATGATTTTCCACCCAACTGCATTTGACTTGTTTTGATGGTGATATCTCTGCAACCAAGCCCCGAAAAAATCTGCGGCTGCCAGTCCTCGAAAGAAATTTCACAGACCTTTCCACTGGTGTACAACTTGTTGTACAATTCATGACTTTACTTTTTTTCAGCATTTTAGAAAAAGATCAAGGCTAACCCCTTGCCGAAAAAAATTACATTTTCAACAATGTTTCCCAAACCCATCGCTAGATACATCAACAGAAAGGTCTGTTCAATACCTATCCACAGCTGAAGACAAAAAGTATCTGTGACATCTGGTTCTTGAGATATTTCAATTGAAAATTATTAGCATGATTTTCCACCCAACTGCATTTGACTTGTTTTGGATGGTGATATCTCTGCAACCAAGCCCCGAAAAAATCTGCGGCTGCCAGTCCTCGAAAGGGATTTCACAGACCTTTCCACTGGTGTACAACTTGTTGTAAAATTCATGACTTTATTTTTTTCAACATTTTAGAAAAAATCAAGGCTAACCCCTTGCCGAAAAAAATTACATCAAAAGAAAGGTCTGTTCAATACCTATCCACAGCTGAAGACAAAAAGTATCTGTGACATCTGGTTCTTGAGATATTTCAATTGAAAATTATTCGCATGATTTTCCACCCAACTGCATTTGACTTGTTTTGGATGGTGATATCTCTGCAACCAAGCCCCGCAAAAATCTGCGGCTGCCAGTCCTCGAAAGGGATTTCACAGACCTTTCCACTGGTGTACAACTTGTTGTACAATTCCCGACTTTACTTTTTTCAACATTTTAGAAAAAAATCAAGGCTAACCCCTTGCCGAAAAAAATAACATTTTCAACAATGTTTCCCAAGCCCATCGATAGATACATCAAAAGAAAGGTCTGTTCAATACCTATCCACAGCTGAAGACAAAAAGTATCTGTGACATCTGGTTCTTGAGATATTTAAATTCAAAATTATTCGCATGATTTTCCACCCAACTGCATTTGACTTGTTTTGATGGTGATATCTCTGCAACCAAGCCCCGAAAAAATCTGCGGCTGCCAGTCCTCGAAAGAAATTTCACAGACCTTTCCACTGGTATACAACTTGTTGTACAATTCATGACTTTACTTTTTTTCAACATTTTAGAAAAAAATCAAGGCTAACCCCTTGCCGAAAAAAATTACATTTTCAACAATGTTTCCCAAACCCATCGCTAGATACATCAAAAGAAAGGTCTGTTCAATACCTATCCACAGCTGAAGACAAAAAGTATCTGTGACATCTGGTTCTTGAGATATTTCAATTGAAAATTATTCGCATGATTTTCCACCCAACTGCATTTGACTTGTTTTGGATGGTGATATCTCTGCAACCAAGCCCCACAAAAATCTGCGGCTGCCAGTCCTCGAAAGGGATTTCACAGACCTTTCCACTGGTGTACAACTTGTTGTACAATTCATGACTTTACTTTTTTTCAACATTTTAGAAAAAAATCAAGGCTAACCCCTTGCCGAAAAAAATTACATTTTCAACAATGTTTCCCAAACCCATCGCTAGATACATCAACAGAAAGGTCTGTTCAATACCTATCCACAGCTGAAGATAAAAAGTATCTGTGACATCTGGTTCTTGAGATATTTCAATTGAAAATTATTAGCATGATTTTCCACCCAACTGCATTTGACTTGTTTTGGATGGTGATATCTCTGCAACCAAGCCCCGGAAAAATCTGCGGCTGCCAGTCCTCGAAAGGGATTTCACAGACCTTTCCACTGGTGTACAACTTGTTGTACAATTCATGACTTTACTTTTTTTCAACATTTTAGAAAAAAATCAAGGCTAACCCCTTGCCGAAAAAAATTACATTTTCAACAATGTTTCCCAAACCCATCGCTAGATACATCAAAAGAAAGGTCTGTTCAATACCTATCCACAGCTGAAGACAAAAAGTATCTGTGACATCTGGTTGTTGAGATATTTCAATTGAAAATTATTAGCATGATTTTCCACCCAACTGCATTTGACTTGTTTTGGATGGTGATATCTCTGCAACCAAGCCCCGAAAATATCTGCGGCTGCCAGTCCTCGAAAGGGATTTCACAGACCTTTCCACTGGTGTACAACTTGTTGTAAAATTCATGACTTTATTTTTTTCAACATTTTAGAAAAAATCAAGGCTAACCCCTTGCCGAAAAAAATTACATCAAAAGAAAGGTCTGTTCAATACCTATCCACAGCTGAAGACAAAAAGTATCTGTGACATCTGGTTCTTGAGATATTTCAATTGAAAATTATTCGCATGATTTTCCACCCAACTGCATTTGACTTGTTTTGGATGGTGATATCTCTGCAACCAAGCCCCGCAAAAATCTGCGGCTGCCAGTCCTCGAAAGGGATTTCACAGACCTTTGCACTGGTGTACAACTTGTTGTACAATTCACGACTTTACTTTTTTCAACATTTTAGAAAAAAATCAAGGCTAGCCCCTTGCCGAAAAAAATAACATTTTCAACAATGTTTCCCAAGCCCATCGATAGATACATCAAAAGAAAGGTCTGTTCAATACCTATCCACAGCTGAAGACAAAAAGTATCTGTGACATCTGGTTCTTGAGATATTTAAATTCAAAATTATTCGCATGATTTTCCACCCAACTGCATTTGACTTGTTTTGATGGTGATATCTCTGCAACCAAGCCCCGAAAAAATCTGCGGCTGCCAGTCCTCGAAAGAAATTTCACAGACCTTTCCACTGGTATACAACTTGTTGTACAATTCATGTCTTTACTTTTTTTCAACATTTTAGAAAAAAATCAAGGCTAACCCCTTGCCGAAAAAAATTACATTTTCAACAATGTTTCCCAAACCCATCGCTAGATACATCAAAAGAAAGGTCTGTTCAATACCTATCCACAGCTGAAGACAAAAAGTATCTGTGACATCTGGTTCTTGAGATATTTCAATTGAAAATTATTCGCATGATTTTCCACCAAACTGCATTTGACTTGTTTTGGATGGTGATATCTCTGCAACCAAGCCCCACAAAAATCTGCGGCTGCCAGTCCTCGAAAGGGATTTCACAGACCTTTCCACTGGTGTACAACTTGTTGTACAATTCATGACTTTACTTTTTTTCAGCATTTTAGAAAAAGATCAAGGCTAACCCCTTGCCGAAAAAAATTACATTTTCAACAATGTTTCCCAAACCCATCGCTAGATACATCAACAGAAAGGTCTGTTCAATACCTATCCACAGCTGAAGATAAAAAGTATCTGTGACATCTGGTTCTTGAGATATTTCAATTGAAAATTATTAGCATGATTTTCCACCCAACTGCATTTGACTTGTTTTGGATGGTGATATCTCTGCAACCAAGCCCCGAAAAAATCTGCGGCTGCCAGTCCTCGAAAGGGATTTCACAGACCTTTCCACTGGTGTACAACTTGTTGTAAAATTCATGACTTTATTTTTTTCAACATTTTAGAAAAAATCAAGGCTAACCCCTTGCCGAAAAAAATTACATCAAAAGAAAGGTCTGTTCAATACCTATCCACAGCTGAAGACAAAAAGTATCTGTGACATCTGGTTCTTGAGATATTTCAATTGAAAATTATTCGCATGATTTTCCACCCAACTGCATTTGACTTGTTTTGAATGGTGATATCTCTGCAACCAAGCCCCGCAAAAATCTGCGGCTGCCAGTCCTCGAAAGGGATTTCACAGACCTTTCCACTGGTGTACAACTTGTTGTACAATTCACGACTTTACATTTTTCAACATTTTAGAAAAAAATCAAGGCTAACCCCTTGCCGAAAAAAATAACATTTTCAACAATGTTTTCCAAGCCCATCGATAGATACATCAAAAGAAAGGTCTGTTCAATACCTATCCACAGCTGAAGACAAAAAGTATCTGTGACATCTGGTTCTTGAGATATTTAAATTCAAAATTATTCGCATGATTTTCCACCCAACTGCATTTGACTTGTTTTGATGGTGATATCTCTGCAACCAAGCCCCGAAAAAATCTGCGGCTGCCAGTCCTCGAAAGAAATTTCACAGACCTTTCCACTGGTGTACAACTTGTTGCACAATTCATGACTTTACTTTTTTTCAACATTTTAGAAAAAAATCAAGGCTAACCCCTTGCCGAAAAAAATTACATTTTCAACAATGTTTGCCAAACCCATCGCTAGATACATGAAAAGAAAGGTCTGTTCAATACCTATCCACAGCTGAAGACAAAAAGTATCTGTGACATCTGGTTCTTGAGATATTTCAATTGAAAATTATTCGCATGATTTTCCACCCAACTGCATTTGACTTGTTTTAGATGGTGATATCTCTGCAACCAAGCCCCGCAAAAATCTGCGGCTGCCAGTCCTCGAAAGGGATTTCACAGACCTTTCCACTGGTGTACAACTTGTTGTACAATTCACGACTTTACTTTTTTCAACATTTTAGAAAAAATCAAGGCTAACCCCTTGCCGAAAAAAATAACATTTTCAACAATGTTTCCCAAGCCCATCGATAGATACATCAAAAGAAAGGTCTGTTCAATACCTATCCACAGCTGAAGACAAAAAGTATCTGTGACATCTGGTTCTTGAGATATTTCAATTGAAAATTATTCGCATGATTTTCCACCCAACTGCATTTGACTTGTTTTGGATGGTGATATCTCTGCAACCAAGCCCCGCAAAAATCTGCGGCTGCCAGTCCTCGAAAGGGATTTCACAGACCTTTCCACTGGTGTACAACTTGTTGTACAATTCACGACTTTACTTTTTTCAACATTTTAGAAAAAAATCAAGGCTAGCCCCTTGCCGAAAAAAATAACATTTTCAACAATGTTTGCCAAGCCCATCGATAGGTACATCAAAAGAAAGGTCTGTTCAATACCTATCCACACCTGAAGACAAAAAGTATCTGTGACATCTGGTTCTTGAGATATTTAAATTCAAAATTATTCGCATGATTTTCCACCCAACTGCATTTGACTTGTTTTGATGGTGATATCTCTGCAACCAAGCCCCGAAAAAATCTGCGGCTGCCAGTCCTCGAAAGAAATTTCACAGACCTTTCCACTGGTGTAAAACTTGTTGTACAATTCATGACTTTACTTTTTTTCAACATTTTAGAAAAAATCAAGGCTAACCCCTTGCCGAAAAAAATTACATCAAAAGAAAGGTCTGTTCAATACCTATCCACAGCTGAAGACAAAAAGTATCTGTGACATCTGGTTCTTGAGATATTTCAATTGAAAATTATTCGCATGATTTTCCACCCAACTGCATTTGACTTGTTTTGAATGGTGATATCTCTGCAACCAAGCCCCGCAAAAATCTGCGGCTGCCAGTCCTCGAAAGGGATTTCACAGACCTTTCCACTGGTGTACAACTTGTTGTACAATTCACGACTTTACATTTTTCAACATTTTAGAAAAAAATCAAGGCTAACCCCTTGCCGAAAAAAATAACATTTTCAACAATGTTTTCCAAGCCCATCGATAGATACATCAAAAGAAAGGTCTGTTCAATACCTATCCACAGCTGAAGACAAAAAGTATCTGTGACATCTGGTTCTTGAGATATTTAAATTCAAAATTATTCGCATGATTTTCCACCCAACTGCATTTGACTTGTTTTGATGGTGATATCTCTGCAACCAAGCCCCGAAAAAATCTGCGGCTGCCAGTCCTCGAAAGAAATTTCACAGACCTTTCCACTGGTGTACAACTTGTTGCACAATTCATGACTTTACTTTTTTTCAACATTTTAGAAAAAAATCAAGGCTAACCCCTTGCCGAAAAAAATTACATTTTCAACAATGTTTCCCAAACCCATCGCTAGATACATGAAAAGAAAGGTCTGTTCAATACCTATCCACAGCTGAAGACAAAAAGTATCTGTGACATCTGGTTCTTGAGATATTTCAATTGAAAATTATTCGCATGATTTTCCACCCAACTGCATTTGACTTGTTTTAGATGGTGATATCTCTGCAACCAAGCCCCGCAAAAATCTGCGGCTGCCAGTCCTCGAAAGGGATTTCACAGACCTTTCCACTGGTGTACAACTTGTTGTACAATTCACGACTTTACTTTTTTCAACATTTTAGAAAAAATCAAGGCTAACCCCTTGCCGAAAAAAATAACATTTTCAACAATGTTTCCCAAGCCCATCGATAGATACATCAAAAGAAAGGTCTGTTCAATACCTATCCACAGCTGAAGACAAAAAGTATCTGTGACATCTGGTTCTTGAGATATTTCAATTGAAAATTATTCGCATGATTTTCCACCCAACTGCATTTGACTTGTTTTGGATGGTGATATCTCTGCAACCAAGCCCCGCAAAAATCTGCGGCTGCCAGTCCTCGAAAGGGATTTCACAGACCTTTCCACTGGTGTACAACTTGTTGTACAATTCACGACTTTACTTTTTTCAACATTTTAGAAAAAAATCAAGGCTAGCCCCTTGCCGAAAAAAATAACATTTTCAACAATGTTTGCCAAGCCCATCGATAGATACATCAAAAGAAAGGTCTGTTCAATACCTATCCACACCTGAAGACAAAAAGTATCTGTGACATCTGGTTCTTGAGATATTTAAATTCAAAATTATTCGCATGATTTTCCACCCAACTGCATTTGAGTTGTTTTGATGGTGATATCTCTGCAACCAAGCCCCGAAAAAATCTGCGGCTGCCAGTCCTCGAAAGAAATTTCACAGACCTTTCCATTGGTGTAAAACTTGTTGTACAATTCATGACTTTACTTTTTTTCAACATTTTAGAAAAAAATCAAGGCTAACCCCTTGCCGAAAAAAATTACATTTTCAACAATGTTTCCCAAACCCATCGCTAGATACATCAAAAGAAAGGTCTGTTCAATACCTATCCACAGCTGAAGACAAAAAGTATCTGTGACATCTGGTTCTTGAGATATTTAAATTCAAAATTATTCGCATGATTTTCCACCCAACTGCATTTGACTTGTTTTGATGGTGATATCTCTGCAACCAAGCCCCGAAAAAATCTGCGGCTGCCAGTCCTCGAAAGAAATTTCACAGACCTTTCCACTGGTGTACAACTTGTTGTACAATTCACGACTTTACTTTTTTCAACATTTTAGAAAAAAATCAAGGCTAGCCCCTTGCCGAAAAAAATAACATTTTCAACAATGTTTCCCAAGCCCATCGATAGATACATCAAAAGAAAGGTCTGTTCAATACCTATCCACAGCTGAAGACAAAAAGTATCTGTGACATCTGGTTCTTGAGATATTTCAATTCAGAATTATTCGCATGATTTTCCACCAAACTGCATTTGACTTGTTTTGGATGGTGATATCACTGCAACCAAGCCCCGCAAAAATCAGCGACTGCCAGTCCTCGAAATGAATTTCACAGACCTTTCCACTGGTGTACAACTTGTTGTAAAATTCATGACTTTATTTTTTTCAACATTTTAGAAAAAAATCAAGGCTAACCCCTTGCCGAAAAAAATTACATTTTCAACAATGTTTCCCAAACCCATCGCTAGATACATCAAAAGAAAGGTCTGTTCAATACCTATCCACAGCTGAAGACAAAAAGTATCTGTGACATCTGGTTCTTGAGATATTTAAATTCAAAATTATTCGCATGATTTTCCACCCAACTGCATTTGACTTGTTTTGATGGTGATATCTCTGCATCCAAGCCCCGAAAAAATCTGCGGCTGCCAGTCCTCGAAAGAAATTTCACAGACCTTTCCACTGGTGTACAACTTGTTGTACAATTCACGACTTTACTTTTTTCAACATTTTAGAAAAAAATCAAGGCTAACCCCTTGCCGAAAAAAATAACATTTTCAACAATGTTTCCCAAGCCCATCGATAGATACATCAAAAGAAAGGTCTGTTCAATACCTATGCACAGCTGAACACAAAAAGTATCTGTGACATCTGGTTCTTGAGATATTTCAATTCAGAATTATTCGCATGATTTTCCACCCAACTGCATTTGACTTGTTTTGGATGGTGATATCTCTGCAACCAAGCCCCGCAAAAATCAGCGACTGCCAGTCCTCGAAATGAATTTCACAGACCTTTCCACTGGTGTACAACTTGTTGTAAAATTCATGACTTTATTTTTTTCAACATTTTAGAAAAAAATCAAGGCTAACCCCTTGCCGAAAAAAATTACATTTTCAACAATGTTTCCCAAACCCATCGCTAGATACATCAAAAGAAAGGTCTGTTCAATACCTATCCACAGCTGAAGACAAAAAGTATCTGTGACATCTGGTTCTTGAGATATTTCAATTGAAAATTATTCGCATGATTTTCCACCCAACTGCATTTGACTTGTTTTGGATGGTGATATCTCTGCAACCAAGCCCCGCAAAAATCCGCGGCTGCCAGTCCTCGAAAGGGATTTCACAGACCTTTCCACTGGTATACAACTTGTTGTACAATTCACGACTTTACTTTTTTCAACATTTTAGAAAAAAATCAAGGCTAACCCCTTGCCGAAAAAAATAACATTTTCAACAATGTTTCCCAAGCCCATCGATAGATACATCAAAAGAAAGGTCTGTTCAATACCTATCCACAGCTGAAGACAAAAAGTATCTGTGACATCTGGTTCTTAAGATATTTCAATTGAAAATTATTCGCATGATTTTCCACCCAACTGCATTTGACTTGTTTTGGATAGTGATATCTCTGCAACCAAGCCCCGAAAAAATCTGCGGCTGCCAGTCCTCGAAAGAAATTTCACAGACCTTTCCACTGGTGTACAACTTGTTGTACAATTCATGACTTTACTTTTTTTCAACATTTTAGAAAAAAATCAAGGCTAACCCCTTGCCGAAAAAATTACATTTTCAACAATGTTTCCCAAACCCATCGGTAGATACATCAAAAGTAAGGTCTGTTCAATACCTATCCACAGCTGAACACAAAAAGTATCTGCGACATCTGGTTCTTTAGATATTTATATTCAAAATTATTCGCATGATTTTCCACCCAACTGCATTTGACTTGTTTTGATGGTGATATCTCTGCAACCAAGCCCCGAAAAAATCTGCGGCTGCCAGTCCTCGAAAGAAATTTCACAGAACTTTCCACTGGTGTACAACTTGTTGTACAATTCATGACTTTACTTTTTTTCAACATTTTAGAAAAAAATCAAGGCTAACCCCTTGCCGAAAAAAATTACATTTTCAACAATGTTTCCCAAACCCATCGCTAGATACATGAAAAGAAAGGTCTGTTCAATACCTATCCACAGCTGAAGACAAAAAGTATCTGTGACATCTGGTTCTTGAGATATTTCAATTGAAAATTATTCGAATGATTTTCCACCCAACTGCATTTGACTTGTTTTGGATGGTGATATCTCTGCAACCAAGCCCCAAGGGATTTCACAGACCTTTCCACTGGTGTACAACTTGTTGTAAAATTCATGACTTTATTTTTTTCAACATTTTAGAAAAAAATCAAGGCTAACCCCTTGCCGAAAAAAATTACATTTTCAACAATGTTTCCCAAGCCCATCGATAGATACATCAAAAGAAAGGTCTGTTCAATACCTATCCACAGCTGAAGACAAAAAGTATCTGTGACATCTGGTTCTTGAGATATTTCAATTCAGAATTATTCGCATGATTTTCCACCCAACTGCATTTGACTTGTTTTGGATGGTGATATCTCTGCAACCAAGCCCCGCAAAAATCAGCGACTGCCAGTCCTCGAAATGAATTTCACAGACCTTTCCACTGGTGTACAACTTGTTGTACAATTCACGACTTTACTTTTTTCAACATTTTAGAAAAAAATCAAGGCTAACCCCTTGCCGAAAAAAATAACATTTTCAACAATGTTTCCCAAGCCCATCGATAGATACATCAAAAGAAAGGTCTGTTCAATACCTATCCACAGCTGAAGACAAAAAGTATCTGTGACATCTGGTTCTTGAGATATTTAAATTCAAAATTATTCGCATGATTTTCCACCCAACTGCATTTGACTTGTTTTGATGGTGATATCTCTGCAACCAAGCCCAGAAAAAATCTGCGGCTGCCAGTCCTCGAAAGAAATTTCACAGACCTTTCCACTGGTGTACAACTTGTTGTACAATTAACGACTTTACTTTTTTCAACATTTTGGAAAAAAATCAAGGCTAACCCCTTGCCGAAAAAAATAACATTTTCAACAATGTTTCCCAAGCCCATCGATAGATACATCAAAAGAAAGGTCTGTTCAATACCTATCCACAGCTGAAGACAAAAAGTATCTGTGACATCTGCTTCTTGAGATTTCAAAATTATTCGCATGATTTTCCACCCAACTGCATTTGACTTGTTTTGGATGGTGATATCTCTGCAACCAAGGCCCGCAAAAATCTGCGGCTGCCAGTCCTTGAAAGGGATTTCACAGACCTTTCCACTGGTGTACAACTTGTTGTACAATTCACGACCTTACTTTTTTCAACATTTTAGAAAAAGATCAAGGCTAACCCCTTGCCGAAAAAAATAACATTTTCAACTTCAACAATGTTTCCCAAACCCATCGATAGATACATCAAAAGAAAGGTCTGTTCAATACCTATCCACAGCTGAACACAAAAAGTATCTGTGAAATCTGGTTCTTGAGATATTTCAATTCAGAATTATTCGCATGATTTTCCACCCAACTGCATTTGACTTGTTTTGGATGGTGATATTTCTGCAACCAAGCCCCGCAAAAATCAGCGGCTGCCAGTCCTCGAAATGAATTTCACAGACCTTTCCACTGGTGTACAACTTGTTGTAAAATTCATGACTTTATTTTTTTCAACATTTTAGAAAAAAATCAAGGCTTAAACCCATGCCGAAAAAAATTACATTTTCAACAATGTTTCCCAAACCCATCGCTAGATACATCCAAAGAAAGGTCTGTTCAATACCTATCCACAGCTGAAGACAAAAAGTATCTGTGACATCTGGTTCTTGAGATATTTCAATTGAAAATTATTCGCATGATTTTCCAACCAACTGCATTTGACTTGTTTTGGATGGTGATATCTCTGCAACCAAGGCCCGCAAAAATCTGCGGCTGCCAGTCCACGAAAGGGATTTCACAGACCTTTCCACTGGTGTACAACTTGTTGTACAATTCACGACTTTACTTTTTTCAACATTTTATACAAAAATCAAGGCTAACCCCTTGCCGAAAAAAATAACATTTTCAACTTCAACAATGTTTCCCAAACCCATCGATAGATACATCAAAAGAAAGGTCTGTTCAATACCTATCCACAGCTGAAGACAAAAAGTATCTGTGACATCTGGTTCTTGAGATATTTAAATTCAAAATTATTCGCATGATTTTCCACCCAACTGCATTTGACTTGTCTTGGATGGTGATATATCTGCAACCAAGCCCCGAAAAAATCTGCGGCTGCCAGTCCTCGAAAGGGATTTCACAGACCTTTCCACTGGTGTACAACTTGTTGTACAATTCATGACTTTACTTTTTTTCAACATTTTAGAAAAAAATCAAGGCCCCTTGCCGAAAAAAATTACATTTTCAACAATGTTTCCCAAACCCATCGGTAGATACATCAAAAGAAAGGTCTGTTCAATACCTATCCACAGCTGAAGACAAAAAGTATCTGTGACATCTGGTTCTTGAGATATTTCAATTCAGAATTATTCGCATGATTTTCCACCCAACTGCATTTGACTTGTTTTGGATGGTGATATCCCTGGAACCAAGCCCCGCAAAAATCAGCGGCTGCCAGTCCTCAAAATGAATTTCACAGACCTTTCCACTGGTGTACAACTTGTTGTAAAATTCATGACTTTATTTTTTTCAACATTTTAGAAAAAAATTAAGGCTAACCCCTTGCCGAAAAAAATTACATTTTCAACAATGTTTCCCAAACCCATCGCTAGATACATCAAAAGAAAGGTCTATTCAATACCTATCCACAGCTGAAGACAAAAAGTATCTGTGACATCTGGTTCTTGAGATATTTCAATTCAGAATTATTCGCATGATTTTCCACCCAACTGCATTTGACTTGTTTTGGATGGTGATATCCCTGCAACCAAGCCCCGCAAAAATCAGCGGCTGTCAGTCCTCAAAATGAATTTCACAGACCTTTCCACTGGTGTACAACTTGTTGTAAAATTCATGACTTTATTTTTTTCAACATTTTAGAAAAAAATTAAGGCTAACCCCTTGCCGAAAAAAATTACATTTTCAACTTCAACAATGTTTCCCAAACCCATCGATAGATACATCAAAAGAAAGATCTGTTCAATACCTATCCACAGCTGAAGACAAAAAGTATCTGTGACATCTGGTTCTTGAGATATTTAAATTCAAAATTATTCGCATGATTTTCCACCCAACTGCATTTGACTTGTTTTGGATGGTGATATTTCTGCAACCAAGCCCCGCAAAAATCAGCGGCTGCCAGTCCTCGAAAGGGATTTCACAGACCTTTCCACTGGTGTACAACTTGTTGTACAATTCACGACTTTACTTTTTTCAACATTTTAGAAAAAAATCAAGGCTAACCCCTGCCGAAAAAAATTACATTTTCAACATGTTTCCCAAACCCATCGGTAGATACATCAAAAGAAAGGTCTGTTCAATACCTATCCACAGCTGAAGACAAAAAGTATCTGTGGCATCTGGTTCTTGAGATATTTCAATTGAAAATTATTCGCATGATTTTCCACCCAACTGCATTTGACTTGTTTTGGATGGTGATATCTCTGCAACCAAGCCCCGAAAAAATCTGCAGCTGCCAGTCCTCGAAAGGGATTTCACAGACCTTTCCACTGGTGTACAACTTGTTGTAAAATTCATGACTTTATTTTTTTCAACATTTTAGAAAAAAATCAATTCTAACCCCTTGCCGAAAAAAATTACATTTTCAACAATGTTTCCCAAACGCATCGCTAGATACATCAAAAGAAAGGTCTGTTCAATACCTATCCACAGCTGAAGACAAAAAGTATCTGTGACATCTGGTTCTTGAGATATTTCAATTCAGAATTATTCGCATGATTTTCCACCTAACTGCATTTGACTTGTTTTGGATGGTGATATCTCTGCAACCAAGCCCCGCAAAAATCTGCGGCTGACAGTCCTTGAAAGGGATTTCACAGACCTTTCCACTGGTGTACAACTTGTTGTACAATTCACGACTTTACTTTTTTCAACATTTTAGAAAAAAATCAAGGCTAACCCCTTGCCGAAAAAAATAACATTTTCAACAATGTTTCCCAAACCCATCGCTAGATACATCAAAAGAAATGTCTGTTCAATACCTATCCACAGCTGAACACAAAAAGTATCTGTGACATCTGGTTCTTGAGATATTTCAATTGAAAATTATTCGCATGATTTTCCACCCAACTGCGTTTGACTTGTTTTGGATGGTGATATCTCTGCAACCAAGCCCCGCAAAAATCAGCGGCTGCCAGTCCTCGAAATGAATTTCACAGACCTTTTCACTGGTGTACAACTTGTTGTAAAATTCATGACTTTATTTTTTTCAACATTTTAGAAAAAAATCAAGGCTAACCCCTTGCCGAAAAAAATAACATTTTCAACTTCAACAATGTTTCCCAAACCCATCGATAGATACATCAAAAGAAAGGTTTGTTCAATACCTATCCACAGCTGAAGACAAACAGTATCTGTGACATCTGGTTCTTGAGATATTTAAATTCAAAATTATTCGCATGATTTTCAAAAGAAAGGTCTGTTCAATACCTATCCACAGCTGAAGACAAAAAGTATCTGTGACATCTGGTTCTTGAGATATTTAAATTCAAAATTATTCGCATGATTTTCCACCCAACTGCATTTGACTTGTTTTTGATGGTGATATCTCTGCAACCAAGCCCCGAAAAAATCTGCGGCTGCCAGTCCTCGAAAGGGATTTCACAGACCTTTCCACTGGTGTACAACTTGTTGTACAATTCATGACTTTACTTTTTTTCAACATTTTAGAAAAAAATCAAGGCCCCTTGCCGAAAAAAATTACATTTTCAACAATGTTTTCCAAACCCATCGCTAGATACATCAAAAGAAAGGTCTGTTCAATACCTATCCACAGCTGAAGACAAAAAGTATCTGTGACATCTGGTTCTTGAGATATTTAAATTCAAAATTATTCGCATGATTTTCCACCCAACTGCATTTGACTTGTCTTGGATGGTGATATCTCTGCAACCAAGCCCCGAAAAAATCTGCGGCTGCCAGTCCTCGAAAGGGATTTCACAGACCTTTCCACTGGTGTACAACTTGTTGTACAATTCATGACTTTACTTTTTTTCAACATTTTAGAAAAAAATCAAGGCTAACCCCTTGCCGAAAAAAATTACGTTTTCAACAATGTTTCCCAAACCCATCGCTAGATACATCAAAAGAAAGTTCTGTTCAATACCTATCCACAGCTGAAGACAAAAAGTATCTGTGACATCTGCTTCTTGAGATATTTAAATTCAAAATTATTCGCATGATTTTCCACCTAACTGCATTTGACTTGTTTTGGATGGTGATATCTCTGCAACCAAGCCCCGCAAAAATCTGCGGCTGCCAGTCCTCGAAATGAATTTCACAGACCATTCCACTGGTGTACAACTTGTTGTAAAATTCATGACTTTATTTTTTTCAACATTTTAGAAAAAAATCAAGGCTAACCCCTTGCCGAAAAAAATAACATTCTCAACAATGTTTCCCAAACCCATCGATAGATACATCAAAAGAAAGGTCTGTTCAATACCTATCCACAGCTGAAGGCAAAAAGTATCTATGACATCTGGTTCTTGAGATATTTTAATTCAGAATTATTCGCATGATTTTCCCAACCCAACTGCATTTGACTTGTTTTGGATGGTGATATTTCTGCAACCAAGCCCCGCAAAAATCAGCGGATGCCAGTCCTCGAAATGAATTTCACAGACCTTTCCACTGGTGTACAACTTGTTGTAAAATTCATGACTTTATTTTTTTTAACATTTTAGAAAAAAATCAAGGCTAACCCCTTGCCGAAAAAAATTACATTTTCAACAATGTTTCCCAAACCCATCGCTAGATACATCAAAAGAAAGGTCTGTTCAATACCTATCCACAGCTGAAGACAAAAAGTATCTGTGACATCTGGTTCTTGAGATATTTCAATTGAAAATTATTCGCATGATTTTCCACCCAACTGCATTTGACTTGTTTTGGATGGTGATATCTCTGCAACCAAGCCCCGCAAAAATCTGCGGCTGCCAGTAATCGAAAGGGATTTCACAGACCTTTCCACTGGTGTACAACTTGTTGTACAATTCACGACTTTACTTTTTTCAACATTTTAGAAAAAAATCAAGGCTAACCCCTTGCCGAAAAAAATAACATTTTCAACAATGTTTCCCAAACCGTCGATAGATACATCAAAAGGAAGTTCTGTTCAATACCTATCCACAGCTGAAGACAATAAGTATCTGTGACATCTGGTTCTTGAGATATTTAAATTCAAAATTATTCGCATGATTTTCCACCCAACTGCATTTGACTTGTTTTGGATGGTGATATCTCTGCAACCAAGCCCCGAAAAAATCTGCGGCTGCCAGTCCTCGACAGGGATTTCACAGACCTTTCCACTGGTGTACAACTTGTTGTACAATTCATGACTTTACTTTTTTTCAACATTTTAGAAAAAAATCAAGGCTAACCCCTTGCCGAAAAAAATTACATTTTCAACAATGTTTCCCAAACCCATCGGTAGATACATAAAAAGAAAGGTCTGTTCAGTACCTATCCACAGCTGAACACAAAAAGTATCTGTGACATCTGGTTCTTGAGATATTTAAATTCAAAATTATTCGCATGATTTTCCACCCAACTGCATTTGACTTGTTTTGGATGGTGATATCTCTGCAACCAAGCCCCGAAAAAATCTGCGGCTGCCAGTCCTCGACAGGGATTTCACAGACCTTTCCACTGGTGTACAACTTATTGTACAATTCATGACTTTATTTTTTTTTCAACATTTTAGAAAAAAATCAAGGCTGCCGAAAAAAATTACACTTTCAACAATGTTTCCCAAACCCATCGGTAGATACATCAAAAGAAAGGTCTGTTCAGTACCTATCCACAGCTGAACACAAAAAGTATCTGTGACATCTGGTTCTTGAGATATTTCAATTGAAAATTATTCGCATGATTTTCCAACCAACTGTATTTGACTTGTTTTGGATGGTGATATCTCTGCAACCAAGCCCCGCAAAAATCAGCGGCTGCCAGTCCTCGAAATGAATTTCACAGACCTTTCCACTGGTGTACAACTTGTTGTAAAATTCATGACTTTACTTTTTTTCAACATTTTAGAAAAAAATCAATTCTAACCCCTTGCCGAAAAAAATTACGTTTTCAACAATGTTTCCCAAACCCATCGCTAGATACATCAAAAGAAAGGTCTGTTCAATATCAATCCACAGCTGAAGACAAAAAGTATCTGTGACATCTGCTTCTTGAGATATTTAAATTCAAAATTATTCGCATGATTTTCCACCCAACTGCATTTGACTTGTTTTGGATGGTGATATCTCTTGAACCAAGCCCCGAAAAAATCTGCGGCTGCCAGTCCTCGACAGGGATTTCACAGACCTTTCCACTGGTGTACAACTTATTGTACAATTCATGACTTTACTTTTTTTCAACATTTTAGAAAAAAATCAAGGCTGCCGAAAAAAATTACATTTTCAACAATGTTTCCCAAACCCATCGGTAGATACATAAAAAGAAAGGTCTGTTCAATACCTATCCACAGCTGAACACAAAAAGTATCTGTGACATCTGGTTCTTGAGATATTTAAATTCAAAATTATTCGCATGATTTTCCACCCAACTGCATTTGACTTGTTTTGGATGGTGATATCTCTGCAACCAAGCCCCGCAAAAATCTGCGGCTGCCAGTCCTTGAAAGGGATTTCACAGACCTTTCCACTGGTGTACAACTTGTTGTACAATTCACGACTTTACTTTTTTCAACATTTTAGAAAAAAATCAAGGCTAACCCCTTGCCGAAAAAAATTACATTTTCAACAATGTTTCCCAAACCCATCGGTAGATACATCAAAAGAAAGGTCTGTTCAGTACCTATCAACAGCTGAACACAAAAAGTATCTGTGACATCTGGTTCTTGAGATATTTAAATTCAAAATTATTCGCATGATTTTCCAACCAACTGCATTTGACTTGTTTTGGATGGTGATATCTCTGCAACCAAGCCCCGCAAAAATCTGCGGCTGCCAGTCCTCGAAAGGGATTTCACAGACCTTTCCACTGGTGTACAACTTGTTGTACAATTCACGACCTTACTTTTTTCAACATTTTAGAAAAAAATCAAGGCTAACCCCTTGCCGAAAAAAATAACATTTTCAACTTCAACAATGTTTCCCAAACCCATCGCTAGATACATCAAAAGAAAGGTCTGTTCAATACCTATCCACAGCTGAAGACAAAAAGTATCTGTGACACCTGGTTCTTGAGATATTTCAATTCAGAATTATTCGCATGATTTTCCACCCAACTGCATTTAACTTGTTTTGGATGGTGATATCTCTGCAACCAAGCCCCGCAAAAATCAGCGGCTGCCAGTCCTCGAAATGAATTTCACAGACCTTCCCACTGGTGTACAACTTGTTGTAAAATTCATGACTTTATTTTTTTTAACATTTTAGAAAAAAATCAAGGCTAACCCCTTGCCGAAAAAAATTACATTTTCAACAATGTTTCCGAAACCCATCGGTAGATACATCGAAAGAAAGGTCTGTTCAATACCTATCCACAGCTAAAGACAAAAAGTGACATCTGGTTCTTGAGATATTTAAATTCAAAATTATTCGCATGATTTTCCACCCAACTGCATTTGACTTGTTTTGGATGGTGATATCTCTGCAACCAAGCCCCGCAAAAATCTGCGGCTGCCAGTCCTCGAAAGGGATTTCACAAACCTTTCCACTGGTGTACAACTTGTTGTACAATTCATGACTTTACTTTTTTTCAACATTTTAGATAAAAATCAAGGCTAACCCCTTGCCGAAAAAAATAACATTTTCAACAATGTTTCCCAAACCCATCGGTAGATACATCAAAAGAAAGGTCTGTTCAATACCTATCCACAGCTGAACACAAAAAGTATCTGTGACATCTGGTTCTTGAGATATTTCAATTCAGAATTATTCGGATGATTTTCCACCCAACTGCATTTAACTTGTTTTTGATGGTGATATCTCTGCAACCAAGCCCCGCAAAAATCTGCGGCTGCCAGTCCTCGAAAGGGATTTCACAGACCTTTCCACTGGTGTAGAACTTGTTGTACAATTCACGACTTTACTTTTTTCAACATTTTAGAAAAAAATCAAGGCTAACCCCTTGCCGAAAAAATTACATTTTCAACAATGTTTCCCAAACCCATCGCTAGATACATCAAAAGAAAGGTCTGTTCAATACCTATCCACAGCTGAAGACAAAAAGTATCTGTGACATCTGGTTCTTGAGATATTTAAATTCAAAATTATTCGCATGATTTTCCACCCAACTGCATTTGACTTGTTTTGGATGGTGATATCTCTGCAACCAAGCCCCGCAAAAATATGCGGCTGCCAGTCCTCGAAAGGGATTTCACAGACCTTTCCACTGGTGTACAACTTGTTGTACAATTCACGACTTTATTTTTTTCAACATTTTACAAAAAAAATCAAGGCTAACCCCTTGCCGAAAAAATTACATTTTCAACAATGTTTCCCAAGCCCATTGCTAGATACATCAAAAGAAACGTCTGTTCAATACCTATCCACAGCTGAAGACAAAAAGTATCTGTGACATCTGGTTCTTGAGATATTTCAATTGAAAATTATTCGCATGATTTTCCACCCAACTGCATTTGACTTGTTTTGGATGGTAATATTTCTGCAACCAAGCCCCGCAAAAATCTGCGGCTGCCAGTCCTCGAAAGGGATTTCACAGACCTTTCCACTGGTGTACAACTTGTTGTAAAATTCATGACTTTATTTTTTTCAACATTTTAGAAAAAAATCAAGGCTAACCCCTTGCCGAAAAAAATTACATTTTCAACAATGCTTCCCAAACCCATCGCTAGATACATCAAAAGAAAGGTCTGGTCAATACCTATCCACAGCTGAAGACAAAAAGTATCTGTGACATCTGGTTCTTGAGATATTTAAATTCAAAATTCTTCGCATGACTTTCCACCCAACTGAAAGTCTGAAAGTCAAAAGAAAGGTCTGGTCAATACCTATCCACAGCTGAAGACAAAAAGTATCTGTGACATCTGGTTCTTGAGATATTTAAATTCAAAATTCTTCGCATGACTTTCCACCCAACTGCATTTGACTTGTTTTGGATGGTGATATCTCTGCAACCAAGCTACGCAAAAATCTGCGGCTGCCAGTCCTCGAAAGGGATTTCACAGACCTTTCCACTGGTGTACCACTTGTTGTACAATTCACGACTTTACATTTTTCAACATTTTAGAAAAAAATCAAGGCTAACCCCTTGCCGAAAAAAATTACATTTTCAACAATGTTTCCCAAACCCATCGCTAGATACATCAAAGGAAAGGTCTGTTCAATACCTATCCACAGCTGAAGACAAAAAGTATCTGTGACATCTGGTTCTTGAGATATTTCAATTCAGAATTATTCGCATGATTTTCCACCCAACTGCATTTGACTTGTTTTGGATGGTGATATCTCTGCAACCAAGCCTCGCAAAAATCTGCGACTGCCAGTCCTCGAAAGGGATTTCACAGACCTTTCCACTGGTGTACAACTTGTTGTACAATTCACGACTTTACTTTTTTCAACATTTTACAAAAAAAATCAAGGCTAACCCCTTGCCGAAAAAAATTACATTTTCAACAATGTTTCCCAAACCCATCGCTAGATACATCAAAAGAAAGGTCTGTTCAATACCTATCCACAGCTGAAGACAAAAAGTATCTGTGACATCTGGTTCTTGAGATATTTCAATTGAAAATTATTCGCATGATTTTCCACCCAACTGCATTTAACTTGTTTTGGATGGTGATATCTCTGCAACCAAGCCTTGCAAAAATCTGCGGCTGCCAGTCCTCGAAAGGGATTTCACAGACCTTTCCACTGGTGTACAACTTGTTGTACAATTCATGACTTTACTTTTTTTCAACATTTTAGAAAAAAATCAAGGCTAACCCCTTGCCGAAAAAAATTACATTTTCAACAATGTTTCCCAAACCCATCGGTAGATACATCAAAAGAAAGGTCTGTTCAATACCTATCCACAGCTGAACACAAAAAGTATCTGTGACATCTGGTTCTTAAGATATTTAAATTCAGAATTATTCGCATGATTTTCCACCCAACTGCATTTGACTTGTTTTGGATGGTGATATCTCTGCAACCAAGCCCCGCAAAAATCTGCGGCTGCCAGTCCTCGAAAGGGATTTCACAAACCTTTCCACTGGTGTACAACTTGTTGTACAATTCATGACTTTACTTTTTTTCAACATTTTAGATAAAAATCAAGGCTAACCCCTTGCCGAAAAAAATAACATTTTCAACAATGTTTCCCAAACCCATCGGTAGATACATCAAAAGAAAGGTCTGTTCAATACCTATCCACAGCTGAACACAAAAAGTATCTGTGACATCTGGTTCTTGAGATATTTCAATTCAGAATTATTCGGATGATTTTCCACCCAACTGCATTTAACTTGTTTTTGATGGTGATATCTCTGCAACCAAGCCCCGCAAAAATCTGCGGCTGCCAGTCCTCGAAAGGGATTTCACAGACCTTTCCACTGGTGTAGAACTTGTTGTACAATTCACGACTTTACTTTTTTCAACATTTTAGAAAAAAATCAAGGCTAACCCCTTGCCGAAAAAATTACATTTTCAACAATGTTTCCCAAACCCATCGCTAGATACATCAAAAGAAAGGTCTGTTCAATACCTATCCACAGCTGAAGACAAAAAGTATCTGTGACATCTGGTTCTTGAGATATTTAAATTCAAAATTATTCGCATGATTTTCCACCCAACTGCATTTGACTTGTTTTGGATGGTGATATCTCTGCAACCAAGCCCCGCAAAAATCTGCGGCTACCAGTCCTCGAAAGGGATTTCACAGACCTTTCCACTGGTGTACAACTTGTTGTACAATTCACGACTTTACTTTTTTCAACATTTTAGAAAAAAATCAAGGCTAACCCCTTGCCAAAAAAAATAACATTTTCAACAATGTTTCCCAAACCCATCGCTAGATACATCAAAAGAAAGGTCTGTTCAATACCTATCCACAGCTGAAGACAAAAAGTATCTGTGACATCTGGTTCTTGAGATATTTCAATTGAAAATTATTCGCATGATTTTCCACCCAACTGCATTTGACTTGTTTTGGATGGTGATATATCTGCAACCAAGCCCCGCAAAAATCTGCGGCTGCCAGTCCTCGAAAGGGATTTCACAGACCTTTCCACTGGTGTAGAACTTGTTGTACAATTCACGACTTAACTTTTTTCAACATTTTAGAAAAAAATCAAGGCTAACCCCTTGCCGAAAAAAATTACATTTTCAACAACGTTTCCCAAACCCATCGGTAGATACATCAAAAGAAAGGTCTGTTCAATACCTATCCACAGCTGAACACAAAAAGTATCTGTGACATATGGTTCTTGAGATATTTGAATTCAGAATTATTCGCATGATTTTCCACCCAACTGCATTTGACTTGTTTTGGATGGTGATATCTCTGCAACCAAGCCCCACCAAAATCAGCGGCTGAAAGTCCTCGAAATGAATTTCACAGACCTTTCAACTGGTGTACAACTTGTTGTACAATTCACGACTTTACTTTTTTCAACATTTTAGAAAAAAATCAAGGCTAACCCCTTGCCGAAAAAATTACATTTTCAACAATGTTTCCCAAACCCATTGCTAGATACATCAAAAGAAAGGTCTGTTCAATACCTATCCACAGCTGAAGACAAAAAGTATCTGTGACATCTGGTTCTTGAGACATTTCAATTGAAAATTATTCGCATGATTTTCCACCCAACTGCATTTGACTTGTTTTGGATGGTGATATCTCTGCAACCAAGCCCCGCAAAAATATGCGGCTGCCAGTCCTCGAAAGGGATTTCACAGACCTTTCCACTGGTGTACAACTTGTTGTACAATTCACGACTTTACTTTTTTCAACATTTTACAAAAAAAATCAAGGCTAACCCCTTGCCGAAAAAATTACATTTTCAACAATGTTTCCCAAGCCCATTGCTAGATACATCAAAAGAAAGGTCTGTTCAATACCTATCCACAGCTGAAGACAAAAAGTATCTGTGACATCTGGTTCTTGAGATATTTCAATTGAAAATTATTCGCATGATTTTCCACCCAACTGCATTTGACTTGTTTTGGATGGTAATATTTCTGCAACCAAGCCCCGCAAAAATCTGCGGCTGCCAGTCCTCGAAAGGGATTTCACAGACCTTTCCACTGGTGTACAACTTGTTGTAAAATTCATGACTTTATTTTTTTCAACATTTTAGAAAAAAATCAAGGCTAACCCCTTGCCGAAAAAAATTACATTTTCAACAATGCTTCCCAAACCCATCGCTAGATACATCAAAAGAAAGGTCTGGTCAATACCTATCCACAGCTGAAGACAAAAAGTATCTGTGACATCTGGTTCTTGAGATATTTAAATTCAAAATTCTTCGCATGACTTTCCACCCAACTGAAAGTCTGAAAGTCAAAAGAAAGGTCTGGTCAATACCTATCCACAGCTGAAGACAAAAAGTATCTGTGACATCTGGTTCTTGAGATATTTAAATTCAAAATTCTTCGCATGACTTTCCACCCAACTGCATTTGACTTGTTTTGGATGGCGATATCTCTGCAACCAAGCTACGCAAAAATCTGCGGCTGCCAGTCCTCGAAAGGGATTTCACAGACCTTTCCACTGGTGTACCACTTGTTGTACAATTCACGACTTTACATTTTTCAACATTTTAGAAAAAAATCAAGGCTAACCCCTTGCCGAAAAAAATTACATTTTCAACAATGTTTCCCAAACCCATCGCTAGATACATCAAAGGAAAGGTCTGTTCAATACCTATCCACAGCTGAAGACAAAAAGTATCTGTGACATCTGGTTCTTGAGATATTTCAATTCAGAATTATTCGCATGATTTTCCACCCAACTGCATTTGACTTGTTTTGGATGGTGATATCTCTGCAACCAAGCCTCGCAAAAATCTGCGACTGCCAGTCCTCGAAAGGGATTTCACAGACCTTTCCACTGGTGTACAACTTGTTGTACAATTCACGACTTTACTTTTTTCAACATTTTACAAAAAAAATCAAAGCTAACCCCTTGCCGAAAAAAATTACATTTTCAACAATGTTTCCCAAACCCATCGCTAGATACATCAAAAGAAAGGTCTGTTCAATACCTATCCACAGCTGAAGACAAAAAGTATCTGTGACATCTGGTTCTTGAGATATTTCAATTGAAAATTATTCGCATGATTTTCCACCCAACTGCATTTAACTTGTTTTGGATGGTGATATCTCTGCAACCAAGCCTTGCAAAAATCTGCGGCTGCCAGTCCTCGAAAGGGATTTCACAGACCTTTCCACTGGTGTACAACTTGTTGTACAATTCATGACTTTACTTTTTTTCAACATTTTAGAAAAAAATCAAGGCTAACCCCTTGCCGAAAAAAATTACATTTTCAACAATGTTTCCCAAACCCATCGGTAGATACATCAAAAGAAAGGTCTGTTCAATACCTATCCACAGCTGAACACAAAAAGTATCTGTGACATCTGGTTCTTAAGATATTTAAATTCAGAATTATTCGCATGATTTTCCACCCAACTGCATTTGACTTGTTTTGGATGGTGATATCTCTGCAACCAAGCCCCGCAAAAATCTGCGGCTGCCAGTCCTCGAAAGGGATTTCATAGACCTTTCTATTGGTGTACAACTTGTTGTACAATTCATAACTTTACTTTTTTTCAACATTTTAGAAAAAAATCAAGGCTAACCCCTTGCCGAAAAAAATTACATTTTCAACAATGTTTCCCAAACCCATCGGTAGATACATCAAAAGAAAGGTCTGTTCAGTACCTATCAACAGCTGAACACAAAAAGTATCTGTGACATCTGGTTCTTGAGATATTTAAATTCAAAATTATTCGCATGATTTTCCAACCAACTGCATTTGACTTGTTTTGGATGGTGATATCTCTGCAACCAAGCCCCGCAAAAATCTGCGGCTGCCAGTCCTCGAAAGGGATTTCACAGACCTTTCCACTGGTGTACAACTTGTTGTACAATTCACGACCTTACTTTTTTCAACATTTTAGAAAAAAATCAAGGCTAACCCCTTGCCGAAAAAAATAACATTTTCAACTTCAACAATGTTTCCCAAACCCATCGCTAGATACATCAAAAGAAAGGTCTGTTCAATACCTATCCACAGCTGAAGACAAAAAGTATCTGTGACACCTGGTTCTTGAGATATTTCAATTCAGAATTATTCGCATGATTTTCCACCCAACTGCATTTAACTTGTTTTGGATGGTGATATCTCTGCAACCAAGCCCCGCAAAAATCAGCGGCTGCCAGTCCTCGAAATGAATTTCACAGACCTTCCCACTGGTGTACAACTTGTTGTAAAATTCATGACTTTATTTTTTTTAACATTTTAGAAAAAAATCAAGGCTAACCCCTTGCCGAAAAAAATTACATTTTCAACAATGTTTCCGAAACCCATCGGTAGATACATCGAAAGAAAGGTCTGTTCAATACCTATCCACAGCTAAAGACAAAAAGTGACATCTGGTTCTTGAGATATTTAAATTCAAAATTATTCGCATGATTTTCCACCCAACTGCATTTGACTTGTTTTGGATGGTGATATCTCTGCAACCAAGCCCCGCAAAAATCTGCGGCTGCCAGTCCTCGAAAGGGATTTCACAAACCTTTCCACTGGTGTACAACTTGTTGTACAATTCATGACTTTACTTTTTTTCAACATTTTAGATAAAAATCAAGGCTAACCCCTTGCCGAAAAAAATAACATTTTCAACAATGTTTCCCAAACCCATCGGTAGATACATCAAAAGAAAGGTCTGTTCAATACCTATCCACAGCTGAACACAAAAAGTATCTGTGACATCTGGTTCTTGAGATATTTCAATTCAGAATTATTCGGATGATTTTCCACCCAACTGCATTTAACTTGTTTTTGATGGTGATATCTCTGCAACCAAGCCCCGCAAAAATCTGCGGCTGCCAGTCCTCGAAAGGGATTTCACAGACCTTTCCACTGGTGTAGAACTTGTTGTACAATTCACGACTTTACTTTTTTCAACATTTTAGAAAAAAATCAAGGCTAACCCCCTTGCCGAAAAAATTACATTTTCAACAATGTTTCCCAAACCCATCGCTAGATACATCAAAAGAAAGGTCTGTTCAATACCTATCCACAGCTGAAGACAAAAAGTATCTGTGACATCTGGTTCTTGAGATATTTAAATTCAAAATTATTCGCATGATTTTCCACCCAACTGCATTTGACTTGTTTTGGATGGTGATATCTCTGCAACCAAGCCCCGCAAAAATATGCGGCTGCCAGTCCTCGAAAGGGATTTCACAGACCTTTCCACTGGTGTACAACTTGTTGTACAATTCACGACTTTATTTTTTTCAACATTTTACAAAAAAAATCAAGGCTAACCCCTTGCCGAAAAAATTACATTTTCAACAATGTTTCCCAAGCCCATTGCTAGATACATCAAAAGAAAGGTCTGTTCAATACCTATCCACAGCTGAAGACAAAAAGTATCTGTGACATCTGGTTCTTGAGATATTTCAATTGAAAATTATTCGCATGATTTTCCACCCAACTGCATTTGACTTGTTTTGGATGGTAATATTTCTGCAACCAAGCCCCGCAAAAATCTGCGGCTGCCAGTCCTCGAAAGGGATTTCACAGACCTTTCCACTGGTGTACAACTTGTTGTAAAATTCATGACTTTATTTTTTTCAACATTTTAGAAAAAAATCAAGGCTAACCCCTTGCCGAAAAAAATTACATTTTCAACAATGCTTCCCAAACCCATCGCTAGATACATCAAAAGAAAGGTCTGGTCAATACCTATCCACAGCTGAAGACAAAAAGTATCTGTGACATCTGGTTCTTGAGATATTTAAATTCAAAATTCTTCGCATGACTTTCCACCCAACTGAAAGTCTGAAAGTCAAAAGAAAGGTCTGGTCAATACCTATCCACAGCTGAAGACAAAAAGTATCTGTGACATCTGGTTCTTGAGATATTTAAATTCAAAATTCTTCGCATGACTTTCCACCCAACTGCATTTGACTTGTTTTGGATGGTGATATCTCTGCAACCAAGCTACGCAAAAATCTGCGGCTGCCAGTCCTCGAAAGGGATTTCACAGACCTTTCCACTGGTGTACCACTTGTTGTACAATTCACGACTTTACATTTTTCAACATTTTAGAAAAAAATCAAGGCTAACCCCTTGCCGAAAAAAATTACATTTTCAACAATGTTTCCCAAACCCATCGCTAGATACATCAAAGGAAAGGTCTGTTCAATACCTATCCACAGCTGAAGACAAAAAGTATCTGTGACATCTGGTTCTTGAGATATTTCAATTCAGAATTATTCGCATGATTTTCCACCCAACTGCATTTGACTTGTTTTGGATGGTGATATCTCTGCAACCAAGCCTCGCAAAAATCTGCGACTGCCAGTCCTCGAAAGGGATTTCACAGACCTTTCCACTGGTGTACAACTTGTTGTACAATTCACGACTTTACTTTTTTCAACATTTTACAAAAAAAATCAAGGCTAACCCCTTGCCGAAAAAAATTACATTTTCAACAATGTTTCCCAAACCCATCGCTAGATACATCAAAAGAAAGGTCTGTTCAATACCTATCCACAGCTGAAGACAAAAAGTATCTGTGACATCTGGTTCTTGAGATATTTCAATTGAAAATTATTCGCATGATTTTCCACCCAACTGCATTTAACTTGTTTTGGATGGTGATATCTCTGCAACCAAGCCTTGCAAAAATCTGCGGCTGCCAGTCCTCGAAAGGGATTTCACAGACCTTTCCACTGGTGTACAACTTGTTGTACAATTCATGACTTTACTTTTTTTCAACATTTTAGAAAAAAATCAAGGCTAACCCCTTGCCGAAAAAAATTACATTTTCAACAATGTTTCCCAAACCCATCGGTAGATACATCAAAAGAAAGGTCTGTTCAATACCTATCCACAGCTGAACACAAAAAGTATCTGTGACATCTGGTTCTTAAGATATTTAAATTCAGAATTATTCGCATGATTTTCCACCCAACTGCATTTGACTTGTTTTGGATGGTGATATCTCTGCAACCAAGCCCCGCAAAAATCTGCGGCTGCCAGTCCTCGAAAGGGATTTCACAAACCTTTCCACTGGTGTACAACTTGTTGTACAATTCATGACTTTACTTTTTTTCAACATTTTAGATAAAAATCAAGGCTAACCCCTTGCCGAAAAAAATAACATTTTCAACAATGTTTCCCAAACCCATCGGTAGATACATCAAAAGAAAGGTCTGTTCAATACCTATCCACAGCTGAACACAAAAAGTATCTGTGACATCTGGTTCTTGAGATATTTCAATTCAGAATTATTCGGATGATTTTCCACCCAACTGCATTTAACTTGTTTTTGATGGTGATATCTCTGCAACCAAGCCCCGCAAAAATCTGCGGCTGCCAGTCCTCGAAAGGGATTTCACAGACCTTTCCACTGGTGTAGAACTTGTTGTACAATTCACGACTTTACTTTTTTCAACATTTTAGAAAAAAATCAAGGCTAACCCCTTGCCGAAAAAATTACATTTTCAACAATGTTTCCCAAACCCATCGCTAGATACATCAAAAGAAAGGTCTGTTCAATACCTATCCACAGCTGAAGACAAAAAGTATCTGTGACATCTGGTTCTTGAGATATTTAAATTCAAAATTATTCGCATGATTTTCCACCCAACTGCATTTGACTTGTTTTGGATGGTGATATCTCTGCAACCAAGCCCCGCAAAAATCTGCGGCTACCAGTCCTCGAAAGGGATTTCACAGACCTTTCCACTGGTGTACAACTTGTTGTACAATTCACGACTTTACTTTTTTCAACATTTTAGAAAAAAATCAAGGCTAACCCCTTGCCAAAAAAAATAACATTTTCAACAATGTTTCCCAAACCCATCGCTAGATACATCAAAAGAAAGGTCTGTTCAATACCTATCCACAGCTGAAGACAAAAAGTATCTGTGACATCTGGTTCTTGAGATATTTCAATTGAAAATTATTCGCATGATTTTCCACCCAACTGCATTTGACTTGTTTTGGATGGTGATATATCTGCAACCAAGCCCCGCAAAAATCTGCGGCTGCCAGTCCTCGAAAGGGATTTCACAGACCTTTCCACTGGTGTACAACTTGTTGTACAATTCACGACTTTACTTTTTTCAACATTTTAGAAAAAAATCAAGGCTAACCCCTTGCCAAAAAAAATAACATTTTCAACAATGTTTCCCAAACCCATCGCTAGATACATCAAAAGAAAGGTCTGTTCAATACCTATCCACAGCTGAAGACAAAAAGTATCTGTGACATCTGGTTCTTGAGATATTTCAATTGAAAATTATTCGCATGATTTTCCACCCAACTGCATTTGACTTGTTTTGGATGGTGATATATCTGCAACCAAGCCCCGCAAAAATCTGCGGCTGCCAGTCCTCGAAAGGGATTTCACAGACCTTTCCACTGGTGTAGAACTTGTTGTACAATTCACGACTTAACTTTTTTCAACATTTTAGAAAAAAATCAAGGCTAACCCCTTGCCGAAAAAATTACATTTTCAACAATTTTTCCCAAACCCATTGCTAGATACATCAAAAGAAAGGTCTGTTCAATACCTATCCACAGCTGAAGACAAAAAGTATCTGTGACATCTGGTTCTTGAGACATTTCAATTGAAAATTATTCGCATGATTTTCCACCCAACTGCATTTGACTTGTTTTGGATGGTGATATCTCTGCAACCAAGCCCCGCAAAAATATGCGGCTGCCAGTCCTCGAAAGGGATTTCACAGACCTTTCCACTGGTGTACAACTTGTTGTACAATTCACGACTTTACTTTTTTCAACATTTTACAAAAAAAATCAAGGCTAACCCCTTGCCGAAAAAATTACATTTTCAACAATGTTTCCCAAGCCCATTGCTAGATACATCAAAAGAAAGGTCTGTTCAATACCTATCCACAGCTGAAGACAAAAAGTATCTGTGACATCTGGTTCTTGAGATATTTCAATTGAAAATTATTCGCATGATTTTCCACCCAACTGCATTTGACTTGTTTTGGATGGTAATATTTCTGCAACCAAGCCCCGCAAAAATCTGCGGCTGCCAGTCCTCGAAAGGGATTTCACAGACCTTTCCACTGGTGTACAACTTGTTGTAAAATTCATGACTTTATTTTTTTCAACATTTTAGAAAAAAATCAAGGCTAACCCCTTGCCGAAAAAAATTACATTTTCAACAATGCTTCCCAAACCCATCGCTAGATACATCAAAAGAAAGGTCTGGTCAATACCTATCCACAGCTGAAGACAAAAAGTATCTGTGACATCTGGTTCTTGAGATATTTAAATTCAAAATTCTTCGCATGACTTTCCACCCAACTGAAAGTCTGAAAGTCAAAAGAAAGGTCTGGTCAATACCTATCCACAGCTGAAGACAAAAAGTATCTGTGACATCTGGTTCTTGAGATATTTAAATTCAAAATTCTTCGCATGACTTTCCACCCAACTGCATTTGACTTGTTTTGGATGGCGATATCTCTGCAACCAAGCTACGCAAAAATCTGCGGCTGCCAGTCCTCGAAAGGGATTTCACAGACCTTTCCACTGGTGTACCACTTGTTGTACAATTCACGACTTTACATTTTTCAACATTTTAGAAAAAAATCAAGGCTAACCCCTTGCCGAAAAAAATTACATTTTCAACAATGTTTCCCAAACCCATCGCTAGATACATCAAAGGAAAGGTCTGTTCAATACCTATCCACAGCTGAAGACAAAAAGTATCTGTGACATCTGGTTCTTGAGATATTTCAATTCAGAATTATTCGCATGATTTTCCACCCAACTGCATTTGACTTGTTTTGGATGGTGATATCTCTGCAACCAAGCCTCGCAAAAATCTGCGACTGCCAGTCCTCGAAAGGGATTTCACAGACCTTTCCACTGGTGTACAACTTGTTGTACAATTCACGACTTTACTTTTTTCAACATTTTACAAAAAAAATCAAAGCTAACCCCTTGCCGAAAAAAATTACATTTTCAACAATGTTTCCCAAACCCATCGCTAGATACATCAAAAGAAAGGTCTGTTCAATACCTATCCACAGCTGAAGACAAAAAGTATCTGTGACATCTGGTTCTTGAGATATTTCAATTGAAAATTATTCGCATGATTTTCCACCCAACTGCATTTAACTTGTTTTGGATGGTGATATCTCTGCAACCAAGCCTTGCAAAAATCTGCGGCTGCCAGTCCTCGAAAGGGATTTCACAGACCTTTCCACTGGTGTACAACTTGTTGTACAATTCATGACTTTACTTTTTTTCAACATTTTAGAAAAAAATCAAGGCTAACCCCTTGCCGAAAAAAATTACATTTTCAACAATGTTTCCCAAACCCATCGGTAGATACATCAAAAGAAAGGTCTGTTCAATACCTATCCACAGCTGAACACAAAAAGTATCTGTGACATCTGGTTCTTAAGATATTTAAATTCAGAATTATTCGCATGATTTTCCACCCAACTGCATTTGACTTGTTTTGGATGGTGATATCTCTGCAACCAAGCCCCGAAAAAAACTGCGGCTGCCAGTCCTCGAAATGAATTTCACAGACCTTTCCACTGGTGTACAACTTGTTGTACAATTCATGACTTTACTTTTTTTCAACATTTTGGAAAAAAAATCAAGGCTAACCCCTTGCCGAAAAAAATTACATTTTCAACAATGTTTCCCAAGCCCATCGGTAGATACATCAAAAGGAAGGTCTGTTCAATACCTATCCACAGCTGAACACAAAAAGTATCTGTGACATCTGGTTCTTGAGATATTTCAATTCAGAATTATTCGCATGATTTTCCACCCAACTGCATTTGACTTGTTTTGGATGGTGATATCTCTGCAACCAAACCCCGAAAAAATCTGCGGCTGCCAGTCCTCGAAAGGGATTTCACAGGCCTTTCCATTGGTGTACAACTTGTTGTACAATTCATAACTTTACTTTTTTTCAACATTTTAGAAAAAAATCAAGGCTAACCCCTTGCCGAAAAAAATTACATTTTCAACAATGTTTCCCAAACCCATCGGTAGATACATCAAAAAAGGCCTGTTCAATACCTATCCACAGCTGAACACAAAAAGTATCTGTGACATCTGGTTCTTGAGATATTTCAATTCAGAATTATTCGCATGATTTTCCACCCAACTGCATTTGACTTGTTTTGGATGGTGATATCTCTGCAACCAAGCCCCGCAAAAATCAGCGGCTGCCAGTCCTCGAAATGAATTTCACAGACCTTTCTACTGGTGTACAACTTGTTGTAAAATTCATGACTTTATTTTTTTCAACATTTTAGAAAAAAATCAAGGCTAACCCCTTGTCGAAAAAAATTACATTTTGAACAATGTTTCCCAAACCCATCGGTAGATATATCAAAAGAAAGGTCTGTTCAATACCTATATACAGCTGAACACAAAAAGTATCTGTGACATCTGGTTCTTGAGATATTTAAATTCAAAATTATTCGCATGATTTTCCACCCAACTGCATTTGACTTGTTTTGGATGGTGATATCTCTGCAACCAAGCCCCGAAAAAATCTGCGGCTGCCAGTCCTCGAAAGGGATTTCACAGACCTTTCCACTGGCGTACAACTTGTTGTACAATTCATGACTTTACTTTTTTTCAACATTTTTGAAAAAAATCAAGGCTAACCCCTTGCCGAAAAAAATTACATTTTCAACAATGTTTCCCAAACCCATCGGTAGATACATCAAAAGAAAGGTCTGTTCAATACCTATCCACAGCTGAACACAAAAAGTATCTGTGACATCTGGTTCTTGAGATATTTCAATTGAAAATTATTCGCATGATTTTCCACCCAACTGCATTTAACTTGTTTTGGATGGTGATATCTCTGCAACCAAGCCCCGCAAAAATCTGCGGCTGCCAGTCCTCGAAAGGGATTTCACAGACCTTTCCACTGGTGTACAACTTGTTGTACAATTCACGACTTTACTTTTTTCAACATTTTAGAAAAAAATCACGGCTACCCCTTGCCGAAAAAAATAACATTTTCAACAATGTTTCCCAAACCCATCGATAGATCCATCAAAAGAAAGGTCTGTTCAATACCTATCCACAGCTGAAGACAAAAAGTATCTGTGACATCTGGTTCTTGAGATATTTAAATTCAAAATTATTCGCATGATTTTCCACCCAACTGCATTTGATTTGTTTTGGATGGTGATATCTCTGCAACCAAGCCCCGAAAAAATCTGCGGCTGCCAGTCCTCGAAATGAATTTCACAGACCTTTCCACTGGTGTACAACTTGTTGTACAATTCATGACTTTACTTTTTTTCAACATTTTAGAAAAAAATCAAGGCTAACCCCTTGCCGAAAAAAAATTACATTTTCAACAATGTTTCCCAAACCCATCGGTTGATACATAAAAGAAAGGTCTGTTCAATACCTATCCACAGCTGAACACAAAAAGTATCTGTGACATCTGGTTCTTGAGATATTTCAATTCAGAATTATTCGCATGATTTTCCACCCAACTGCATTTGACTTGTTTTGGATGGTGATATTTCTGCAACCAAGCCCCGCAAAAATCAGCGGCTGCCAGTCCTCGAAATGAATTTCACAGACCTTTCCACTGGTGTCCAACTTGTTGTAAAATTCATGACTTTATTTTTTTCAACATTTTAGAAAAAAATCAAGGCTAACCCCTTGCTGAAAAAAATTACATTTTCAACAATGTTTCCCAAACCCATCGGTAGATACATCAACAGAAAGGTCTGTTCAATACCTATCCACAGCTGAACACAAAAAGTATCTGTGACATCTGGTTCTTGAAATATTTAAATTCAAAATTATTCGCATGATTTTCCACCTAACTGCATTTGACTTGTTTTGGATCGTGATATCTCTGCAACCAAGCCCCGCAAAAATCTGCGGCTGCCAGTCCTCGAAAGGGATTTCACAGACCTTTCCACTGGTGTACAACTTGTTGTATAATTCATGTTGTATAATTCATTTTTTTCAACATTTTAGAAAAAAATCAAGGCTAACCCCTTGTCGAAAAAAATTACATTTTGAACAATGTTTCCCAAACACATCGCTAGATACATCAAAAGAAAGGTCTGTTCAATACCTATCCACGGCTGAAGACAAAAAGTATCTGTGACATCTGGTTCTTGAGATATTTCAATTCAAAATTATTCGCATGATTTTCCACCCAACTGCATTTGACTTGTTTTGGATGGTGATATCTCTGCAACCAAGCCCCGAAAAAATCTGCGGCTGCCAGTCCTCGAAAGGGATTTCACAGACCTTTCCACTGGCGTACAACTTGTTGTAACTTGTTGTACAATTCATGACTTTACTTTTTTTCAACATTTTAGAAAAAAATCAAGGCTAACCCCTTGCCGAAAAAAATTACATTTTCAACAATGTTTCCCAAACCCATCGGTAGATACATCAAAAGAAAGGTCTGTTCAATACCTATCCACAGCTGAACACAAAAAGTATCTGTGACATCTGGTTCTTGAAATATTTAAATTCAAAATTATTCGCATGATTTTCCACCTAACTGCATTTGACTTGTTTTGGATGGTGATATCTCTGCAACCAAGCCCCGCAAAAATCTGCGGCTGCCAGTCCTCGAAAGGGATTTCACAGACCTTTCCACTGGTGTACAACTTGTTGTAAAATTCATGACTTTATTTTTTTCAACATTTTAGAAAAAAATCAAGGCTACCCCTTGCCGAAAAAAATTACATTTTCAACAATGTTTCCCAAACCCATCGCTAGATACATCAAAAGAAAGGTCTGTTCAATACCTATCCACAGCTGAAGACAAAAAGTATCTGTGACATCTGGTTCTTGAGATATTTAAATTCAAAATTATTCGCATGATTTTCCACCCAACTGCATTTGACTTGTTTTGGATGGTGATATCTCTGCAACCAAGCCCCGCAAAAATCTGCGGCTGCCAGTCCTCGAAAGGGATTTCACAGACCTTTGCACTGGTGTACAATTTGTTGTACAATTCACGACTTTATTTTTTTCAACATTTTAGAAAAAATCAATGCTAACCCCTTGCCGAAAAAAATTACATTTTCAACAATGTTTCCCAAACCCATCGGTAGATACATCAAAAGAAAGGTCTGTTCAATACCTATCCACAGCTGAACACAAAAAGTATCTGTGACATCTGGTTCTTGAAATATTTAAATTCAAAATTATTCGCATGATTTTCCACCTAACTGCATTTGACTTGTTTTGGATGGTGATATCTCGGCAACCAAGCCCCGCAAAAATCTGCGGCTGCCAGTCCTCGAAAGGGATTTCACAGACCTTTCCACTGGTGTACAACTTGTTGTAAAATTCATGACTTTATTTTTTTCAACATTTTAGAAAAAAATCAAGGCTACCCCTTGCCGAAAAAAATTACATTTTCAACAATGTTTCCCAAACCCATCGCTAGATACATCAAAAGAAAGGTCTGTTCAATACCTATCCACAGCTGAAGACAAAAAGTATCTGTGACATCTGGTTCTTGAGATATTTAAATTCAAAATTATTCGCATGATTTTCCACCCAACTGCATTTGACTTGTTTGGATGGTGATATCTCTGCAACCAAGCCCCGTAAAAATCTGCGGCTGACAGTCCTCGAAAGGGATTTCACAGACCTTTCCACTGGTGTACAACTTGTTGTACAATTCATGACTTTACTTTTTTTCAACATTTTAGAAAAAAATCAAGGCTAACCCCTTGCCGAAAAAAATTACATTTTCAACAATGTTTCCCAAACCCATCGGTAGATACATCAAAAGAAAGGTCTGTTCAATACCTATCCACAGCTGAACACAAAAAGTATCTGTGACATCTGGTTCTTAAGATATTTAAATTCAGAATTATTCGCATGATTTTCCACCCAACTGCATTTGACTTGTTTTGGATGGTGATATCTCTGCAACCAAGCCCCGCAAAAATCTGCGGCTGCCAGTCCTCGAAAGGGATTTCATAGACCTTTCTATTGGTGTACAACTTGTTGTACAATTCATAACTTTACTTTTTTTCAACATTTTAGAAAAAAATCAAGGCTAACCCCTTGCCGAAAAAAATTACATTTTCAACAATGTTTCCCAAACCCATCGGTTGATACATCAAAAGAAAGGTCTGTTCAATACCTATCCACAGCTGAACACAAAAAGTATCTGTGACATCTGGTTCTTGAGATATTTCAATTCAGAATTATTCGCATGATTTTCCACCCAACTGCATTTGACTTGTTTTGGATGGTGATATCTCTGCAACCAAGCCCCGAAGAAAACTGCGGCTGCCAGTCCTCGAAATGAATTTCACAGACCTTTCCACTGGTGTACAACTTGTTGTACAATTCATGACTTTACTTTTTTTCAACATTTTGGAAAAAAAATCAAGGCTAACCCCTTGCCGAAAAAAATTACATTTTCAACAATGTTTCCCAAGCCCATCGGTAGATACATCAAAAGGAAGGTCTGTTCAATACCTATCCACAGCTGAACACAAAAAGTATCTGTGACATCTGGTTCTTGAGATATTTCAATTCAGAATTATTCGCATGATTTTCCACCCAACTGCATTTGACTTGTTTTGGATGGTGATATCTCTGCAACCAAACCCCGAAAAAATCTGCGGCTGCCAGTCCTCGAAAGGGATTTCACAGGCCTTTCCATTGGTGTACAACTTGTTGTACAATTCATAACTTTACTTTTTTTCAACATTTTAGAAAAAAATCAAGGCTAACCCCTTGCCGAAAAAAATTACATTTTCAACAATGTTTCCCAAACCCATCGGTAGATACATCAAAAAAGGCCTGTTCAATACCTATCCACAGCTGAACACAAAAAGTTTCTGTGACATCTGGTTCTTGAGATATTTCAATTCAGAATTATTCGCATGATTTTCCACCCAACTGCATTTGACTTGTTTTGGATGGTGATATCTCTGCAACCAAGCCCCGCAAAAATCAGCGGCTGCCAGTCCTCGAAATGAATTTCACAGACCTTTCTACTGGTGTACAACTTGTTGTAAAATTCATGACTTTATTTTTTTCAACATTTTAGAAAAAAATCAAGGCTAACCCCTTGTCGAAAAAAATTACATTTTGAACAATGTTTCCCAAACCCATCGGTAGATATATCAAAAGAAAGGTCTGTTCAATACCTATATACAGCTGAACACAAAAAGTATCTGTGACATCTGGTTCTTGAGATATTTAAATTCAAAATTATTCGCATGATTTTCCACCCAACTGCATTTGACTTGTTTTGGATGGTGATATCTCTGCAACCAAGCCCGGAAAAAATCTGCGGCTGCCAGTCCTCGAAAGGGATTTCACAGACCTTTCCACTGGCGTACAACTTGTTGTACAATTCATGACTTTACTTTTTTTCAACATTTTTGAAAAAAATCAAGGCTAACCCCTTGCCGAAAAAAATTACATTTTCAACAATGTTTCCCAAACCCATCGGTAGATACATCAAAAGAAAGGTCTGTTCAATACCTATCCACAGCTGAACACAAAAAGTATCTGTGACATCTGGTTCTTGAGATATTTCAATTGAAAATTATTCGCATGATTTTCCACCCAACTGCATTTAACTTGTTTTGGATGGTGATATTTCTGCAACCAAGCCCCGCAAAAATCTGCGGCTGCCAGTCCTCGAAAGGGATTTCACAGACCTTTCCACTGGTGTACAACTTGTTGTACAATTCACGACTTTACTTTTTTCAACATTTTAGAAAAAAATCACGGCTACCCCTTGCCGAAAAAAATAACATTTTCAACAATGTTTCCCAAACCCATCGATAGATCCATCAAAAGAAAGGTCTGTTCAATACCTATCCACAGCTGAAGACAAAAAGTATCTGTGACATCTGGTTCTTGAGATATTTAAATTCAAAATTATTCGCATGATTTTCCACCCAACTGCATTTGATTTGTTTTGGATGGTGATATCTCTGCAACCAAGCCCCGAAAAAATCTGCGGCTGCCAGTCCTCGAAATGAATTTCACAGACCTTTCCACTGGTGTACAACTTGTTGTACAATTCATGACTTTACTTTTTTTCAACATTTTAGAAAAAAATCAAGGCTAACCCCTTGCCGAAAAAAAATTACATTTTCAACAATGTTTCCCAAACCCATCGGTTGATACATAAAAGAAAGGTCTGTTCAATACCTATCCACAGCTGAACACAAAAAGTATCTGTGACATCTGGTTCTTGAGATATTTCAATTCAGAATTATTCGCATGATTTTCCACCCAACTGCATTTGACTTGTTTTGGATGGTGATATTTCTGCAACCAAGCCCCGCAAAAATCAGCGGCTGCCAGTCCTCGAAATGAATTTCACAGACCTTTCCACTGGTGTCCAACTTGTTGTAAAATTCATGACTTTATTTTTTTCAACATTTTAGAAAAAAATCAAGGCTAACCCCTTGCCGAAAAAAATTACATTTTCAACAATGTTTCCCAAACCCATCGGTAGATACATCAACAGAAAGGTCTGTTCAATACCTATCCACAGCTGAACACAAAAAGTATCTGTGACATCTGGTTCTTGAAATATTTAAATTCAAAATTATTCGCATGATTTTCCACCTAACTGCATTTGACTTGTTTTGGATCGTGATATCTCTGCAACCAAGCCCCGCAAAAATCTGCGGCTGCCAGTCCTCGAAAGGGATTTCACAGACCTTTCCACTGGTGTACAACTTGTTGTATAATTCATGTTGTATAATTCATTTTTTTCAACATTTTAGAAAAAAATCAAGGCTAACCCCTTGTCGAAAAAAATTACATTTTGAACAATGTTTCCCAAACACATCGCTAGATACATCAAAAGAAAGGTCTATTCAATACCTATCCACGGCTGAAGACAAAAAGTATCTGTGACATCTGGTTCTTGAGATATTTCAATTCAAAATTATTCGCATGATTTTCCACCCAACTGCATTTGACTTGTTTTGGATGGTGATATCTCTGCAACCAAGCCCTGAAAAAATCTGCGGCTGCCAGTCCTCGAAAGGGATTTCACAGACCTTTCCACTGGCGTACAACTTGTTGTAACTTGTTGTACAATTCATGACTTTACTTTTTTTTCAACATTTTAGAAAAAAATCAAGGCTAACCCCTTGCCGAAAAAAATTACATTTTCAACAATGTTTCCCAAACCCATCGGTAGATACATCAAAAGAAAGGTCTGTTCAATACCTATCCACAGCTGAACACAAAAAGTATCTGTGACATCTGGTTCTTGAAATATTTAAATTCAAAATTATTCGCATGATTTTCCACCTAACTGCATTTGACTTGTTTTGGATGGTGATATCTCTGCAACCAAGCCCCGCAAAAATCTGCGGCTGCCAGTCCTCGAAAGGGATTTCACAGACCTTTCCACTGGTGTACAACTTGTTGTAAAATTCATGACTTTATTTTTTTCAACATTTTAGAAAAAAATCAAGGCTACCCCTTGCCGAAAAAAATTACATTTTCAACAATGTTTCCCAAACCCATCGCTAGATACATCAAAAGAAAGGTCTGTTCAATACCTATCCACAGCTGAAGACAAAAAGTATCTGTGACATCTGGTTCTTGAGATATTTAAATTCAAAATTATTCGCATGATTTTCCACCCAACTGCATTTGACTTGTTTTGGATGGTGATATCTCTGCAACCAAGCCCCGCAAAAATCTGCGGCTGCCAGTCCTCGAAAGGGATTTCACAGACCTTTGCACTGGTGTACAATTTGTTGTACAATTCACGACTTTATTTTTTTCAACATTTTAGAAAAAATCAATGCTAACCCCTTGCCGAAAAAAATTACATTTTCAACAATGTTTCCCAAACCCATCGGTAGATACATCAAAAGAAAGGTCTGTTCAATACCTATCCACAGCTGAACACAAAAAGTATCTGTGACATCTGGTTCTTGAAATATTTAAATTCAAAATTATTCGCATGATTTTCCACCTAACTGCATTTGACTTGTTTTGGATGGTGATATCTCGGCAACCAAGCCCCGCAAAAATCTGCGACTGCCAGTCCTCGAAAGGGATTTCACAGACCTTTCCACTGGTGTACAACTTGTTGTAAAATTCATGACTTTATTTTTTTCAACATTTTAGAAAAAAATCAAGGCTACCCCTTGCCGAAAAAAATTACATTTTCAACAATGTTTCCCAAACCCATCGCTAGATACATCAAAAGAAAGGTCTGTTCAATACCTATCCACAGCTGAAGACAAAAAGTATCTGTGACATCTGGTTCTTGAGATATTTAAATTCAAAATTATTCGCATGATTTTCCACCCAACTGCATTTGACTTGTTTGGATGGTGATATCTCTGCAACCAAGCCCCGTAAAAATCTGCGGCTGCCAGTCCTCGAAAGGGATTTCACAGACCTTTCCACTGGTGTACAACTTGTTGTACAATTCACGACTTTACTTTTTTCAACATTTTAGAAAAAAATCAAAATCAAACCCCTTGCCGAAAAAAATAACATTTTCAACAATGTTTCCCAAACCCATCGCTAGATACATCAAAAGAAAGGTCTGTTCAATACCTATCCACAGCTGAAGACAAAAAGTATCTGCGACATCGGGTTCTTGAGATATTTAAATTCAAAATTATTCGCATCATTTTCCACCCAACTGCATTTGACTTGTTTTGGATGGTGATATCTCTGCAACCAAGCCCCGCAAAAATCTGCGGCTGCCAGCCCTCGAAAGGGATTTCACAGACCTTTCCACTGGTGTACAACTTGTTGTACAATTCACGACTTTACTTTTTTCAACATTTTAGAAAAAAATCAAGGCTACCCCTTGCCGAAAAAAATTACATTTTCAACAATGTTTCCCAAACCCATCGCTAGATACATCAAAAGAAAGGTCTGTTCAATACCTATCCACAGCTGAAGACAAAAAGTATCTGTGACATCTGGTTCTTGAGATATTTAAATTCAAAATTATTCGCATGATTTTCCACCCAACTGCATTTGACTTGTTTGGATGGTGATATCTCTGCAACCAAGCCCCGTAAAAATCTGCGGCTGCCAGTCCTCGAAAGGGATTTCACAGACCTTTCCACTGGTGTACAACTTGTTGTACAATTCACGACTTTACTTTTTTCAACATTTTAGAAAAAAATCAAAATCAAACCCCTTGCCGAAAAAAATAACATTTTCAACAATGTTTCCCAAACCCATCGCTAGATACATCAAAAGAAAGGTCTGTTCAATACCTATCCACAGCTGAAGACAAAAAGTATCTGCGACATCGGGTTCTTGAGATATTTAAATTCAAAATTATTCGCATCATTTTCCACCCAACTGCATTTGACTTGTTTTGGATGGTGATATCTCTGCAACCAAGCCCCGCAAAAATCTGCGGCTGCCAGCCCTCGAAAGGGATTTCACAGACCTTTCCACTGGTGTACAACTTGTTGTACAATTCACGACTTTACTTTTTTCAACATTTTAGAAAAAAATCAAGGCTACCCCTTGCCGAAAAAAATTACATTTTCAACAATGTTTCCCAAACCCATCGCTAGATACATCAAAAGAAAGGTCTGTTCAATACCTATCCACAGCTGAAGACAAAAAGTATCTGCGACATCGGGTTCTTGAGATATTTAAATTCAAAATTATTCGCATCATTTTCCACCCAACTGCATTTGACTTGTTTTGGATGGTGATATCTCGGCAACCAAGCCCCGCAAAAATCTGCGACTGCCAGTCCTCGAAAGGGATTTCACAGACCTTTCCACTGGTGTACAACTTGTTGTAAAATTCATGACTTTATTTTTTTCAACATTTTAGAAAAAAATCAAGGCTACCCCTTGCCGAAAAAAATTACATTTTCAACAATGTTTCCCAAACCCATCGCTAGATACATCAAAAGAAAGGTCTGTTCAATACCTATCCACAGCTGAAGACAAAAAGTATCTGTGACATCTGGTTCTTGAGATATTTAAATTCAAAATTATTCGCATGATTTTCCACCCAACTGCATTTGACTTGTTTGGATGGTGATATCTCTGCAACCAAGCCCCGTAAAAATCTGCGGCTGCCAGTCCTCGAAAGGGATTTCACAGACCTTTCCACTGGTGTACAACTTGTTGTACAATTCACGACTTTACTTTTTTCAACATTTTAGAAAAAAATCAAAATCAAACCCCTTGCCGAAAAAAATAACATTTTCAACAATGTTTCCCAAACCCATCGCTAGATACATCAAAAGAAAGGTCTGTTCAATACCTATCCACAGCTGAAGACAAAAAGTATCTGCGACATCGGGTTCTTGAGATATTTAAATTCAAAATTATTCGCATCATTTTCCACCCAACTGCATTTGACTTGTTTTGGATGGTGATATCTCTGCAACCAAGCCCCGCAAAAATCTGCGGCTGCCAGCCCTCGAAAGGGATTTCACAGACCTTTCCACTGGTGTACAACTTGTTGTACAATTCACGACTTTACTTTTTTCAACATTTTAGAAAAAAATCAAGGCTACCCCTTGCCGAAAAAAATTACATTTTCAACAATGTTTCCCAAACCCATCGCTAGATACATCAAAAGAAAGGTCTGTTCAATACCTATCCACAGCTGAAGACAAAAAGTATCTGTGACATCTGGTTCTTGAGATATTTAAATTCAAAATTATTCGCATGATTTTCCACCCAACTGCATTTGACTTGTTTGGATGGTGATATCTCTGCAACCAAGCCCCGTAAAAATCTGCGGCTGCCAGTCCTCGAAAGGGATTTCACAGACCTTTCCACTGGTGTACAACTTGTTGTACAATTCACGACTTTACTTTTTTCAACATTTTAGAAAAAAATCAAAATCAAACCCCTTGCCGAAAAAAATAACATTTTCAACAATGTTTCCCAAACCCATCGCTAGATACATCAAAAGAAAGGTCTGTTCAATACCTATCCACAGCTGAAGACAAAAAGTATCTGCGACATCGGGTTCTTGAGATATTTAAATTCAAAATTATTCGCATCATTTTCCACCCAACTGCATTTGACTTGTTTTGGATGGTGATATCTCTGCAACCAAGCCCCGCAAAAATCTGCGGCTGCCAGCCCTCGAAAGGGATTTCACAGACCTTTCCACTGGTGTACAACTTGTTGTACAATTCACGACTTTACTTTTTTCAACATTTTAGAAAAAAATCAAGGCTACCCCTTGCCGAAAAAAATTACATTTTCAACAATGTTTCCCAAACCCATCGCTAGATACATCAAAAGAAAGGTCTGTTCAATACCTATCCACAGCTGAAGACAAAAAGTATCTGCGACATCGGGTTCTTGAGATATTTAAATTCAAAATTATTCGCATCATTTTCCACCCAACTGCATTTGACTTGTTTTGGATGGTGATATCTCTGCAACCAAGCCCCGCAAAAATCTGCGGCTGCCAGCCCTCGAAAGGGATTTCACAGACCTTTCCACTGGTGTACAACTTGTTGTACAATTCACGACTTTACTTTTTTCAACATTTTAGAAAAAAATCATGGCTACCCCTTGCCGAAAAAAATTACATTTTCAACAATGTTTCCCAAACCCATCGGTAGATACATCAAAAGAAAGGTCTGTTCAATACATATCCACAGCTGAACACAAAAAGTATCTGTGACATCTGGTTCTTGAGATATTTCAATTCAGAATTATTCGCATGATTTTCCACACAACTGCATTTGACTTGTTTAGGATGGTGATATCTCTGCAACCAAGCCCCGCAAAAAACAGCGGCTGCCAGTCCTCGAAATGAATTTCACAGACCTTTCCACTGGTGTACAACTTGTTGTACAATTCACGACTTTACTTTTTTCAACATTTTAGAAAAAAATCATGGCTACCCCTTGCCGAAAAAAATAACATTTTCAACAATGTTTCCCAAACCCATCGATAGATACATCAAAAGAAAGGTCTGTTCAATACCTATCCACAGCTGAAGACAAAAATTATCTGTGACATCTGGTTCTTGAGATATTTAAATTCAAAATTATTCGCATGATTTTCCACCCAACTGCATTTGACTTGTTTTGGATGGTGATATCTCTGCAACCAAGCCCCGTAAAAATCTGCGGCTGCCAGTCCTCGAAAGGGATTTCACAGACCTTTCCACTGGTGTACAACTTGTTGTACAATTCACGACTTTACTTTTTTCAACATTTTAGAAAAAAATCAAAATCAAACCCCTTGCCGAAAAAAATAACATTTTCAACAATGTTTCCCAAACCCATCGCTAGATACATCAAAAGAAAGGTCTGTTCAATACCTATCCACAGCTGAAGACAAAAAGTATCTGTGACATCTAGTTCTTGAGATATTTCAATTGAAAATTATTCGCATGATTTTCCACCCAACTGCATTTGACTTGGTTTGGATGATGATATCTCTGCAACCAAGCCCCGCAAAAATCAGCGGCTGCCAGTCCCCGAAATGAATTTCACAGACCTTTCCACTGGTGTACAACTTGTTGTAAAATTCATGACTTTATTTTTTTCAACATTTTAGAAAAAAATCAAGGCTAACCCCTTGCCGAAAAAAATTAAATTTTCAACAATGTTTCCCAAACCCATCGGTAGATACATCAAAAGAAAGGCCTGTTCAATACCTATCCACAGCTGAAGACAAAAAGTATCTGTGACATCTGGTTCTTGAGATATTTCAATTGAAAATTATTCGCATGATTTTCCACCCAACTGCATTTAACTTGTTTTGGATGGTGATATCTCTGCAACCAAGCCCCGCAAAAATCTGCGGCTGCCAGTCCTCGAAAGGGATTTCATAGACCTTTCTATTGGTGTACAACTTGTTGTACAATTCATAACTTTACTTTTTTTCAACATTTTAGAAAAAAATCAAGGCTAACCCCTTGCCGAAAAAAATTACATTTTCAACAATGTTTCCCAAACCCATCGGTTGATACATCAAAAGAAAGGTCTGTTCAATACATATCCACAGCTGAACACAAAAAGTATCTGTGACATCTGGTTCTTGAGATATTTCAATTCAGAATTATTCGCATGATTTTCCACCCAACTGCATTTGACTTGTTTTGGATTGTGATATCTCTGCAACCAAGCCCCGAAAAAAACTGCGGCTGCCAGTCCTCGAAATGAATTTCACAGACCTTTCCACTGGTGTACAACTTGTTGTACAATTCATGACTTTACTTTTTTTCAACATTTTGGAAAAAAAATCAAGGCTAACCCCTTGCCGAAAAAAATTACATTTTCAACAATGTTTCCCAAACCCATCGGTAGATACATCAAAAGGAAGGTCTGTTCAATACCTATCCACAGCTGAAGACAAAAAGTATCTGGGACATCTGGTTCTTGAGATATTTCAATTGAAAGTTATTCGCATGATTTTCCACCCAACTGCATTTGACTTGTTTTGGATGGTGATATCTCTGCAACCAAGCCCCGAAAAAATCTGAGGCTGCCAGTCCTCGAAAGGGATTTCACAGACATTTTCACCGGTGTACAACTTGTTGTACAATTCATTACTTTACTTTTTTTCAACATTTTAGAAAAAAATCAAGCCTATCCCCTTGCCGAAAAAAATTACATTTTCAACAATGTTTCCCAAACCCATCGGTAGATACATCAAAAGAAAGGTCTGTTCAATACCTATCCACAGCTGAACACAAAAAGTATCTGCGACATCTGGTTTTTGAGATATTTAAATTCAAAATTATTCGCATCATTTTCCACCCAACTGCATTTGACTTGTTTTGGATGGTGATATCTCTGCAACCAAGCCCCGCAAAAATCTGCGGCTGCCAGCCCTCGAAAGGGATTTCACAGACCTTTCCACTGGTGTACAACTTGTTGTACAATTCACGACTTTACTTTTTTCAACATTTTAGAAAAAAATCATGGCTACCCCTTGCCGAAAAAAATAACATTTTCAACAATGTTTCCCAAACCCATCGATAGATACATCAAAAGAAAGGTCTGTTCAATACCTATCCACAGCTGAACACAAAAAAAATCTGCGATATCTGGTTCTTGAGATATTTAAATTCAAAATTATTCGCATCATTTTCCACCCAACTGCATTTGACTTGTTTTGGATGGTGATATCTCTGCAACCAAGCCCCGCAAAAATCTGCGGCTGCCAGCCCTCGAAAGGGATTTCACAGACCTTTCCACTGGTGTATTATTCGCATGATTTTCCACCTAACTGCATTTGACTTGTTTTGGATGGTGATATCTCTGCAACCAAGCCCCGCAAAAATCTGCGGCTGCCAGTCCTCGAAAGGGATTTCACAGACCTTTCCACTGGTGTACAACTTGTTGTAAAATTCATGACTTTATTTTTTCAACATTTTAGAAAAAAATCAAGGCTAACCCCTTGCCGAAAAAAATTACATTTTGAACAATGTTTCCCAAACCCATCGCTAGATACATAAAAAGAAAGGTCTGTTCAATACCTATCCACGGCTGAAGACAAAAAGTATCTGTGACATCTGGTTCTTGAGATATTTAAATTCAAAATTATTCGCATGATTTTCCACCCAACTGCATTTGACTTGTTTTGGATGGTGATATCTCTGCAACCAAGCCCCGCAAAAATCTGCGGCTGCCAGTCCTCGAAAGGGATTTCATAGACCTTTCTATTGGTGTACAACTTGTTGTACAATTCATAACTTTACTTTTTTTCAACATTTTAGAAAAAAATCAAGGCTAACCCCTTGCCGAAAAAAATTACATTTTCAACAATGTTTCCCAAACCCATCGGTTGATACATCAAAAGAAAGGTCTGTTCAATACCTATCCACAGCTGAACACAAAAAGTATCTGTGACATCTGGTTCTTGAGATATTTCAATTCAGAATTATTCGCATGATTTTCCACCCAACTGCATTTGACTTGTTTTGGATTGTGATATCTCTGCAACCAAGCCCCGAAAAAAACTGCGGCTGCCAGTCCTCGAAATGAATTTCACAGACCTTTCCACCGGTGTACAACTTGTTGTACAATTCATGACTTTACTTTTTTTCAACATTTTGGAAAAAAAATCAAGGCTAACCCCTTGCCGAAAAAAATTACATTTTCAACAATGTTTCCCAAACCCATCGGTAGATACATCAAAAGGAAGGTCTGTTCAATACCTATCCACAGCTGAAGACAAAAAGTATCTGGGACATCTGGTTCTTGAGATATTTCAATTGAAAGTTATTCGCATGATTTTCCACCCAACTGCATTTGACTTGTTTTGGATGGTGATATCTCTGCAACCAAGCCCCGAAAAAATCTGAGGCTGCCAGTCCTCGAAAGGGATTTCACAGACATTTTCACCGGTGTACAACTTGTTGTACAATTCATGACTTTACTTTTTTTCAACATTTTAGAAAAAAATCAAGCCTATCCCCTGCCGAAAAAAATTACATTTTCAACAATGTTTCCCAAACCCATCGGTAGATACATCAAAAGAAAGGTCTGTTCAATACCTATCCACAGCTGAACACAAAAAGTATCTGCGACATCTGGTTCTTGATATATTTAAATTCAAAATTATTTGCATCATTTTCCACCCAACTGCATTTGACTTGTTTTGGATGGTGATATCTCTGCAACCAAGCCCCGCAAAAATCTGCGGCTGCCAGCCCTCGAAAGGGATTTCACAGACCTTTCCACTGGTGTATTATTCGCATGATTTTCCACCTAACTGCATTTGACTTGTTTTGGATGGTGATATCTCTGCAACCAAGCCCCGCAAAAATCTGCGGCTGCCAGTCCTCGAAAGGGATTTCACAGACCTTTCCACTGGTGTACAACTTGTTGTAAAATTCATGACTTTATTTTTTCAACATTTTAGAAAAAAATCAAGGCTAACCCCTTGCCGAAAAAAATTACATTTTGAACAATGTTTCCCAAACCCATCGCTAGATACATAAAAAGAAAGGTCTGTTCAATACCTATCCACGGCTGAAGACAAAAAGTATCTGTGACATCTGGTTCTTGAGATATTTAAATTCAAAATTATTCGCATGATTTTCCACCCAACTGCATTTGACTTGTTTTGGATGGTGATATCTCTGCAACCAAGCCCCGAAAAAATCTGCGGCTGCCAGTCCTCGAAAGGGATTTCACAGACCTTTCCACTGGCGTACAACTTGTTGTACAATTCATGACTTTACTTTTTTCAACATTTTAGAAAAAAATCAAGGCTAACCCCTTGCCGAAAAAAATTACATTTTCAACAATGTTTCCCAAACCCATTGGTAGATACATCAAAAGAAAGGTCTGTTCAATACCTATCCACAGCTGAATACAAAAAGTATCTGTGACATCTGGTTCTTGAGATATTTCAATTCAGAATTATTCGCATGATTTTCCACCCAACTGCATTTGACTTGTTTTGGATGGTGATATCTCTGCAACCAAGCCCCGCAAAAATCAGCGGCTGCCAGTCCTCGAAATGAATTTCACAGACCTTTCCACTGGTGTACAACTTGTTGTAAAATTCATGACTTTATTTTTTTCAACATTTTAGAAAAAAATCAAGGCTACCCCTTGCCGAAAAAAATTACATTTTCAACAATGTTTCCCAAACCCATCGCTAGATACATCAAAAGAAAGGTCTGTTCAATACCTATCCACAGCTGAAGACAAAAAGTATCTGTGACATCTGGTTCTTGAGATATTTCAATTGAAAATTATTCGCATGATTTTCCACCCAACTGCATTTAACTTGTTTTGGATGGTGATATCTCTGCAACCAAGCCCCGCAAAAATCTGCGGCTGCCAGTCCTCGAAAGGGATTTCATAGACCTTTCTATTGGTGTACAACTTGTTGTACAATTCATAACTTTACTTTTTTTCAACATTTTAGAAAAAAATCAAGGCTAACCCCTTGCCGAAAAAAATTACATTTTCAACAATGTTTCCCAAACCCATCGGTTGATACATCAAAAGAAAGGTCTGTTCAATACCTATCCACAGCCGAACACAAAAAGTATCTGTGACATCTGGTTCTTGAGATATTTCAATTCAGAATTATTCGCATGATTTTCCACCCAACTGCATTTGACTTGTTTTGGATTGTGATATCTCTGCAACCAAGCCCCGAAAAAAACTGCGGCTACCAGTCCTCGAAATGAATTTCACAGACCTTTCCACCGGTGTACAACTTGTTGTACAATTCATGACTTTACTTTTTTTCAACATTTTGGAAAAAAAATCAAGGCTAACCCCTTGCCGAAAAAAATTACATTTTCAACAATGTATCCCAAACCCATCGGTAGATACATCAAAAGGAAGGTCTGTTCAATACCTATCCACAGCTGAAGACAAAAAGTATCTGGGACATCTGGTTCTTGAGATATTTCAATTGAAAGTTATTCGCATGATTTTCCACCCAACTGCATTTGACTTGTTTTGGATGGTGATATCTCTGCAACCAAGCCCCGAAAAAATCTGAGGCTGCCAGTCCTCGAAAGGGATTTCACAGACATTTTCACCGGTGTACAACTTGTTGTACAATTCATGACTTTACTTTTTTTCAACATTTTAGAAAAAAATCAAGCCTATCCCCTGCCGAAAAAAATTACATTTTCAACAATGTTTCCCAAACCCATCGGTAGATACATCAAAAGAAAGGTCTGTTCAATACCTATCCACAGCTGAACACAAAAAGTATCTGCGACATCTGGTTCTTGATATATTTAAATTCAAAATTATTCGCGTCATTTTCCACCCAACTGCATTTGACTTGTTTTGGATGGTGATATCTCTGCAACCAAGCCCCGCAAAAATCTGCGGCTGCCAGCCCTCGAAAGGGATTTCACAGACCTTTCCACTGGTGTACAACTTGTTGTACAATTCACGACTTTACTTTTTTCAACATTTTAGAAAAAAATCATGGCTACCCCTTGCCGAAAAAAATAACATTTTCAACAATGTTTCCCAAACCCATCGATAGATACATCAAAAGAAAGGTCTGTTCAATACCTATCCACAGCTGAACACAAAAAGTATCTGCGACATCTGGTTCTTGAGATATTTAAATTCAAAATTATTCGCATCATTTTCCACCCAACGGCATTTGACTTGTTTTGGATGGTGATATCTCTGCAACCAAGCCCCGCAAAAATCTGAGGCTGCCAGTCCTCGAAAGGGATTTCACAGACATTTTCACCGGTGTACAACTTGTTGTACAATTCATGACTTTACTTTTTTTCAACATTTTAGAAAAAAATCAAGCCTATCCCCTGCCGAAAAAAATTACATTTTCAACAATGTTTCCCAAACCCATCGGTAGATACATCAAAAGAAAGGTCTGTTCAATACCTATCCACAGCTGAACACAAAAAGTATCTGCGACATCTGGTTCTTGATATATTTAAATTCAAAATTATTTGCATCATTTTCCACCCAACTGCATTTGACTTGTTTTGGATGGTGATATCTCTGCAACCAAGCCCCGCAAAAATCTGCGGCTGCCAGCCCTCGAAAGGGATTTCACAGACCTTTCCACTGGTGTATTATTCGCATGATTTTCCACCTAACTGCATTTGACTTGTTTTGGATGGTGATATCTCTGCAACCAAGCCCCGCAAAAATCTGCGGCTGCCAGTCCTCGAAAGGGATTTCACAGACCTTTCCACTGGTGTACAACTTGTTGTAAAATTCATGACTTTATTTTTTCAACATTTTAGAAAAAAATCAAGGCTAACCCCTTGCCGAAAAAAATTACATTTTGAACAATGTTTCCCAAACCCATCGCTAGATACATAAAAAGAAAGGTCTGTTCAATACCTATCCACGGCTGAAGACAAAAAGTATCTGTGACATCTGGTTCTTGAGATATTTAAATTCAAAATTATTCGCATGATTTTCCACCCAACTGCATTTGACTTGTTTTGGATGGTGATATCTCTGCAACCAAGCCCCGAAAAAATCTGCGGCTGCCAGTCCTCGAAAGGGATTTCACAGACCTTTCCACTGGCGTACAACTTGTTGTACAATTCATGACTTTACTTTTTTCAACATTTTAGAAAAAAATCAAGGCTAACCCCTTGCCGAAAAAAATTACATTTTCAACAATGTTTCCCAAACCCATTGGTAGATACATCAAAAGAAAGGTCTGTTCAATACCTATCCACAGCTGAATACAAAAAGTATCTGTGACATCTGGTTCTTGAGATATTTCAATTCAGAATTATTCGCATGATTTTCCACCCAACTGCATTTGACTTGTTTTGGATGGTGATATCTCTGCAACCAAGCCCCGCAAAAATCAGCGGCTGCCAGTCCTCGAAATGAATTTCACAGACCTTTCCACTGGTGTACAACTTGTTGTAAAATTCATGACTTTATTTTTTTCAACATTTTAGAAAAAAATCAAGGCTACCCCTTGCCGAAAAAAATTACATTTTCAACAATGTTTCCCAAACCCATCGCTAGATACATCAAAAGAAAGGTCTGTTCAATACCTATCCACAGCTGAAGACAAAAAGTATCTGTGACATCTGGTTCTTGAGATATTTCAATTGAAAATTATTCGCATGATTTTCCACCCAACTGCATTTAACTTGTTTTGGATGGTGATATCTCTGCAACCAAGCCCCGCAAAAATCTGCGGCTGCCAGTCCTCGAAAGGGATTTCATAGACCTTTCTATTGGTGTACAACTTGTTGTACAATTCATAACTTTACTTTTTTTCAACATTTTAGAAAAAAATCAAGGCTAACCCCTTGCCGAAAAAGATTACATTTTCAACAATGTTTCCCAAACCCATCGGTTGATACATCAAAAGAAAGGTCTGTTCAATACCTATCCACAGCCGAACACAAAAAGTATCTGTGACATCTGGTTCTTGAGATATTTCAATTCAGAATTATTCGCATGATTTTCCACCCAACTGCATTTGACTTGTTTTGGATTGTGATATCTCTGCAACCAAGCCCCGAAAAAAACTGCGGCTACCAGTCCTCGAAATGAATTTCACAGACCTTTCCACCGGTGTACAACTTGTTGTACAATTCATGACTTTACTTTTTTTCAACATTTTGGAAAAAAAATCAAGGCTAACCCCTTGCCGAAAAAAATTACATTTTCAACAATGTATCCCAAACCCATCGGTAGATACATCAAAAGGAAGGTCTGTTCAATACCTATCCACAGCTGAAGACAAGAAGTATCTGGGACATCTGGTTCTTGAGATATTTCAATTGAAAGTTATTCGCATGATTTTCCACCCAACTGCATTTGACTTGTTTTGGATGGTGATATCTCTGCAACCAAGCCCCGAAAAAATCTGAGGCTGCCAGTCCTCGAAAGGGATTTCACAGACATTTTCACCGGTGTACAACTTGTTGTACAATTCATGACTTTACTTTTTTTCAACATTTTAGAAAAAAATCAAGCCTATCCCCTGCCGAAAAAAATTACATTTTCAACAATGTTTCCCAAACCCATCGGTAGATACATCAAAAGAAAGGTCTGTTCAATACCTATCCACAGCTGAACACAAAAAGTATCTGCGACATCTGGTTCTTGATATATTTAAATTCAAAATTATTCGCGTCATTTTCCACCCAACTGCATTTGACTTGTTTTGGATGGTGATATCTCTGCAACCAAGCCCCGCAAAAATCTGCGGCTGCCAGCCCTCGAAAGGGATTTCACAGACCTTTCCACTGGTGTACAACTTGTTGTACAATTCACGACTTTACTTTTTTCAACATTTTAGAAAAAAATCATGGCTACCCCTTGCCGAAAAAAATAACATTTTCAACAATGTTTCCCAAACCCATCGATAGATACATCAAAAGAAAGGTCTGTTCAATACCTATCCACAGCTGAACACAAAAAGTATCTGCGACATCTGGTTCTTGAGATATTTAAATTCAAAATTATTCGCATCATTTTCCACCCAACGGCATTTGACTTGTTTTGGATGGTGATATCTCTGCAACCAAGCCCCGCAAAAATCTGCGGCTGCCAGCCCTCGAAAGGGATTTCACAGACCTTTCCACTGGTGTACAACTTGTTGTACAATTCACGACTTTACTTTTTTCAACATTTTAGAAAAAAATCATGGCTACCCCTTGCCGAAAAAAATAACATTTTCAACAATGTTTCCCAAACCCATCGATAGATACATCAAAAGAAAGGTCTGTTCAATACCTATCCACAGCTGAAGACAAAAAGTATCTGTGACATCTGGTTCTTGAGATATTTAAATTCAAAATTATTCGCATGATTTTCCACCCAACTGCATTTGACTTGTTTTGGATGGTGATATCTCTGCTACCAAGCCCCGCAAAAATCTGCGGCTGCAAGTCCTCGAAAGGGATTTCACAGACCTTTCCACTGGTGTACAACTTGTTGTACAATTCACGACTTTACTTTTTTCAACATTTTAGAAAAAAATCAAGGCTAACCCCTTGCCGAAAAAAATAACATTTTCAACAATGTTTCCCAAACCCATCGATAGATACATCAACAGAAAGGTCTGTTCAATACCTATCCACAGCTGAAGACAAAAAGTATCTGTGACATCTGGTTCTTGAGATATTTAAATTCAAAATTATTCGCATGATTTTCCACCCAACTGCATTTGACTTGCTTTGGATGGTGATATCTCTGCAACCAAGCCCCGAAAAAATCTGCGGCTGCCAGTCCTCGAAAGGGATTTCACAGACATTTTCACCGGTGTACAACTTGTTGTACAATTCATGACTTTACTTTTTTCCAACCCCTTGCCGAAAAAAATTACATTTTCAACAATGTTTCCCAAACCCATCGGTAGATACATCAAAAGAAAGGTCTGTTCAATACCTATCCACAGCTGATCACAATAAGTATCTGTGACATCTGGTTCTTGAGATATTTAAATTCAAAATTATTCGCATGATTTTCCACCCAACTGCATTTGACTTGTTTTGGATGGTGATATCTCTGCAACCAAGCCCCGCAAAAATCTGCGGCTACCAGTCCTCGAAAGGGATTTCACAGACCTTTCCACTGGTGTACAACTTGTTGTACAATTCACGACTTTACTTTTTTCAACATTTTAGAAAAAAATCAAGGCTAACCCCTTGCCGAAAAAAATAACATTTTCAACAATGCTTCCCAAACCCATCGATAGATACATCAAAAGAAAGGTCTGTTCAATACCTATCCACAGCTGAAGACAAAAATTATCTGTGACATCTGGTTCTTGAGATATTTAAATTCAAAATTATTCGCATGATTTTAAACCCAACTGCATTTGACTTGTTTTGGATGGTGATATCTCTGCAACCAAGCCCCGAAAAAATCTGCGGCTGCCAGTCCTCGAAAGGGATTTCAAAGACCTTTCCACTGGTGTACAACTTGTTGTAAAATTCATGACTTTATTTTTTTCAACATTTTAGAAAAAAATCAAGGCCTAACCCCTTGCCGAAAAAAATTACATTTTCAACAATGTTTCCCAAACCCATCGATAGATACATCAAAAGAAAGGTCTGTTCAATACCTATCCACAGCTGAAGACAAAAAGTATCTGTGACATCTGGTTCTTGAGATATTTAAATTCAAAATTATTCGCATGATTTTCCACCCAACTGCATTTGGCTTGTTTTGGATGGTGATATCTCTGCAACCAAGCCCCGAAAAAATCTGCGGCTGCCAGTCCTCGAAAGGGATTTCACAGACCTTTCCACTCGTGTACAACTTGTTGTACAATTCATGACTTTACTTTTTTTCAACATTTTAGAAAAAAATCAAGGCTAACCCCTTGCCGAAAAAAATTACATTTTCAACAATGTTTCCCAAACCCATCGGTAGATACATCAAAAGAAAGGTCTGTTCAATACCTATCCACAGCTGAACACAAAAAGTATCTGTGACATCTGGTTCTTGCGATATTTCAATTCAGAATTATTCGCATGATTTCCCACCCAACTGCATTTGACTTGTTTTGGATAGGGATATCTCTGCAACCAAGCCCCGCAAAAATCAGCGGCTGCCAGTCCTCGAAATAAATTTCGCAGACCTTTCCACTAGTGTACAATTTGTTGTAAAATTCATGACTTTATTTTTTTCAACATTTTAGAAAAAAATCAAGGCTAACCCCTTGCCGAAAAAAATTACATTTTCAACAATGTTTCCCAAACCCATCGCTAGATACATCAAAAGAAAGGTCTGTTCAATACCTATCCACAGCTGAACACAAAAAGTATCTGCGACATCTGGTTCTTGATATATTTAAATTCAAAATTATTCGCATCATTTTCCACCCAACTGCATTTGACTTGTTTTGGATGGTGATATCTCTGCAACCAAGCCCCGCAAAAATCTGCGGCTGCCAGCCCTCGAAAGGGATTTCACAGACCTTTCCACTGGTGTATTATTCGCATGATTTTCCACCTAACTGCATTTGACTTGTTTTGGATGGTGATATCTCTGCAACCAAGCCCCGCAAAAATCTGCGGCTGCCAGTCCTCGAAAGGGATTTCACAGACCTTTCCACTGGTGTACAACTTGTTGTAAAATTCATGACTTTATTTTTTCAACATTTTAGAAAAAAATCAAGGCTAACCCCTTGCCGAAAAAAATTACATTTTGAACAATGTTTCCCAAACCCATCGCTAGATACATAAAAAGAAAGGTCTGTTCAATACCTATCCACGGCTGAAGACAAAAAGTATCTGTGACATCTGGTTCTTGAGATATTTAAATTCAAAATTATTCGCATGATTTTCCACCCAACTGCATTTGACTTGTTTTGGATGGTGATATCTCTGCAACCAAGCCCCGAAAAAATCTGCGGCTGCCAGTCCTCGAAAGGGATTTCACAGACCTTTCCACTGGCGTACAACTTGTTGTACAATTCATGACTTTACTTTTTTCAACATTTTAGAAAAAAATCAAGGCTAACCCCTTGCCGAAAAAAATTACATTTTCAACAATGTTTCCCAAACCCATTGGTAGATACATCAAAAGAAAGGTCTGTTCAATACCTATCCACAGCTGAATACAAAAAGTATCTGTGACATCTGGTTCTTGAGATATTTCAATTCAGAATTATTCGCATGATTTTCCACCCAACTGCATTTGACTTGTTTTGGATGGTGATATCTCTGCAACCAAGCCCCGCAAAAATCAGCGGCTGCCAGTCCTCGAAATGAATTTCACAGACCTTTCCACTGGTGTACAACTTGTTGTAAAATTCATGACTTTATTTTTTTCAACATTTTAGAAAAAAATCAAGGCTACCCCTTGCCGAAAAAAATTACATTTTCAACAATGTTTCCCAAACCCATCGCTAGATACATCAAAAGAAAGGTCTGTTCAATACCTATCCACAGCTGAAGACAAAAAGTATCTGGTTCTTGAGATATTTCAATTGAAAATTATTCGCATGATTTTCCACCCAACTGCATTTAACTTGGTTTGGATGGTGATATCTCTGCAACCAAGCCCCGCAAAAATCTGCGGCTGCCAGTCCTCGAAAGGGATTTCATAGACCTTTCTATTGGTGTACAACTTGTTGTACAATTCATAACTTTACTTTTTTTCAACATTTTAGAAAAAAATCAAGGCTAACCCCTTGCCGAAAAAAATTACATTTTCAACAATGTTTCCCAAACCCATCGGTTGATACATCAAAAGAAAGGTCTGTTCAATACCTATCCACAGCCGAACACAAAAAGTATCTGTGACATCTGGTTCTTGAGATATTTCAATTCAGAATTATTCGCATGATTTTCCACCCAACTGCATTTGACTTGTTTTGGATTGTGATATCTCTGCAACCAAGCCCCGAAAAAAACTGCGGCTACCAGTCCTCGAAATGAATTTCACAGACCTTTCCACCGGTGTACAACTTGTTGTACAATTCATGACTTTACTTTTTTTCAACATTTTGGAAAAAAAATCAAGGCTAACCCCTTGCCGAAAAAAATTACATTTTCAACAATGTATCCCAAACCCATCGGTAGATACATCAAAAGGAAGGTCTGTTCAATACCTATCCACAGCTGAAGACAAAAAGTATCTGGGACATCTGGTTCTTGAGATATTTCAATTGAAAGTTATTCGCATGATTTTCCACCCAACTGCATTTGACTTGTTTTGGATGGTGATATCTCTGCAACCAAGCCCCGAAAAAATCTGAGGCTGCCAGTCCTCGAAAGGGATTTCACAGACATTTTCACCGGTGTACAACTTGTTGTACAATTCATGACTTTACTTTTTTTCAACATTTTAGAAAAAAATCAAGCCTATCCCCTGCCGAAAAAAATTACATTTTCAACAATGTTTCCCAAACCCATCGGTAGATACATCAAAAGAAAGGTCTGTTCAATACCTATCCACAGCTGAACACAAAAAGTATCTGCGACATCTGGTTCTTGATATATGTAAATTCAAAATTATTCGCATCATTTTCCACCCAACTGCATTTGACTTGTTTTGGATGGTGATATCTCTGCAACCAAGCCCCGCAAAAATCTGCGGCTGCCAGCCCTCGAAAGGGATTTCACAGACCTTTCCACTGGTGTACAACTTGTTGTACAATTCACGACTTTACTTTTTTCAACATTTTAGAAAAAAATCATGGCTACCCCTTGCCGAAAAAAATAACATTTTCAACAATGTTTCCCAAACCCATCGATAGATACATCAAAAGAAAGGTCTGTTCAATACCTATCCACAGCTGAACACAAAAAGTATCTGCGACATCTGGTTCTTGAGATATTTAAATTCAAAATTATTCGCATCATTTTCCACCCAACTGCATTTGACTTGTTTTGGATGGTGATATCTCTGCAACCAAGCCCCGCAAAAATCTGCGGCTGCCAGCCCTCGAAAGGGATTTCACAGACCTTTCCACTGGTGTACAACTTGTTGTACAATTCACGACTTTACTTTTTTCAACATTTTAGAAAAAAATCATGGCTACCCCTTGCCGAAAAAAATAACATTTTCAACAATGTTTCCCAAACCCATCGATAGATACATCAAAAGAAAGGTCTGTTCAATACCTATCCACAGCTGAAGACAAAAAGTATCTGTGACATCTGGTTCTTGAGATATTTAAATTCAAAATTATTCGCATGATTTTCCACCCAACTGCATTTGACTTGTTTTGGATGGTGATATCTCTGCTACCAAGCCCCGCAAAAATCTGCGGCTGCAAGTCCTCGAAAGGGATTTCACAGACCTTTCCACTGGTGTACAACTTGTTGTACAATTCACGACTTTACTTTTTTCAACATTTTAGAAAAAAATCAAGGCTAACCCCTTGCCGAAAAAAATAACATTTTCAACAATGTTTCCCAAACCCATCGATAGATACATCAACAGAAAGGTCTGTTCAATACCTATCCACAGCTGAAGACAAAAAGTATCTGTGACATCTGGTTCTTGAGATATTTAAATTCAAAATTATTCGCATGATTTTCCACCCAACTGCATTTGACTTGCTTTGGATGGTGATATCTCTGCAACCAAGCCCCGAAAAAATCTGCGGCTGCCAGTCCTCGAAAGGGATTTCACAGACATTTTCACCGGTGTACAACTTGTTGTACAATTCATGACTTTACTTTTTTCCAACCCCTTGCCGAAAAAAATTACATTTTCAACAATGTTTCCCAAACCCATCGGTAGATACATCAAAAGAAAGGTCTGTTCAATACCTATCCACAGCTGATCACAATAAGTATCTGTGACATCTGGTTCTTGAGATATTTAAATTCAAAATTATTCGCATGATTTTCCACCCAACTGCATTTGACTTGTTTTGGATGGTGATATCTCTGCAACCAAGCCCCGCAAAAATCTGCGGCTACCAGTCCTCGAAAGGGATTTCACAGACCTTTCCACTGGTGTACAACTTGTTGTACAATTCACGACTTTACTTTTTTCAACATTTTAGAAAAAAATCAAGGCTAACCCCTTGCCGAAAAAAATAACATTTTCAACAATGCTTCCCAAACCCATCGATAGATACATCAAAAGAAAGGTCTGTTCAATACCTATCCACAGCTGAAGACAAAAATTATCTGTGACATCTGGTTCTTGAGATATTTAAATTCAAAATTATTCGCATGATTTTAAACCCAACTGCATTTGACTTGTTTTGGATGGTGATATCTCTGCAACCAAGCCCCGAAAAAATCTGCGGCTGCCAGTCCTCGAAAGGGATTTCAAAGACCTTTCCACTGGTGTACAACTTGTTGTAAAATTCATGACTTTATTTTTTTCAACATTTTAGAAAAAAATCAAGGCCTAACCCCTTGCCGAAAAAAATTACATTTTCAACAATGTTTCCCAAACCCATCGATAGATACATCAAAAGAAAGGTCTGTTCAATACCTATCCACAGCTGAAGACAAAAAGTATCTGTGACATCTGGTTCTTGAGATATTTAAATTCAAAATTATTCGCATGATTTTCCACCCAACTGCATTTGGCTTGTTTTGGATGGTGATATCTCTGCAACCAAGCCCCGAAAAAATCTGCGGCTGCCAGTCCTCGAAAGGGATTTCACAGACCTTTCCACTCGTGTACAACTTGTTGTACAATTCATGACTTTACTTTTTTTCAACATTTTAGAAAAAAATCAAGGCTAACCCCTTGCCGAAAAAAATTACATTTTCAACAATGTTTCCCAAACCCATCGGTAGATACATCAAAAGAAAGGTCTGTTCAATACCTATCCACAGCTGAACACAAAAAGTATCTGTGACATCTGGTTCTTGCGATATTTCAATTCAGAATTATTCGCATGATTTCCCACCCAACTGCATTTGACTTGTTTTGGATAGGGATATCTCTGCAACCAAGCCCCGCAAAAATCAGCGGCTGCCAGTCCTCGAAATAAATTTCGCAGACCTTTCCACTAGTGTACAATTTGTTGTAAAATTCATGACTTTATTTTTTTCAACATTTTAGAAAAAAATCAAGGCTAACCCCTTGCCGAAAAAAATTACATTTTCAACAATGTTTCCCAAACCCATCGCTAGATACATCAAAAGAAAGGTCTGTTCAATACATATCCACAGCTGAAGACAAAAAGTATCTGTGACATCTGGTTCTTGAGATATTTCAATTGAAAATTATTCGCATGATTTTCCACCCAACTGCATTTGACTTGTTTTGGATGGTGATATCTCTGCAACCAAGCCCCACAAAAATCTGCGGCTGCCAGTCCTCGAAAGGGATTTCACAGACCTTTCCACTGGTGTACAACTTGTTGTACAATTCACGACTTTACTTTTTTCAACATTTTAGAAAAAAATCAAGGCTAACCCCTTGCCGAAAAAAATAACATTTTCAACAATGTTTCCCAAACCCATCGATAGATAATCAAAAGAAAGGTCTGTTCAATACCTATCCAGAGCTGAAGACAAAAAGTATCTGTGACATCTGGTTCTTGAGATATTTCAATTCAGAATTATTCGCATGATTTTCCACCCAACTGCATTTGACTTATTTTGGATGGTGATATCTCTACAACCAAGCCCCGCAAAAATCAGCGGCTGCCAGTCCTCGAAATGAATTTCACAGACCTTTCCACTGGTGTACAACTTGTTGTAAAATTCATGACTTTATTTTTTTCAAGATCTTAGAAAAAAATCAAGGCTAACCCCTTGCCGAAAAAAATTACATTTTCAACAATGTTTCCCAAACCCATCGCTAGATACATCAAAAGAAAGGTCTGTTCAATACCTATCCACAGCTGAACCCAAAAAGTATCTGTGACATATGGTTCTTGAGATATTTCAATTCAAAATTATTCGCATGATTTTCCACCTAACTGCATTTGACTTATTTTGGATGGTGATATCTCTACAACCAAGCCCCGCAAAAATCAGCGACTGCCAGTCCTCGAAATGAATTTCACAGACCTTTCCACTGGTGTACAACTTGTTGTAAAATTCATGACTTTATTTTTTTCAACATTTTAGAAAAAAATCAAGGCCTAACCCCTTGCCGAAAAAAATTACATTTTCAACAATGTTTCCCAAACCCATCGATAGATACATCAAAAGAAAGGTCTGTTCAATACCTATCCACAGCTGAAGACAAAAAGTATCTGTGACATCTGGTTCTTGAGATATTTCAATTGAAAATTATTCGCATGATTTTCCACCCAACTGCATTTGACTTGTTTTGGATGGTGATATCTCTGCAACCAAGCCCCACAAAAATCTGCGGCTGCCAGTCCTCGAAAGGGATTTCACAGACCTTTCCACTGGTGTACAACTTGTTGTACAATTCACGACTTTACTTTTTTCAACATTTTAGAAAAAAATCAAGGCTAACCCCTTGCCGAAAAAAATTACATTTTCAACAATGTTTCCCAAACCCATCGTTAGATACAACAAAAGAAAGGTCTGTTCAATACTTATCCACAGCTGAACACAAAAAGTATCTGTGACATCTGGTTCTTGAGATATTTCAATTCAGAATTATTCGCATGATTTTCCACCCAACTGCATTTGACTTATTTTGGATGGTGATATCTCTACAACCAAGCCCCGCAAAAATCAGCGGCTGCCAGTCCTCGAAATGAATTTCACAGACCTTTATACTGGTGTACAACTTGTTGTAAAATTCATGACTTTATTTTTTTCAACATTTTAGAAAAAAATCAAGGCTAACCCCTTGCCGAAAAAAATTACATTTTCAACAATGTTTCCCAAACCCATCGTTAGATACATCAAAAGAAAGGTCTGTTCAATACTTATCCACAGCTGAACACAAAAAGTATCTGTGACATCTGGTTCTTGAGATATTTCAATTCAGAATTATTCGCATGATTTTCCACCCAACTGCATTTGACTTATTTTGGATGGTGATATCTCTACAACCAAGCCCCGCAAAAATCAGCGGCTGCCAGTCCTCGAAATAAATTTCGCAGACCTTTCCACTAGTGTACAACTTGTTGTAAAATTCATGACTTTATTTTTTTCAACATTTTAGAAAAAAATCGAGGCTAACCCCTTGCCGAAAAAAATTACATTTTCAACAATGTTTCCCAAACCCATCGCTAGATACATCAAAATAAAGGTCTGTTCAATACCTATCCACAGCTGAACACAAAAAGTATCTGTGACATCTGGTTCTTGAGATATTTCAATTGAAAATTATTCGCATGATTTTCCACCCAACTGCATTTGACTTGTTTTGGATGGTGATATCTCTGCAACCAAGCCCCACAAAAATCTGCGGCTGCCAGTCCTCGAAAGGGATTTCACAGACCTTTCCACTGGTGTACAACTTGTTGTACAATTCACGACTTTACTTTTTTCAACATTTTAGAAAAAAATCAAGGCTAACCCCTTGCCGAAAAAAATAACATTTTCAACAATGTTTCCCAAACCCATCGATAGATAATCAAAAGAAAGGTCTGTTCAATACCTATCCAGAGCTGAAGACAAAAAGTATCTGTGACATCTGGTTCTTGAGATATTTCAATTCAGAATTATTCGCATGATTTTCCACCCAACTGCATTTGACTTGTTTTGGATGGTGATATCTCTGCAACCAAGCCCCGCAAAAATCAGCGGCTGCCAGTCCTCGAAATGAATTTCACAGACCATTCCACTGGTGTACAACTTGTTGTACAATTCATGACTTTACTTTTTTTCAACATTTTAGAAAAAAATCAAAGCTAACCCCTTGCCGAAAAAAATTACATTTTCAACAATGTTTCCCAAACCCATCGTTAGATACATCAAAAGAAAGGTCTATTCAATACTTATCCACAGCTGAACACAAAAAGTATCTGTGACATCTGGTTCTTGAGATATTTCAATTCAGAATTATTCGCATGATTTTCCACCCAACTGCATTTGACTTATTTTGGATGGTGATATCTCTACAACCAAGCCCCGCAAAAATCAGCGGCTGCCAGTCCTCGAAATGAATTTCACAGACCTTTATACTGGTGTACAACTTGTTGTAAAATTCATGACTTTATTTTTTTCAACATTTTAGAAAAAAATCAAGGCTAACCCCTTGCCGAAAAAAATTACATTTTCAACAATGTTTCCCAAACCCATCGCTAGATACATCAAAAGAAAGCTCTGTTCAATACCTATCCACAGCTGAACACAAAAAGTATCTGTGACATCTGGTTCTTGAGATATTTCAATTCAGAATTATTCGCATGATTTCCCACCCAACTGCATTTGACTTGTTTTGGATGGGGATATCTCTGCAACCAAGCCCCGAAAAAATCTGCGGCTGCCATTCCTCGAAAGGGATTTCACAGACCTTTCCACTCGTGTACAACTTGTTGTACAATTCATGACTTTACTTTTTTTCAACATTTTAGAAAAAAATCAAGGCTAACCCCTTGCCGAAAAAAATAACATTTTCAACAATGTTTCCCAAACCCATCGATAGATAATCAAAAGAAAGGTCTGTTCAATACCTATCCAGAGCTGAAGACAAAAAGTATCTGTGACATCTGGTTCTTGAGATATTTCAATTCAGAATTATTCGCATGATTTTCCACCCAACTGCATTTGACTTGTTTTGGATGGTGATATCTCTGCAACCAAGCCCCGCAAAAATCAGCGGCTGCCAGTCCTCGAAATGAATTTCACAGACCATTCCACTGGTGTACAACTTGTTGTACAATTCATGACTTTACTTTTTTTCAACATTTTAGAAAAAAATCAAGGCTAACCCCTTGCCGAAAAAAATTACATTTTCAACAATGTTTCCCAAACCCATCGTTAGATACATCAAAAGAAAGGTCTGTTCAATACTTATCCAGAGCTGAAGACAAAAAGTATCTGTGACATCTGGTTCTTGAGATATTTCAATTCAGAATTATTCGCATGATTTTCCACCCAACTGCATTTGACTTATTTTGGATGGTGATATCTCTACAACCAAGCCCCGCAAAAATCAGCGGCTGCCAGTCCTCGAAATGAATTTCACAGACCTTTATACTGGTGTACAACTTGTTGTAAAATTCATGACTTTATTTTTTTCAACATTTTAGAAAAAAATCAAGGCTAACCCCTTGCCGAAAAAAATTACATTTTCAACAATGTTTCCCAAACCCATCGCTAGATACATCAAAAGAAAGGTCTGTTCAATACCTATCCACAGCTGAACCCAAAAAGTATCTGTGACATCTGGTTCTTGAGATATTTCAATTCAGAATTATTCGCATGATTTCCCACCCAACTGCATTTGACTTGTTTTGGATGGGGATATCTCTGCAACCAAGCCCCGCAAAAATCAGCGGCTGCCAGTCCTCGAAATTAATTTCACAGACCTTTCCACTGGTGTACAACTTGTTGTAAAATTCATGACTTTATTTTTTTCAACATTTTAGAAAAAAATCAAGGCTAACCCCTTGCCGAAAAAAATTACATTTTCAACAATGTTTCCCAAACCCATCGCTAGATACATCAAAAGAAAGGTCTGTTCAATACTTATCCACAGCTGAACACAAAAAGTATCTGTGACATCTGGTTCTTGAGATATTTCAATTCAGAATTATTCGCATGATTTTCCACCCAACTGCATTTGACTTATTTTGGATGGTGATACCTCTACAACCAAGCCCCGCAAAAATCAGCGGCTGCCAGTCCTCGAAATGAATTTCACAGACCTTTATACTGGTGTACAACTTGTTGTAAAATTCATGACTTTATTTTTTTCAACATTTTAGAAAAAAATCAAGGCTAACCCCTTGCCGAAAAAAATTACATTTTCAACAATGTTTTCCAAACCCATCGCTAGATACATCAAAAGAAAGGTCTGTTCAATACCTATCCACAGCTGAACCCAAAAAGTATCTGTGACATCTGGTTCTTGAGATATTTCAATTCAGAATTATTCGCATGATTTCCCACCCAACTGCATTTGACTTGTTTTGGATGGGGATATCTCTGCAACCAAGCCCCGCAAAAATCAGCGGCTGCCAGTCCTCGAAATGAATTTCACAGACCTTTCCACTGGTGTACAACTTGTTGTAAAATTCATGACTTTATTTTTTTCAACATTTTAGAAAAAAATCAAGGCTAACCCCTTGCCGAAAAAAATTACATTTTCAACAATGTTTCCCAAACCCATCGCTAGATACATCAAAAGAAAGGTTTGTTCAATACCTATCCACAACTGAACACAAAAAGAATCTGTGACATCTGGTTCTTGAGATATTTCAATTCAGAATTATTCGCATGATTTCCCACCCAACTGCATTTGACCTGTTTTGGATGGGGATATCTCTGCAACCAAGCCCCGCAAAAATCAGCGGCTGCCAGTCCTCGAAATAAATTTCACAGACCTTTCCACTAGTGTACAACTTGTTGTAAAATTCATGACTTTATTTTTTTCAACATTTTAGAAAAAAATCAAGGCTAACCCCTTGCCGAAAAAAATTACATTTTCAACAATGTTTCCCAAACACATCGCTAGATACAACAAAAGAAAGGTCTGTTCAATACCTATCCACAGCTGAAGACAAAAAGTATCTGTGACATCTGGTTCTTGAGATATTTAAATTCAAAATTATTCGCATGATTTTCCACCCAACTGCATTTGACTTGTTTTGGATGGTGATATCTCTGCAACCAAGCCCCGCAAAAATCAGCGGCTGCCTCCAAATGAATTTCACAGACCTTTCCACTGGTGTACAACTTGTTGTAAGATTCATGACTTTATTTTTTCAACATTTTAGAAAAAAATCAAGGCTAACCCCTTGCCGAAAAAAATTATATTTTCAACACTGTTTCCCAAACCCATCGCTAGATACATCAAAAGAAAGGTCTGTTCAATACCTATCTACAGCTGAAGACAAAAAGTATCTGTGACATCTGGTTCTTGAGATATTTAAATTCAAAATTATTCGCATGATTTTCCACCCAACTGCATTTGACTTGTTTTGGATGGTGATATCTCTGCAACCAAGCCCCGAAAAAATCTGCGGCTGCCAGTCCTCGAAAGGGATTTCACAGACCTTTCCACTGGTGTACACCTTGTTGTACAATTCATGACCTTACTTTTTTTCAACATTTTAGAAAAAAATCAAGGCTAACCCCTTGCCGAAAAAAATTATATTTTCAACACTGTTTCCCAAACCCATCGCTAGATACATCAAAAGAAAGGTCTGTTCAATACCTATCAACAGCTGAAGACAAAAAGTATCTGTGACATCTGGTTCTTGAGATATTTCAATTGAAAATTATTCGCATGGTTTTCCACCCAACTGCATTTGACTTGTTTTGGATGGTGATATCTCTGCAACCAAGCCCCGCAAAAATCTGCGGCTGCCAGTCCTCGAAAGGGATTTCACAGACCTTTCCACTAATGTACAACTTGTTGTACAATTCACGACTTTACTTTTTTCAACATTTTAGAAAAAAATCAAGGCTAACCCCTTGCCGAAAAAAATAACATTTTCAACAATGCTTCCCAAACCCATCGATAGATACATCAAAAGAAAGGTCTGTTCAATACATATCCACAGCTGAAGACAAAAAGTATCTGTGACATCTGGTTCTTGAGATATTTCAATTCAGAATTATTCGCATGATTTTCCACAAAACTGCATTTGACTTGTTTTGGATGGTGATATCTCTGCAACCAAGCCCCGCAAAAATCAGCGGCTGCCAGTCCTCGAAATGAATTTCACAGACCTTTCCACTGGTGTACAACTTGTTGTACAATTCATGACTTTACTTTTTTTCAACATTTTAGAAAAAAATCAAGGCTAACCCCTTGCCGAAAAAAATTACATTTTCAACAATGTTTCCCAAACCCATCGCTAGATACATCAAACGAAAGGTCTGTTCAATACATATCCACAGCTGAAGACAAAAAGTATCTGTGACATCTGGTTCTTGAGATATTTCAATTCAGAATTATTCGCATGATTTTCCACAAAACTGCATTTGACTTGTTTTGGATGGTGATATCTCTGCAACCAAGCCCCGCAAAAATCAGCGGCTGCCAGTCCTCGAAATGAATTTCACAGACCTTTCCACTGGTGTACAACTTGTTGTACAATTCATGACTTTACTTTTTTTCAACATTTTAGAAAAAAATCAAGGCTAACCCCTTGCCGAAAAAAATTACATTTTCAACAATGTTTCCCAAACCCATCGCTAGATACATCAAAAGAAAGGTCTGTTCAGTACCTATCCACAGCTGAAGACAAAAAGTATCTGTGACATCTGGTTCTTGAGATATTTCAATTGAAAATTATTCGCATGATTTTCCACCCAACTGCATTTGACTTCTTTTGGATGGTGATATCTCTACAACCAAGCCCCGCAAAAATCAGCGGCTGCCAGTCCTCGAAATGAATTTCACAGACCTTTGCACTGGTGTACAACTTGTTGTAAAATTCATGACTTTATTTTTTTCAACATTTTAGAAAAAAATCAAGGCTAACCCCTTGCCGAAAAAAATTACATTTTCAACAATGTTTCCCAAACCCATCGCTAGATACATCAAAAGAAAGGTCTGTTCAGTACCTATCCACAGCTGAAGACAAAAAGTATCTGTGACATCTGGTTCTTGAGATATTTCAATTGAAAATTATTCGCATGATTTTCCACCCAACTGCATTTGACTTGTTTTGGATGGTGATATCTCTGCAACCAAGCCCCGCAAAAATTTGCGGCTGCCAGTCCTCGAAATGAATTTCACAGACCTTTCCACTGGTGTACAACTTGTTGTACAATTCATGACTTTACTTTTTTTCAACATTTTAGAAAAAAATCAAGGCTAACCCCTTGCCGAAAAAAATTACATTTTCAACAATGTTTCCCAAACCCATCGTTAGATACATCAAAAGAAAGGTCTGTTCAATACCTATCCACAGCTGAACACAAAAAGTATCTTTGACATCTGGTTCTTGAGATATTTCAATTCAGAATTATTCGCATGATTTTCCACCCAACTGCATTTGACTTATTTTGGATGGTGATATCTCTACAACCAAGCCCCGCAAAAATCAGCAGCTGCCAGTCCTCGAAATGAATTTCACAGACCTTTCCACTGGTGTACAACTTGTTGTAAAATTCATGACTTTATTTTTTTCAACATTTTAGAAAAAAATCAAGGCTAACCCCTTGCCGAAAAAAATTACATTTTCAACAATGTTTCCCAAACCCATCGCTAGATACATCAAAAGAAAGGTCTGTTCAGTACCTATCCACAGCTGAAGACAAAAAGTATCTGTGACATCTGGTTCTTGAGATATTTCAATTGAAAATTATTCGCATGATTTTCCACCCAACTGCATTTGACTTGTTTTGGATGGTGATATCTCTGCAACCAAGCCCCGCAAAAATTTGCGGCTGCCAGTCCTCGAAATGAATTTCACAGACCTTTCCACTGGTGTACAACTTGTTGTACAATTCATGACTTTACTTTTTTTCAACATTTTAGAAAAAAATCAAGGCTAACCCCTTGCCGAAAAAAATTACATTTTCAACAATGTTTCCCAAACCCATCGTTAGATACATCAAAAGAAAGGTCTGTTCAATACCTATCCACAGCTGAACACAAAAAGTATCTGTGACATCTGGTTCTTGAGATATTTCAATTCAGAATTATTCGCATGATTTTCCACCCAACTGCATTTGACTTATTTTGGATGGTGATATCTCTACAACCAAGCCCCGCAAAAATCAGCAGCTGCCAGTCCTCGAAATGAATTTCACAGACCTTTCCACTGGTGTACAACTTGTTGTAAAATTCATGACTTTATTTTTTTCAACATTTTAGAAAAAAATCAAGGCTAACCCCTTGCCGAAAAAAATTACATTTTCAACAATGTTTCCCAAACCCATCGCTAGATACATCAAAAGAAAGGTCTGTTCAGTACCTATCCACAGCTGAAGACAAAAAGTATCTGTGACATCTGGTTCTTGAGATATTTCAATTGAAAATTATTCGCATGATTTTCCACCCAACTGCATTTGACTTCTTTTGGATGGTGATATCTCTACAACCAAGCCCCGCAAAAATCAGCGGCTGCCAGTCCTCGAAATGAATTTCACAGACCTTTCCACTGGTGTACAACTTGTTGTAAAATTCATGACTTTATTTTTTTCAACATTTTAGAAAAAAATCAAGGCTAACCCCTTGCCGAAAAAAATTACATTTTCAACAATGTTTCCCAAACCCATCGCTAGATACATCAAAAGAAAGGTCTGTTCAGTACCTATCCACAGCTGAAGACAAAAAGTATCTGTGACATCTGGTTCTTGAGATATTTCAATTGAAAATTATTCGCATGATTTTCCACCCAACTGCATTTGACTTGTTTTGGATGGTGATATCTCTGCAACCAAGCCCCGCAAAAATCTGCGGCTGCCAGTCCTCGAAAGGGATTTCACAGACCTTTCCACTGGTGTGCAACTTGTTCTAAAATTCATGATTTTATTTTTTTCAACATTTTAGATAAAATCAAGGCTAACCCCTTGCCGAAAAAAATTACATTTTAAACAATGTTTCCCAAACCCATCGATAGATACATCAAAAGAAAGGTCTGTTCAATACCTATCCACAGCTGAAGACAAAAAGTATCTGTGGCATCTGGTTCTTGAGATATTTCAATTGAAAATTATTCGCATGATTTTCCACCCAACTGCATTTGACTTGTTTTGGATGGTGATATCTCTGCAACCAAGCCCCGCAAAAATCTGCGGCTGCCAGTCCTCGAAAGGGATTTCACAGACCTTTCCACTGGCGTACAACTTGTTGTACAATTCACGACTTTACTTTTTTCAACATTTTAGAAAAAAATCAAGGCTAACCCCTTGCCGAAAAAAATAACATTTTCAACAATGTTTCCCAAACCCGTCGATAGATAATCAAAAGAAAGGTCTGTTCAATACCTATCCAGAGCTGAAGACAAAAAGTATCTGTGACATCTGGTTCTTGAGATATTTCAATTCAGAATTATTCGCATGATTTTCCACCCAACTGCATTTGACTTGTTTTGGATGGTGATATCTCTGCAACCAAGCCCCGCAAAAATCAGCGGCTGCCAGTCCTCGAAATGAATTTCACAGACCTTTCCACTGGTGTACAACTTGTTGTACAATTCATGACTTTACTTTTTTTCAACATTTTAGAAAAAAATCAAGGCTAACCCCTTGCCGAAAAAAATTACATTTTCAACAATGTTTCCCAAACCCATCGCTAGATACATCAAAAGAAAGGTCTGTTCAGTACCTATCCACAGCTGAAGACAAAATGTATCTGTGACATCTGGTTCTTGAGATATTTCAATTGAAAATTATTCGCATGATTTTCCACCCAACTGCATTTGACTTGTTTTGGATGGTGATATCTCTGCAACCAAGCCCCGCAAAAATCTGCGGCTGCCAGTCCTCGAAAGGGATTTCACAGACCTTTCCACTGGTGTGCAACTTGTTCTAAAATTCATGATTTTATTTTTTTCAACATTTTAGATAAAATCAAGGCTAACCCCTTGCCGAAAAAAATTACATTTTAAACAATGTTTCCCAAACCCATCGATAGATACATCAAAAGAAAGGTCTGTTCAATACCTATCCACAGCTGAAGACAAAAAGTATCTGTGGCATCTGGTTCTTGAGATATTTCAATTCAAAATTATTCGCCTGATTTTCCATCCAACTGCATTTGACTTGTTTGGATGGTGATATCTCTGCAACCATGCCCCGCAAAAATCTACGGCTGCCAGTCCTCGAAAGGGATTTCACAGACCTTTCCACTGGTGTACAACTTGTTGTACAATTCACGACTTTACTTTTTTCAACATTTTAGAAAAAAATCAAGGCTAACCCCTTGCCGAAAAAAATTACATTTTCAACAATGTTTCCCAAACCCATCGCTAGATACATCAAAAGAAAGGTCTGTTCAATACCTATCCACAGCTGAACACAAAAAGTATCTGTGACATCTGGTTCTTGAGATATTTCAATTCAGAATTATTCGCATGATTTTCCACCCAACTGCATTTGACTTGTTTTGGATGGTGATATCTCTGCAACCAAGCCCCGCAAAAATCAGCGGCTGCCAGTCCTCGAAATGAATTTCACAGACCTTTCCACTGGTGTACAACTTGTTGTAAAATTCATGACTTTATTTTTTTCACCATTTTAGAAAAAAATCAAGGCTAACCCCTTGCCGAAAAAAATTACATTTTCAACAATGTTTCCCAAACCCATCGCTAGATACATCAAAAGAAAGGTCTGTTCAATACCTATCCACAGCTGAAGACAAAAAGTATCTGTGACATCTGGTTCTTGAGATATTTCAATTGAAAATTATTCACATGATTTTCCACCCAACTGCATTTGACTTGTTTTGGATGGTGATATCTCTACAACCAAGCCCCGAAAAAATCTGCGGCTGCCAGTCCTCGAAAGGGATTTCACAGACCTTTCCACTGGTGTACAACTTGTTGTACAATTCATGACTTTACTTTTTTTCAACGTTTTAGAAAAAAATCAAGGCTAACCCCTTGCCGAAAAAAAATTACATTTTCAACAATGTTTCCCAAACCCATCGCTAGATACATCAAAAGAAAGGTCTGTTCAGTACCTATCCACAGCTGAAGACAAAAAGTATCTGTGACATCTGGTTCTTGAGATATTTCAATTGAAAATTATTCGCATGATTTTCCACCCAACTGCATTTGACTTATTTTGGATGGTGATATCTCTACAACCAAGCCCCGCAAAAATCAGCAGCTGCCAGTCCTCGAAATGAATTTCACAGACCTTTCCACTGGTGTACAACTTGTTGTAAAATTCATGACTTTATTTTTTTCAACATTTTAGAAAAAAATCAAGGCTAACCCCTTGCCGAAAAAAATTACATTTTCAACAATGTTTCCCAAACCCATCGCTAGACACATCAAAAGAAAGGTCTGTTCAATACCTATCCACAGCTGAAGACAAAAAGTATCTGTGACATCTGGTTCTTGAGATATTTCAATTGAAAATTATTCACATGATTTTCCACCCAACTGCATTTGACTTGTTTTGGATGGTGATATCTCTGCAACCAAGCCCCGCAAAAATTTGCGGCTGCCAGTCCTCGAAATGAATTTCACAGACCTTTCCACTGGTGTACAACTTGTTGTACAATTCATGACTTTACTTTTTTTCAACATTTTAGAAAAAAATCAAGGCTAACCCCTTGCCGAAAAAAATTACATTTTCAACAATGTTTCCCAAACCCATCGTTAGATACATCAAAAGAAAGGTCTGTTCAATACATATCCACAGCTGAACACAAAAAGTATCTGTGACATCTGGTTCTTGAGATATTTCAATTCATAATTATTCGCATGATTTTCCACCCAACTGCATTTGACTTATTTTGGATGGTGATATCTCTACAACCAAGCCCCGCAAAAATCAGCAGCTGCCAGTCCTCGAAATGAATTTCACAGACCTTTCCACTGGTGTACAACTTGTTGTAAAATTCATGACTTTATTTTTTTCAACATTTTAGAAAAAAATCAAGGCTAACCCCTTGCCGAAAAAAATTACATTTTCAACAATGTTTCCCAAACCCATCGCTAGATACATCAAAAGAAAGGTCTGTTCAGTACCTATCCACAGCTGAAGACAAAAAGTATCTGTGACATCTGGTTCTTGAGATATTTCAATTGAAAATTATTCGCATGATTTTCTACCCAACTGCATTTGACTTCTTTTGGATGGTGATATCTCTACAACCAAGCCCCGCAAAAATCAGCGGCTGCCAGTCCTCGAAATGAATTTCACAGACCTTTCCACTGGTGTACAACTTGTTGTAAAATTCATGACTTTATTTTTTTCAACATTTTAGAAAAAAATCAAGGCTAACCCCTTGCCGAAAAAAATTACATTTTCAACAATGTTTCCCAAACCCATCGCTAGATACATCAAAAGAAAGGTCTGTTCAGTACCTATCCACAGCTGAAGACAAAAAGTATCTGTGACATCTGGTTCTTGAGATATTTCAATTGAAAATTATTCGCATGATTTTCCACCCAACTGCATTTGACTTGTTTTGGATGGTGATATCTCTGCAACCAAGCCCCGCAAAAATCTGCGGCTGCCAGTCCTAGAAAGGGATTTCACAGACCTTTCCACTGGTGTGCAACTTGTTCTAAAATTCATGATTTTATTTTTTTCAACATTTTAGATAAAATCAAGGCTAACCCCTTGCCGAAAAAAATTACATTTTAAACAATGTTTCCCAAACCCATCGATAGATACATCAAAAGAAAGGTCTGTTCAATACCTATCCACAGATGAAGACAAAAAGTATATGTGGCATCTGGTTCTTGAGATATTTCAATTGAAAATTATTCGCATGATTTTCCACCCAACTGCATTTGACTTGTTTTGGATGGTGATATCTCTGCAACCAAGCCCCGCAAAAATCTGCGGCTGCCAGTCCTCGAAAGGGATTTCACAGACCTTTCCACTGGTGTGCAACTTGTTCTAAAATTCTTGATTTTATTTTTTTCAACATTTTAGATAAAATCAAGGCTAACCCCTTGCCGAAAAAAATTACATTTTAAACAATGTTTCCCAAACCCATCGATAGATACATCAAAAGAAAGGTCTGCTCAATACCTATCCACAGCTGAAGACAAAAAGTATCTGTGGCATCTGGTTCTTGAGATATTTCAATTCAAAATTATTCGCATGATTTTCCATCCAACTGCATTTGACTTGTTTGGATGGTGATATCTCTGCAACCATACCCCGCAAAAATCTGCGGCTGCCAGTCCTCGAAAGGGATTTCACAGACCTTTCCACTGGTGTACAACTTGTTGTACAATTCACGACTTTACTTTTTTCAACATTTTAGAAAAAAATCAAGGCTAACCCCTTGCCGAAAAAAATTACATTTTCAACAATGTTTCCCAAACCCATCGCTAGATACATCAAAAGAAAGGTCTGTTCAATACCTATCCACAGCTGAACACAAAAAGTATCTGTGACATCTGGTTCTTGAGATATTTTAATTCAGAATTATTCGCATGATTTTCCACCCAACTGCATTTGACTTGTTTTGGATGGTGATATCTCTGCAACCAAGCCCCGCAAAAATCAGCGGCTGCCAGTCCTCGAAATGAATTTCACAGACCTTTCCACTGGTGTACAACTTGTTGTAAAATTCATGACTTTATTTTTTTCACCATTTTAGAAAAAAATCAAGGCTAACAACTTGCCGAAAAAAATTACATTTTCAACAATGTTTCCCAAACCCATCGCTAGATACACCAAAAGAAAGGTCTGTTCAATACCTATCCACAGCTGAAGACAAAAAGTATCTGTGACATCTGGTTCTTGAGATATTTCAATTGAAAATTATTCACATGATTTTCCACCCAACTGCATTTGACTTGTTTTGGATGGTGATATCTCTGCAACCAAGCCCCGCAAAAATCAGCGGCTGCCAGTCCTCGAAATGAATTTCACAGACCTTTCCACTGGTGTACAACTTGTTGTAAAATTCATGACTTTATTTTTTTCACCATTTTAGAAAAAAATCAAGGCTAACCCCTTGCCGAAAAAAATTACATTTTCAACAATGTTTCCCAAACCCATCGCTAGATACATCAAAAGAAAGGTCTGTTCAATACCTATCCACAGCTGAAGACAAAAAGTATCTGTGACATCTGGTTCTTGAGATATTTCAATTGAAAATTATTCACATGATTTTCCACCCAACTGCATTTGACTTGTTTTGGATGGTGATATCTCTACAACCAAGCCCCGAAAAAATCTGCGGCTGCCAGTCCTCGAAAGGGATTTCACAGACCTTTCCACTGGTGTACAACTTGTTGTACAATTCATGACTTTACTTTTTTTCAACGTTTTAGAAAAAAATCAAGGCTAACCCCTTGCCGAAAAAAAATTACATTTTCAACAATGTTTCCCAAACCCATCGCTAGATACATCAAAAGAAAGGTTTGTTCAGTACCTATCCACAGCTGAAGACAAAAAGTATCTGTGACATCTGGTTCTTGAGATATTTCAATTGAAAATTATTCGCATGATTTTCCACCCAACTGCATTTGACTTGTTTTGGATGGTGATATCTCTGCTGCCAGTCCTCGAAAGGGATTTCACAGACCTTTTCACTGGTGTACAACTTGTTGTACAATTCATGACTTTACTTTTTTTCAACGTTTTAGAAAAAAATCAAGGCTAACCCCTTGCCGAAAAAAAATTACATTTTCAACAATGTTTCCCAAACCCATCGGTAGATACATCAAAAGAAAGGTCTGTTCAATGCCTATCCACAGCTGAACACAAAAAGTATCTGTGACATCTGGTTCTTGAGATATTTCAATTGAAAATTATTCGCATGATTTTCCACCCAACTGCATTTGACATGTTTTGGATGGTGATATCTCTGCAACCAAGCCCGGCAAAAATCTGCGGCTGCCAGTCCTCGAAAGGGATTTCACAGACCTTTCCACTGGTGTACAACTTGTTGTACAATTCACGACTTTACTTTTTTCAACATTTTAGAAAAAAATCAAGGCTAACCCCTTGCCGAAAAAAATAACATTTTCAACAATGTTTCCCAAACCCATCAATAGATACATCAAAAGAAAGGTCTATTCAATACCTATCCACAGCTGAACACAAAAAGTATATGTGACATCTGGTTCTTGAGATATTTCAATTCAGAATTATTCGCATGATTTTCCACCCAACTGCATTTGACTTATTTTGGATGGTGATATTTCTGCAACCAAGCCCCGCAAAAATCTGCGGCTAACAGTCCTCGAAAATGATTTCACAGAATTTTCCACTGGTGTGCAACTTGTTGTAAAATTCATGATTTTATTTTTTTCAACATTTTAGAAAAAATCAAGGCTAACCCCTTGCCGAAAAAAATTACATTTTAAACAATGTTTCCCAAACCCATCGATAGATACATCAAAAGAAAGGTCTGTTCAATACCTATCCACAGCTGAAGACAAAAAGTATCTGTGGCATCCGGTTCTTGAGATATTTCAATTCAAAATTATTCGCATGATTTTCCACCCAACTGTATTTGACTTGTTTGGATGGTGATATCTCTGCAACCAAGCCCCGCAAAAATCTGCGGCTGCCAGTCCTCGAAAGGGATTTCACAGACCTTTCCACTGGTGTACAACTTGTTGTATAATTCACGACTTTACTTTTTTCAACATTTTAGAAAAAAATCAAGGCTAACCCCTTGCCGAAAAAAATTACATTTTCAACAATGTTTCCCAAACCCATCGGTAGATACATCAAAAGAAAGGTCTGTTCAATACCTATCCACAGCTGAACACAAAAAGTATCTGTGACATCTGGTTCTTGAGATATTTCAATTCAGAATTATTCGCATGATTTTCCACCCAACTGCATTTGACTTGTTTTGGATGGTGATATCTCTGCAACCAAGCCCCGCAAAAATCAGCGGCTGCCAGTCCTCGAAATGAATTTCACAGACCTTTCCACTGGTGTACAACTTGTTGTAAAATTCATGACTTTATTTTTTTCAACATTTTAGAAAAAAATCAAGGCTAACCCCTTGCCGAAAAAAATTACATTTTCAACAATGTTTCCCAAACCCATCGCTAGATAAATCAAAAGAAAGGTCTGTTCAATACCTATCCACAGCTGAAGACAAAAAGTATCTGTGACATCTGGTTCTTGAGATATTTCAATTGAAAATTATTCGCATGATTTTCCACCCAACTGCATTTGACTTGTTTTGGATGGTGATAAAAATCTGCGGCTGCCAGTCCTCGAAAGGGATTTCACAGACCTTTCCACTGGTGTACAACTTGTTGTACAATTCACGACTTTACTTTTTTCAACATTTTAGAAAAAAATCAAGGCTAACTCCTTGCCGAAAAAAATAAAATTTTCAACAATGTTTCCCAAACCCATCGATAGATACATCGAAAGAAAGGTCTGTTCAATACCTATCCACAGCTGAAGATAAAAAGTATCTGTGACATCTGGTTCTTGAGATATTTCAATTGAAAATTATTCGCATGATTTTCCACCCAACTGCATTTGACTTATTTTGGATGGTGATATCTCTGCAACCAAGCCCCGCAAAAATTTGCGGCTGCCAGTCCTCGAAATGAATTTCACAGACCTTTCCACTGGTGTACAACTTGTTGTACAATTCATGACTTTACTTTTTTTCAACATTTTAGAAAAAAATCAAGGCTAACCCCTTGCCGAAAAAAATTACATTTTCAACAATGTTTCCCAAACCCATCGTTAGATACATCAAAAGAAAGGTCTGTTCAATACCTATCCACAGCTGAACACAAAAAGTATCTGTGACATCTGGTTCTTGAGATATTTCAATTCATAATTATTCGCATGATTTTCCACCCAACTGCATTTGACTTATTTTGGATGGTGATATCTCTACAACCAAGCCCCGCAAAAATCAGCAGCTGCCAGTCCTCGAAATGAATTTCACAGACCTTTCCACTGGTGTACAACTTGTTGTAAAATTCATGACTTTATTTTTTTCAACATTTTAGAAAAAATCAAGGCTAACCCCTTGCCGAAAAAAATTACATTTTCAACAATGTTTCCCAAACCCATCGCTAGATACATCAAAAGAAAGGTCTGTTCAGTACCTATCCACAGCTGAAGACAAAAAGTATCTGTGGCATCTGGTTCTTGAGATATTTCAATTCAAAATTATTCGCATGATTTTCCATCCAACTGCATTTGACTTGTTTGGATGGTGATATCTCTGCAACCATACCCCGCAAAAATCTGCGGCTGCCAGTCCTCGAAAGGGATTTCACAGACCTTTCCACTGGTGTACAACTTGTTGTACAATTCACGACTTTACTTTTTTCAACATTTTAGAAAAAAATCAAGGCTAACCCCTTGCCGAAAAAAATTACATTTTCAACAATGTTTCCCAAACCCATCGCTAGATACATCAAAAGAAAGGTCTGTTCAATACCTATCCACAGCTGAACACAAAAAGTATCTGTGACATCTGGTTCTTGAGATATTTTAATTCAGAATTATTCGCATGATTTTCCACCCAACTGCATTTGACTTGTTTTGGATGGTGATATCTCTGCAACCAAGCCCCGCAAAAATCAGCGGCTGCCAGTCCTCGAAATGAATTTCACAGACCTTTCCACTGGTGTACAACTTGTTGTAAAATTCATGACTTTATTTTTTTCACCATTTTAGAAAAAAATCAAGGCTAACAACTTGCCGAAAAAAATTACATTTTCAACAATGTTTCCCAAACCCATCGCTAGATACACCAAAAGAAAGGTCTGTTCAATACCTATCCACAGCTGAAGACAAAAAGTATCTGTGACATCTGGTTCTTGAGATATTTCAATTGAAAATTATTCACATGATTTTCCACCCAACTGCATTTGACTTGTTTTGGATGGTGATATCTCTGCAACCAAGCCCCGCAAAAATCAGCGGCTGCCAGTCCTCGAAATGAATTTCACAGACCTTTCCACTGGTGTACAACTTGTTGTAAAATTCATGACTTTATTTTTTTCAACATTTTAGAAAAAAATCAAGGCTAACCCCTTGCCGAAAAAAATTACATTTTCAACAATGTTTCCCAAACCCATCGATAGATACATCAAAAGAAAGGTCTGTTCAATGCCTATCCACAGCTGAACACAAAAAGTATCTGTGACATCTGGTTTTTGAGATATTTCAATTGAAAATTATTCGCATGATTTTCTACCCAACTGCATTTGACTTCTTTTGGATGGTGATATCTCTACAACCAAGCCCCGCAAAAATCAGCGGCTGCCAGTCCTCGAAATGAATTTCACAGACCTTTCCACTGGTGTACAACTTGTTGTAAAATTCATGACTTTATTTTTTTCAACATTTTAGAAAAAAATCAAGGCTAACCCCTTGCCGAAAAAAATTACATTTTCAACAATGTTTCCCAAACCCATCGCTAGATACATCAAAAGAAAGGTCTGTTCAGTACCTATCCACAGCTGAAGACAAAAAGTATCTGTGACATCTGGTTCTTGAGATATTTCAATTGAAAATTATTCGCATGATTTTCCACCCAACTGCATTTGACTTGTTTTGGATGGTGATATCTCTGCAACCAAGCCCCGCAAAAATCTGCGGCTGCCAGTCCTCGAAAGGGATTTCACAGACCTTTCCACTGGTGTGCAACTTGTTCTAAAATTCATGATTTTATTTTTTTCAACATTTTAGATAAAATCAAGGCTAACCCCTTGCCGAAAAAAATTACATTTTAAACAATGTTTCCCAAACCCATCGATAGATACATCAAAAGAAAGGTCTGTTCAATACCTATCCACAGATGAAGACAAAAAGTATATGTGGCATCTGGTTCTTGAGATATTTCAATTGAAAATTATTCGCATGATTTTCCACCCAACTGCATTTGACTTGTTTTGGATGGTGATATCTCTGCAACCAAGCCCCGCAAAAATCTGCGGCTGCCAGTCCTCGAAAGGGATTTCACAGACCTTTCCACTGGTGTACAACTTGTTGTACAATTCATGACTTTACTTTTTTTCAACATTTTAGAAAAAAATCAAGGCTAACCCCTTGCCGAAAAAAATTACATTTTCAACAATGTTTCCCAAACCCATCGCTAGATACATCAAAAGAAAGGTCTGTTCAATACCTATCCACAGCTGAAGACAAAAAGTATCTGTGACATCTGGTTCTTGAGATATTTCAATTGAAAATTATTCGCATGATTTTCCACCCAACTGCATTTGACTTATTTTGGATGGTGATATCTCTACAACCAAGCCCCGCAAAAATCAGCAGCTGCCAGTCCTCGAAATGAATTTCACAGACCCTTCCACTGGTGTACAACTTGTTGTAAAATTCATGACTTTATTTTTTTCAACATTTTAGAAAAAAATCAAGGCTAACCCCTTGCCGAAAAAAATTACATTTTCAACAATGTTTCCCAAACCCATCGCTAGATACATCAAAAGAAAGGTCTGTTCAATACCTATCCACAGCTGAAGACAAAAAGTATCTGTGACATCTGGTTCTTGAGATATTTCAATTGAAAATTATTCACATGATTTTCCACCCAACTGCATTTGACTTGTTTTGGATGGTGATATCTCTGCAACCAAGCCCCGCAAAAATTTGCGGCTGCCAGTCCTCGAAATGAATTTCACAGACCTTTCCACTGGTGTACAACTTGTTGTACAATTCATGACTTTACTTTTTTTCAACATTTTAGAAAAAAATCAAGGCTAACCCCTTGCCGAAAAAAATTACATTTTCAACAATGTTTCCCAAACCCATCGTTAGATACATCAAAAGAAAGGTCTGTTCAATACCTATCCACAGCTGAACACAAAAAGTATCTGTGACATCTGGTTCTTGAGATATTTCAATTCATAATTATTCGCATGATTTTCCACCCAACTGCATTTGACTTATTTTGGATGGTGATATCTCTACAACCAAGCCCCGCAAAAATCAGCAGCTGCCAGTCCTCGAAATGAATTTCACAGACCTTTCCACTGGTGTACAACTTGTTGTAAAATTCATGACTTTATTTTTTTCAACATTTTAGAAAAAAATCAAGGCTAACCCCTTGCCGAAAAAAATTACATTTTCAACAATGTTTCCCAAACCCATCGCTAGATACATCAAAAGAAAGGTCTGTTCAGTACCTATCCACAGCTGAAGACAAAAAGTATCTGTGACATCTGGTTCTTGAGATATTTCAATTGAAAATTATTCGCATGATTTTCCACCCAACTGCATTTGACTTGTTTTGGATGGTGATATCTCTGCAACCAAGCCCCGCAAAAATCTGCGGCTGCCAGTCCTCGAAAGGGATTTCACAGACCTTTCCACTGGTGTGCAACTTGTTCTAAAATTCATGATTTTATTTTTTTCAACATTTTAGATAAAATCAAGGCTAACCCCTTGCCGAAAAAAATTACATTTTAAACAATGTTTCCCAAACCCATCGATAGATAAATCAAAAGAAAGGTCTGTTCAATACCTATCCACAGATGAAGACAAAAAGTATATGTGGCATCTGGTTCTTGAGATATTTCAATTGAAAATTATTCGCATGATTTTCCACCCAACTGCATTTGACTTGTTTTGGATGGTGATATCTCTGCAACCAAGCCCCGCAAAAATCTGCGGCTGCCAGTCCTCGAAAGGGATTTCACAGACCTTTCCACTGGTGTACAACTTGTTGTACAATTCATGACTTTACTTTTTTTCAACATTTTAGAAAAAAATCAAGGCTAACCCCTTGCCGAAAAAAATTACATTTTCAACAATGTTTCCCAAACCCATCGCTAGATACATCAAAAGAAAGGTCTGTTCAGTACCTATCCACAGCTGAAGACAAAATGTATCTGTGACATCTGGTTCTTGAGATATTTCAATTGAAAATTATTCGCATGATTTTCCACCCAACTGCATTTGACTTGTTTTGGATGGTGATATCTCTGCAACCAAGCCCCGCAAAAATCTGCGGCTGCCAGTCCTCGAAAGGGATTTCACAGACCTTTCCACTGGTGTGCAACTTGTTCTAAAATTCATGATTTTATTTTTTTCAACATTTTAGATAAAATCAAGGCTAACCCCTTGCCGAAAAAAATTACATTTTAAACAATGTTTCCCAAACCCATCGATAGATACATCAAACGAAAGGTCTGCTCAATACCTATCCACAGCTGAAGACAAAAAGTATCTGTGGCATCTGGTTCTTGAGATATTTCAATTCAAAATTATTCGCATGATTTTCCATCCAACTGCATTTGACTTGTTTGGATGGTGATATCTCTGCAACCATACCCCGCAAAAATCTGCGGCTGCCAGTCCTCGAAAGGGATTTCACAGACCTTTCCACTGGTGTACAACTTGTTGTACAATTCACGACTTTACTTTTTTCAACATTTTAGAAAAAAATCAAGGCTAACCCCTTGCCGAAAAAAATTACATTTTCAACAATGTTTCCCAAACCCATCGCTAGATACATCAAAAGAAAGGTCTGTTCAATACCTATCCACAGCTGAACACAAAAAGTATCTGTGACATCTGGTTCTTGAGATATTTTAATTCAGAATTATTCGCATGATTTTCCACCCAACTGCATTTGACTTGTTTTGGATGGTGATATCTCTGCAACCAAGCCCCGCAAAAATCAGCGGCTGCCAGTCCTCGAAATGAATTTCACAGACCTTTCCACTGGTGTACAACTTGTTGTAAAATTCATGACTTTATTTTTTTCACCATTTTAGAAAAAAATCAAGGCTAACAACTTGCCGAAAAAAATTACATTTTCAACAATGTTTCCCAAACCCATCGCTAGATACACCAAAAGAAAGGTCTGTTCAATACCTATCCACAGCTGAAGACAAAAAGTATCTGTGACATCTGGTTCTTGAGATATTTCAATTGAAAATTATTCACATGATTTTCCACCCAACTGCATTTGACTTGTTTTGGATGGTGATATCTCTGCAACCAAGCCCCGCAAAAATCAGCGGCTGCCAGTCCTCGAAATGAATTTCACAGACCTTTCCACTGGTGTACAACTTGTTGTAAAATTCATGACTTTATTTTTTTCAACATTTTAGAAAAAAATCAAGGCTAACCCCTTGCCGAAAAAAATTACATTTTCAACAATGTTTCCCAAACCCATCGATAGATACATCAAAAGAAAGGTCTGTTCAATGCCTATCCACAGCTGAACACAAAAAGTATCTGTGACATCTGGTTCTTGAGATATTTCAATTGAAAATTATTCGCATGATTTTCTACCCAACTGCATTTGACTTCTTTTGGATGGTGATATCTCTACAACCAAGCCCCGCAAAAATCAGCGGCTGCCAGTCCTCGAAATGAATTTCACAGACCTTTCCACTGGTGTACAACTTGTTGTAAAATTCATGACTTTATTTTTTTCAACATTTTAGAAAAAAATCAAGGCTAACCCCTTGCCGAAAAAAATTACATTTTCAACAATGTTTCCCAAACCCATCGCTAGATACATCAAAAGAAAGGTCTGTTCAGTACCTATACACAGCTGAAGACAAAAAGTATCTGTGACATCTGGTTCTTGAGATATTTCAATTGAAAATTATTCGCATGATTTTCCACCCAACTGCATTTGACTTGTTTTGGATGGTGATATCTCTGCAACCAAGCCCCGCAAAAATCTGCGGCTGCCAGTCCTCGAAAGGGATTTCACAGACCTTTCCACTGGTGTGCAACTTGTTCTAAAATTCATGATTTTATTTTTTTCAACATTTTAGATAAAATCAAGGCTAACCCCTTGCCGAAAAAAATTACATTTTAAACAATGTTTCCCAAACCCATCGATAGATACATCAAAAGAAAGGTCTGTTCAATACCTATCAACAGATGAAGACAAAAAGTATATGTGGCATCTGGTTCTTGAGATATTTCAATTGAAAATTATTCGCATGATTTTCCACCCAACTGCATTTGACTTGTTTTGGATGGTGATATCTCTGCAACCAAGCCCCGCAAAAATCTGCGGCTGCCAGTCCTCGAAAGGGATTTCACAGACCTTTCCACTGGTGTACAACTTGTTGTACAATTCATGACTTTACTTTTTTTCAACATTTTAGAAAAAAATCAAGGCTAACCCCTTGCCGAAAAAAATTACATTTTCAACAATGTTTCCCAAACCCATCGCTAGATACATCAAAAGAAAGGTCTGTTCAGTACCTATCCACAGCTGAAGACAAAATGTATCTGTGACATCTGGTTCTTGAGATATTTCAATTGAAAATTATTCGCATGATTTTCCACCCAACTGCATTTGACTTGTTTTGGATGGTGATATCTCTGCAACCAAGCCCCGCAAAAATCTGCGGCTGCCAGTCCTCGAAAGGGATTTCACAGACCTTTCCACTGGTGTGCAACTTGTTCTAAAATTCATGATTTTATTTTTTTCAACATTTTAGATAAAATCAAGGCTAACCCCTTGCCGAAAAAAATTACATTTTAAACAATGTTTCCCAAACCCATCGATAGATACATCAAAAGAAAGGTCTGCTCAATACCTATCCACAGCTGAAGACAAAAAGTATCTGTGGCATCTGGTTCTTGAGATATTTCAATTCAAAATTATTCGCATGATTTTCGATCCAACTGCATTTGACTTGTTTGGATGGTGATATCTCTGCAACCATACCCCGCAAAAATCTGCGGCTGCCAGTCCTCGAAAGGGATTTCACAGACCTTTCCACTGGTGTACAACTTGTTGTACAATTCACGACTTTACTTTTTTCAACATTTTAGAAAAAAATCAAGGCTAACCCCTTGCCGAAAAAAATTACATTTTCAACAATGTTTCCCAAACCCATCGCTAGATACATCAAAAGAAAGGTCTGTTCAATACCTATCCACAGCTGAACACAAAAAGTATCTGTGACATCTGGTTCTTGAGATATTTTAATTCAGAATTATTCGCATGATTTTCCACCCAACTGCATTTGACTTGTTTTGGATGGTGATATCTCTGCAACCAAGCCCCGCAAAAATCAGCGGCTGCCAGTCCTCGAAATGAATTTCACAGACCTTTCCACTGGTGTACAACTTGTTGTAAAATTCATGACTTTATTTTTTTCACCATTTTAGAAAAAAATCAAGGCTAACAACTTGCCGAAAAAAATTACATTTTCAACAATGTTTCCCAAACCCATCGCTAGATACACCAAAAGAAAGGTCTGTTCAATACCTATCCACAGCTGAAGACAAAAAGTATCTGTGACATCTGGTTCTTGAGATATTTCAATTGAAAATTATTCGCATGATTTTCCACCCAACTGCATTTGACTTGTTTTGGATGGTGATATCTCTGCAACCAAGCCCCGCAAAAATCTGCGGCTGCCAGTCCTCGAAAGGGATTTCACAGACCTTTCCACTGGTGTGCAACTTGTTCTAAAATTCATGATTTTATTTTTTTCAACATTTTAGATAAAATCAAGGCTAACCCCTTGCCGAAAAAAATTACATTTTAAACAATGTTTCCCAAACCCATCGATAGATACATCAAAAGAAAGGTCTGTTCAATACCTATCCACAGATGAAGACAAAAAGTATATGTGGCATCTGGTTCTTGAGATATTTCAATTGAAAATTATTCGCATGATTTTCCACCCAACTGCATTTGACTTGTTTTGGATGGTGATATCTCTGCAACCAAGCCCCGCAAAAATCTGCGGCTGCCAGTCCTCGAAAGGGATTTCACAGACCTTTCCACTGGTGTACAACTTGTTGTAAAATTCATGACTTTATTTTTTTCAACATTTTAGAAAAAAATCAAGGCTAACCCCTTGCTGAAAAAAATTACATTTTCAACAATGTTTCCCAAACCCATCGATAGATACATCAAAAGAAAGGTCTGTTCAATACCTATCCACAGCTGAACACAAAAAGTATCTGTGACATCTGGTTCTTGAGATATTTTAATTCAGAATTATTCGCATGATTTTCCACCCAACTGCATTTGACTTGTTTTGGATGGTGATATCTCTGCAACCAAGCCCCGCAAAAATCAGCGGCTGCCAGTCCTCGAAATGAATTTCACAGACCTTTCCACTGGTGTACAACTTGTTGTAAAATTCATGACTTTATTTTTTTCACCATTTTAGAAAAAAATCAAGGCTAACAACTTGCCGAAAAAAATTACATTTTCAACAATGTTTCCCAAACCCATCGCTAGATACACCAAAAGAAAGGTCTGTTCAATACCTATCCACAGCTGAAGACAAAAAGTATCTGTGACATCTGGTTCTTGAGATATTTCAATTGAAAATTATTCACATGATTTTCCACCCAACTGCATTTGATTTGTTTTGGATGGTGATATCTCTGCAACCAAGCCCCGCAAAAATCAGCGGCTGCCAGTCCTCGAAATGAATTTCACAGACCTTTCCACTGGTGTACAACTTGTTGTAAAATTCATGACTTTATTTTTTTCAACATTTTAGAAAAAAATCAAGGCTAACCCCTTGCCGAAAAAAATTACATTTTCAACAATGTTTCCCAAACCCATCGATAGATACATCAAAAGAAAGGTCTGTTCAATACCTATCCACAGATGAAGACAAAAAGTATATGTGGCATCTGGTTCTTGAGATATTTCAATTGAAAATTATTCACATGATTTTCCACCCAACTGCATTTGACTTGTTTTGGATGGTGATATCTCTGCAACCAAGCCCCGCAAAAATCAGCGGCTGCCAGTCCTCGAAATGAATTTCACAGACCTTTCCACTGGTGTACAACTTGTTGTAAAATTCATGACTTTATTTTTTTCAACATTTTAGAAAAAAATCAAGGCTAACCCCTTGCCGAAAAAAATTACATTTTCAACAATGTTTCCCAAACCCATCGATAGATACATCAAAAGAAAGGTCTGTTCAATACCTATCCACAGATGAAGACAAAAAGTATATGTGGCATCTGGTTCTTGAGATATTTCAATTGAAAATTATTCGCATGATTTTCCACCCAACTGCATTTGACTTGTTTTGGGTGGTGATATCTCTGCAACCAAGCCCCGCAAAAATCTGCGGCTGCCAGTCCTCGAAAGGGATTTCACAGACCTTTCCACTGGTGTGCAACTTGTTCTAAAATTCATGATTTTATTTTTTTCAACATTTTAGATAAAATCAAGGCTAACCCCTTGCCGAAAAAAATTACATTTTAAACAATGTTTCCCAAACCCATCGATAGATACATCAAAAGAAAGGTCTGCTCAATACCTATCCACAGCTGAAGACAAAAAGTATCTGTGGCATCTGGTTCTTGAGATATTTCAATTCAAAATTATTCGCATGATTTTCCATCCAACTGCATTTGACTTGTTTGGATGGTGATATCTCTGCAACCAAGCCCCGCAAAAATCAGCGGCTGCCAGTCCTCGAAATGAATTTCACAGACCTTTCCACTGGTGTACAACTTGTTGTAAAATTCATGACTTTATTTTTTTCACCATTTTAGAAAAAAAATCAAGGCTAACAACTTGCCGAAAAAAATTACATTTTCAACAATGTTTCCCAAACCCATCGCTAGATACACCAAAAGAAAGGTCTGTTCAATACCTATCCACAGCTGAAGACAAAAAGTATCTGTGACATCTGGTTCTTGAGATATTTCAATTGAAAATTATTCACATGATTTTCCACCCAACTGCATTTGACTTGTTTTGGATGGTGATATCTCTGCAACCAAGCCCCGCAAAAATCTGCGGCTGCCAGTCCTCGAAAGGGATTTCACAGACCTTTCCACTGGTGTGCAACTTGTTCTAAAATTCATGATTTTATTTTTTTCAACATTTTAGATAAAATCAAGGCTAACCCCTTGCCGAAAAAAATTACATTTTAAACAATGTTTCCCAAACCCATCGATAGATACATCAAAAGAAAGGTCTGTTCAATACCTATCCACAGATGAAGACAAAAAGTATATGTGGCATCTGGTTCTTGAGATATTTCAATTGAAAATTATTCGCATGATTTTCCACCCAACTGCATTTGACTTGTTTTGGATGGTGATATCTCTGCAACCAAGCCCCGCAAAAATCTGCGGCTGCCAGTCCTCGAAAGGGATTTCACAGACCTTTCCACTGGTGTACAACTTGTTGTACAATTCATGACTTTACTTTTTTTCAACTTTTTAGAAAAAAATCAAGGCTAACCCCTTGCCGAAAAAAATTACATTTTCAACAATGTTTCCCAAACCCATCGCTAGATACATCAAAAGAAAGGTCTGTTCAGTACCTATCCACAGCTGAAGACAAAATGTATCTGTGACATCTGGTTCTTGAGATATTTCAATTGAAAATTATTCGCATGATTTTCCACCCAACTGCATTTGACTTGTTTTGGATGGTGATATCTCTGCAACCAAGCCCCGCAAAAATCAGCGGCTGCCAGTCCTCGAAATGAATTTCACAGACCTTTCCACTGGTTTACAACTTGTTGTAAAATTCATGACTTTATTTTTTTCAACATTTTAGAAAAAAATCAAGGCTAACCCCTTGCCGAAAAAAATTACATTTTCAACAATGTTTCCCAAACCCATCGCTAGATAAATCAAAAGAAAGGTCTGTTCAATACCTATCCACAGCTGAAGACAAAAAGTATCTGTGACATCTGGTTCTTGAGATATTTCAATTGAAAATTATTCGCATGATTTTCCACCCAACTGCATTTGACTTGTTTTGGATGGTGATAAAAATCTGCGGCTGCCAGTCCTCGAAAGGGATTTCACAGACCTTTCCACTGGTGTACAACTTGTTGTACAATTCACGACTTTACTTTTTTTCAACATTTTAGAAAAAAATCAAGGCTAACTCCTTGCCGAAAAAAATAAAATTTTCAACAATGTTTCCCAAACCCATCGATAGATACATCGAAAGAAAGGTCTGTTCAATACCTATCCACAGCTGAAGATAAAAAGTATCTGTGACATCTGGTTCTTGAGATATTTAAATTCAAAATTATTCGCATGATTTTCTACCCAACTGCATTTGACTTGTTTTGGATTTTGATATCTCTGCAACCAAGCCCCGCAAAAATATGCGGCTGCCAGTCCTCGAAAGGGATTTCACAGACCTTTCCACTGGTGTACAACTTGTTGTACAATTCACGACTTTACTTTTTTCAACATTTTAGAAAAAAATCAAGGCTAACCCCTTGCCGAAAAAAATAACATTTTCAACAATGTTTCCCAAACCCATCGATAGATACATCAAAAGAAAGGTCTGTTCAATACCTATCCACAGCTGAAGACAAAAAGTATCTGTGGCATCTGGTTCTTGAGATATTTAAATTCAAAATTATTCGCATGATTTTCCACCCAACTGCATTTGACTTGTTTTGGATGGTGATATCTCTGCAACCAAGCCCCGAAAAAATCTGCGGCTGCCAGCCCTCGAAAGGGATTTCACAGACATTTCCACTGGTGTACAACTTGTTGTACAATTCATGACTTTACTTTTTTTCAACATTTTAGAAAAAAATCAAGGCTACCCTTGCCGAAAAAAATTACATTTTCAACAATGTTTCCCAAACCCATCGCTAGATACATCAAAAGAAAGGTCTGTTCAATACCTATCCACAGCTGAAGACAAAAAGTATCTGTGGCATCTGGTTCTTGAGATATTTAAATTCAAAATTATTCGCATGATTTTCCACCCAACTGCATTTGACTTGTTTTGGATGGTGATATTTCTGCAACCAAGCCCCGAAAAAATCTGCGGCTGCCAGCCCTCGAAAGGGATTTCACAGACATTTCCACTGGTGTACAACTTGTTGTACAATTCATGACTTTACTTTTTTTCAACATTTTAGAAAAAAATCAAGGCTACCCTTGCCGAAAAAAATTACATTTTCAACAATGTTTCCCAAACCCATCGCCAGATACATCAAAAAAAAAGTCTGTTCAATACCTATCCACAGATGAAGACAAAAAGTATATGTGGCATCTGGTTCTTGAGATATTTCAATTCAAAATTATTCGCATGATTTTCCACCCAACTGCATTTGACTTGTTTGGATGGTGATATCTCTGCAACCCAGCCCCGCAAAAATCTGCGACTACCATTCCTCGAAAGGGATTTCACAGACCTTTCCACTGGTGTACAACTTGTTGTACAATTCACGACTTTACTTTTTTCAACATTTTAGAAAAAAATCAAGGCTAACCCCTTGCCGAAAAAAATTACATTTTCAACAATATTTCCCAAACCCATCGGTAGATACATCAAAAGAAAGGTCTGTTCAATACCTATCCACAGCTGAACACAAAAAGTATCTGTGACATCTGGTTCTTGAGATATTTCAATTCAGAATTATTCGCATGATTTTCCACCCAACTGCATTTGACTTGTTTTGGATGGTGATATCTCTGCAACCAAGCCCCGCAAAAATCTGCGGCTGCCAGTCCTCGAAAGGGATTTCACAGACCTTTCCACTGGTGTACAACTTGTTGTACAATTCATGACTTTACTTTTTTTCAACATTTTAGAAAAAAATCAAGGCTAACCCCTTGCCGAAAAAAATTACATTTTCAACAATGTTTCCCAAACCCATCGCTAGATACATCAAAAGAAAGGTCTGTTCAATACCTATCCACAGCTGAAGACAAAAAGTATCTGTGGCATCTGGTTCTTGAGATATTTAAATTCAAAATTATTCGCATGATTTTCCACCCAACTGCATTTGACTTGTTTTGGATGGTGATATCTCTGCAACCAAGCCCCGAAAAAATCTGCGGCTGCCAGCCCTCGAAAGGGATTTCACAGACATTTCCACTGGTGTACAACTTGTTGTACAATTCATGACTTTACTTTTTTTCAACATTTTAGAAAAAAATCAAGGCTACCCTTGCCGAAAAAAATTACATTTTCAACAATGTTTCCCAAACCCATCGCCAGATACATCAAAAGAAAAGTCTGTTCAATACCTATCCACAGATGAAGACAAAAAGTATCTGTGGCATCTGGTTCTTGAGATATTTCAATTCAAAATTATTCGCATGATTTTCCACCCAACTGCATTTGACTTGTTTGGATGGTGATATCTCTGCAACCCAGCCCCGCAAAAATCTGCGACTACCATTCCTCGAAAGGGATTTCACAGACCTTTCCACTGGTGTACAACTTGTTGTACAATTCACGACTTTACTTTTTTCAACATTTTAGAAAAAAATCAAGGCTAACCCCTTGCCGAAAAAAATTACATTTTCAACAATATTTCCCAAACCCATCGGTAGATACATCAAAAGAAAGGTCTGTTCAATACCTATCCACAGCTGAACACAAAAAGTATCTGTGACATCTGGTTCTTGAGATATTTCAATTCAGAATTATTCGCATGATTTTCCACCCAACTGCATTTGACTTGTTTTGGATGGTGATATCTCTGCAACCAAGCCCCGCAAAAATCTGCGGCTGCCAGTCCTCGAAAGGGATTTCACAGACCTTTCCATTGGTGTGCAACTTGTTGTAAAATTCAGGATTTTATTTTTTTCAACATTTTAGAAAAAATCAAGGCTAACCCCTTGCCGAAAAAAATTACATTTTCAACAATGTTTCCCAAACCCATCGACAGATACATCAAAAGAAAGGTCTGTTCAATACCTATCCACAGCTGAACACAAAAAGTATCTGTGATATCTGGTTCTTGAGATATTTCAATTCAGAATTATTCGCATGATTTTCCACCCAACTGCATTTGACTTGTTTTGGATGGTGATATCTCTGCAACCAAGCCCCGCAAAAATCTGCGGCTGCCAGTCCTCGAAAGGGATTTCACATACCTTTCCACTGGTGTACAACTTGTTGTACAATTCACGACTTTACTTTTTTCAACATTTTAGAAAAAAATCAAGGCTAACCCCTTGCCGAAAAAAATAACATTTTCAACAATGTTTCCCAAACCCATCGACAGATACATCAAAAGAAAGGTCTGTTCAATATCTATCCACAGCTGAAGACAAAAAGTATCTATGACATCTGGTTCTTGAGATATTTCAATTCAAAGTTATTCGCATGATTTTCCACCCAACTGCATTTGACTTGTTTTGGATGGTGATATCTCTGCAACCAAGCCTCGCAAAAATCTGCGGCTGCCAGTCCTCGAAAGGGATTTCACAGACCTTTCCACTGGTGTGCAACTTGTTGTAAAATTCATGATTTTATTTTTTTCAACATTTTAGAAAAAATCAAGGCTAACCCCTTGCCGAAAAAAATAACATTTTCAACAATGTTTCCCAAACCCATCGACAGATACATCAAAAGAAAGGTCTGTTCAATATCTATCCACAGCTGAAGACAAAAAGTATCTATGACATCTGGTTCTTGAGATATTTCAATTCAAAGTTATTCGCATGATTTTCCACCCAACTGCATTTGACTTGTTTTGGATGGTGATATCTCTGCAACCAAGCCCCGAAAAAATCTGCGGCTGCCAGTCCTCGAAAGGGATTTCACAGACCTTTCCACTGGTGTACAACTTGTTGTACAATTCATGACTTTACTTTTTTTCAACGTTTTAGAAAAAAATCAAGGCTAACCCCTTGCCGAAAAAAATTACATTTTCAACAATGTTTCCCAAACCCATCGGTAGATACATCAAAAGAAAGGTCTGTTCAATACCTATCCACAGCTGAACACAAAAAGTATCTGTGACATCTGGTTCTTGAGATATTTCAATTGAAAATTATTCGCATGATTTTCCACCCAACTGCATTTGACTTGTTTTGGATGGTGATATCTCTGCAACCAAGCCCCGAAAAAATCTGCGGCTGCCAGTCCTCGAAAGGGATTTCACAGACCTTTCCACTGGTGTGCAACTTGTTGTAAAATTCATGATTTTATTTTTTTCAACATTTTAGAAAAAATCAAGGCTAACCCCTTGCCGAAAAAAATTACATTTTCAACAATGTTTCCCAAACCCATCGGTAGATACATCAAAAGAAAGGTCTGTTCAATACCTATCCACAGCTGAACACAAAAAGTATCTGTGACATCTGGTTCTTGAGATATTTCAATTGAAAATTATTCGCATGATTTTCCATCCAACTGCATTTGACTTGTTTTGGATGGTGATATCTGTGCAACCAAGCCCCCAAAAAATCTGCGGCTGCGAGTCCTCGAAAGGGATTTCACAGACCTTTCCACTGGTGTGCAACTTGTTGTAAAATTCATGATTTTATTTTTTTCAACATTTTAGAAAAAATCAAGGCTAACCCCTTGCCGAAAAATATTACATTTTCAACAATGTTTCCCAAACCCATCGCTAGATACATCGAAAGAAAGGTCTGTTCAATACCTATCCACAGCTGAAGACAAAAAGTATCTGTGACATCTGGTTCTTGAGATATTTCAATTGAAAATTATTCACATGATTTTCCACCCAACTGCATTTGACTTGTTTTGGATGGTGATATCTCTGCAACCAAGCCCCGCAAAAATCTGCACCTGCCAGTCCTCGAAAGGGATTTCACAAACCTTTCCACTGGTGTGCAACTTGTTGCAAAATTCATGATTTTATTTTTTTCAACATTTTAGAAAAAATCAAGGCTAACCCCTTGCCGAAAAAAATTACATTTTCAACAATGTTTCCCAAACCCATCGACAGATACATCAAAAGAAAGGTCTGTTCAATATCTATCCACAGCTGAAGACAAAAAGTATCTATGACATCTGGTTCTTGAGATATTTCAATTCAAAGTTATTCGCATGATTTTCCACCCAACTGCATTTGACTTGTTTTGGATGGTGATATCTCTGCAACCAAGCCCCGCAAAAATCAGCGGCTGCCAGTATTCGAAATGAATTTTACAGACCTTTCCACTGGTGTACAACTTGTTGTAAAATTCATGACTTTATTTTTTTCAACATTTTAGAAAAAAATCAAGGCTAACCCCTTGCCGAAAAAAATTACATTTTCAACAATGTTTCCCAAACCCATCGCTAGATACATCAAAAGAAAGGTCTGTTCAATACCTATCCACAGCTGAAGACAAAAAGTATCTGTGACATCTGGTTCTTGAGATATTTCAATTGAAAATTATTCGCATGATTTTCCACACAACTGCATTTGACTTGTTTTGGATGGTGATATCTCTGCAACCAAGCCCCGAAAAAATCTGCGGCTGCCAGTCCTCGAAAGGGATTTCACAGACCTTTCCACTGGTGTGCACCTTGTTGTAAAATTCATGATTTTATTTTTTTCAACATTTTAGAAAAAATCAAGGCTAACCCCTTGCCGAAAAAAATTACATTTTCAACAATGTTTCCCAAACCCATCGACAGATACATCAAAAGAAAGGTCTGTTCAATATCTATCCACAGCTGAAGACAAAAAGTATCTATGACATCTGGTTCTTGAGATATTTCAATTCAAAGTTATTCGCATGATTTTCCACCCAACTGCATTTGACTTGTTTTGGATGGTGATATCTCTGCAACCAAGCCCCGCAAAAATCTGCGGCTGCCAGTATTCGAAATGAATTTTACAGACCTTTCCACTGGTGTACAACTTGTTGTAAAATTCATGACTTTATTTTTTTCAACATTTTAGAAAAAAATCAAGGCGTAACAATGTTTCCCAAGCCCATCGCTAGATACATCAAAAGAAAGGTCTGTTCAATACCTATCCACAGCTGAAGACAAAAAGTATCTGTGACATCTGGTTCTTGAGATATTTCAATTGAAAATTATTCGCATGATTTTCCACACAACTGCATTTGACTTGTTTTGGATGGTGATATCTCTGCAACCAAGCCCCGAAAAAATCTGCGGCTGCCAGTCCTCGAAAGGGATTTCACAGACCTTTCCACTGGTGTGCAACTTGTTGTAAAATTCATGATTTTATTTTTTTCAACATTTTAGAAAAAAATCAAGGCTAACCCCTTGCCGAAAAAAATTACATTTTCAACAATGTTTCCCAAACCCATCGGTAGATACATCAAAAGAAAGGTCTGTTCAATACCTATCCACAGCTGAACACAAAAAGTATCTGTGACATCTGGTTCTTGAGATATTTCAATTGAAAATTATTCGCATGATTTTCCACCCAACTGCATTTGACTTGTTTTGGATGGTGATATCTCTGCAACCAAGCCCCGAAAAAATCTGCGGCTGCCAGTCCTCGAAAGGGATTTCACAGACCTTTCCACTGGTGTACAACTTGTTGTACAATTCATGACTTTACTTTTTTTCAACATTTTAGAACAATATCAAGGCTAACCCCTTGACGAAAAAAATTACATTTTCAACAATGTTTCCCAAACCCATCGACAGATACATCAAAAGAAAGGTCTGTTCAATATCTATCCACAGCTGAAGACAAAAAGTATCTATGACATCTGGTTCTTGAGATATTTCAATTCAAAGTTATTCGCATGATTTTCCACCCAACTGCATTTGACTTGTTTTGGATGGTGATATCTCTGCAACCAAGCCCCGCAAAAATCTGCGGCTGCCAGTATTCGAAATGAATTTTACAGACCTTTCCACTGGTGTACAACTTGTTGTAAAATTCATGACTTTATTTTTTTCAACATTTTAGAAAAAAATCAAGGCTAACCCCTTGCCGAAAAAAATTACATTTTCAACAATGTTTCCCAAACCCATCGCTAGATACATCAAAAGAAAGGTCTGTTCAATACCTATCCACAGCTGAAGACAAAAAGTATCTGTGACATCTGGTTCTTGAGATATTTCAATTGAAAATTATTCGCATGATTTTCCACACAACTGCATTTGACTTGTTTTGGATGGTGATATCTCTGCAACCAAGCCCCGAAAAAATCTGCGGCTGCCAGTCCTCGAAAGGGATTTCACAGACCTTTCCACTGGTGTGCAACTTGTTGTAAAATTCATGATTTTATTTTTTTCAACATTTTAGAAAAAAATCAAGGCTAACCCCTTGCCGAAAAAAATTACATTTTCAACAATGTTTCCCAAACCCATCGGTAGATACATCAAAAGAAAGGTCTGTTCAATACCTATCCACAGCTGAACACAAAAAGTATCTGTGACATCTGGTTCTTGAGATATTTCAATTGAAAATTATTCGCATGATTTTCCACCCAACTGCATTTGACTTGTTTTGGATGGTGATATCTCTGCAACCAAGCCCCGAAAAAATCTGCGGCTGCCAGTCCTCGAAAGGGATTTCACAGACCTTTCCACTGGTGTGCACCTTGTTGTAAAATTCATGATTTTATTTTTTTCAACATTTTAGAAAAAATCAAGGCTAACCCCTTGCCGAAAAAAATTACTTTTTTAACAATGTTTCCCAAACCCATCGACGGATACATCAAAAGAAAGGTCTGTTCAATACCTATCCACAGCTGAACACAAAAAGTATCTGTGACATCTGGTTCTTGAGATATTTCAATTGAAAATTATTCGCATGATTTTCCACCCAACTGCATTTGACTTGTTTTGGTTGGTGATATCTCTGCAACCAAGCCCCGAAAAAATCTGCGGCTGCCAGTCCTCGAAAGGGATTTCACAGACCTTTCCACTGGTGTACAACTTGTTGTACAATTCATGACTTTACTTTTTTTCAACATTTTAGAACAATATCAAGGCTAACCCCTTGACGAAAAAAATTACATTTTCAACAATGTTTCCCAAACCCATCGGTAGATACATCAAAAGAAAGGTCTGTTCAATACCTATCCACAGCTGAACACAAAAAGAATCTGTGACATCTCGTTCTTGAGATATTTCAATTGAAAATTATTCGCATGATTTTCCACCCAACTGCATTTGACTTGTTTTGGATGGTGATATCTCTGCAACCAAGCCCCCAAAAAATCTGCGGCTGCGAGTCCTCGAAAGCGATTTCACAGACCTTTCCACTGGTGTACAACTTGTTGTACAATTCATGACTTTACTTTTTTTCAACATTTTAGAAAAAAATCAAGGTTAACCCCTTGCCGAAAAAATTACATTTTCAACAATGTTTCCCAAGCCCATCGGTAGATACATCAAAAGAAAGGTCTGTTCAATACATATCCACAGCTGAACACAAAAAGTATCTATGACATCTGTTTCTTGAGATATTTAAATTCAAAATTATTCGCATGATTTTCCACCCAACTGCATTTGACTTGTTTTGGATGGTGATATCTCTGCAACCAAGCCCCGAAAAAATCTGCGGCTGCCAGCCCTCGAAAGGGATTTCACAGACATTTCCACTGGTGTACAACTTGTTGTACAATTCACGACTTTACTTTTTTCAACATTTTAGAAAAAAATCAAGGCTTAACCCCTTGCCGAAAAAAATTACATTTTCAACAATGTTTCCCAAACCCATCGACAGATACATCGAAAGAAAGGTCTGTTCAATACCTATCCACAGCTGAAGACAAAAAGTATCTGTGACATCTGGTTCTTGAGATATTTCAATTGAAAATTATTCACATGATTTTCCACCCAACTGCATTTGACTTGTTTTGGATGGTGATATCTCTGCAACCAAGCCCCCAAAAAATCTGCGGCTGCGAGTCCTCGAAAGGGATTTCACAGACCTTTCCACTGGTGTACAACTTGTTGTACAATTCATGACTTTACTTTTTTTCAACATTTTAGAAAAAAATCAAGGCTTAACCCCTTGCCGAAAAAAATTACATTTTCAACAATGTTTCCCAAACCCATCGGTAGATACATCAAAAGAAAGGTCTGTTCAATACATATCCACAGCTGAACACAAAAAGTATCTATGACATCTGGTTCTTGAGATATTTCAATTCAAAATTATTCGCATGATTTTCCACCCAACTGCATTTGACTTGTTTGGATGGTGATATCTCTGCAACCAAGCCCCGCAAAAATCTGCGGCTGCCAGTCCTCGAAAGGGATTTCACAGACCTTTCCACTGGTGTACAACTTGTTGTACAATTCACGACTTTACTTTTTTCAACATTTTAGAAAAAAATCAAGGCTAACCCCTTGCCGAAAAAAATTACATTTTCAACAATGTTTCCCAAACCCATCGGTAGATACATCAAAAGAAAGGTCTGTTCAATACCTATCCACAGCTGAAGACGAAAAGTATCTGTGACATCTGGTTCTTGAGATATTTCAATTCTGAATTATTCGCATGATTTTCCACCCAACTGCATTTGACTTGTTTTTGATGGTGGTATCTCTGCAACCAATCCCCGCAAAAATCAGCGCTGCCAGTCCTCGAAAGGGATTTTACAGACCTTTCCACTAGTGTACAACTTGTTGTACAATTCATGACTTTACTTTTTTTTAACATTTTAAAAAAAAATCAAGGCTAACCCCTTGCCGAAAAAAAATACATTTTCAACTATGTTTCCCACACCCATCGATAGATACATCAAAAGAAAGGTCTGTTCAATACATATCCACAGCTGAAGACAAAAAGTATCTGTGACATCTGGTTCTTGAGATATTTAAATTCAAAGTTATACAGCTGAAGACAAAAAGTATCTGTGACATCTGGTTCTTGAGATATTTAAATTCAAAGTTATTCGCATGATTTTCCACCCAACTGCATTTGACTTGTTTTGGATGGTGATATCTCTGCAACCAAGCCCCAAAAAAATCTGCGGCTGCCAGTCCTCGAAAGGGATTTCACAGACCTTTCCACTGGTGTACAACTTGTTGTACAGTTCATGACTTTACTTTTTTTCAACATTTTAGAAAAAAATCCAGGCTAACCCCTTGCCGAAAAAAAATTACATTTTCAACTATGTTTCCCAAACCCATCGATAGATACATCAAAAGAAAGGTCTGTTCAATACCTATCCACAGCTGAAGACAAAAAGTATCTGTGACATCTGGTTCTTGAGATATTTCAATTCAAAGTTATTCGCATGATTTTCCACCCAACTGCATTTGACTTGTTTTGGATGGTGATATCTCTGCAACCAAGCCCCGCAAAAATCAGCGGCTGCCAGTCCTCGAAATAAATTTCACAGACCTTTCTACTGGTGTACAACTTGTTGTAAAATTCATGACTTTATTTTTTTCAACATTTTAGAAAAAAATCAAGGCTAACCCCTTGCCGAAAAAAATAACATTTTCAACTATGTTTCCCAAACCCATCGATAGATACATCAAAAGAAAGGTCTGTTCAATACCTATCCACAGCTGAAGACAAAAAGTATCTGTGACATCTGGTTCTTGTGATATTTCAATTCAGAATTATTCGCATGATTTTCCACCCAACTGCATTTGACTTGTTTTGGATGGTGATATCTCTGCAACCAATTACCGCAAAAATCAGCGGCTGCCAGTCCTCGAAAGGGATTTTACAGACCTTCCCACTGGTGTACAACTTGTTGTACAATTCACGACTTTACTTTTTTCAACATTTTAGAAAAAAAATCAAGGCTAACCCCTTGCTGAAAAAAATAACATTTTCAACAATGTTTCCCAAACCCATCCATAGATACATCAAAAGAAAGGCCTGTTCAATACCTATCCACAGCTGAAGACAAAAAGTATCTGTGACATCTGGTTCTTGAGATATTTCAATTCAAAGTTATTCGCATGATTTTCCACCCAACTGCATTTGACTTGTTTTGGATGGTGATATCTCTGCAACCAAGCCCCGCAAAAATCTGCAGCTGCCAGTCCTCGACAGGGATTTCACAGACCTATCCACTGGTGTGCAACTTGTTGTAAAATTCATGATTTTATTTTTTTCAACATTTTAGAAAAAATCAAGGCTAACCCCTTGCCGAAAAAAATTACATTTTCAACAATGTTTCCCAAACCCATCGATAGATACATCAAAAGAAAGGTCTGTTCAATGCCTATCCACAGCTGAACACAAAAAATATCTGTGACATCTGGTTCTGGAGATATTTCAATTCAAAGTTATTCGCATGATTTTTCACCCAACTGCATTTGACTTGTTTTGGATGGTAATATCTCTTCAACCCAGCCCCGCCAAAATCTTCGCCTGCCAGTCCTCGAAAGGGATTTCACAGACCTTTCCACTGGTGTGCAACTTGTTGTAAAATTCATGACATTATTTTTTTCAACATTTTAGAAAAAAATCAAGGCTAACCCCTTGCCGAAAAAAATTACATTTTCAACAATGGTCCCCAAACTCATCGATAGATACATCGAAAGAAAGGTCTGTTCAATACCTATCCACAGCTGAACACAAAAGTATCTGTGACATCTGGTTCTTGAGATATTTCAATTCAAAGTTATTCGCATGATTTTCCACCCAACTGCATTTGACTTGTTTTGGATGGTGATATCTCTGCAACCAAGCCCCGCAAAAATCTGCGGCTGCCAGTCCTCGAAAGGGATTTCACAGACCTTTCCACTGGTGTACAACTTGTTGTACAATTCATGACTTTACTTTTTTTCAACATTTTAGAAAAAAATCAAGGCTAACCCGTTGCCGAAAAAAATTACATTTTCAACAATGTTTCCCAAACCCATCGGTAGATACATCAAAAGAAAGGTCTGTTCAATAATTATCCACAGCTGAACACAAAAAGTATCTGTGACATCTGGTTCTTGAGATATTTCAATTCAGAATTATTCGCATGATTTTTCACCCAACTGCATTTGACTTGTTTTGGATGGTGATATCTCTGCAACCAAGCCCAGCAAAAATCTGCTGCTGCCAGTCCTCGAAAGGGAATTTACAGACCTTTCCACTGGTGTACAACTTGTTGTACAATTCACGACTTTACTTTTTTCAACATTTTAGAAAAAAAATCAAGACTAACCTCTTGCAGAAAAAATAACATTTTCAACAATGTTTCCCAAACCCATCGATAGATACATCAAAAGAAAGGTCTGTTCAATACCTATCCACAGCTGAAGACAAAAAGTATCTGTGACATCTGGTTCTTGAGATATTTCAATTCAAAGTTATTCGCATGATTTTCCACCCAACTGCATTTGACTTGTTTTGGATGGTGATATCTCTGCAACCAAGCCCCGCAAAAATCTGCGGCTGCCAGTCCTCGAAAGGGATTTCACAGACCTATCCACTGGTGTGCAACTTGTTGTAAAATTCATGATTTTATTTTTTTCAACATTTTAGAAAAAATCAAGGCTAACCCCTTGCCGAAAAAAATTACATTTTCAACAATGGTCCCCAAACCCATCGATAGATACATCGAAAGAAAGGTCTGTTCAACACCTATCCACAGCTGAACACAAAAGTATCTGTGACATCTGGTTCTTGAGATATTTCAATTCAAAAGTATTCGCATGATTTTCCACCCAACTGCATTTGACTTGTTTTGGATGGTGATATCTCTGCAACCAAGCCCCGCAAAAATCTGCGGCTGCTAGTCTTCGAAAGGGATTTTACAGACCTTTCCACTGGTGTACAACTTATTGTACAATTCACGACTCTACTTTTTTCAACATTTTAGAAAAAAATCAAGGCTAACCCCTTGCCGAAAAAAATTACATTTTCAACAATGGTCCCCAAACCCATCGGTAGATACATCAAAAGAAAAGTCTGTTCAATACCTATCCACAGCTGAACACAAAACTATCTGTGACATCTGGTTCTTGAGATATTTCAATTCAAAGTTATTCGCATGATTTTCCACCCAACTGCATTTGACTTGTTTTGAATGGTGATATCTCTGCAACCAAGCCCCGCAAAAATCTGCGGCTGCCATTCCTCGAAAGGGATTTCACAGACCTATATACTGGTGTGCAACTTGTTGTAAAAATTCATGATTTTATTTTTTTCAACATTTTAGAAAAAATCAAGGCTAACCCCTTGCCGAAAAAAATTACACTTTCAACAATGTTTCCCAAACCCATGGATAAATACGTCAAAAGAAAGGTCTGTTCAATACCTATCCACAGCTGAACAAAAAAAATATCTGTGATATCTGGTTCTTGAGATATTTCAATTCAAAGTTATTCGCATGATTTTCCACCCAACTGTATTTGACTTGTTTTGGATGGTGATATCTCTGCAACCAAGCCCCGAAAAAATCTGCGGCTGCCAGTCCTCGGAAGGGATTTCACAGACCTTTCCACTGGTGTACAACTTGTTGTACAATTCATGACTTTACTTTTTTTCAACATTTTAGAAAAAAATCAAGGCTAACCCCTTGCCGAAAAAAATTACATTTTCAACAATGTTTCCCAAACCCATCGGTAGATACATCAAAAGAAAGGTCTGTTCAATACCTATCCACAGCTGAACACAAAAAGTATCTGTGACATCTGATTCTTGAGATATTTTAATTCAGAATTATTCGCATGATTTTCCACCCAACTGCATTTGACTTGTTTTGGATGGTGATATCTCTGCAACCAAGCCCCGCAAAAATCAGCGGCTGCCAGTCCTCGAAATGAATTTCACAGACCTTTCCACTGGTGTACAACTTGTTGTAAAATTCATGATTTTATTTTTTCAACACTTTAGAAAAAAGTCAAGGCTAACCCCTTGCTGAAAAAATAACATTTTCAACTATGTTTCCCAAACCCATCCACAGATACATCAAAAGAAAGGTCTGTTCAATACCTATCCACAGCAGAAGACAAAAAGTTTCTGTGACATCTGGTTCTTGAGATATTTCAATTCAAAGTTATTCGCATGATTTTCCACCCAACTGCATTTGACTTGTTTTGAATGGTGATATCTCTGCAACCAAGCCCCGCAAAAATCTGCGGCTGCCAGTCCTCGAAAGGTATTTTACAGACCTTTCCACTGGTGTACAACTTGTTGTACAATTCACGACTTTACTTTTTTCAACATTTTAGAAAAAAATCAAGGCTAACCCCTTGCCGAAAAAAATAACATTTTCAACAATGTTTCCCAAGCCCATCGACGGATACGTCAAAAGAAAGGTCTGTTCAATACCTATCCACAGCTGAAGACAAAAAGTATCTGTGACATCTAGTTCTTGAGATATTTCAATTCAAAATTATTCGCATGATTTTCCACCCAACTGCATTTGACTTGTTTTGGATGGTGATACCTCTGCAACCAAGAACCGCAAAAATCTGCGGCTGCCAGTCTTCGAAAGGGATCTTACAGAGCTTTCCACTGGTGTACAACTTGTTGTACAATTCACGACTTTACTTTTTTCAACATTTTAGAAAAAAATCAAGGCTAACCCCTTGCCGAAAAAAATAACATTTTCAACTATGTTTCCCAAACCCATCGACAGATACATCAAAAGAAAGGTCTGTTCAATACCTATCCACAGCTGAACACAAAAAGTATCTATGACATCTGGTTCTTGAGATATTTTAATTCAAAATTATTCGCATGATTTTCCACCCAACTGCATTTGACTTGTTTTGGATGGTGATATCTCTGCAACCAAGCCCCGCAAAAATCTGCTGCTGCCAGTCCTCGAAAGGGATTTTACAGACCTTTCCACTGGTGTACAACTTGTTGTACAATTCACGACTTTACTTTTTTCAACATTTTAGAAAAAAATCAAGGCTAACCCCTTGCCGAAAAAAATAACATTTTCAACAACGTTTCCCAAGCCCATCGCTAGATACATCGAAAGAAAGGTCTGTTCAATACCTATCCACAGCGGAACAAAAAAAATATCTGTGATATCTGGTTCTTGAGATATTTCAATTCAAAGTTATTCGCATGATTTTCCACCCAACTGTATTTGACTTGTTTTGGATGGTGATATCTCTGCAACCAAGCCCCGCAAAAATCTGCGGCTGCCAGTCCTCGAAAGGGATTTTACAGACCTTTCCACTGGTGTACAACTTGTTGTACAATTCACGACTTTACTTTCTTCAAAATTTTTGCAAAAAATCAAGGCTAACCCCTTGCCGAAAAAAATAACATTTTCAACTATGTTTCACAAACCCATCGACAGATACATCAAAAGAAAGGTCTGTTCAATACCTATCCACAGCTGAACACAAAAAGTATCTATGACATCTGGTTCTTGAGATATTTTAATTCAAAATTATTCGCATGATTTTCCACCCAACTGCATTTGACTTGTTTTGGATGGTGATATCTCTGCAACCAAGCCCCACAAAAATCTGCGGCTGCCAGTCCTCGAAAGGGATTTCACAGACCTTTCCACTGGTGTGCAGCTTGTTGTAAAATTCATGACTTTATTTTTTTCAACATTTTGGAAAAAAATCAAGGCTAACCCCTTGCCGAAAAAAATTACATTTTCAACAATGTTTCCCAAACCCATCGATAGATGCATCGAAAGAAAGGCCTGTTCAATACCTATCCACAGCTGAACACAAAAGTATCTGTGACATCTGGTTCTTGAGATATTTCAATTCAAAGTTATTCGCATGATTTTCCACCCAACTGCATTTGACTTGTTTTGGAGGGTGATATATCTGCAACCAAGCCCCGCAAAAATCTGCGGCTGCCAGTCCTCGAAAGGCATTTCACAGACCTTTCAACTGGTGTACAACTTGTTGTACAATTCATGACTTTACTTTTTTTCAACATTTTAGAAAAAAATCAAGGCTAACCCCTTGCCGAAAAAAATTAAATTTTCAACAATGTTTCCCAAACCCATCGGTAGATACATCAAAAGAAAGCTCTGTTCAATACCTATCCACAGCTGAACACAAAAAGTATCTGTGACATCTGGTTCTTGAGATATTTCAATTCAAAATTATTCGCATGATTTTCCACCCAACTGCATTTGACTTGTTTTGGATGGTGATATCTCTGCAACCAAGCCCCGCAAAAATCTGCGACTGCTAGTCCTCGAAAGGGATTTCACAGACCTTTCCACTGGTGTGCAACTTGTTGTAAAATTCATTACTTAATTTTTTTCAACATTTTAGAAAAAAATCAAGGCTAACCCCTTGCTGAAAAAAATTACATTTTCAACAATGTTTCCCAAACCCATCGATAGATACATCAAAAGAAAGGTCTGTTCAATAACTATCCACAGCTAAAGACAAAATGTATCTGTGACATCTGGTTCTTGAGATATTTCAATTCAAAATTATTCGCATGATTTTCCACCCAACTGCATTTGACTTGTTTTGGATGGTGATATCTCTGCAACCAAGCCCCGCAAAAATCAGTGGCTGCCAGTCCTCGAAATGAATTTCACAGACCTTTCCATTGGTGTACAACTTGTTGTAAAATTCATGACTTTATTTTTTTCAACATTTTAGAAAAAAATTAAGGCTAACCCCTTGCCGAAAAAAATTACATTTTCAACAATGTTTCCCAAACCCATCGATAGATACATCAAAAGAAAGGTCTGTTCAATACCTATCCACAACTGAACACAAAAAATATCTGTGACATCTGGTTCTTGAAATATTTCAATTCAAAGTTATTCGCATGATTTTCCACCCAACTGCATTTGACTTGTTTTGGATGGTGATATCTCTGCAACCAAGCCCCGCAAAAATCTGCGGCTGCCAGTCCTCGAAAGGGATTTCACAGACCTTTTACTGGTTGGCAACTTGTTGTAAAATTCATGATTTTATTTTTTTCAACATTTTAGAAAAAATCAAGGCTAACCCCTTGCCGAAAAAAATTACATTTTCAACAATGTTTCCCAAACCCATCGATAGATACATCAAAAGAAAGGTCTGTTCAATACCTATCCACAGATGAAGACAAAAACTATCTGTGAAATCTGGTTCTTGAGATATTTCAATTCAAAGTTATTCGCATGGTTTTCCACCCAACTGCATTTGACTTGTTTTGGATGGTGATATCTCTGCAACCAAGTCCCGCAAAAATCTGCGGCTGCCAGTCCTCGAAAGGGATTTTACAGACCTTTCCACTGGTGTACAACTTGTTGTACAATTCATGACTTTACTTTTTTTCAACATTTTAGAAAAAAATCAAGGCTAACCCCTTGCCGAAAAAAATTACATTTTCAACAATGTTTCCCAAACCCACCGGTAGATACATCAAAAGAAAGGTCTGTTCAATACCTATCCACAGCTGAACACAAAAAGTATCTGTCGCATCTGGTTCTTGAGATATTTCAATTCAAAATTATTCGCATGATTTTCCTCCCAACTGCATTTGACTTGTTTTGGATGGTGATATTTCTGCAACCAAGCCCCGCAAAAATCTGCGGCTGCCAGCCCTCGAAAGCGATTTTACAGACCTTTCCACTGGTGTACAACTTGTTGTACAATTCATGACTTTACTTTTTTTCAACATTTTAGAAAAAAATCAAGGCTAACCCCTTGCCGAAAAAAATTACATTTTCAACAATGTTTCCCAAACCCATCGGTAGATACATCAAAAGAAAGGCCTGTTCAATACCTATCCACAGCTGAACACAAAAAGTATCTGTCGCATCTGGTTCTTGAGATATTTCAATTCAAAATTATTCGCATGATTTTCCTCCCAACTGCATTTGACTTGTTTTGGATGGTGATATCTCTGCAACCAAGCCCCGCAAAAATCAGTGGCTGCCAGTCCTCGAAAGGGATTTCACAGACCTTTTACTGGTTGGCAACTTGTTGTAAAATTCATGATTTTATTTTTTTCAACATTTTAGAAAAAATCAAGGCTAACCCCTTGCCGAAAAAAATTACATTTTCAACAATGTTTCCCAAACCCATCGATAGATACATCAAAAGAAAGGTCTGTTCAATACCTATCCACAGCTGAAGACAAAAACTATCTGTGAAATCTGGTTCTTGAGATATTTCAATTCAAAGTTATTCGCATGATTTTCCACCCAACTGCATTTTACTTGTTTTGGATGGTGATATCTCTGCAACCAAGCCCCGCAAAAATCAGTGGCTGCCAGTCCTCGAAATGAATTTTACAGACCTTTCCGTTGGTGTACAACTTGTTGTAAAATTCATGACTTTATTTTTTTCAACATTTTAGAAAAAAATCAAGGCTAACCCCTTGCCGAAAAAAATTACATTTTCAACAATGTTTCCCAAACCCATCGATAGATACATCAAAAGAAAGGTCTGTTCAATACCTATCCACAGATGAAGACAAAAACTGTCTGTGAAATCTGGTTCTTGAGATATTTCAATTCAAAGTTATTCGCATGGTTTTCCACCCAACTGCATTTGACTTGTTTTGGATGGTGATATCTCTGCAACCAAGTCCCGCAAAAATCTGCGGCTGCCAGTCCTCGAAAGGGATTTTACAGACCTTTCCACTGGTGTACAACTTGTTGTACAATTCATGACTTTATTTTTTTTTAACATTTTAGAAAAAAATCAAGGCTAACCCCTTGCCGAAAAAAATTACATTTTCAACAATGTTTCCCAAACCCATCGGTAGATACATCAAAAGAAAGGTCTGTTCAATACCTATCCACAGCTGAACACAAAAAGTATCTGTCGCATCTGGTTCTTGAGATATTTCAATTCAAAATTATTCGCATGATTTTCCTCCCAACTGCATTTGACTTGTTTTGGATGGTGATATCTCTGCAACCAAGCCCGCAAAAATCTGCGGCTGCCAGCCCTCGAAAGCGATTTTACAGACCTTTCCACTGGTGTACAACTTGTTGTACAATTCATGACTTTACTTTTTTTCAACATTTTAGAAAAAAATCAAGGCTAACCCCTTGCCGAAAAAAATTACATTTTCAACAATGTTTCCCAAACCCATCGGTAGATACATCAAAAGAAAGGCCTGTTCAATACCTATCCACAGCTGAACACAAAAAGTATCTGTCGCATCTGGTTTTTGAGATATTTCAATTCAAAATTATTCGCATGATTTTCCTCCCAACTGCATTTGACTTGTTTTGGATGGTGATATCTCTGCAACCAAGCCCCGCAAAAATCAGTGGCTGCCAGTCCTCGAAAGGGATTTCACAGACCTTTTACTGGTTGGCAACTTGTTGTAAAATTCATGATTTTATTTTTTTCAACATTTTAGACAAAATCAAGGCTAACCCCTTGCCGAAAAAAATTACATTTTCAACAATGTTTCCCAAACCCATCGATAGATACATCAAAAGAAAGGTCTGTTCAATACCTATCCACAGGTGAAGACAAAAACTATCTGTGAAATCTGGTTCTTGAGATATTTCAATTCAAAGTTATTCGCATGGTTTTCCACCCAACTGCATTTGACTTGTTTTGGATGGTGATATCTCTGCAACCAAGTCCCGCAAAAATCTGCGGCTGCCAGTCCTCGAAAGGGATTTTACAGACCTTTCCACTGGTGTACAACTTGTTGTACAATTCATGACTTTACTTTTTTTCAACATTTTAGAAAAAAATCAAGGCTAACCCCTTGCCAAAAAAAATTACATTTTCAACAATGTTTCCCAAACCCACCGGTAGATACATCAAAAGAAAGGTCTGTTCAATACCTATCCACAGCTGAACACAAAAAGTATCTGTCGCATCTGGTTCTTGAGATATTTCAATTCAAAATTATTCGCATGATTTTCCTCCCAACTGCATTTGACTTGTTTTGGATGGTGATATTTCTGCAACCAAGCCCCGCAAAAATCTGCGGCTGCCAGCCCTCGAAAGCGATTTTACAGACCTTTCCACTGGTGTACAACTTGTTGTACAATTCATGACTTTACTTTTTTTCAACATTTTAGAAAAAAATCAAGGCTAACCCCTTGCCGAAAAAAATTACATTTTCAACAATGTTTCCCAAACCCATCGGTAGATACATCAAAAGAAAGGCCTGTTCAATACCTATCCACAGCTGAACACAAAAAGTATCTGTCGCATCTGGTTCTTGAGATATTTCAATTCAAAATTATTCGCATGATTTTCCTCCCAACTGCATTTGACTTGTTTTGGATGGTGATATCTCTGCAACCAAGCCCCGCAAAAATCAGTGGCTGCCAGTCCTCGAAAGGGATTTCACAGACCTTTTACTGGTTGGCAACTTGTTGTAAAATTCATGATTTTATTTTTTTCAACATTTTAGAAAAAATCAAGGCTAACCCCTTGCCGAAAAAAATTACATTTTCAACAATGTTTCCCAAACCCATCGATAGATACATCAAAAGAAAGGTCTGTTCAATACCTATCCACAGCTGAAGACAAAAACTATCTGTGAAATCTGGTTCTTGAGATATTTCAATTCAAAGTTATTCGCATGATTTTCCACCCAACTGCATTTTACTTGTTTTGGATGGTGATATCTCTGCAACCAAGCCCCGCAAAAATCAGTGGCTGCCAGTCCTCGAAATGAATTTTACAGACCTTTCCGTTGGTGTACAACTTGTTGTAAAATTCATGACTTTATTTTTTTCAACATTTTAGAAAAAAATCAAGGCTAACCCCTTGCCGAAAAAAATTACATTTTCAACAACGTTTCCCAAACCCATCGCTAGATACATCGAAAGAAAGGTCTGTTCAATACCTATCCACAGCTGAACACAAAACATATCTGTGACATCTGGTTCTTGAAATATTTCAATTCAAAGTTATTCGCATGATTTTCCACCCAACTGCATTTGACTTGTTTTGGATGGTGATATCTCTGCAACCAAGCCCCGCAAGAATCTGCGGCTGCCAGTCCTCGAAAGGGATTTCACAGACCTTTTACTGGTTTGCAACTTGTTGTAAAATTCATGATTTTATTTTTTTCAACATTTTAGAAAAAATCAAGGATAACCCCTTGCCGAAAGAAATTACATTTTCAACAATGTTTCCCAAACCCATCGATAGATACATCAAAAGAAAGGTCTGTTCAATACCTATCCACAGCTGAAGACAAAAACTATCTGTGACATCTGGTTCTTGAGATATTTCAATTCAAAATTATTCGCATGATTTTCTACCCAACTGCATTTGACTTGTTTTGGATGGTGATATCTCTGCAACCAAGCCCCGCAAAAATCTGCGGCTGCCAGTCCTCGAAAGGGATTTCACATACCTTTTACTGGTTTGCAACTTGTTGTAAAATTCATGATTTTATTTGTTTCAACATTTTAGAAAAAATCAAGGCTAGCCCCTTGCCGAAAAAAATTACATTTTCAACAATGTTTCCCAAACCCATCGATAGATATGTCAAAAGAAAGGTCTGTTCAATACCTATCCACAGCTGAACACAAAAAGTATCTGTGACATCTGGTTCTTGAGATATTTCAATTCAAAATTATTCGCATGATTTTCCACCGAACTGCATTTGACTTGTTTTGGATGGTGATATCTCTGCAACCAAGCCCCGCAAAAATCAGTGGCTGCCAGTCCTCGAAATGAATTTCACAGACCTTTCCATTGGTGTACAACTTGTTGTAAAATTCATGACTTTATTTTTTTCAACATTTTAGAAAAAAATCAAGGCTAACCCCTTGCTGAAAAAAATTACATTTTCAACAATGTTTCCCAAACCCATCGATAGATACATCAAAAGAAAGGTCTGTTCAATACCTATCCACAGCTAAAGACAAAATGTATCTGTGACATCTGGTTCTTGAGATATTTCAATTCAAATTTATTCGCATGATTTTCCACCCAACTGCATTTGACTTGTTTTGGATGGTGATATCTCTGCAACCAAGCCCCGCAAAAATCTGCGGCTGCCAGTCCTCGAAAGGGATTTCACAGACCTTTTACTGGTTGGCAACTTGTTGTAAAATTCATGATTTTATTTTTTTCAACATTTTAGAAAAAATCAAGGCTAACCCCTTGCCGAAAAAAATTACATTTTCAACAATGTTTCCCAAACCCATCGATAGATACATCAAAAGAAAGGTCTGTTCAATACCTATCCACAGATGAAGACAAAAATTGTCTGTGAAATCTGGTTCTTGAGATATTTCAATTCAAAGTTATTCGCATGGTTTTCCACCCAACTGCATTTGACTTGTTTTGGATGGTGATATCTCTGCAACCAAGTCCCGCAAAAATCTGCGGCTGCCAGTCCTCGAAAGGGATTTTACAGACCTTTCCACTGGTGTACAACTTGTTGTACAATTCATGACTTTACTTTTTTTCAACATTTTAGAAAAAAATCAAGGCTAACCCCATGCCGAAAAAAATTACATTTTCAACAATGTTTCCCAAACCCATCGGTAGATACATCAAAAGAAAGGCCTGTTCAATACCTATCCACAGCTGAACACAAAAAGTATCTGTCGCATCTGGTTCTTGAGATATTTCAATTCAAAATTATTCGCATGATTTTCCTCCCAACTGCATTTGACTTGTTTTGGATGGTGATATCTCTGCAACCAAGCCCCGCAAAAATCAGTGGCTGCCAGTCCTCGAAAGGGATTTCACAGACCTTTTACTGGTTGGCAACTTGTTGTAAAATTCATGATTTTATTTTTTTCAACATTTTAGACAAAATCAAGGCTAACCCCTTGCCGAAAAAAATTACATTTTCAACAATGTTTCCCAAACCCATCGATAGATACATCAAAAGAAAGGTCTGTTCAATACCTATCCACAGCTGAAGACAAAAACTATCTGTGAAATCTGGTTCTTGAGATATTTCAATTCAAAGTTATTCGCATGATTTTCCACCCAACTGCATTTGACTTGTTTTGGATGGTGATATCTCTGCAACCAAGCCCCGCAAAAATCAGTGGCTGCCAGTCCTCGAAATGAATTTCACAGACCTTTCCATTGGTGTACAACTTGTTGTAAAATTCATGACTTTATTTTTTTCAACATTTTAGAAAAAAATCAAGGCTAACCCCTTGCCGAAAAAAATTACATTTTCAACAACGTTTCCCAAACCCATCGCTAGATACATCGAAAGAAAGGTCTGTTCAATACCTATCCACAGCTGAACACAAAACATATCTGTGACATCTGGTTCTTGAAATATTTCAATTCAAAGTTATTCGCATGATTTTCCACCCAACTGCATTTGACTTGTTTTGGATGGTGATATCTCTGCAACCAAGCCCCGCAAGAATCTGCGGCTGCCAGTCCTCGAAAGGGATTTCACAGACCTTTTACTGGTTTGCAACTTGTTGTAAAATTCATGATTTTATTTTTTTCAACATTTTAGAAAAAATCAAGGCTAACCCCTTGCCGAAAGAAATTACATTTTCAACAATGTTTCCCAAACCCATCGATAGATACATCAAAAGAAAGGTCTGTTCAATACCTATCCACAGCTGAAGACAAAAACTATCTGTGACATCTGGTTCTTGAGATATTTCAATTCAAAATTATTCGCATGATTTTCTACCCAACTGCATTTGACTTGTTTTGGATGGTGATATCTCTGCAACCAAGCCCCGCAAAAATCTGCGGCTGCCAGTCCTCGAAAGGGATTTCACATACCTTTTACTGGTTTGCAACTTGTTGTAAAATTCATGATTTTATTTGTTTCAACATTTTAGAAAAAATCAAGGCTAGCCCCTTGCCGAAAAAAATTACATTTTCAACAATGTTTCCCAAACCCATCGATAGATATGTCAAAAGAAAGGTCTGTTCAATACCTATCCACAGCTGAACACAAAAAGTATCTGTGACATCTGGTTCTTGAGATATTTCAATTCAAAATTATTCGCATGATTTTCCACCGAACTGCATTTGACTTGTTTTGGATGGTGATATCTCTGCAACCAAGCCCCGCAAAAATCAGTGGCTGCCAGTCCTCGAAATGAATTTCACAGACCTTTCCATTGGTGTACAACTTGTTGTAAAATTCATGACTTTATTTTTTTCAACATTTTAGAAAAAAATCAAGGCTAACCCCTTGCCGAAAAAAATTACATTTTCAACAACGTTTCCCAAACCCATCGATAGATACATCAAAAGAAAGGTCTGTTCAATACCTATCCACAGCTGAACACAAAACATATCTGTGACATCTGGTTCTTGAAATATTTCAATTCAAAGTTATTCGCATGATTTTCCACCCAACTGCATTTGACTTGTTTTGGATGGTGATATCTCTGCAACCAAGCCCCGCAAGAATCTGCGGCTGCCAGTCCTCGAAAGGGATTTCACAGACCTTTTACTGGTTTGCAACTTGTTGTAAAATTCATGATGTTATTTTTTTCAACATTTTAGAAAAAATCAAGGCTAACCCCTTGCCGAAAAAAATTACATTTTCAACAATGTTTCCCAAACCCATCGATAGATACATCAAAAAAGAGTTCTGTTCAATACCTATCCACAGCTGAAGACAAAAACTATCTGTGACATCTGGTTCTTGAGATATTTCAATTCAAAATTATTCGCATGATTTTCTACCCAACTGCATTTGACTTGTTTTGGATGGTGATATCTCTACAACCAAGCCCCGCAAAAATCTGCGGCTGCCAGTCCTCGAAAGGGATTTCACATACCTTTTACTGGTTTGCAACTTGTTGTAAAATTCATGATGTTATTTTTTTCAACATTTTAGAAAAAATCAAGGCTAACCCCTTGCCGAAAAAAATTACATTTTCAACAATGTTTCCCAAACCCATCGATAGATACATCAAAAAAAAGTTCTGTTCAATACCTATCCACAGCTGAAGACAAAAACTATCTATGACATCTGGTTCTTGAGATATTTCAATTCAAAATTATTCGCATGATTTTCCACCCAACTGCATTTGACTTGTTTTGGATGGTGATATATCTGCAACCAAGCCCCGCAAAAATCTGCGGCTGCCAGTAGTCGAAAGGGATTTCATAGACCTTTTACTGGTTTGCAACTTGTTGTAAAATTCATGATTTTATTTGTTTCAACAATTTAGAAAAAATCAAGGCTAACCCCTTGCCGAAAAAAATTACATTTTCAACAATGTTTCCCAAACCCATCGATAGATACATCAAAAGAAAGGTCTGTTCAATACCTATCCGCAGCTGAAGACAAAAACTATCTGTGACATCTGGTTCTTGAGATATTTCAATTTAAAATTATTCGCATGATTTTCCACCCAACTGCATTTGACTTGTTTTGGATGGTGATATCTCTGCAACCAAGCCCCGCAAAAATCTGCGGCTGCCAGTCCTCGAAAGGCATTTCACAGACCTTTTACTGGTTTGCAACTTGTTATAAAATTCATGATTTTATTTTTTTCAACATTTTAGAAAAAATCAAGGCTAACCCCTTGCCGAAAAAAATAACATTTTCAACAATGTTTCCCAAACCCATCGATAGATACATCAAAAGAAAGGTCTCTTCAATACCTATCCACAAAAAATAACATTTTCAACAATGTTTCCCAAACCCATCGATAGATACGTCAAAAGAAAGGTCTGTTCAATACCTATCCACAGCTGAAGACAAAAAGTATCTGTGACATCTGGTTCTTGAAATATTTCAATTCAAAATTATTCGCATGATTTTCCACCGAACTGCATTTGACTTGTTTTGGATGGTGATATCTCTGCAACCAAGCCCCGAAAAAATCTGTGGCCGCCAGTCCTCGAAATGGATTTCACAGACCTTTCCATTGGTGTACAACTTGTTGTAAAATTCATGACTTTATTTTTTTCAACATTTTAGAAAAAAATCAAGGCTAACCCCTTGCCGAAAAAAATTACATTTTCAACAACGTTTCCCAAACCCATCGCTAGATACATCGAAAGAAAGGTCTGTTCAATACCTATCCACAGCTGAACACAAAACATATCTGTGACATCTGGTTCTTGAAATATTTCAATTCAAAGTTATTCGCATGATTTTCCACCCAACTGCATTTGACTTGTTTTGGATGGTGATATCTCTGCAACCAAGCCCCGCAAGAATCTGCGGCTGCCAGTCCTCGAAAGGGATTTCACATACCTTTTACTGGTTTGCAACTTGTTGTAAAATTCATGATGTTATTTTTTTCAACATTTTAGAAAAAATCAAGGCTAACCCCTTGCCGAAAAAAATTACATTTTCAACAATGTTTCCCAAACCCATCGATAGATACATCAAAAAAAAGTTCTGTTCAATACCTATCCACAGCTGAAGACAAAAACTATCTGTGACATCTGGTTCTTGAGATATTTCAATTCAAAATTATTCGCATGATTTTCCACCCAACTGCATTTGACTTGTTTTGGATGGTGATATATCTGCAACCAAGCCCCGCAAAAATCTGCGGCTGCCAGTAGTCGAAAGGGATTTCACAGACCTTTTACTGGTTTGCAACTTGTTGTAAAATTCATGATTTTATTTGTTTCAACAATTTAGAAAAAATCAAGGCTAACCCCTTGCCGAAAAAAATTACATTTTCAACAATGTTTCCCAAACCCATCGATAGATACATCAAAAGAAAGGTCTGTTCAATACCTATCCACAGCTGAAGACAAAAACTATCTGTGACATCTGGTTCTTGAGATATTTCAATTCAAAATTATTCGCATGATTTTCCACCCAACTGCATTTGACTTGTTTTGGATGGTGATATCTCTGCAACCAAGCCCCGCAAAAATCTGCGGCTGCCAGTCCTCGAAAGGCATTTCACAGACCTTTTACTGGTTTGCAACTTGTTATAAAATTCATGATTTTATTTTTTTCAACATTTTAGAAAAAATCAAGGCTAACCCCTTGCCGAAAAAAATAACATTTTCAACAATGTTTCCCAAACCCATCGATAGATACATCAAAAGAAAGGTCTGTTCAATACCTATCCACAAAAAATAACATTTTCAACAATGTTTCCCAAACCCATCGATAGATACGTCAAAAGAAAGGTCTGTTCAATACCTATCCACAGCTGAAGACAAAAAGTATCTGTGACATCTGGTTCTTGAAATATTTCAATTCAAAATTATTCGCATGATTTTCCACCGAACTGCATTTGACTTGTTTTGGATGGTGATATCTCTGCAACCAAGCCCCGAAAAAATCTGTGGCCGCCAGTCCTCGAAATGGATTTCACAGACCTTTCCATTGGTGTACAACTTGTTGTAAAATTCATGACTTTATTTTTTTCAACATTTTAGAAAAAAATCAAGGCTAACCCCTTGCCGAAAAAAATTACATTTTCAACAACGTTTCCCAAACCCATCGATAGATACATCAAAAGAAAGGTCTGTTCAATACCTATCCACAGCTGAAGACAAAAACTATCTGTGACATCTGGTTCTTGAGATATTTCAATTCAAAATTATTCGCATGATTTTCTACCCAACTGCATTTGACTTGTTTTGGATGGTGATATCTCTGCAACCAAGCCCCGCAAAAATCTGCGGCTGCCAGTCCTCGAAAGGGATTTCACATACCTTTTACTGGTTTGCAACTTGTTATAAAATTCATGATTTTATTTGTTTCAACATTTTAGAAAAAATCAAGGCTAGCCCCTTGCCGAAAAAAATTACATTTTCAACAATGTTTCCCAAACCCATCGATAGATATGTCAAAAGAAAGGTCTGTTCAATACCTATCCACAGCTGAACACAAAAAGTATCTGTGACATCTGGTTCTTGAGATATTTCAATTCAAAATTATTCGAATGATTTTCCACCGAACTGCATTTGACTTGTTTTGGATGGTGATATCTCTGCAACCAAGCCCCGCAAAAATCAGTGGCTGCCAGTCCTCGAAATGAATTTCACAGACCTTTCCATTGGTGTACAACTTGTTGTAAAATTCATGACTTTATTTTTTTCAACATTTTAGAAAAAAATCAAGGCTAACCCCTTGCCGAAAAAAATTACATTTTCAACAACGTTTCCCAAACCCATCGATAGATACATCAAAAGAAAGGTCTGTTCAATACCTATCCACAGCTGAACACAAAACATATCTGTGACATCTGGTTCTTGAAATATTTCAATTCAAAGTTATTCGCATGATTTTCCACCCAACTGCATTTGCCTTGTTTTGGATGGTGATATCTCTGCAACCAAGCCCCGCAAGAATCTGCGGCTGCCAGTCCTCGAAAGGGATTTCACAGCCCTTTTACTGGTTTGCAACTTGTTGTAAAATTCATGATGTTATTTTTTTCAACATTTTAGAAAAAATCAAGGCTAACCCCTTGCCGAAAAAAATTACATTTTCAACAATGTTTCCCAAACCCATCGATAGATACGTCAAAAGAAAGGTCTGTTCAATACCTATCCACAGCTGAACACAAAAAGTATCTGTGACATCTGGTTCTTGAGATATTTCAATTCAAAATTATTCGCATGATTTTCCACCGAACTGCATTTGACTTGTTTTGGATGGTGATATCTCTGCAACCAAGCCCCGCAAAAATCAGTGGCTGCCAGTCCTCGAAATGAATTTCACAGACCTTTCCATTGGTGTACAACTTGTTGTAAAATTCATGACTCTATTTTTTTCAACATTTTAGAAAAAAATCAAGGCTAACCCCTTGCCGAAAAAAATTACATTTTCAACAATGTTTCCCAAACCCATCGATAGATACATCAAAAGAAAGGTCTGTTCAATACCTATCCACAGCTGAAGACTAAAACTATCTGTGACATCTGGTTCTTGAGATATTTCAATTCAAAATTATTCGCATGATTTTCTACCCAACTGCATTTGACTTGTTTTGGATGGTGATATCTCTGCAACCAAGCCCCGCAAAAATCTGCGGCTGCCAGTCCTCGAAAGGGATTTCACATACCTTTTACTGGTTTGCAACTTGTTGTAAAATTCATGATGTTATTTTTTTCAACATTTTAGAAAAAATCAAGGCTAACCCCTTGCCGAAAAAAATTACATTTTCAACAATGTTTCCCAAACCCATCGATAGATACATCAAAAAAAGTTCTGTTCAATACCTATCCACAGCTGAAGACAAAAACTATTTGTGACATCTGGTTCTTGAGATATTTCAATTCAAAATTATTCGCATGATTTTCCACCCAACTGCATTTGACTTGTTTTGGATGGTGATATATCTGCAACCAAGCCCCGCAAAAATCTGCGGCTGCCAGTAGTCGAAAGGGATTTCACAGACCTTTTACTGGTTTGCAACTTGTTGTAAAATTCATGACTCTATTTTTTTCAACATTTTAGAAAAAAATCAAGGCTAACCCCTTGCCGAAAAAAATTACATTTTCAACAATGTTTCCCAAACCCATCGATAGATACATCAAAAGAAAGGTCTGTTCAATACCTATCCACAGCTGAAGACTAAAACTATCTGTGACATCTGGTTCTTGAGATATTTCAATTCAAAATTATTCGCATGATTTTCTACCCAACTGCATTTGACTTGTTTTGGATGGTGATATCTCTGCAACCAAGCCCCGCAAAAATCTGCGGCTGCCAGTCCTCGAAAGGGATTTCACATACCTTTTACTGGTTTGCAACTTGTTGTAAAATTCATGATGTTATTTTTTTCAACATTTTAGAAAAAATCAAGGCTAACCCCTTGCCGAAAAAAATTACATTTTCAACAATGTTTCCCAAACCCATCGATAGATACATCAAAAAAAGTTCTGTTCAATACCTATCCACAGCTGAAGACAAAAACTATTTGTGACATCTGGTTCTTGAGATATTTCAATTCAAAATTATTCGCATGATTTTCCACCCAACTGCATTTGACTTGTTTTGGATGGTGATATATCTGCAACCAAGCCCCGCAAAAATCTGCGGCTGCCAGTAGTCGAAAGGGATTTCACAGACCTTTTACTGGTTTGCAACTTGTTGTAAAATTCATGATTTTATTTGTTTCAACAATTTAGAAAAAATCAAGGCTAACCCCTTGCCGAAAAAAATTACATTTTCAACAATGTTTCCCAAACCCATCGGTAGATACATCAAAAGAAAGGTCTGTTCAAAACCTATCCACAGCTGAACACAAAAAGTATCTGTGACATCTGGTTCTTGAGATATTTCAATTCAGAATTATTCGCATGATTTTCCACCCAACTGCATTTGACTTGTTTTGGATGGTGATATCTCTGCAACCAAGCCCCGCAAAAATCTGCTGCTGCCAGTCCTCGAAAGGGAATTTACAGACCTTTCCACTGGTGTACAACTTGTTGTACAATTCACGACTTTACTTTTTTCAACATTTTAGACAAAATCAAGGCTAACCCCTTGCCGAAAAAAATTACATTTTCAACAATGTTTCCCAAACCCATCGATAGATACATCAAAAAAAAGTTCTGTTCAATACCTATCCACAGCTGAAGACAAAAACTATCTGTGACATCTGGTTCTTGAGATATTTCAATTCAAAATTATTCGCATGATTTTCCACCCAACTGCATTTGACTTGTTTTGGATGGTGATATATCTGCAACCAAGCCCCGCAAAAATCTGCGGCTGCCAGTAGTCGAAAGGGATTTCACAGACCTTTTACTGGTTTGCAACTTGTTGTAAAATTCATGATTTTATTTGTTTCAACAATTTAGAAAAAATCAAGGCTAACCCCTTGCCGAAAAAAATTACATTTTCAACAATGTTTCCCAAACCCATCGATAGATACATCAAAAGAAAGGTCTGTTCAATACCTATCCACAGCTGAAGACAAAAACTATCTGTGACATCTGGTTCTTGAGATATTTCAATTCAAAATTATTCGCATGATTTTCCACCCAACTGCATTTGACTTGTTTTGGATGGTGATATCTCTGCAACCAAGCCCCGCAAAAATCTGCGGCTGCCAGTCCTCGAAAGGCATTTCACAGACCTTTTACTGGTTTGCAACTTGTTATAAAATTCATGATTTTATTTTTTTCAACATTTTAGAAAAAATCAAGGCTAACCCCTTGCCGAAAAAAATAACATTTTCAACAATGTTTCCCAAACCCATCGATAGATACATCAAAAGAAAGGTCTGTTCAATACCTATCCACAAAAAATAACATTTTCAACAATGTTTCCCAAACCAATCGATAGATACGTCAAAAGAAAGGTCTGTTCAATACCTATCCACAGCTGAACACAAAAAATATCTGTGACATCTGGTTCTTGAAATATTTCAATTCAAAGTTATTCGCATGATTTTCCACACAACTGCATTTGACTTGTTTTGGATGGTGATATCTCTGCAACCAAGCCCCGCAAGAATCTGCGGCTGCCAGTCCTCGAAAGGGATTTCACAGACCTTTTACTGGTTTGCAACTTGTTGTAAAATTCATGATTTTATTTTTTTCAACATTTTAGAAAAAATCAAGGCTAACCCCTTGCCGAAAAAAATTACATTTTCAACAATGTTTCCCAAACCCATCGATAGATACATCAAAAGAAAGGTCTGTTCAATACCTATCCACAGCTGAACACAAAAACTATCTGTGACATCTGGTTCTTGAGATATTTCAACTCAAAATTATTCGCATGATTTTCTACCCAACTGCATTTGACTTGTTTTGGATGGTGATATCTCTGCAACCAAGCCCCGCAAAAATCTGCGGCTGCCAGTAGTCGAAAGGGATTTCACAGACCTTTTACTGGTTTGCAACTTGTTGTAAAATTCATGATTTTATTTGTTTCAACATTTTAGACAAAATCAAGGCTAACCCCTTGCCGAAAAAAATTACATTTTCAACAATGTTTCCCAAACCCATCGGTAGATACATCAAAAGAAAGGTCTGTTCAAAACCTATCCACAGCTGAACACAAAAAGTATCTGTGACATCTGGTTCTTGAGATATCTCAATTCAGAATTATTCGCATGATTTTCCACCCAACTGCATTTGACTTGTTTTGGATGGTGATATCTCTGCAACCAAGCCCCGCAAAAATCTGCTGCTGCCAGTCCTCGAAAGGGAATTTACAGACCTTTCCACTGGTGTACAACTTGTTGTACAATTCACGACTTTACTTTTTTCAACATTTTAGACAAAATCAAGGCTAACCCCTTACCGAAAAAAATTACATTTTCAACAATGTTTCCCAAACCCATCGATAGATACATCAAAAAAAGTTCTGTTCAATACCTATCCACAGCTGAAGACAAAAACTATCTGTGACATCTGGTTCTTGAGATATTTCAATTCAAAATTATTCGCATGATTTTCCACCCAACTGCATTTGACTTGTTTTGGATGGTGATATATCTGCAACCAAGCCCCGCAAAAATCTGCGGCTGCCAGTAGTCGAAAGGGATTTCACAGACCTTTTACTGGTTTGCAACTTGTTGTAAAATTCATGATTTTATTTGTTTCAACAATTTAGAAAAAATCAAGGCTAACCCCTTGCCGAAAAAAATTACATTTTCAACAATGTTTCCCAAACCCATCGATAGATACATCAAAAGAAAGGTCTGTTCAATACCTATCCACAGCTGAAGACAAAAACTATCTGTGACATCTGGTTCTTGAGATATTTCAATTCAAAATTATTCGTATGATTTTCCACCCAACTGCATTTGACTTGTTTTGGATGGTGATATCTCTGCAACCAAGCCCCGCAAAAATCTGCGGCTGCCAGTCCTCGAAAGGCATTTCACAGACCTTTTACTGGTTTGCAACTTGTTATAAAATTCATGATTTTATTTTTTTCAACATTTTAGAAAAAATCAAGGCTAACCCCTTGCCGAAAAAAATAACATTTTCAACAATGTTTCCCAAACCCATCGATAGATACATCAAAAGAAAGGTCTGTTCAATACCTATCCACAAAAAATAACATTTTCAACAATGTTTCCCAAACCCATCGATAGATACGTCAAAAGAAAGGTCTGTTCAATACCTATCCACAGCTGAAGACAAAAAGTATCTGTGACATCTGGTTCTTGAAATATTTCAATTCAAAATTATTCGCATGATTTTCCACCGAACTGCATTTGACTTGTTTTGGATGGTGATATCTCTGCAACCAAGCCCCGAAAAAATCTGTGGCCGCCAGTCCTCGAAATGGATTTCACAGACCTTTCCACTGGTGTACAACTTGTTGTACAATTCATGACTTTACTTTTTTTCAACATTTTAGAAAAAAATCAAGGCTAACCCCTTGCCGAAAAAAATTACATTTTCAACAATGTTTCCCAAACCCATCGGTAGATACATCAAAAGAAAGGTCTGTTCAATACCTATCCACAGCTGAACACAAAAAGTATCTGTGACATCTGGTTCTTGAGATATTTCAATTCAAAATTATTCGCATGATTTTCCACCCAACTGCATTTGACTTGTTTTGGATGGTGATATCTCTGCAACCAAGCCCCGCAAAAATCAGTGGATGCCAGTCCTCGAAATGAATTTCACAGACCTTTCCATTGGTGTACAACTTGTTGTAAAATTCATGATTTTATTTGTTTCAACATTTTAGACAAAATCAAGGCTAACCCCTTGCCGAAAAAAATTACATTTTCAACAATGTTTCCCAAACCCATCGATAGATACATCAAAAGAAAGGTCTGTTCAATACCTATGCACAGCTGAAGACAAAAACTATCTGTGACATCTGGTTCTTGAGATATTTCAATTCAAAATTATTCGCATGACTTTCTACCCAACTGCATTTGACTTGTTTTGGATGGTGATATCTCTGCAACCAAGCCCCGCAAGAATCTGCGGCTGCCAGTCCTCGAAAGGGATTTCACAGACCTTTTACTGGTTTGCAAATTGTTGTAAAATTCATGACTTTATTTTTTTCAACATTTTAGAAAAAAAATCAAGGCTAACCCCTTGCCGAAAAAAATTACATTTTCAACAATGTTTCCCAAACCCATCGCTAGATACATCGAAAGAAAGGTCAGTTCAATACCTATCCACAGCTGAACACAAAAGTATCTGTGACATCTGGTTCTTGAGATATTTCAATTCAAAATTATTCGCATGATTTTGCACCCAACTGCATTTGACTTGTTTTGGATGGTGATATCTCTGCAACCAAGCCCCGCAAAAATCTGCGGCTGCCAGTCCTCGAAAAGGATTTCACAGACCTTTTACTGGTTTGCAACTTGTTGTAAAATTCATGATTTTATTTCTTTCAACATTTTAGAAAAAATCAAGGCTAACCCCTTGCCGAAAAAAATTACATTTTAACAATGTTTCCCAAACCCATCGATATATACATCAAAAGAAAGGTCTGTTCAATACCTATCCACAGCTGAAGACAAAAAATATCTGTGACATCTGGTTCTTGAGATATTTCAATTCAAAATTATTCGCATGATTTTCCACCCAACTGCATTTGATTTGTTTTGGATGGTGATATCTCTGCAACCAAGCCCCACAAAAATCTGCGGCTACCAGTCTTTGAAAGGGATTTTACAGACCTTTCCACTGGTGTACAACTTGTTGTACAATTCACGACTTTACTTTTTTCAACATTTTAGAAAAAAAAATCAAGGCTAACCCCTTGCCGAAAAAAATAACATTTTCAACAATGTTTCCCAAACCTATCGATAGATACATCAAAACAAAGGTCTGTTCAATACCTATCCACAGCTGAAGACAAAAAGTATCTGTGACATCTGGTTCTTGAGATATTTCAATTCAAAATTATTCGCATGACTTTCCACCCAACTGCATTTGACTTGTTTTGGATGGTGATATCTCTGCAACCAAGCCCCACAAAAATCTGCGGCTACCGGCCCTCGAAAGGGATTTTACAGACCTTTCCACTGATGTGCAACTTGTTGTACAATTCACGACTTTACTTTTTTCAATATTTAAAAAAAAATCAAGGCTAACCCTTGCTGAAAAAAATAACATTTTCAACAATGTTTCCCAAACCCATCGATAGATACGTCAAAAGAAAGGTCTGTTCAATACCTAACATCGGTAGATACATCAAAAGAAAGGTCTGTTCAATACCTATCCACAGCTGGAGACAAAAACTATCTGTGACATCTGGTTCTTGAGATATTTCAATTCAAAATTATTCGCATGATTTTCCACCCAACTGCATTTGACTTGTTTTGGATGGTGATATCTCTGCAACCAATCCCCGCAAAAATCTGCGGCTGCCAGTCCTCGAAAGGGATTTCACAGACCTTTTACTGGTTTGCAACTTGTTGTACAATTCACGACTTTACATTTTTCAACATTTTAGAAAAAAATCAAGGCTAACCCCTTGCCGAAAAAAATAACATTTTCAACAATGTTTCCCAAACCCATCGATAGATACATCAAAAGAAAGGTCTGTTCAATACCTATCCACAGCTGAAGGCAAAAATTATCTGTGACATCTGGTTCTTGAGATATTTCAATTCAAAATTATTTGCATGATTTTCCACCTAACTGCATTTGACTTGTTTTGGATGGTGATATCTCTGCAACCAAGCCCCGCAAAAATCTGCGGCTGCCAGTCCTCGAAAGGCTTTTCACAGACCTTTCCACTGGTGTACAACTTGTTGTAAAATTCAAGACTTTATTTTTTTCAACATTTTAGAAAAAAATCAAGGCTAACCCCTTGCCGAAAAAAATTACATTTTCAACAATGTTTCCCAAACCCATCGATAGATACATCAAAAGAAAAGTCTGTTCAATACCTATCCACAGCTGAAGACAAAAACTATCTGTGACATCTGGTTCTTGAGATATTTCAATTCAAAATTATTCGCATGATTTTCCACCCAACTGCATTTGACTTGTTTTGGATGGTGATATCTCTGCAACCAAGCCTCACAAAAATCTGCGGCTGCCAGTCCTCGAAATTGATTTTACAGACCTTTCCACTGGTGTACAACTTGTTGTACAATTCACGACTTTACTTTTTTCAACATTTTAGAAAAAAATCAAGGCTAACCCCTTGCCGAAAAAATAACATTTTCAACAATGTTTCCCAAACCCATCGATAGATATATCAAAAGAAAGGTCTGCTCAATACCTATCCACAGCTGAAGACAAAAAGTATCTGTGACATCTGGTTCTTGAGATATTTCAATTCAAAATTATTCGCATGATTTTCCACCCAACTGCATTTGACTTGTTTTGGATGGTGATATCTCTGCAACCAAGCCTCACAAAAATCTGCGGCTGCCAGTCCTCGAAAGGGATTTCACAGACCTTTCCACTGGTGTGCAAATTGTTGTAAAATTCATGACTTTATTTTTTTCAACATTTTAGAAAAAAAATCAAGGCTAACACCTTGCCGAAAAAAATTACATTTTCAACAATGTTTCCCAAACCCATCGATAGATACATCAAAAGAAAGGTCTGTTCAATACCTATCCACAGCTGAAGATAAAAAATATCTGTGACATCTGGTTCTTGAGATATTTCAATTCAAAATTATTCGCATGATTTTCCACCCAACTGCATTTGACTTGTTTTGGATTGTGATATCTCTGCAACCAAGCCCCGCAAAAATCAGTGGCTGCCAGTCCTCGAAATGAATTTCACAGACCTTTCCATTGGTGTACAACTTGTTGTAAAATTCAGGACTTTATTTTTTTTCAACATTTTAGAAAAAAATCAAGGCTAACCCCTTGCCGAAAAAAATTACATTTTCAACAATGTTTCCCAAACCCATCGCTAGATACATCGAAAGAAAGGTCAGTTCAATACCTATCCACAGCTGAAGACAAAAAATATCTGTGACATCTGGTTCTTGAGATATTTCAATTCAAAATTATTCGCATGATTTTCCACCCAACTGCATTTGATTTGTTTTGGATGGTGATATCTCTGCAACCAAGCCCCGCAAAAATCTGCGGCTGCCAGTCCTCGAAAAGGATTTCACAGACCTTTTACTGGTTTGCAACTTGTTGTAAAATTCATGATTTTATTTCTTTCAACATTTTAGAAAAAATCAAGGCTAACCCCTTGCCGAAAAAAATTACATTTTAACAATGTTTCCCAAACCCATCGATGGATACATCAAAAGAAAGGTCTGTTCAATACCTATCCACAGCTGAAGACAAAAAATATCTGTGACATCTGGTTCTTGAGATATTTCAATTCAAAATTATTCGCATGATTTTCCACCCAACTGCATTTGACTTGTTTTGGATGGTGATATCTCTGCAACCAAGCCCCGCAAAAATCAGTGGATGCCAGTCCTCGAAATGAATTTCACAGACCTTTCCATTGGTGTACAACTTGTTGTAAAATTCATGATTTTATTTGTTTCAACATTTTAGACAAAATCAAGGCTAACCCCTTGCCGAAAAAAATTACATTTTCAACAATGTTTCCCAAACCCATCGATAGATACATCAAAAGAAAGGTCTGTTCAATACCTATGCACAGCTGAAGACAAAAACTATCTGTGACATCTGGTTCTTGAGATATTTCAATTCAAAATTATTCGCATGACTTTCTACCCAACTGCATTTGACTTGTTTTGGATGGTGATATCTCTGCAACCAAGCCCCGCAAGAATCTGCGGCTGCCAGTCCTCGAAAGGGATTTCACAGACCTTTTACTGGTTTGCAAATTGTTGTAAAATTCATGACTTTATTTTTTTCAACATTTTAGAAAAAAAATCAAGGCTAACCCCTTGCCGAAAAAAATTACATTTTCAACAATGTTTCCCAAACCCATCGCTAGATACATCGAAAGAAAGGTCAGTTCAATACCTATCCACAGCTGAACACAAAAGTATCTGTGACATCTGGTTCTTGAGATATTTCAATTCAAAATTATTCGCATGATTTTGCACCCAACTGCATTTGACTTGTTTTGGATGGTGATATCTCTGCAACCAAGCCCCGCAAAAATCTGCGGCTGCCAGTCCTCGAAAAGGATTTCACAGACCTTTTACTGGTTTGCAACTTGTTGTAAAATTCATGATTTTATTTCTTTCAACATTTTAGAAAAAATCAAGGCTAACCCCTTGCCGAAAAAAATTACATTTTAACAATGTTTCCCAAACCCATCGATATATACATCAAAAGAAAGGTCTGTTCAATACCTATCCACAGCTGAAGACAAAAAATATCTGTGACATCTGGTTCTTGAGATATTTCAATTCAAAATTATTCGCATGATTTTCCACCCAACTGCATTTGATTTGTTTTGGATGGTGATATCTCTGCAACCAAGCCCCACAAAAATCTGCGGCTACCAGTCCTCGAAAGGGATTTTATAGACCTTTCCACTGGTGTACAACTTGTTGTACAATTCACGACTTTACTTTTTTCAACATTTTAGAAAAAAAAATCAAGGCTAACCCCTTGCCGAAAAAAATAACATTTTCAACAATGTTTCCCAAACCTATCGATAGATACATCAAAACAAAGGTCTGTTCAATACCTATCCACAGCTGAAGACAAAAAGTATCTGTGACATCTGGTTCTTGAGATATTTCAATTCAAAATTATTCGCATGACTTTCCACCCAACTGCATTTGACTTGTTTTGGATGGTGATATCTCTGCAACCAAGCCCCACAAAAATCTGCGGCTACCGGCCCTCGAAAGGGATTTTACAGACCTTTCCACTGGTGTGCAACTTGTTGTACAATTCACGACTTTACTTTTTTCAATATTTAAAAAAAAATCAAGGCTAACCCTTGCTGAAAAAAATAACATTTTCAACAATGTTTCCCAAACCCATCGATAGATACGTCAAAAGAAAGGTCTGTTCAATACCTAACATCGGTAGATACATCAAAAGAAAGGTCTGTTCAATACCTATCCACAGCTGGAGACAAAAACTATCTGTGACATCTGGTTCTTGAGATATTTCAATTCAAAATTATTCGCATGATTTTCCACCCAACTGCATTTGACTTGTTTTGGATGGTGATATCTCTGCAACCAAGCCCCACAAAAATCTGCGGCTGCCAGTCCTCGAAAGGGATTTTACAGACCTTTCCACTGGTGTACAACTTGTTGTACAATTCATGACTTTACTTTTTTTCAACATTTTAGAAAAAAATCAACATTTTCAACAATGTTTCCCAAACCCATCGATAGATACATCAAAAGAAAGGTCTGTTCAATACCTATCCACAGCTGAAGACAAAAACTATCTGTGACATCTGGTTCTTGAGATATTTCAATTCAAAATTATTCGCATGATTTTCCACCCAACTGCATTTGACTTGTTTTGGATGGTGATATCTCTGCAACCAATCCCCGCAAAAATCTGCGGCTGCCAGTCCTCGAAAGGGATTTCACAGACCTTTTACTGGTTTGCAACTTGTTGTACAATTCACGACTTTACATTTTTCAACATTTTAGAAAAAAATCAAGGCTAACCCCTTGCCGAAAAAAATAACATTTTCAACAATGTTTCCCAAACCCATCGATAGATACATCAAAAGAAAGGTCTGTTCAATACCTATCCACAGCTGAAGGCAAAAATTATCTGTGACATCTGGTTCTTGAGATATTTCAATTCAAAATTATTTGCATGATTTTCCACCTAACTGCATTTGACTTGTTTTGGATGGTGATATCTCTGCAACCAAGCCCCGCAAAAATCTGCGGCTGCCAGTCCTCGAAAGGCTTTTCACAGACCTTTCCACTGGTGTACAACTTGTTGTAAAATTCAAGACTTTATTTTTTTCAACATTTTAGAAAAAAATCAAGGCTAACCCCTTGCCGAAAAAAATTACATTTTCAATAATGTTTCCCAAACCCATCGATAGATACATCAAAAGAAAGGTCTGTTCAATACCTATCCACAGCTGAAGACAAAAACTATCTGTGACATCTGGTTCTTGAGATATTTCAATTCAAAATTATTCGCATGATTTTCCACCCAACTGCATTTGACTTGTTTTGGATGGTGATATCTCTGCAACCAAGCCTCACAAAAATCTGCGGCTGCCAGTCCTCGAAAGGGATTTCACAGACCTTTCCACTGGTGTGCAAATTGTTGTAAAATTCATGACTTTATTTTTTTCAACATTTTAGAAAAAAAATCAAGGCTAACCCCTTGCCGAAAAAAATTACATTTTCAACAATGTTTCCCAAACCCATCGATAGATACATCAAAAGAAAGGTCTGTTCAATACCTATCCACAGCTGAAGACAAAAAATATCTGTGACATCTGGTTCTTGAGATATTTCAATTCAAAATTATTCGCATGATTTTCCACCCAACTGCATTTGACTTGTTTTGGATTGTGATATCTCTGCAACCAAGCCCCGCAAAAATCAGTGGCTGCCAGTCCTCGAAATGAATTTCACAGACCTTTCCATTGGTGTACAACTTGTTGTAAAATTCAGGACTTTATTTTTTTTCAACATTTTAGAAAAAAATCAAGGCTAACCCCTTGCCGAAAAAAATTACATTTTCAACAATGTTTCCCAAACCCATCGCTAGATACAGCGAAAGAAAGGTCAGTTCAATACCTATCCACAGCTGAAGACAAAAAATATCTGTGACATCTGGTTCTTGAGATATTTCAATTCAAAATTATTCGCATGATTTTCCACCCAACTGCATTTGATTTGTTTTGGATGGTGATATCTCTGCAACCAAGCCCCGCAAAAATCTGCGGCTGCCAGTCCTCGAAAAGGATTTCACAGACCTTTTACTGGTTTGCAACTTGTTGTAAAATTCATGATTTTATTTCTTTCAACATTTTAGAAAAAATCAAGGCTAACCCCTTGCCGAAAAAAATTACATTTTCAACAATGTTTCCCAAACCCATCGATAGATACATCAAAAGAAAGGTCTGTTCAATACCTATCCACAGCTGAAGACAAAAAATATCTGTGACATCTGGTTCTTGAGATATTTCAATTCAAAATTATTCGCATGATTTTCCACCCAACTGCATTTGACTTGTTTTGGATTGTGATATCTCTGCAACCAAGCCCCGCAAAAATCAGTGGCTGCCAGTCCTCGAAATGAATTTCACAGACCTTTCCATTGGTGTACAACTTGTTGTAAAATTCAGGACTTTATTTTTTTTCAACATTTTAGAAAAAAATCAAGGCTAACCCCTTGCCGAAAAAAATTACATTTTAACAATGTTTCCCAAACCCATCGATGGATACATCAAAAGAAAGGTCTGTTCAATACCTATCCACAGCTGAAGACAAAAAATATCTGTGACATCTGGTTCTTGAGATATTTCAATTCAAAATTATTCGCATGATTTTCCACCCAACTGCATTTGATTTGTTTTGGATGGTGATATCTCTACAACCAAGCCCCACAAAAATCTGCGGCTACCAGTCCTCGAAAGGGATTTTACAGACCCTTCCACTGGTGTACAACTTGTTGTACAATTCACGACTTTACTTTTTTCAACATTTTAGAAGAAAAAATCAAGGCTAACCCCTTGCCGAAAAAAATTACATTTTCAACAATGTTTCCCAAACCAATCGAGAGATACATCAAAAGAAAGGTCTGTTCAATACCTATCCACAGCTGAAGACAAAAAGTATCTGTGACATCTGGTTCTTGAGATATTTCAATTCAAAGTTATTCGCATGATTTTCCACCCAACTGCATTTGACTTGTTTTGGATGGTGATATCTCTGCAACCAAGGTCCGCAAAAATCTGCGGCTACCAGTCCTCGAAAGGGATTTTACAGACCCTTCCACTGGTGTACAACTTGTTGTACAATTCACGACTTTACTTTTTTCAACATTTTAGAAGAAAAAATCAAGGCTAACCCCTTGCCGAAAAAAATTACATTTTCAACAATGTTTCCCAAACCAATCGAGAGATACATCAAAAGAAAGGTCTGTTCAATACCTATCCACAGCTGAAGACAAAAACTATCTGTGACATCTGGTTCTTGAGATATTTCAATTCAAAGTTATTCGCATGATTTTCCACCCAACTGCATTTGACTTGTTTTGGATGGTGATATCTCTGCAACCAAGGTCCGCAAAAATCTGCGGCTACCAGTCCTCGAAAGGGATTTTACAGACCCTTCCACTGGTGTACAACTTGTTGTACAATTCACGACTTTACTTTTTTCAACATTTTAGAAGAAAAAATCAAGGCTAACCCCTTGCCGAAAAAAATTACATTTTCAACAATGTTTCCCAAACCAATCGAGAGATACATCAAAAGAAAGGTCTGTTCAATACCTATCCACAGCTGAAGACAAAAACTATCTGTGACATCTGGTTCTTGAGATATTCCAATTCAAAGTTATTCGCATGATTTTCCACCCAACTGCATTTGACTTGTTTTGGATGGTGATATCTCTGAAACCAAGCCCCGCAAAAATCTGAGGCTGCCAGTCCTCGAAAGGGATTTCACAGACCTTTTACTGGTTTGCAACTTGTTGTAAAATTCATGATTTTATTTTTTTCAACATTTTAGAAAAAATCAAGGCTAACCCCTTGCCGAAAAAAATTACATTTTCAACAATGTTTCCCAAACCCATCGATAGATACATCAAAAGAAAGGTCTGTTCAATACCTATCCACAGCTGAAGACAAAAAATATCTGTGACATCTGGTTCTTGAGATATTTCAATTCAAAATTATTCGCATGATTTTCCACCCAACTGCATTTGACTTGTTTTGGATGGTGATATCTCTGCAACCAAGCCCCACAAAAATCTGCGGCTACCAGTCCTCGAAAGGGATTTTACAGACCCTTCCACTGGTGTACAACTTGTTGTACAATTCACGACTTTACTTTTTTCAACATTTTAGAAAAAAATCAAGGCTAACCCCTTGCCGAAAAAAATTACATTTCCAACAATGTTTCCCAAACCAATCGAGAGATACATCAAAAGAAAGGTCTGTTCAATACCTATCCACAGCTGAGAACAAAAACTATCTGTGACATCTGGTTCTTGAGATATTCCAATTCAAAGTTATTCGCATGATTTTCCACCCAACTGCATTTGACTTGTTTTGGATGGTGATATCTCTGCAACGAAGCCCCGCAAAAATCTGCGGCTGCCAGTCCTCGAAAGGGATTTCACAGACCTTTTACTGGTTTGCAACTTGTTGTAAAATTCATGATTTTATTTTTTTCAACATTTTAGAAAAAATCAAGGCTAACCACTTGCCGAAAAAAATTACATTTTCAACAATGTTTCCCAAACCCATCGATAGATACTTCAAAAGAAAGGTCTGTTCAATACCTATCCACAGCTGAAGACAAAAAATATCTGTGACATCTGGTTCTTGAGATATTTCAATTGAAAATTATTCGCATGATTTTCCACCCAACTGCATTTGACTTGTTTTGGATGGTGATATCTCTGCAACCAAGCCCCACAAAAATCTGCGGCTACCAGTCCTCGAAAGGGATTTTACAGACCTTTCCACTGGTGTACAACTTGTTGTACAATTCACGACTTTACTTTTTTCAACATTTTGGAAAAAAATCAAGGCTAACCCCTTGCCGAAAAAAATTACATTTTCAACAATGTTTCCCAAACCCATCGATAGATACATCAAAAGAAAGGTCTGTTCAATACCTATGCACGGCTGAAGACAAAAAATATCTGTGACATCCGGTTCTTGAGATATTTCAATTCAAAATTATTCGCATGATTTTCCACCCAACTGCATTTGACTTGTTTTGGATGGTGATATCTCTGCACCCAAGCCCCACAAAAATCTGCGTCTACCAGTCCTCGAAAGGGATTTTACAGACCTTTCCACTGGTGTACAACTTGTTGTACAATTCACGACTTTACTTTTTTCAACATTTTAGAAAAAAATCAAGGCTAACCCCTTGCCGAAAAAAATAACATTTTCAACAATATTTCCCAAACCCATCGATAGATACATCAAAATTCGCATGATTTTCCACCCAACTGCATTCGACTTGTTTTGGATGGTGATATCTCTGCAACCAAGCCCCGCAAAAATCAGTGGCTGCCAGTCCTCGAAATGAGTTTCACAGACCTTTCCATTGGTGTACAACTTGTTGTACAATTCACGACTTTACTTTTTTCAACATTTTAGAAAAAAAAATCAAGGCTAACCCCTTGCCGAAAAAAATTACATTTTCAACAATGTTTCCCAAACCAATCGAGAGATACATCAAAAGAAAGGTCTGTTCAATACCTATCCACGGCTGAAGACAAAAAATATCTGTGACATCCGGTTCTTGAGATATTTCAATTCAAAGTTATTCGCATGATTTTCCACCCAACTGCATTTGACTTGTTTTGGATGGTGATATCTCTGCAACCAAGCTCCGCAAAAATCTGCGGCTGCCAGTCCTCGAAAGGCATTTCACAGACCTTTCCACTGGTGTACAACTTGTTGTAAAATTCATGACTTTATTTTTTCAACATTTTAGAATAAAATCAAGGCTAACCCCTTGCCGAAAAAAATTACATTTTCAACAATGTTTCCCAAACCAATCGAGAGATACATCAAAAGAAAGGTCTGTTCAATACCTATCCACAGCTGAAGACAAAAACTATCTGTGACATCTGGTTCTTGAAATATTCCAATTCAAAGTTATTCGCATGATTTTCCACCCAACTGCATTTGACTTGTTTTGGATGGTGATATCTCTGAAACCAAGCCCCGCAAAAATCTGAGGCTGCCAGTCTTCGAAAGGGATTTCACAGACCTTTTACTAGTTTGCAACTTGTTGTAAAATTCATGATTTTATTTTTTTCAACATTTTAGAAAAAATCAAGGCTAACCCCTTGCCGAAAAAAATTACATTTTCAACAATGTTTCCCAAACCCATCGATAGATACATCAAAAGAAAGGTCTGTTCAATACCTATCCACAGCTGAAGACAAAAAATATCTGTGACATCTGGTTCTTGAGATATTTCAATTCAAAATTATTCGCATGATTTTCCACCCAACTGCATTTGACTTGTTTTGGATGGTGATATCTCTGCAACCAAGCCCCACAAAAATCTGCGGCCACCAGTCCTCGAAAGGGATTTTACAGACCTTTCCACTGGTGTACAACTTGTTGTAAAATTCATGACTTTATTTTTTCAACATTTTAGAATAAAATCAAGGCTAACCCCTTGCCGAAAAAAATTACATTTTCAACAATGTTTCCCAAACCAATCGAGAGATACATCAAAAGAAAGGTCTGTTCAATACCTATCCACAGCTGAAGACAAAAACTATCTGTGACATCTGGTTCTTGAAATATTCCAATTCAAAGTTATTCGCATGATTTTCCACCCAACTGCATTTGACTTGTTTTGGATGGTGATATCTCTGAAACCAAGCCCCGCAAAAATCTGAGGCTGCCAGTCCTCGAAAGGGATTTCACAGACCTTTTACTAGTTTGCAACTTGTTGTAAAATTCATGATTTTATTTTTTTCAACATTTTAGAAAAAATCAAGGCTAACCCCTTGCCGAAAAAAATTACATTTTCAACAATGTTTCCCAAACCCATCGATAGATACATCAAAAGAAAGGTCTGTTCAATACCTATCCACAGCTGAAGACAAAAAATATCTGTGACATCTGGTTCTTGAGATATTTCAATTGAAAATTATTCGCATGATTTTCCACCCAACTGCATTTGACTTGTTTTGGATGGTGATATCTCTGCAACCAAGCCCCACAAAAATCTGCGGCTACCAGTCCTCGAAAGGGATTTTACAGACCTTTCCACTGGTGTACAACTTGTTGTACAATTCACGACTTTACTTTTTTCAACATTTTGGAAAAAAATCAAGGCTAACCCCTTGCCGAAAAAAATTACATTTTCAACAATGTTTCCCAAACCCATCGATAGATACATCAAAAGAAAGGTCTGTTCAATACCTATCCACGGCTGAAGACAAAAAATATCTGTGACATCCGGTTCTTGAGATATTTCAATTCAAAATTATTCGCATGATTTTCCACCCAACTGCATTTGACTTGTTTTGGATGGTGATATCTCTGCAACCAAGCTCCGCAAAAATCTGCGGCTGCCAGTCCTCGAAAGGCATTTCACAGACCTTTCCACTGGTGTACAACTTGTTGTAAAATTCATGACTTTATTTATTCAACATTTTAGAATAAAATCAAGGCTAACCCCTTGCCGAAAAAAATTACATTTTCAACAATGTTTCCCAAACCAATCGAGAGATACATCAAAAGAAAGGTCTGTTCAATACCTATCCACAGCTGAAGACAAAAAATATCTGTGACATCTGGTTCTTGAAATATTCCAATTCAAAATTATTCGCATGATTTTCCACCCAACTGCATTTGACTTGTTTTGGATGGTGATATCTCTGCAACCAAGCCCCACAAAAATCTGCGGCCACCAGTCCTCGAAAGGGATTTTACAGACCTTTCCACTGGTGTACAACTTGTTGTACAATTCACGACTTTACTTTTTTCAACATTTTAGAAAAAAATCAAGGCTAACCCCTTGCCGAAAAAAATTACATTTTCAACAATGTTTCCCAAACCCATCGATAGATACATCAAAAGAAAGGTCTGTTCAATACCTATCCACAGCTGAAGACAAAAAATATCTGTGACATCTGGTTCTTGAGATATTTCAATTCAAAATTATTCGCATGATTTTCCACCCAACTGCATTTGACTTGTTTTGGATGGTGATATCTCTGAAACCAAGCCCCGCAAAAATCTGAGGCTGCCAGTCCTCGAAAGGGATTTCACAGACCTTTTACTAGTTTGCAACTTGTTGTAAAATTCATGATTTTATTTTTTTCAACATTTTAGAAAAAATCAAGGCTAACCCCTTGCCGAAAAAAATTACATTTTCAACAATGTTTCCCAAACCCATCGATAGATACATCAAAAGAAAGGTCTGTTCAATACCTATCCACAGCTGAAGACAAAAAATATCTGTGACATCTGGTTCTTGAGATATTTCAATTCAAAATTATTCGCATGATTTTCCACCCAACTGCATTTGACTTGTTTTGGATGGTGATATCTCTGCAACCAAGCCCCACAAAAATCTGCGGCCACCAGTCCTCGAAAGGGATTTTACAGACCTTTCCACTGGTGTACAACTTGTTGTACAATTCACGACTTTACTTTTTTCAACATTTTAGAAAAAAATCAAGGCTAACCCCTTGCCGAAAAAAATTACATTTTCAACAATGTTTCCCAAACCAATCGAGAGATACATCAAAAGAAAGGTCTGTTCAATACCTATCCACAGCTGAGAACAAAAACTATCTGTGACATCTGGTTCTTGAGATATTCCAATTCAAAGTTATTCGCATGATTTTCCACCCAACTGCATTTGACTTGTTTTGGATGGTGATATCTCTGCAACGAAGCCCCGCAAAAATCTGCGGCTGCCAGTCCTCGAAAGGGATTTCACAGACCTTTTACTGGTTTGCAACTTGTTGTAAAATTCATGATTTTATTTTTTTCAACATTTTAGAAAAAATCAAGGCTAACCCCTTGCCGAAAAAAATTACATTTTCAACAATGTTTCCCAAACCCATCGATAGATACATCAAAAGAAAGGTCTGTTCAATACCTATCCACAGCTGAAGACAAAAAATATCTGTGACATCTGGTTCTTGAGATATTTCAATTGAAAATTATTCGCATGATTTTCCACGCAACTCCATTTGACTTGTTTTGGATGGTGATATCTCTGCAACCAAGCCCCACAAAAATCTGCGGCTACCAGTCCTCGAAAGGGATTTTACAGACCTTTCCACTGGTGTACAACTTGTTGTACAATTCACGACTTTACTTTTTTCAACATTTTAGAAAAAAATCAAGGCTAACCCCTTGCGGAAAAAAATAACATTTTCAACAATGTTTCCCAAACCCATCGATAGATACATCAAAAGAAAGGTCTGTTCAATACCTATCCAGGGCTGAAGACAAAAAATATCTGTGACATCTGGTTCTTGAGATATTCCAATTCAAAGTTATTCGCATGATTTTCCACCCAACTGCATTTGACTTGTTTTGGATGGTGATATCTCTGAAACCAAGCTCCGCAAAAATTTGCGGCTGCCAGTCCTCGAAATGCATTTCACAGACCTTTCCACTGGTGTACAACTTGTTGTAAAATTCATGACTTTATTTTTTCAACATTTTAGAAAAAAATCAAGGCTAACCCCTTGCCGAAAAAAATTACATTTTCAACAATGTTTCCCAAACCCATCGATAGATACATCAAAAGAAAGGTCTGTTCAATACCTATCCACAGCTGAAGACAAAAAATATCTCTGACATTTGGTTCTTGAGATATTTCAATTCAAAATTATTCGCATGATTTTCCACCCAACTGCATTTGACTTGTTTTGGATGGTGATATCTCTGCAACCAAGCCCCGCAAAAATCTGCGGCTGCCAGTCCTCGAAAGGCATTTCACAGACCTTTCCACTGGTGTACAACTTGTTGTAAAATTCATGACTTTATTTTTTCAACATTTTAGAAAAAAATCAAGTCTAACCCCTTGCCGAAAAAAATTACATTTTCAACAATGTTTCCCAAACCAATCGAGAGATACATCAAAAGAAGGGTCTGTTCAATACCTATCCACAGCTGAAGACAAAAACTATCTGTGACATCTGGTTCTTGAAATATTCCAATTCAAAGTTATTTGCATGATTTTCCACCCAACTGCATTTGACTTGTTTTGGATGGTGATATCTCTGCAACCAAGCCCCGCAAAAATCTGCGGCTGCCAGTCCTCGAAAGGGATTTCACAGACCTTTTACTGGTTTGCAACTTGTTGTAAAATTCATGATTTTATTTTTTTCAACATTTTAGAAAAAATCAAGGCTAACCCCTTGCCGAAAAAAATTACATTTTCAACAATGTTTCCCAAACCCATCGATAGATACATCAAAAGAAAGGTCTGTTCAATACCTATCCACAGCTGAAGACAAAAAATATCTGTGACATCTGGTTCTTGAGATATTTCAATTCAAAATTATTCGCATGATTTTCCACCCAACTGCATTTGACTTGTTTTGGATGGTGATATCTCTGCAACCAAGCCCCACAAAAATCTGCGGCTACCAGTCCTCGAAAGGGATTTTACAGACCTTTCCACTGGTGTACAACTTGTTGTACAATTCACGACTTTACTTTTTTCAACATTTTAGAAAAAAATCAAGGCTAACCCCTTGCCGAAAAAAATTACATTTTCAACAATGTTTCCCAAACCAATCGAGAGATACATCAAAAGAAAGGTCTGTTCAATACCTATCCACAGCTGAAGACAAAAACTATCTGTGACATCTGGTTCTTGAGATATTCCAATTCAAAGTTATTCGCATGATTTTCCACCCAACTGCATTTGACTTGTTTTAGATGGTGATATCTCTGCAACGAATCCCCGCAAAAATCTGCGGCTGCCAGTCCTCGAAAGGGATTTCACAGACCTTTTACTGGTTTGCAACTTATTGTAAAATTCATGATTTTATTTTTTTCAACATTTTAGAAAAAATCAAGGCTAACCCCTTGCCGAAAAAAATTACATTTTCAACAATGTTTCCAAAACCCATCGATAGATACATCAAAAGAAAGGTCTGTTCAATACCTATCCACAGCTGAAGACAAAAACTATCTGTGACATCTGGTTCTTGAGATATTAAAATTCAAAGTTATTCGCATGATTTTCCACCCAACTGCATTTGACTTGTTTTAGATGGTGATATCTCTGCAACGAAGCCCCGCAAAAATCTGCGGCTGCCAGTCCTCGAAAGGGATTTCACAGACCTTTTACTGGTTTGCAACTTGTTGTAAAATTCATGATTTTATTTTTTGCAACATTTTAGAAAAAATCAAGGCTAACCCCTTGCCGAAAAAAATTACATTTTCAACAATGTTTCCAAAACCCATCGATAGATACATCAAAAGAAAGGTCTGTTCAATACCTATCCACAGCTGAAGACAAAAACTATCTGTGACATCTGGTTCTTGAGATATTTCAATTCAAAATTATTCGCATGATTTTCCACCCAACTGCATTTGACTTGTTTTGGATGGTGATATCTCTGCAACCAAGCCCCGCAAAAATCTGCGGCTGCTAGTCCTCGAAAGACATTTCACAGACCTTTCCACTGGTGTACATTTTGTTGTAAAATTCAATACTTTATTTTTTCAACATTTTAGAAAAAAATCAAGGCTAACCCCTAGCCGAAAAAAATTACATTTTCAACAATGTTTCCCAAACCAATCGAGAGATACATCAAAAGAAAGGTCTGTTCAATACCTATCCACAGCTGAAGACAAAAACTATCTGTGACATCTGGTTCTTGAGATATTCCAATTCAAAGTTATTCGCATGATTTTCCACCCAACTGCATTTGACTTGTTTTAGATGGTGATATCTCTGCAACGAAGCCCCGCAAAAATCTGCGGCTGCCAGTCCTCGAAAGGGATTTCACAGACCTTTTACTGGTTTGCAACTTGTTGTAAAATTCATGATGTTATTTTTTTCAACATTTTAGAAAAAATTAAGGCTAACCCCTTGCCGAAAAAAATTACATTTTCAACAATGTTTCCAAAACCCATCGATAGATACATCAAAAGAAAGGTCTGTTCAATACCTATCCACAGCTGAAGACAAAAACTATCTGTGACATCTGGTTCTTGAGATATTTCAATTCAAAATTATTCGCATGATTTTCCACCCAACTGCATTTGACTTGTTTTGGATGGTGATATCTCTGCAACCAAGCCCCGCAAAAATCTGCGGCTGCCAGTCCTCGAAAGACATTTCGCAGACTTTTCCACTGGTGTACATTTTGTTGTAAAATTCAATACTTTATTTTTTCAACATTTTAGAAAAAAATCAAGGCTAACCCCTTGCCGAAAAAAATTACATTTTCAACAATGTTTCCCAAACCAATCGAGAGATACATCAAAAGAAAGGTCTGTTCAATACCTATCCACAGCTGAAGACAAAAACTATCTGTGACATCTGGTTCTTGAGATATTCCAATTCAAAGTTATTCGCATGATTTTCCACCCAACTGCATTTGACTTGTTTTAGATGGTGATATCTCTGCAACGAAGCCCCGCAAAAATCTGCGGCTGCCAGTCCTCGAAACGGATTTCACAGACCTTTTACTGGTTTGCAACTTGTTGTAAAATTCATGATTTTATTTTTTTCAACATTTTAGAAAAAATCAAGGCTAACCCCTTGCCGAAAAAAATTACATTTTCAACAATGTTTCCCAAACCCATCGATAGATACATCAAAAGAAAGGTCTGTTCAATACCTATCCACAGCTGAAGACAAAAAGTATCTGTGACATCTAGTTCTTGAGATATTTCAATTCAAAATTATTCGCATGATTTTCCACCCAACTGCATTTGACTTGTTTTGGATGGTGATATCTCTGCAACCAAGCCCCGCAAAAATCAGTGGCTGCCAGTCCTCGAAATGAATTTCACAGACCTTTCCATTGGTGTACAACTTGTTGTAAAATTCATGACTTTATTTTTTTCAACATTTTAGAAAAAAATCAAGGCTAACCCCTTGCCGAAAAATATTACATTTTCAACAATGTTTCCCAAACCCATCGCTAGATACATCGAAAGAAAGGTCTGTTCAATACCTATCCACAGCTGAACACAAAAGTATCTGTGACATCTGGTTCTTGAGATATTTCAATTCAAAGTTATTCGCATGATTTTCCACCAAACTGCATTTGACTTGTTTTGGATGGTGATATCTCTGCAACCAAGCCCCGCAAAAATCTGCGGCTGCCAGTCCTCGAAAGGGATTTCACAGACCTTTTACTGGTTTGCAACTTGTTGTAAAATTCATGATTTTATTTTTTTCAACATTTTAGAAAAAATCAAGGCTAACCCCTTGCCGAAAAAAATTACATTTTCAACAATGTTTCCCAAACCCATCGATAGATACATCAAAAGAAAGGTCTGTTCAATACCTATCCACAGCTGAAGACAAAAAATATCTGTGACATCTGGTTCTTGAGATATTTCAATTCAAAATTATTCGCATGATTTTCCACCCAACTGCATTTGACTTGTTTTGGATGGTGATATCTCTGCAACCAAGCCCCACAAAAATCTGCGGCTACCAGTCCTCGAAAGGGATTTTACAGACCTTTCCACTGGTGTACAACTTGTTGTACAATTCACGACTTTACTTTTTTCAACATTTTAGAAAAAAATCAAGGCTAACCCCTTGCCGAAAAAAATAACATTTTCAACAATGTTTCCCAAACCCATCGATAGATACATCAAAAGAAAGATCTGTTCAATACCTATCCACAGCTGAAGACAAAAAGTATCTGTGACATCTAGTTCTTGAGATATTTCAATTCAAAATTATTCGCATGATTTTCCACCCAACTGCATTTGACTTGTTTTGGAAGGTGATATCTCTGCAACCAAGCCCCGCAAAAATCAGTGGCTGCCAGTCCTCGAAATGAATTTCACAGACCTTTCCATTGGTGTACAACTTGTTGTAAAATTCATGACTTTATTTTTTTCAACATTTTAGAAAAAAATCAAGGCTAACCCCTTGCCGAAAAATATTACATTTTCAACAATGTTTCCCAAACCCATCGCTAGATACATCGAAAGAAAGGTCTGTTCAATACCTATCCACAGCTGAACACAAAAGTATCTGTGACATCTGGTTCTTGAGATATTTCAATTCAAAGTTATTCGCATGATTTTCCACCCAACTGCATTTGACTTGTTTTGGATGGTGATATCTCTGCAACCAAGCCCCGCAAAAATCTGCGGCTGCCAGTCCTCGAAAGGGATTTCACAGACCTTTTACTGGTTTGCAACTTGTTGTAAAATTCATGATTTTATTTTTTTCAACATTTTATAAAAAATCAAGGCTAACCCCTTGCCGAAAAAAATTACATTTTCAACAATGTTTCCAAAACCCATCGATAGATACATCAAAAGAAAGGTCTGTTCAATACCTATCCACAGCTGAAGACAAAAAATATCTGTGACATCTGGTTCTTGAGATATTTCAATTCAAAATTATTCGCATGATTTTCCACCCAACTGCATTTGACTTGTTTTGGATGGTGATATCTCTGCAACCAAGCCCTGCAAAAATCTGCGGCTGCCAGTCCTCGAAAGACATTTCACAGACCTTTCCACTGGTGTACATTTTGTTGTAAAATTCATGACTTTATTTTTTCAACATTTTAGAAAAAAATCAAGGCTAACCCCTTGCCGAAAAAAATTACATTTTCAACAATGTTTCCCAAACCAATCGAGAGATACATCAAAAGAAAGGTCTGTTCAATACCTATCCACAGCTGAAGACAAAAACTATCTGTGACATCTGGTTCTTGAGATATTCCAATTCAAAGTTATTCGCATGATTTTCCACCCAACTGCATTTGACTTGTTTTAGATGGTGATATCTCTGCAACGAAGCCCCGCAAAAATCTGCGGCTGCCAGTCCTCGAAAGGGATTTCACAGACCTTTTACTGGTTTGCAACTTGTTGTAAAATTCATGATTTTATTTTTTTCAACATTTTAGAAAAAATCAAGGCTAACCCCTTGCCGAAAAAAATTACATTTTCAACAATGTTTCCCAAACCCATCGATAGATACATCAAAAGAAAGGTCTGTTCAATACCTATCCACAGCTGAAGACAAAAAATATCTGTGACATCTGGTTCTTGAGATATTTCAATTCAAAATTATTCGCATGATTTTCCACCCAACTGCATTTGACTTGTTTTGGATGGTGATACCTCTGCAACCAAGCCCCACAAAAATCTGCGGCTACTAGTCCTCGAAAGGGATTTTACAGACCTTTCCACTGGTGTACAACTTGTTGTAAAATTCATGACTTTATTTTTTTCAACATTTTAGAAAAAAATCAAGGCTAACCCCTTGCCGAAAAATATTACATTTTCAACAATGTTTCCCAAACCCATCGCTAGATACATCGAAAGAAAGGTCTGTTCAATACCTATCCACAGCTGAACACAAAAGTATCTGTGACATCTGGTTCTTGAGATATTTCAATTCAAAGTTATTCGCATGATTTTCCACCCAACTGCATTTGACTTGTTTTGGATGGTGATATCTCTGCAACCAAGCCCCGCAAAAATCTGCGGCTGCCAGTCCTCGAAAGGGATTTCACAGACCTTTTACTGGTTTGCAACTTGTTGTAAAATTCATGATTTTATTTTTTTCAACATTTTAGAAAAAATCAAGGCTAACCCCTTGCCGAAAAAAATTACATTTTCAACAATGTTTCCCAAACCCATCGATAGATACATCAAAAGAAAGGTCTGTTCAATACCTATCCACCGCTGAAGACAAAAAATATCTGTGACATCTGGTTCTTGAGATATTTCAATTCAAAATTATTCGCATGATTTTCCACCCAACTGCATTTGACTTGTTTTGGATGGTGATATCTCTGCAACCAAGCCCCACAAAAATCTGCGGCTACCAGTCCTCGAAAGGGATTTTACAGACCTTTCCACTGGTGTACAACTTGTTGTACAATTCACGACTTTACTTTTTTCAACATTTTAGAAAAAAATCAAGGCTAACCCCTTGCCGAAAAAAATAACATTTTCAACAATGTTTCCCAAACCCATCGATAGATATATCAAAAGAAAGGTCTGTTCAATACCTATCCACAGCTGAAGACAAAAACTATCTGTGACATCTGGTTCTTGAGATATTCCAATTCAAAGTTATTCGCATGATTTTCCACCCAACTGCATTTGACTTGTTTTAGATGGTGATATCTCTGCAACGAAGCCCCGCAAAAATCTGCGGCTGCCAGTCCTCGAAAGGGATTTCACAGACCTTTTACTGGTTTGCAACTTGTTGTAAAATTCATGATTTTATTTTTTTCAACATTTTAGAAAAAATCAAGGCTAACCCCTTGCCGAAAAAAATTACATTTTCAACAATGTTTCCCAAACCCATCTATAGATACATCAAAATTCGCATGATTTTCCACCCAACTGCATTTGACTTGTTTTGGATGGTGATATCTCTGCAACCAAGCCCCGCAAAAATCAGTGGCTGCCAGTCCTCGAAATGAATTTCACAGACCTTTCCATTGGTGTACAACTTGTTGTAAAATTCAGGACTTTATTTTTTTCAACATTTTAGAAAAAAATCAAGGCTAACCCCTTGCCGAAAAAAATTACATTTTCAACAATGTTTCCCAAACCCATCGCTAGATACATCGAAAGAAAGGTCTGTTCAATACCTATCCACAGCTGAACACAAAAGTATCTGTGACATCTGGTTCTTGAGATATTTCAATTCAAAGTTATTCGCATGATTTTCCACCCAACTGCATTTGACTTGTTTTGGATGGTGATATCTCTGCAACCAAGCCCCGCAAAAATCAGTGGCTGCCAGTCCTCGAAATGAATTTCACAGACCTTTCCATTGGTGTACAACTTGTTGTAAAATTCATGACTTTGTTTTTTTCAACATTTTAGAAAAAAATCAAGGCTAACCCCTTGCCGAAAAATATTACATTTTCAACAATGTTTCCCAAACCCATCGATAGATACATCAAAAGAAAAGTCTGTTCAATACCTATCCACAGCTGAAGACAAAACTATCTGTGACATCTGGTTCTTGAGATATTTCAATTCAAAATTATTCGCATGATTTTCCACCCAACTGCATTTGACTTGTTTTGGATGGTGATATCTCTGCAACCAAGCCTCACAAAAATCTGCGGCTGCCAGTCCTCGAAATTGATTTTACAGACCTTTCCACTGGTGTACAACTTGTTGTACAATTCACGACTTTACTTTTTTCAACATTTTAGAAAAAAATCAAGGCTAACCCCTTGCCGAAAAAATAACATTTTCAACAATGTTTCCCAAACCCATCGATAGATATATCAAAAGAAAGGTCTGTTCAATACCTATCCACAGCTGAAGACAAAAACTATCTGTGACATCTGGTTCTTGAAATATTCCAATTCAAAGTTATTCGCATGATTTTCCACCCAACTGCATTTGACTTGTTTTGGATGGTGATATCTCTGCAACCAAGCCCCGCAAAAATCTGCGGCTGCCAGTCCTCGAAAGGGATTTCACAGACCTTTTACTGGTTTGCAACTTGTTGTAAAATTCATGATTTTTTTTTTTCAACATTTTAGAAAAAATCAAGGCTAACCCCTTGCCGAAAAAAATTACATTTTCAACAATGTTTCCCAAACCCATCGATAGATACATCAAAAGAAAGGTCTGTTCAATACCTATCCACAGCTGAAGACAAAAAATATCTGTGACATCTGGTTCTTGAGATATTTCAATTCAAAATTATTCGCATGATTTTCCACCCAACTGCATTTGACTTGTTTTGGATGGTGATATCTCTGCAACCAAGCCCCGCAAAAATCTGCGGCTGCCAGTCCTCGAAAGGCATTTCACAGACCTTTCCACTGGTGTACATTTTGTTGTAAAATTCATGACTTTATTTTTTCAACATTTTAGAAAAAAATCAAGGCTAACCCCTTGCCGAAAAAAATTACATTTTCAACAATGTTTCCCAAACCAATCGAGAGATACATCAAAAGAAAGGTCTGTTCAATACCTATCCACAGCTGAAGACAAAAACTATCTGTGACATCTGGTTCTTGAAATATTCCAATTCAAAGTTATTCGCATGATTTTCCACCCAACTGCATTTGACTTGTTTTGGATGGTGATATCTCTGCAACCAAGCCCCGCAAAAATCTGCGGCTGCCAGTCTTCGAAAGGGATTTCACAGACCTTTTTGCTGGTTTGCAACTTGTTGTAAAATTCATGATTTTATTTTTTTCAACATTTTAGAAAAAATCAAGGCTAACCCCTTGCCGAAAAAATTACATTTTCAACAATGTTTCTCAAACCCATCGATAGATACATCAAAAGAAAGGTCTGTTCAATACCTATCCACAGCTGAAGACAAAAAATATCTGTGACATCTGGTTCTTGAGATATTTCAATTCAAAATTATTCGCATGATTTTCCACCCAACTGCATTTGACTTGTTTTGGATGGTGATATCTCTGCAACCAAGCCCCACAAAAATCTGCGGCTACCAGCCCTCGAAAAGGATTTTACAGACCTTTCCACTGGTGTACAACTTGTTGTACAATTCACGACTTTACTTTTTTCAAAATTTTAGAAAAAAAATCAAGGCTAACCCCTTGCCGAAAAAAATAACATTTTCAACAATGTTTCCCAAACCCATCGATAGATACATCAAAAGAAAGGTCTGTTCAATACCTATCCACAGCTGAAGACAAAAAATATCTGTGACATCTGGTTCTTGAGATATTTCAATTCAAAATTATTCGCATGATTTTCCACCCAACTGCATTTGACTTGTTTTTTGTGGTGATATCTCTGCAACCAAGCCCCACAAAAATCTGCGTCTACCAGTCCTCGAAAGGGATTTTACAGACCTTTCCACTGGTGTACAACTTGTTGTACAATTCACGACTTTACTTTTTTCAACATTTTAGAAAAAAATCAAGGCTAACCCCTTGCCGAAAAAAATAACATTTTCAACAATATTTCCCAAACCCATCGATAGATACATCAAAATTCGCATGATTTTCCACCCAACTGCATTTGACTTGTTTTGGATGGTGATATCTCTGCAACCAAGCCCCGCAAAAATCAGTGGCTGCCAGTCCTCGAAATGAATTTCACAGACCTTTCCATTGGTGTACAACTTGTTGTAAAATTCAGGACTTTATTTTTTTCAACATTTTAGAAAAAAATCAAGGCTAACCCCTTGCCGAAAAAAATTACATTTTCAACAATGTTTCCCAAACCCATCGCTAGATACATCGAAAGAAAGGTCTGTTCAATACCTATCCACAGCTGAACACAAAAGTATCTGTCACATCTGGTTCTTGAGATATTTCAATTCAAAGTTATTCGCATGATTTTCCACCCAACTGCATTTGACTTGTTTTGGATGGTGATATCTCTGCAACCAAGCCCCGCAAAAATCTGCGGCTGCCAGTCCTCGAAAGGGATTTCACAGACCTTTTACTGGTTTGCAACTTGTTGTAAAATTCATGATTTTATTTTTTTCAACATTTTAGAAAAAATCAAGGCTAACCCCTTGCCGAAAAAAATAACATTTTCAACAATATTTCCCAAACCCATCGATAGATACATCAAAATTCGCATGATTTTCCACCCAACTGCATTTGACTTGTTTTGGATGGTGATATCTCTGCAACCAAGCCCCGCAAAAATCAGTGGCTGCCAGTCCTCGAAATGAATTTCACAGACCTTTCCATTGGTGTACAACTTGTTGTAAAATTCAGGACTTTATTTTTTTCAACATTTTAGAAAAAAATCAAGGCTAACCCCTTGCCGAAAAAAATTACATTTTCAACAATGTTTCCCAAACCCATCGCTAGATACATCGAAAGAAAGGTCTGTTCAATACCTATCCACAGCTGAACACAAAAGTATCTGTGACATCTGGTTCTTGAGATATTTCAATTCAAAGTTATTCGCATGATTTTCCACCCAACTGCATTTGACTTGTTTTGGATGGTGATATCTCTGCAACCAAGCCCCACAAAAATCTGCGGCTACCAGCCCTCGAAAGGGATTTTACAGACCTTTCCACTGGTGTACAACTTGTTGTACAATTCACGACTTTACTTTTTTCAAAATTTTAGAAAAAAAATCAAGGCTAACCCCTTGCCGAAAAAAATAACATTTTCAACAATGTTTCCCAAACCCATCGATAGATACATCAAAAGAAAGGTCTGTTCAATACCTATCCACAGCTGAAGACAAAAAATATCTGTGACATCTGGTTCTTGAGATATTTCAATTCAAAATTATTCGCATGATTTTCCACCCAACTGCATTTGACTTGTTTTTTGTGGTGATATCTCTGCAACCAAGCCCCACAAAAATCTGCGTCTACCAGTCCTCGAAAGGGATTTTACAGACCTTTCCACTGGTGTACAACTTGTTGTACAATTCACGACTTTACTTTTTTCAACATTTTAGAAAAAAATCAAGGCTAACCCCTTGCCGAAAAAAATAACATTTTCAACAATATTTCCCAAACCCATCGATAGATACATCAAAATTCGCATGATTTTCCACCCAACTGCATTTGACTTGTTTTGGATGGTGATATCTCTGCAACCAAGCCCCGCAAAAATCAGTGGCTGCCAGTCTTCGAAAGGGATTTCACAGACCTTTTTGCTGGTTTGCAACTTGTTGTAAAATTCATGATTTTATTTTTTTCAACATTTTAGAAAAAATCAAGGCTAACCCCTTGCCGAAAAAAATAACATTTTCAACAATGTTTCCCAAACCCATCGATAGATACATCAAAAGAAAGGTCTGTTCAATACCTATCCACAGCTGAAGACAAAAAATATCTGTGACATCTGGTTCTTGAGATATTTCAATTCAAAATTATTCGCATGATTTTCCACCCAACTGCATTTGACTTGTTTTGGATGGTGATATCTCTGCAACCAAGCCCCGCAAAAATCTGCGGCTGCCAGTCCTCGAAAGGGATTTCACAGACCTTTTACTGGTTTGCAACTTGTTGTAAAATTCATGATTTTATTTTTTTCAACATTTTAGAAAAAATCAAGGCTAACCCCTTGCCGAAAAAAATTACATTTTCAACAATGTTTCCCAAACCAATCGAGATATACATCAAAAGAAAGGTCTGTTCAATACCTATCCACAGCTGAAGACAAAAACTATCTGTGACATCTGGTTCTTGAGATATTCCAATTCAAAGTTATTCGCATGATTTTCCACCCAACTGCATTTGACTTGTTTTAGATGGTGATATCTCTGCAACGAAGCCCCGCAAAAATCTGCGGCTGCCAGTCCTCGAAAGGGATTTCACAGACCTTTTACTGGTTTGCAACTTGTTGTAAAATTCATGATTTTATTTTTTTCAACATTTTAGAAAAAATCAAGGCTAACCCCTTGCCGAAAAAAATAACATTTTCAACAATATTTCCCAAACCCATCGATAGATACATCAAAATTCGCATGATTTTCCACCCAACTGCATTTGACTTGTTTTGGATGGTGATATCTCTGCAACCAAGCCCCGCAAAAATCTGCGGCTGCCAGTCCTCGAAAGGCATTTCACAGACCTTTCCACTGGTGTACATTTTGTTGTAAAATTCATGACTTTATTTTTTCAACATTTTAGAAAAAAATCAAGGCTAACCCCTTGCCGAAAAAAATTACATTTTCAACAATGTTTCCCAAACCCATCGATAGATACATCAAAAGAAAGGTCTGTTCAATACCTATCCACAGCTGAAGACAAAAAATACCTGTGACATCTGGTTCTTGAGATATTTCAATTCAAAATTATTCGCATGATTTTCCACCCAACTGCATTTGACTTGTTTTGGATGGTGATACCTCTGCAACCAAGCCCCACAAAAATCTGCGGCTACCAGTCCTCGAAAGGGATCTTACAGACCTTTCCACTGGTGTACAACTTGTTGTACAATTCACGACTTTACTTTTTTCAACATTTTAGAAAAAAATCAAGGCTAACCCCTTGCCGAAAAAAATTACATTTTCAACAATGTTTCCCAAACCCATCGATAGATACATCAAAAGAAAGGTCTGTTCAATACCTATCCACAGCTGAAGACAAAAAATATCTGTGACATCTGGTTCTTGAGATATTTCAATTCAAAATTTTTTCGCATGATTTTCCACCCAACTGCATTTGACTTGTTTTGGATGGTGATATCTCTGCAACCAAGCCCCGCAAAAATCTGCGGCTGCCAGTCCTCGAAAGGCATTTCACAGACCTTTCCACTGGTGTACATTTTGTTGTAAAATTCATGACTTTATTTTTTCAACATTTTAGAAAAAAATCAAGGCTAACCCCTTGCCGAAAAAAATTACATTTTCAACAATGTTTCCCAAACCAATCGAGAGATACATCAAAAGAAAGGTCTGTTCAATACCTATCCACAGCTGAAGACAAAAACTATCTGTGACATCTGGTTCTTGAAATATTCCAATTCAAAGTTATTCGCATGATTTTCCACCCAACTGCATTTGACTTGTTTTGGATGGTGATATCTCTGCAACCAAGCCCCGCAAAAATCTGCGGCTGCCAGTCCTCGAAAGGAATTTCACAGACCTTTTACTGGTTTGCAACTTGTTGTAAAATTCATGATTTTTTTTTTTCAACATTTTAGAAAAAATCAAGGCTAACCCCTTGCCGAAAAAAATTACATTTTCAACAATGTTTCCCAAACCCATCGATAGATACATCAAAAGAAAGGTCTGTTCAATACCTATCCACAGCTGAAGACAAAAAATATCTGTGACATCTGGTTCTTGAGATATTTCAATTCAAAATTATTCGCATGATTTTCCACCCAACTGCATTTGACTTGTTTTGGATGGTGATACCTCTGCAACCAAGCCCCACAAAAATCTGCGGCTACCAGTCCTCGAAAGGGATTTTACAGACCTTTCAACTGGTGTACAACTTGTTGTACAATTCACGACTTTACTTTTTTCAACATTTTAGAAAAAAATCAAGGCTAACCCCTTGCCGAAAAAAATAACATTTTCAACAATGTTTCCCAAACCCATCGATAGATACATCAAAAGAAAGGTCTGTTCAATACCTATCCACAGCTGAAGACAAAAAGTATCTGTGACATCTAGTTCTTGAGATATTTCAATTCAAAGTTATTCGCATGATTTTCCACCCAACTGCATTTGACTTGTTTTGGATGGTGATATCTCTGCAACCAAGCCCCGCAAAAATCAGTGGCTGCCAGTCCTCGAAATGAATTTCACAGACCTTTCCATTGGTGTACAACTTGTTGTAAAATTCATGACTTTATTTTTTTCAACATTTTAGAAAAAAATCAAGGCTAACCCCTTGCCGAAAAATATTACATTTTCAACAATGTTTCCCAAACCCATCGCTAGATACATCGAAAGAAAGGTCTGTTCAATACCTATCCACAGCTGAACACAAAAGTATCTGTGACATCTGGTTCTTGAGATATTTCAATTCAAAGTTATTCGCATGATTTTCCACCCAACTGCATTTGACTTGTTTTGGATGGTGATATCTCTGCAACCAAGCCCCGCAAAAATCAGTGGCTGCCAGTCCTCGAAATGAATTTCACAGACCTTTCCATTGGTGTACAACTTGTTGTAAAATTCATGACTTTATTTTTTTCAACATTTTAGAAAAAAATCAATGCTAACCCCTTGCCGAAAAAAATTACATTTTCAACAATGTTTCCCAAACCAATCGAGAGATACATCAAAAGAAAGGTCTGTTCAATACCTATCCACAGCTGAAGACAAAAACTATCTGTGACATCTGGTTCTTGAGATATTTCAATTCAAAGTTATTCGCATGATTTTCCACCCAACTGCATTTGACTTGTTTTGGATGGTGATATCTCTGCAACGAAGCCCCGCAAAAATCTGCGGCTGCCAGTCCTCGAAAGGGATTTCACAGACCTTTTACTGGTTTGCAACTTGTTGTAAAATTCATGATTTTATTTTTTTCAACATTTTAGAAAAAATCAAGGCTAACCCCTTGCCGAAAAAAATTACATTTTCAACAATGTTTCCCAAACCCATCGATAGATACATCAAAAGAAAGGTCTGTTCAATACCTATCCACAGCTGAAGACAAAAAATATCTGTGACATCTGGTTCTTGAGATATTTCAATTCAAAATTATTCGCATGATTTTCCACCCAACTGCATTTGACTTGTTTTGGATGGTGATATCTCTGCAACCAAGCCCCGCAAAAATCTGCGGCTGCCAGTCCTCGAAAGGGATTTCACAGACCTTTTACTGGTGTACATTTTGTTGTAAAATTCATGACTTTATTTTTTCAACATTTTAGAAAAAAATCAAGGCCTTGCCGAAAAAAATTACATTTTCAACAATGTTTCCCAAACCAATCGAGAGATACATCAAAAGAAAGGTCTGTTCAATACCTATCCACAGCTGAAGACAAAAACTATCTGTGACATCTGGTTCTTGAAATATTCCAATTCAAAGTTATTCGCATGATTTTCCACCCAACTGCATTTGACTTGTTTTGGATGGTGATATCTCTGCAACCAAGCCCCGCAAAAATCTGCGGCTGCCAGTCCTCGAAAGGGATTTCACAGACCTTTTACTGGTTTGCAACTTGTTGTAAAATTCATGACTTTATTTTTTCAACATTTTAGAAAAAAATCAAGGCTAACCACGTGCCGAAAAAAATTACATTTTCAACAATGTTTCCAAACCAATCGAGAGATACATCAAAAGAAAGGTCTGTTCAATACCTATCCACAGCTGAAGACAAAAACTATCTGTGACATCTGGTTCTTGAAATATTCCAATTCAAAGTTATTCGCATGATTTTCCACCCAACTGCATTTGACTTGTTTTGGATGGTGATATCTCTGCAACCAAGCCCCGCAAAAATCTGCGGCTGCCAGTCCTCGAAAGGGATTTCACAGACCTTTTACTGGTTTGCAACTTGTTGTAAAATTCATGATTTTATTTTTTTCAACATTTTAGAAAAAATCAATCAAAATTACATTTTCAACAATGTTTCCCAAACCCATCGATAGATACATCAAAAGAAAGGTCTGTTCAATACCTATCCACAGCTGAAGACAAAAAATATCTGTGACATCTGGTTCTTGAGATATTTCAATTCAAAATTATTCGCATGATTTTCCACCCAACTGCATTTGACTTGTTTTGGATGGTGATATCTCTGCAACCAAGCCCCACAAAAATCTGCGGCTACCAGTCCTCGAAAGGGATTTTACAGACCTTTCCACTGGTTTACAACTTGTTGTACAATTCACGACTTTACTTTTTTCAACATTTTAGAAAAAAATCAAGGCTAACCCCTTGCCGAAAAAAATAACATTTTCAACAATATTTCCCAAACCCATCGATAGATACATCAAAATTCGCATGATTTTCCACCTAACTGCATTTGACTTATTTTGGATGGTGATATCTCTGCAACCAAGCCCCGCAAAAATCAGTGGCTGCCAGTCCTCGAAATGAATTTCACAGACCTTTCCATTGGTGTACAACTTGTTGTAAAATTCAGGACTTTATTTTTTTCAACATTTTAGAAAAAAATCAAGGCTAACCCCTTGCCGAAAAAAATTACATTTTCAACAATATTTCCCAAACCCATCGCTAGATACATCGAAAGAAAGGTCTGTTCAATACCTATCCACAGCTGAACACAAAAGTATCTGTGACATCTGGTTCTTGAGACATTTCAATTCAAAGTTATTCGCATGATTTTCCACCCAACTGCATTTGACTTGTTTTGGATGGTGATATCTCTGCAACCAAGCCCCGCAAAAATCTGCGGCTGCCAGTCCTCGAAAGGGATTTCACAGACCTTTTACTGGTTTGCAACTTGTTGTAAAATTCATGATTTTATTTTTTTCAACATTTTAGAAAAAATCAAGGCTAACCCCTTGCCGAAAAAAATTACATTTTCAACAATGTTTCCCAAACCCATCGAGAGATACATCAAAAGAAAGGTCTGTTCAATACCTATCCACAGCTGAAGACAAAAAATATCTGTGACATCTGGTTCTTGAGATATTTCAATTCAAAATTATTCGCATGATTTTCCACCCAACTGCATTTGACTTGTTTTGGATGGTGATATCTCTGCAACAAAGCCCCGCAAAAATCTGCGGCTGCCAGTCCTCGAAAGGGATTTCACAGACCTTTTACTGGTTTGCAACTTGTTGTAAAATTCATGATTTTATTTTTTTCAACATTTTAGAAAAAATCAAGGCTAACCCCTTGCCGAAAAAAATTACATTTTCAACAATGTTTCCCAAACCCATCGAGAGATACATCAAAAGAAAGGTCTGTTCAATACCTATCCACAGCTGAAGACAAAAACTATCTGTGACATCTGGTTCTTGAAATATTCCAATTCAAAGTTATTCGCATGATTTTCCACCCAACTGCATTTGACTTGTTTTGGATGGTGATATCTCTGCAACCAAGCCCCGCAAAAATCTGCGGCTGCCAGTCCTCGAAAGGGATTTCACAGACCTTTTACTGGTTTGCAACTTGTTGTAAAATTCATGATTTTATTTTTTTCAACATTTTAGAAAAAATCAAGGCTAACCCCTTGCCGAAAAAAATTACATTTTCAACAATGTTTCCCAAACCCATCGATAGATACATCAAAAGAAAGGTCTGTTCAATACCTATCCACAGCTGAAGACAAAAAATATCTGTGACATCTGGTTCTTGAGATATTTCAATTCAAAATTATTCGCATGATTTTCCACCCAACTGCATTTGACTTGTTTTGGATGGTGATATCTCTGCAACCAAGCCCCACAAAAATCTGCGGCTACCAGTCCTCGAAAGGGATTTTACAGACCTTTCCACTGGTGTACAACTTGTTGTACAATTCACGACTTTACTTTTTTCAACATTTTAGAAAAAAATCAAGGCTAACCCCTTGCCGAAAAAAATAACATTTTCAACAATGTTTCCCAAACCCATCGATAGACACATCAAAAGAAAGGTCTGTTCAATACCTATTTCTACCCAAATGCATTTGACTTGTTTGGATGGTGATATCTCTGCAACCAAGCCCCGCAAAAATCTGCGGCTGCCAGTCCTCGAAAGGGATTTCACAGACCTTTCCACTGGTGTGCAACTTGTAAAATTCATGACTTTATTTTTTTCACCATTTTACAAACCCCTTGCCGAAAAAAATTACATTTTCAACAATGTTTCCCAAACCCATCGATAGATACATCGAAAGAAAGGTCTGTTCAATACCTATCCACGGCTGAACACAAAAGTATCTGTGACATCTGGTTCTTGAGATATTTCAATTCAAAGTTATTCGCATGATTTTCCACCCAACTGCATTTGACTTGTTTTGGATGGTGATATCTCTGCAACCAAGCCCCGCAAAAATCTGCGGCTGCCAGTCCTCGAAAGGGATTTCACAGACCTTTTACTGGTTTGCAACTTGTTGTAAAATTCATGATTTTATTTTTTTCAACATTTTAGAAAAAATCAAGGCTAACCCCTTTCCGAAAAAAATTACATTTTCAACAATGTTTCCCAAACCCATCGAGAGATACATCAAAAGAAAGGTCTGTTCAATACCTATCCACAGCTGAAGACAAAAAATATCTGTGACATCTGGTTCTTGAGATATTTCAATTCAAAATTATTCGCATGATTTTCCACCCAACTGCATTTGACTTGTTTTGGATGGTGATATCTCTGCAACCAAGCCCCGCAAAAATCTGCGGCTGCCAGTCCTCGAAAGGGATTTCACAGACCTTTTGCTGGTTTGCAACTTGTTGTAAAATTCATGATTTTATTTTTTTCAACATTTTAGAAAAAATCAAGGCTAACCCCTTGCCGAAAAAAATTACATTTTCAACAATGTTTCCCAAACCCATCGAGAGATACATCAAAAGAAAGGTCTGTTCAATACCTATCCACAGCTGAAGACAAAAACTATCTGTGACATCTGGTTCTTGAAATATTCCAATTCAAAGTTATTCGCATGATTTTCCACCCAACTGCATTTGACTTGTTTTGGATGGTGATATCTCTGCAACCAAGCCCCGCAAAAATCTGCGGCTGCCAGTCCTCGAAAGGGATTTCACAGACCTTTTACTGGTTTGCAACTTGTTGTAAAATTCATGATTTTATTTTTTTCAACATTTTAGAAAAAATCAAGGCTAACCCCTTGCCGAAAAAAATTACATTTTCAACAATGTTTCCCAAACCCATCGATAGATACATCAAAAGAAAGGTCTGTTCAATACCTATCCACAGCTGAAGACAAAAAATATCTGTGACATCTGGTTCTTGAGATATTTCAATTCAAAATTATTCGCATGATTTTCCACCCAACTGCATTTGACTTGTTTTGGATGGTGATATCTCTGCAACCAAGCCCCGCAAAAATCTGCGGCTGCCAGTCCTCGAAAGGGATTTCACAGACCTTTTACTGGTTTGCAACTTGTTGTAAAATTCATGATTTTATTTTTTTCAACATTTTAGAAAAAATCAAGGCTAACCACTTGCCGAAAAAAATTACATTTTCAACAATGTTTCCCAAACCCATCGATAGACACATCAAAAGAAAGGTCTGTTCAATACCTATTTCTACCCAAATGCATTTGACTTGTTTGGATGGTGATATCTCTGCAACCAAGCCCCGCAAAAATCTGCGGCTGCCAGTCCTCGAAAGGGATTTCACAGACCTTTCCACTGGTGTGCAACTTGTTGTAAAATTCATGACTTTATTTTTTTCACCATTTTACAAACCCCTTGCCGAAAAAAATTACATTTTCAACAATGTTTCCCAAACCCATCGATAGATACATCGAAAGAAAGGTCTGTTCAATACCTATCCACGGCTGAACACAAAAGTATCTGTGACATCTGGTTCTTGAGATATTTCAATTCAAAGTTATTCGCATGATTTTCCACCCAACTGCATTTGACTTGTTTTGGATGGTGATATCTCTGCAACCAAGCCCCGCAAAAATCTGCGGCTGCCAGTCCTCGAAAGGGATTTCACAGACCTTTTACTGGTTTGCAACTTGTTGTAAAATTCATGATTTTATTTTTTTCAACATTTTAGAAAAAATCAAGGCTAACCCCTTGCCGAAAAAAATTACATTTTCAACAATGTTTCCCAAACCCATCGAGAGATACATCAAAAGAAAGGTCTGTTCAATACCTATCCACAGCTGAAGACAAAAACTATCTGTGACATCTGGTTCTTGAAATATTCCAATTCAAAGTTATTCGCATGATTTTCCACCCAACTGCATTGGACTTGTTTTGGATGGTGATATCTCTGCAACCAAGCCCCGCAAAAATCTGCGGCTGCCAGTCCTCGAAAGGGATTTCACAGACCTTTTACTGGTTTGCAACTTGTTGTAAAATTCATGATTTTATTTTTTTCAACATTTTAGAAAAAATCAAGGCTAACCCCTTGCCGAAAAAAATTACATTTTCAACAATGTTTCCCAAACCCATCGAGAGATACATCAAAAGAAAGGTCTGTTCAATACCTATCCACAGCTGAAGACAAAAAATATCTGTGACATCTGGTTCTTGAGATATTTCAATTCAAAATTATTCGCATGATTTTCCACCCAACTGCATTTGACTTGTTTTGGATGGTGATATCTCTGCAACCAAGCCCCGCAAAAATCTGCGGCTGCCAGTCCTCGAAAGGGATTTCACAGACCTTTTACTGGTTTGCAACTTGTTGTAAAATTCATGATTTTATTTTTTTCAACATTTTAGAAAAAATCAAGGCTAACCCCTTGCCGAAAAAAATTACATTTTCAACAATGTTTCCCAAACCCATCGAGAGATACATCAAAAGAAAGGTCTGTTCAATACCTATCCACAGCTGAAGACAAAAAATATCTGTGACATCTGGTTCTTGAGATATTTCAATTCAAAATTATTCGCATGATTTTCCACCCAACTGCATTTGACTTGTTTTGGATGGTGATATCTCTGCAACCAAGCCCCGCAAAAATCTGCGGCTGCCAGTCCTCGAAAGGGATTTCACAGACCTTTTACTGGTTTGCAACTTGTTGTAAAATTCATGATTTTATTTTTTTCAACATTTTAGAAAAAATCAAGGCTAACCCCTTGCCGAAAAAAATTACATTTTCAACAATGTTTCCCAAACCCATCGAGAGATACATCAAAAGAAAGGTCTGTTCAATACCTATCCACAGCTGAAGATAAAAAGGATCTGTGACACCTGGTTCTTGAGATATTTCAATTCAAAGCTATTCGTATGATTTTCCACCCAACTGCATTTGACTTGTTTTGGATGGTGATATCTCTGCAACCAAGCCCCGCAGAAATCTGCGGCTGCCACTCCTCGAAAAGGATTTTACAAACCTTTCCACTGGTGTACAATTTGTTGTACAATTCACGACTTTACTTTATTCAACATTTTAGAAAAAATCAAGGCTAACCCCTTGCCGAAAAAAATAACATTTTCAACAATGTTTCCCAAACCCATCGATAGATACATCGAAAGAAAGTTCTGTTCAATACATATCCACAGCTGAACACAAAAGTATCTGTGACATCTGGTTCTTGAGATATTTCAATTCAAAGTTATTCGCATGATTTTCCACCCAACTGCATTTGACTTGTTTTGGATGGTGATATCTCTGCAACCAAGCCCCGAAAAATCTGCGGCTGCCAGTCCTCGAAAGGGATTTCACAGACCTTTCCACTGGTGTGCAACTTGTTGTAAAATTCATGATTTTAATTTTTTCAACATTTTAGAAAAAATCAAGGCTAACCCCTTGCCGAAAAAATTTTTTTCAACAATGTTTCCCAAACCCATCGATAGATACATCGAAAGAAAGGTCTGTTCAATACCTATCCACAGCTGAACACAAAAGTATCTGTGACATCTGGTTCTTGAGATATTTCAATTCAAATTTATTCGCATGATTTTCCACCCAACTGCATTTGACTTGTTTTGGATGCTGATACCTCTGCAACCAAGGCCCGCAAAAATCTGCGGCTGCCAGTCCTCGAAAGTTATTTCACAGACCTTTCCACTGGTGTACAACTTGTTGCACAATTCACGACTTTACTTTTTTCAACATTTTAGAAAAAAAATCAAGACTAACCCCTTGCCGAAAAAATAACATTTTCAACAATATTTCCCAAACCCATCGATAGATACATCAAAAGAAAGGTTTTACAGACCTTTCCACTGGTGTACAACCTGTTGTACAATTCACGATTTTATTTTTTTCAACATTTTAGGTCTGTTCAATACCTATCCACAGCTGAAGACGAAAAGTATCTGTGACATCTGGTTCTTGAGATATTTCAATTCAAAATTATTCGCATGATTTTCCACCCAACTGCATTTTACTTGCCCCGCAAAAATCTGCGGCTGCCAGTCCTCGAAAGGGATTTCACAGACCTTTCCATTGGTGTACAACATGTTGTACAATTCACGACTTTACTTTTTTCAACATTTTAGAAACAAATCAAGGCTAACCCCTTGCCGAAAAAAATAACATTTTCAACAATGTTTCCCAAACCCATCGATAGATACATCAAAAGAAAGGTCTGTTCAATACCTATCCACAGCTGAAGACAAAAAGTAGCTGTGACATCTGGTTCTTGAGATATTTCAATTCAAAATTATTCGCATGATTTTCCACCCAACTGCATTTGACTTGTTTTGGATGGTGGTATCTCTGCAACCAAGCTCCGAAAAAATCTGCGGCTGCTAGTCCTCGAAAGGGATTTCACAGACCTTTCCACTGGTGTACAACTTGTTGTAAAATTCATGGCTTTATTTTTTTCAACATTTTAGAAAAAAATCAAGGCTAACCCCTTGCCGAAAAAAATTACATTTTCAACAATGTTTCCCAAGCCCATCGATAGATACATCAAAAGAAAGGTCTGTTCAATACCTATCCACAGCTGAAGACAAAAAGTATCTGTGACAAAAAGTATCTGTTATTTTCCACCCAACTGCATTTGACTTGTTTTGGATGGTGATATCTCCGCAACCAAGCCCCGCAAAAATCTGCGGCTGCCAGTCCTCGAAAGGGATTTTACAGACCTTTCCACTGGTGTACAACTTGTTGTACAATTCACGACTTTATTTTTTTCAACATTTTAGAAAAAATCAAGGCTAACCCCTTGCCGAAAAAAATAACATTTTCAACAATGTTTCCAAACACCCATCGATAGATACATTAAAAGAAAGGTCTGTTCAATACCTATCCACAGCTGAAGACAAAAAGTATCTGTGACACCTGGTTCTTGAGATATTTCAATTCAAAGCTATTCGTATGATTTTCCACCCAACTGCATTTGACTTGTTTTGGATGGTGATATCTCTGCAACCAAGCCCCGCAGAAATCTGCGGCTGCCACTCCTCGAAAAGGATTTTACAAACCTTTCCACTGGTGTACAATTTGTTGTACAATTCACGACTTTACTTTATTCAACATTTTAGAAAAAATCAAGGCTAACCCCTTGCCGAAAAAAATAACATTTTCAACAATGTTTCCCAAACCCATCGATAGATACATCGAAAGAAAGTTCTGTTCAATACATATCCACAGCTGAACACAAAAGTATCTGTGACATCTGGTTCTTGAGATATTTCAATTCAAAGTTATTCGCATGATTTTCCACCCAACTGCATTTGACTTGTTTTGGATGGTGATATCTCTGAACCAAGCCCCGCAAAAATCTGCGGCTGCCAGTCCTCGAAAGGGATTTCACAGACCTTTCCACTGGTGTGCAACTTGTTGTAAAATTCATGACTTTATTTTTTTTCAACATTTTAGAAAAAAATCAAGACTAACCCCTTGCCGAAAAAAATAACATTTTCAACAATGTTTCCCAAACCCATCGATAGATACATCAAAAGAAAGGTCTGTTCAATACCTATCCACAGCTGAAGACAAAAAGTAGCTGTGACATCTGGTTCTTGAGATATTTCAATTCAAAATTATTCGCATGATTTTCCACCCAACTGCATTTGACTTGTTTTGGATGGTGGTATCTCTGCAACCAAGCTCCGAAAAAATCTGCGGCTGCTAGTCCTCGAAAGGGATTTCACAGACCTTTCCACTGGTGTACAACTTGTTGTAAAATTCATGGCTTTATTTTTTTCAACATTTTAGAAAAAAATCAAGGCTAACCCCTTGCCGAAAAAAATTACATTTTCAACAATGTTTCCCAAACCCATCGATAGATACATCGAAAGAAAGGTCTGTTCAATACCTATCCACAGCTGAACACAAAATATATTTGTGACATCTGGTTCTTGAGATATTTCAATTCAAAGTTATTGGCATGATTTTTCACCCAACTGCATTTGACTTGTTTGGATGGTGATATCTCTGCAACCAAGCCCCGCAAAAATCTGCGGCTGCCAGTCCTCGAAATGGATTTCAAAGATATTTGCACTGGTGTGCAACTTGTTGTAAAATTCATGACTTTATTTTTTTTCAACATTTTAGGAAAAAATCAAGGCTATAACCCCTTGCCGAAAAAAATAACATTTTCAACAATGTTTCCCAAACCCATCGATAGATACATCAAAATAAAGGTCTGTTCAATACCTATCCACAGCTGAAGACAAAACGTATCTGTGACATCTGGTTCTTGAGATATTGCAATTCAAAATTATTCGCATGATTTTCCACCCAACTGCATTTGACTTGTTTTGGATGGTGATATCTCTGCAACCAAGCCCCGAAAAAATCTGCGGCTGCCAGCCCTCGAAAAGGATTTCACAGACCTTTCCACTGGTGTACAACTTGTTGTACAATTCATGAAGACAAAAAGTATCTGTGACATGTGGTCCTTGAGATATTTCAATTCAAAATTATTCGCATTATTTTCCACCCAACTGCATTTGACTGGTTTTGGATGGTGATATCTCTGCAACCAAGCCCCGCAAAAACCTGCGGTTGCCAGTCCTCGAAAGGGATTTTACAGACCTTTCCGCTGGTGTACAATTTGTTGTACAATTCACGACTTTACTTTATTCAACATTTTAGAAAAAAATCAAGGCTAACCCCTTGCCGAAAAAAATAACATTTTCAACAATGTTTCCCAAACCCATCGATAGATACATCAAAATAAAGGTCTGTTCAATACTTATCCACAGCTGAAGACAAGAAGTAACTGTGACATCTGGTTCTTGAGAAATTTCAATTCAAAATTATTCGCATGATTTTCCACCCAACTGCATTTGACTTGTTTTGGATGCTGATATCTCTGCAACCAAGCAACGCAAAAATCTGCGGCTGCCAGTCCTCGAAAGGGATTTCACAGGCCTTTCCACTGGTGTGCAACTTGTCGTAAAATTCATGACTTTACTTTTTTCAACATTTTGCAAAAAAAATCAAGGTTAACCCCTTGCCGAAAAAAATTACATTTTCAACAATGTTTCCCAAACCCATCGATAGATACATCAAAAGAAAGGTCTGTTCAATACCTATCCACAGCTGAACGGAATTTCGGAACCTACTTTTGTTTTTTTTGATTATTAGTACCATAACCGCAAGTAAAAATACGTGCGTACTTCGTTAGATGTCAAATGAAACTATCTTTTATGAGACTCAAAATAAACCTAAACCTAACACGAAAAAAGAAAACGAAGTTGTCGAGCATCTGTTTACACAAGTTGGTTGGTTGGACGAGCATTGGACGAGCCAGCAAGTTATCAAAAATTTTTGAAATCCTACGAGCGGTCCAGCGGTTGTTTTTGCGTTTTAATGGTCGAACATTGGAGGTTGTCGAGCCATGCTGTCGAGCATGTTGTTCCATGTGAACCCCCTATTGGTGTAATTGAAAAAGAAAAATAGATTAGCTTTACGTAAACTACGGTATAGGATATCGAACATGCGTGAGAAGTTTCGGGTACACATTTATCAGTTTTGTTGTCTGTCCGCCAAACAAAATTTACATTTTCAATCCAAGATCTGGCTCAATAAACATATCAAAATATTATTTTTCTTATTCCAAACTGACAAAGATTCAAAAATGAACTAACAACAAAAATACTTGATGATTGATTTGCATACACATCATCGACCAAGAACGCTGCCTGACAGAAAATATCAAAAAAAAAATTGTGAGCAGTCCTACATGCATGTCATTCCATCATGCAAGTGTACACATTATCGATCGTGATTAAAATTGAAATCAAGTGTTTTGGAAATTCTTTTTAGCCGATGTGATTTTGTTTTTCATTTAATTTTCACAAATACAGTGATACATAAATTCAAAATTCAAATTGTTTCCGGGTGTTTTATTGGGGAACGTGTTCCGGACGGCCATAAATCAAAATATTGTCTGTATGTTGGTTTATCTCGTTGATTGATTTTTAAGTTGTTGATGTGCGCGATCATTGTTCAACTAGTGATTAAACTATAATTGCATGTGTAAGCATAGCCTAATAGCCTTATTCTGGCAACCTCACTAAAGCCTCACAAGTCACAATAAGCTCATAAATTGAGGTGAACACATTTTTGTGACTTTTTTGGTATTCCAGTAAAAATTTCACAACTTGTGAGCATCATAAAAACTTTAAAATAATGATCTGCTTCTTGGCACATCACAACTCACCTACTTGTGAAACAAAACTATAAGAAAAAAACGAGTCAACGGCCTTGGCTACGATGAAAGCATCGCTTCCCATAGATCAGCGAAATCAAGCATCGTTGCGCGTGGTTAGTACTTTGATGGGAAACCGTCGGAAACGAACCACGTGCTGTGACATGTGTTTCTTCTGTTGTGTGTTCTTTCTATCTCTGTCTCTCTCTGTTGTATTAATGTTAGTTAAAAATTTAAGCCAATGGTTAAGTTGCCAGTGCTTCAGTGTCTCTACTTCGTAGATTTACATATCTGCGTAGTAGTATAAAATGTAATGCAATGTAATGTAAGAAAAAAACGAAATTAAGAACAAACATGGAATTGAATATAATTTTGATACATGTTTTGGAAGAAGTTTCAGCTATAAACGAAAAGTTAGAAGTAAGAATTAATAATAATTTATAATAAACAAAAAACAACGGGCTGTAAGTCCCCTTTCACACAGGGATACCAGTTGTTGGAGTTTTTTTTGACGATTTCCTTTAATTGCACTCTAGCTTTCACACGAAGAAACTGGGAAGATATGGCTTATAGGAATGCAAAAAAGGTCAAAAAAATTTCTTCAAATCGTTGACCAGGGAGATTTTTTGCATTCCTTTTACTTTTTGCCCTTCTCGCCCTCAAACTCACAGTTGCTTGTTAATCTGTATGAAAGCAGTCTGATACTACGTTTTCACCTATCTAGATTTAAGTGGATTAACCATAAATCATCTTTAAAATCTTATAAATCTTGAAGATTTCCCATACAAATTTTAATCTCCTTATATGAAGATTGGAAATTAATCTCATTGAAATCTTCTTCGAAGTAAACGGTGATTTTTTAAGAGCTTGGTTTTTGAAAATTCAAAAAAACACAGAAACTTGTAAGAAGTGAATGAAATTTTTATTTGGATCGATAAATCAATTTCTGCCATTTACTTTTTAAAAATAATTTCACTTAAATCTTGCCCGCGGCCACGCTTCAGGTGGTCCATTCTGAAGGTCCAAGTTTGGCAAACTTTTTCACACATTTCGGCCGGAATTTCACCAATAACGCGTTCAATGTTGGCTTCCAAGGCAGCAATCGTGTTTGGCTTGTCCCCATAGACAATAGACTTAACATAGCCCCACAAAAAATAGTCTAACGGGGTCAAATCACATGATCTTGGTGGCCAATTGACTGCGCCAAAACGTGAGATCAACTGCTCACCAAATTCGCCTCTCAATTGATGCATGGTTTCGCGTGCAGTGTGGCAAACACATTTTTCACACAGGGAAACCAGTTGCTGGAGATTTTTTTGACGTTTTCCTTTAGTTGCCTTGTAGCTTTCACACGAAGATATTGATGAGGAAACTGAGTTGCTCGTTTTTTGAATTGCTTTTGAATTGACATTCGCTTTTTGTAAACAAACAATTTGCTTCGCGGCTGGAAAATTCTACAGAATCTTGAGTTATAAATTAATAAATTCAAAATAAAGAAACCTGGTGCGATTATGTAGGTAAGTTGTTAATAATGGTTTGCTAAATTAATATATTTAAAGGTCACGGAATAACAATGAACCAGGAGAAAATTGATTTGTTGTGCGTTTCTCTTGCCATCCAAATCTTGGACCCAACACATGATAGTGATGATGGGAAGATTATATTGGAATGCACCGAAGCTTTATTGGTACAGTTGGACACATAAGCCACTGACCAGATGATATGACTGATACCTGTGGTGCTGCCTGCTGCTGCTGCTGCTCGCTAATACAGGAACATCATTATAAACCAAACGTGATGATGAAGCCACAAGCTGAGAGCTTTGTTGGTCCGTCCGTTTTTGTTGTCGATTTTCCATGTCAAGGCGCATAATTGTATGTATGAAATGTGTATCAACTCGTGATGGATTGAATTAAATGCCTTCCCTACAAGAATTAAAACTTGAAATTTTCTTTCACAATGAATTTATTTAAGTAGCTCACTTGGTTTGGTTAATGTAGGAAACAATTTCTCTTTAAAAAAAATATGTTTGACATCTATCAGATACAGAAGTCAAAATGGAAACCTAAGAAAATTTCAAAGCATAACGTCAAAAAAATCTCTTCAAATCGTTTACCGGGGAGATTTTTTTCATTCCCCTTACTTCTTGCCCTTCTCACCGACAAACTCCCAGTTGCCGGCAACTCAGTTTCCTTGTGTGAAAGGGGTCTAAGCCTTCTTCAGAACAAATGGCCTCGTTCGGTGGCACAACCTAACAGATCCGGATTGATTGGTGTTGTTGTAACGCCTAAGGAAAAAACAGCTGATGAACTAAACATATGTTGTCAAACACAAATCTCAAGCTACCCAAAAATTATTGGATTCGTTGAGATTCGTTTGGAAATGTGAGGAACAGCTGATTTAAAACTTCAGATGTGTATGCAATATAACTGACATAACGAGAAAGCTACCTGAATCGTTCGAAAATAAATCCGCTACAAAGGTATCTTGGATAGCCTATCGGCCGTGCACCGAACGAGGCCAATTCAATTCAATTCGAACTTTATTGAGACTTTTATAAAATATTACATTGGTGGTTAATACTGACAGTATTTAATTTGTTATAAAAGTGGCTATAATGTATTGCCTTCTTTACAGTTTTTGACTCTAATGGAGTAAGAGCTAAGCCTCGTGGCTGACTATTTATACAATGAATATTGTTGTTGGACTGCTTTTGCTCAGAAGCATTATTTGAGTAGTACGAGACGGAGAGTCTCTACATACACTTATTCTTAATCTTAAAACTAGGTACGATAATGAGAAAACAGTCATCTCGTCTCTTTTTTTGAAACACGAATGTGGGCAATTGCGGTTTGGGACACACAAACGTATGCACGTCTTATCTTTCGTTTGTTAGAGCGAGAGCTGAGTACTGATTATTGGGTGATGAGATGACCAGAACTGTTGTCTCCCATTATCGATTCCGTTACTGCGTATAACGGAATTATGCAGCTTCTGTCCATTGCGGGCTGCGACATAAGCGATCCTTGCGATGCTTCTAGTTTCTGGGACGATACGGCGTCCCTGTACTTCTGCTTTGTCCATGTGCATTACCAAGAGAACTGGGAGTAGGTGGAATTGGGATAGCTTCTATACACGTGGATGTCGTTCGTTTGACTCCCTCTCCAAATTTCAATTTCCCTGGTGTTGTCGACTTGTACAGCATTCAAATTCAGTAACTATTGCACAATTGCAATTTATTTATGTTACTATAACACACTTTTAATATTTAGTAAATTAAACTATTAATCTTTTTTTGTTGTTTTATTTTTATTACTTTTCCAGACGGAAAAGCACGTCCGTCTGCGACGGGAGCCAGAAGCCAACCTCCGAACGAGGCCAATGTGAAACAGATTTTGACATTTGCTTCAGTGTTGCTACAGATTAGTAAAGGTGTGTTCACAGTCTGTTGTAAAAAAATAAAATTTTACTTTTATATTTAAATATTCAGGTATACACTTGCGTGAAATGGTCACTACTCAATAAAATAAAGTTTTTTTACCAAATGCACAAACATGATAATAATTTAACAGTTAAAATTTGAGATTTCTGTTAATTGTTGTGCAAAAAAAATTGTTCTTGTGACAATTTTTTTTTTATTTTTGATTTATTTTTTTTATTATTATTTATGACAGAATTAATAAGTAATTTCGTAAAAAATCGAGTTGACGAATTTTCAAATAACAATTGTTCGTTGATAGGTATTAAATATTTTTTTTTAAGTCGTTTTTTTACTTATTTTTTTTTAAATGAGTATTCAACAATATATACATTTGAAAATATTATTTAAAAAAATCTCCAAAATATTTAATTTTGCAAAATATTGTTTTTTTTTTAAATCCAAAAAATAAAATAAAATTTAATAACGATTTTTTTTTGAAAATTCTTGGAGCCGTTTTTGAGAAATACATTTTTTTCTTAACATTTTTTTTTGAACATTTCTATGGGAGGTGCCGTTGTTTTAAATCGATTAAGTCGAAGTTTCAAAATATTGAGTTTCCAAACTCATTTAATTCGGACTTACAACATCAGTGGTAGGAGCTTCTGCATAATATAAATTTTAAAAAAATTATCAAAAAGTACCTCTTTCCTTCATAATGAATTGATTTTTTTATAAAAATTGTTGGAACCGTTTTTCAGAAAAATAATATTTACCTTTTTGGTCAAAAAGGAAGCATGGCAGGTAGGTAGGTACCGTCATTTTTCGTCTTAAAAAAAATGAAAAAAAAACTGGGGGTATATTTATGAAAAAAACGTTAAGGCTGTAGAATAGATGACAGACAGACTGAAGGACGGAATTGCGCGACCAATTTTTTTCGTCTATGCTATCATCGTAATGTCAAGTTTGGTCAAAATCTCGAGTTCGATTTTTTTACGAATTCATTACTTGCAATATAGTACCTACATAGGTATATAATATCGCTAGTAAAACTTTATAAAAAAAAATATTCTGTACTACCTAGGTACCTACATACTCTATTTCCAAATAAATCTGTCTGTGGAACAAAAAATTAAATTATTTCCAATAGGTATTATTTGAAAAAAAAAAAACAAAAAGTACCTATGTACATACATAATTGTGTGTAGGTGGGTATCTGGGAACATATGTACCTGCCTAAACAAAAAATATTGAAATATCTCAACATCTCTATGCTATTTGTGCATAGAAAAATTGAAAAGTAGCAACGTTGCTACAATGCAAAATCCTAAAATCCACCAAATATCCAAAATTTGAAAGAAAATTTTAAAATAAATTCTATAATAACTTATACATGCATGTATATCCATATACATCCTTACTTCAAATGTATGTATACGGCAATAGCCTTGATTTAATTTACTTATACCCCCAATATTTTGAAGGTTGCCATGGCAAAAGCAGCTTGTTCGGTTTTCTCCCTTACCCTCTATATTGTTGTCAGAACTAGTAAAACTCGAACACAACAACTCAATTTCAAGAAAAGCGGAATTTGCGCCCTCTAAGGCCCAATTCACGTAGAACCACTGATTTCTATAATACATTGGATAGTGTATTCACACAAAAAAATGGACCCCAATAGAAAACTGTAATAATTGTAGAGGGTCCATGTCAGTATAACAGTATAACATTTTTGTTGCCAAAGTTACATTTCAAGATGGTTGCTTATGCTTGAAATTAAATTTGTTTAATACCAAGGGCAACTTCTTCAAAAAAAATATAAAATTTAAATTACACATCTATTTTCAACAAATGTAAGTACTAAATTTTCTTAATAAAAAAGCCATACTAATGATATATTTGATTGTTTCTAGTGTGTATTAAATATTAAATATTGAATTGAAAGTGTTATCATTCAACTCCACCAACAAGAAAACACATTTCCTTGAAACGTTTTGTTACCAGATTTTTAATATGTATTGTAAATAACCTAGAATTTTAAGACGAAAAAAGACAGAGAAACGCACAATATTGACTTCCATTTATTTGTAAAAGAACTTGAACTTGTTTTATTTTCCCAACAATTACATTGCAATAATTTCAGCTTCCATATTCAATAATAATTTTTCTGCAATATCTTTCACGTTCTTGTGACGTGGTTCATCTTCTTTGTCGTCTTCTTCTAAATCTTATCTGTATTCGGCAAACATAACAAATCGACATCATGTTGATCGTGTTCATCACTACCAAAGTCGTCGACTTCATCTTCGTCTTCGAAATGCTTGCTTATTGATTTTTTTGATTTGATTTTTTCTTATCGAATTTATCCTCTTAACAAAGGACTTCTTTGCAGTTTCAATATCAATTCCTCCCTCGTCTTGATTGATATAATCTCTTGCGAGATCCGATTGTCCAGGTTCCATCTTCCGTCTTTCCTTTTCTGAATTGTTTGTAGTTCTTATTACCTTGATTGAAACTGACAATAAAAATAAATTGTTTTTCAATTTTTTTTTTAAAGGAGTGCAATCTATCTCTTTCTCTCTTTGTAATAGGTAGGTGTGAACTGTAAAGTTCACAAGGAGAATAATGAGGTTGTCTTTGCGCCGGATGAGCCTGGCATGCTGGCTTAGGCTCGGCTTGAGCTCGCCGGAATGGTGTGGGATCTTGGCCCGTCGGCACTATCTCTCCTATCACAAAACACTTAACATGCCGTACGAGATTTAGTCTCACGAAAATAAATCTGATGAAGAAGCAGACAGACGTTTCCCACCAGAGGGCGCTGTGGTGTTCTCAGCGTAGACCTTGCCCACCCTACCTTGGAAATCCGCGGTCTGATTTATGAATTTCCCCAAATATTGCTTACCAATATTCCAGCTCAGTAGTCCTTTTCCACCGAATCACCCGGTCACCTTCAGCATCCCCTGGAAATAGAAGACTTAACGAATCATCAAGCAATTAGCTTGAAAAGAAAACAAAAAAAATAGTTTTTCCATAATATGAAATTTTAACAGTTTTTATATTTTTATTAGTAAATAATTTCATAAATTTAAGGAATAAAATTAATTTCATTGCATTTTTTCCCTTTTTTTTATTTAAGAGATTTAAGATGTTTAATTTTATTTTCTTGATGGTACATTTACATTTGAGAAAAATACTATGATAAGCAAGTGAATGTAAGTAATTAGGAATTCCAAGATACTAACACTATGAAGTATTCCTTCCGAATGATCTAGACCTTCACCTCGAAATTCGTTAAAAAGGAGTAAATTTCCAAGTCTTCTAACTTGTGACTTTGAGCAACGGTTTTCCTAGAGCACTAAAATCTACCTGAATTGAGCTCAATAAGGGTATGATAGATAGTAACTCGTTTAAAAATTGTATACGTTTTATTTTTTATCTTCGCGGATTTACCTCTTTAACCTTATCAAGGGCGAAGCCAAACCGAAACCATTTTATTTATTTTTTTTTTTTTGTTTATATTTGTGCATATTAAAACAATATTGGAATACCGAAAGCACCTACTATCTTCCTATTCACTTATATTTTACAAAAAGAGATTAGAAACTTGCTAGCGCTAGTAAAATATATCTGAAGAACTGTAAACATAAATTTAAGAATCTCGAAAAATTTTTGTATTTATTAAGCTTTAAGAAATATGTATCTTTCATTCGTTCGCGACGAAGGATAAGCATGGTTGTAAAAAAAAAATTAACATGTGATTTAACGGTACAAGTATTTATAACGGTAAGTATAATTAGCAATTTTTTTCTTTTTTTTTTTTAATATGTAAAGACCGAAGAAAATTACTGTAATAAAAAAAAACACGAAGTTAAGTAAGTTATCTTGATATTTTTTTTTGCGCTGGATAAGGTTTTCGAATTGGTTCTTGAATAATTCTTGAATTGGTTCTTGACTTGGTTCTTGAATAATTCTTGAACAGGTTCTTGACTAAGTTCTCTAATTTCTTAAACAGGTTCTTGGCTGAGTTCTTGAAAAATTCTTAAACAGGTTCCTGATCGGATAAGATCTAGGATCTCCTGATTACTATCGTCGATTACCAGACAAAAAAAGGGTGGGCGATCAGGACTCCTACGATGTGCAGTCCTTGACCGCCGATTTTTGCATGATCCTATTAATAATAAATTGGAGTATAGATAGTTACGGCACATATCCTACATATATATAAAATTTATTGTTTTTTTTTTTTTTTTGTTTTTTTTTCTGACTCACCGTGTAGGAGAAACAAAAAGGATATTGGGAGGATGCTGCTCCGGGGTAGGGAGTTTCCACCCTGCCTCCTTGTGCTCTGTTCAGCAAAGGCGAGCGAATCGGTTTCGTCTTTTTGTTTCGTTGTACAATTGTTTTTCTTTAATAAAATTGTATCTAACTTACTTCACTAAATGAATATATATATCTAACGACGGTGGTAACCGCTCCGCAATTTGGACGCGCGATAACCTCGGTTATATATATATATATGTATATTAATTTTAACTTTTGTATTTGATTGCGTTTCTATTAATTAATTTAAGCGTATATTAATTCAATCGCGAAGATCACGTGCTATACGCTCGGTGTCTATTGCTAATCTGCAGTTTTCTACGATCCATCCACACAAACCACGTACCATATAAACTCCCTTATGTCCCGTGTAAACCCCACGACACGAACGGTATCACGCGGTCGTTCTGAGAAACTACTCTATTTTTGTTTTTTTCACCCGCCATGTTTACTAATCGAGGCTCGAAATCCGAGCCAACCCAAACTCAACAGCGAAACGTCAAAATCAAAAAACAAATGTCGTAGCCGCAGTCGCAGACAGAGTTCCACAATTTTCCTCCACTCCTATTCTTTTGAATAAGACGATCTCCCATGGAATAATACGGGTCTCGGTGACCGAAACACTCTGCAGAATCGCCTGCCAAGCCAGCACTCCCTACATTCCCTTCACCTCCAACGAAACAACAGCCGCGGCGAACACAACATCATTCCTGTGAGAAGAACCCGGTTACATAGTGTCAACAAGGTTATATATTTTTTTTTCTATGTTTTCTTCGCATAAAGCTTATATAGCAGCTGTATTAATTAACAGACATCCCCTCCAACGTGGGGTCCGCTACGAGTGGTCACCATCAGCCAACGACGACCACAACAGTTTAGCTTCAAACATAATAGTGAACTCCAGTGGTAAGCTCAACAAAAATTGCATATCTGTACGTAGAACGATTGTTGTCCGGATCCGTTTTCTTATTGTTTTTGTTTTAGGGGGAGTTGGATATCCTGCCCTTCAAGTTATTCTCTGGTTTCTACTCCAGTAGCGAAGTATACCAGGTTAAACTCGCGAACCCCGAATCCAACGAATGTCACCACCGAATCGCAGCACTCTACGAAGAACTCTTTTGTGCGACAGTTCTTCTCCAATTCCTCAATATTGTATGTGTGCCGCATGAATGCTACTTTGCAGTTTACGATGCCAGTGTTAGCCTTAGATACACGGCTATATGACAGCAACATAAGGTCACTTGATTCTTTGGGAATCGGCAGCAATACGACTGTCATTCAGGTGTCCACAACATCTTTTTATAAAAAAAATGAGATATGCAATTGCAATGGTGCTACTGTCAAATTCAAATGGAGTCAAAAAACTGTTATACTTTGTAGGAAATACACTATCCAGTGTATTATAGAGATCAGTGCATAGAACTGGCTTAAGGTTTTGGTGTGGTTCTGGCGTGGTGCATACATTTGCCACTTTGTGTAGTTTACATTTTCTCTTATAGGACAAAACACACACATATGAAGAGTCGCGGGTATGGTGTGCCATGTCATTGCCACGCCATATTGAAAACTCTAGTGGCCTACGTAAACGTCACGCCACAATGAAATCGCCCATTCAAATGTCAAATCGAGATAAAATGAATATCCAATGCAAATGTTATTTTTTTAATTCCTTTATTTTTATTCTTTATAGAAGCCATTTTAGCAAAGAGTGTTGCTGTGAATAAAAATAAGCTAGTTGTTTATTGTTTTTCTCTGTTGTTTATGTTTTTTTTGCTTTGTGTATTGAAATTGAAATTCTCTGTCATTTCTGTGTGAATTGAGTTGATCACACCCACTCCGCACCCGTAACAGACCTTAACCACACCAGCACCATAAGCCAATTCTGTGTGAATCGCGCCTAACGAAGGAACTACTAGCTAAAAAATTCTGTGTCATAGTAGTACTAAAGGTTTCATATACAAAGAATCTAATCAATTTAAACGGGATTATTTTTCGGTGAAAACGTAGTATAAGCGAATGATAAATCGAACAGTTCTTAATATAGCTTGTTTCTGAACGCTGTCTGTGATGACGTTTCAGATAAAATTTTTGCAAAGTCTAATTTTCGACTTTTCATGTTGTTCTTTTAAAATATAAATTATAAAGTTGTTACTAATAATTATTACAGTTTAACAAATGTTTGTTTATTATGTAAAAAATTAGTTTCAATATGCAAAATTCTTTTTCCAAAACGAAAGAAATGTTTATTATTCGTGCGTTGGAAAAAATTTTATCTGATAAGGATATCAAACGGTCTCATCATTCCCAATTAAAAAAGTCGTGTGACGCTGCATTAGAGCAAATAAAAGCTGAGCTAATAAGTGCTGGACAAATAGCTGAAGGAAATGAACTTCCTTGTGCGGCATTGCCGCAGCCCAAAAATGCTGAAAGCATTATTAATGCAGAAACATACTTTTTGCCCTTCGAACTGGCTTGTCAGAGCAAAACATCCAGAATTGTCATAACAGCATTAGATTGCTTGCAAAAACTTATTGCTTATGGTCATCTGACAGGCAACATACATGATTCCGTAAATCCCGGAAAGCTACTTATCGATCGGATAGTAAATACTATTTGCAGCTGTTTCAATGGGCCAGCCACTGACGAAGGTGTGCAGTTACAAATTATCAAAGCTTTGTTGACCGTTGTTACATCTCAGCATGTCGAAGTCCATGAGGGTACTGTTTTGCAGGCAGTGAGGACATGTTATGACATATATTTGTCAAGTAAGAATCTTGTCAATCAAACTACTGCTAGAGCTACACTTACACAAATGCTTAATGTTATATTCACGCGAATGGAAAACCAAACTTACGAAGAGTATATAGAGCCACCTAAATTATCTATGGAGAATGGCAATGAAATTGAAACTATCGCTGCCGAAATCGTCGACGAAGTTATTACAGGTGAGTCAGAGATGTATTATAATGTGTACCATTACCTACTTGATGAAAATCTTACGTTCGTTCGTTAAACTTTACCTAGGGTTTTTTGAAAACCCCAAGAGTTGTCAAAAAAATCTTTGGTTTTCGGCTCTCAAAAAAAACCCGAGGACCATTAAATTTATGTTGCAGAAAAGCAAATTATGTAATTTAATAATTAAAACTTAAAATATGTTAAATTTAAGTTCTTAGTACATTTTTTGTGAACCTATGCACAATCCACAACTTCAAAGCTTCCCATTTTTCATGTCTGTGTCTGAAAATTAATTTGAGTATTGTTTTATTTCCATTTTAAAAATAACAATTTGCATACAAAACTAGAATTCACAACAAAACAAATGCTTCAGATTAGGGATGATGGATAAGTCCATCTACGAGTATGTTATTGAAACATCGATATTAAAACAAAAGAATCGATGATTCAATATCGATGTTGAAGGATGAATAAGGGAAAACCCTTCAACACATCCATGTTTTCGATTCGATAACTATTAACATCGATGATGAGTACTCGATATTCTCCTCAATATCGCCCATTTCTACTTCAGATCTCATGTGACTTTGACGTTTATTCATTTACCTCAAGTTGCCCCTGCTAAAAACCTAGTTCTACTTCAGGGCGAGTTGAGGGCGATACAGAATTTGTTTGTCAGGGTGACTTTAGGTTTTTCAAAAAACAATTTAGGCCGTGTGTGAATTGCGTTAAAATGTTGGTTAAATTTTCTACCTTGGTTAAATTTTGAAGTTTGGTTTGTGGTGGGATCAAATTTAGCTTTTTGCTGTGTGAATTGCGTTAAAAGGGATTTATTAAAACACTATTTTGGCTAATATTCCTTCAAGATTGAAGAAATTTCCCTAAAAACATTTTTTTTTTTGTTCAAGTTAATTAATTTCTTTCCCATAATCCGACTTAGAAGATACAAATTTAATAATTTGGCACGAAATAAGTAACGAATTCTCAGTTTTACTAATTTGTTTCGGTTGTACGTCGTTAATTTAATATTTTAAAACAACAATTCCAAATCTTTTCAAAACAATTCCCATTATGGTTAGTTTGTTGATTTAGTATGTAAAGACTAGTTTTCACAGCTAAAGAATTTGACAAGCTGACAAATCAATCTATTTGTATTCAATTTGCAAAATGAAATACAATGAGTATTTTAATTAATTATTTTATATTTGTTAAAATATCAACGGATTATAATATTTGTTTTTTCCTCTTGAGACCCTACATAAACAAAAATAATAATGTAATTTAATTTTTCAATTGAATAAATTAAAACTTACATTTATTATATGGTTTCCCAGTAGATCTGGACTTTTTGGAGTTCATCTTTCTTTTCGGTTATCGCTTACAGTTTCAAATTACTCTATCTTGAGAAACGTTAAATTTTTACGCAAATTTAGCCGGCTCTACAGCTGCCTACATTTTAACCCATTTTATTCATATTTATTTTTATTCATATTTGCAAGTCCTTCAATATCAGATGGTCCATTAATGGTATTCTAACAGCCCTATTAATAAAAAACGTTTAGTCCACCTTTAGTCAATGGACTTACAAAACCATGGAATAAGAGTTAGACCATGGACTAAAATTTCCTATTAATAAAAAATCGAACAAATTCTTCTACAATAAGTATCAACTCTACCTCTTTTGACTCGATTTCCCTGTAAATTTTTTCTTAAATGTCAATTCTTAGTCCATCGCTAGACCACCGTCTTCGATGGTATAGTGAAGGGTTAATTTGGTAAACGTCAAATACCAGGAATTGTGTTTTATTAATAGTATTTCGCACTTAGTCCACAGAATAAGTCCTAAACCTTCCCTAGTCCATGTTTATTAAGTTGGGTGTAAATCATTAAAATGTGAATAACAGTTTTATCAACATTGTTTTATTTTAATGCTTTTTTCTGTTTGTAAAATGCTTACATTAATGAAATCAGGCGTGTTCTTCTTAGTATTAAGAACTTATTAGTCGAACTTAGAAAGTATTTTTATTTTAATAATTTCGATATAAGAATTTTAGATTAGATTTGTATTGGTTCATATTTTGAAGATTCAATACAATATTTATGATATATTAAACCGTTCGAGCATGGCATTTAAACTATATAGGTATGTGCTTGATAAAACTACATTATGTCAGTTTAAATCAAGGATTAAGTTTTCAATTTGTATTTGTGTATTTATTATTCGTTTTTTTTTTGTCTATACTATATGCACTAATATCAAAAATCACCAGTTTTGATTGTGTTCCAATCACACTTATTCCGATGGGCGTTTTTTCGTGTCGTTTTTTTATTGGCATTCCGTAACTAAAACGCAAACATTTGTATCGCTCTTACATTCCACAAAACAATCCACCAAAACAGCTGACATTTAACATGTCAAATTGGGGGCGTTCGGTGGTACACTGCTTTGCTGTGCAACACATTCGTTGTTGTAATACGTGTTAAATAACACGCCATCAACAGCTGAAGACCATGACAACGACAACACATATGATTTCCAAATCGAAGCCAAGCTAGCGCTAAATTTCTGGTATACTTATGGCCTTTTCGATTGGCCGTCCGGAACACGTTCCCCCAATAAAACACCCGGAAACAATTTTTGAAAGCTGTGCGACACCGAACGCCCCCATTTTTTACAAATTGAATTATTTGGTTTCTGAAAACGATATTTGTGTAAATTTGTTTTAAACATAAAAAAAAAGAAAAATATACCTATAATTTAGCAAGTTATTTTCCTTTGAGCAGCAGTGACGATGAAGAGGAAGAAAAAAAAGAAAGATTTGATGCTGCAGGAGGTGCATTCCATCCATTTGGTTTGCTTGGCACAAAGTATGTATGTACATAATTATTGAAAAAATATATGCAGTAGGTAATTCTTTGGTTTTGACTCTTGATTTCATCGCAATTGTTAACAAATTCAAATGTTCTTTTATCTGACCAAAGAAGCTTTTAAGTATGTCTTAGCTTTGATAGAAAACATTTTCCTCAGCAACGTTCTGTGGCAATTCCAATGGTTTTAAAACTAACCGCTACTCTTAGATTTTTTGCTAAAGGGAGCTACCAAAAAGGTGTTGGGAACGACTTTTTGGGAACAAGCCCAACCTACTCTAAGCAAAAATCCCATTCTCCCATCCAATATTTGTTTCATAACCTCTTAAAGCTTTTGTCGAGGTGCTCATTCTCGCCCATGAGCTCGATCAGTCGTCGCATATGAATTTAGGTTGATATTTTTACCCTAAGCAAATAATTTTAAATTATAAAAACTAAGATAAGTTCAAAAAATATTACATATTTACTCTTGTCGTCAACAAATTTCTCGACGACAGATTTCGACGTTTTCACATATGTTTTTTCTATAGAAACGACTATCGGAACTATACGAAAATAATATAGTGAACGCGTTCCACAAGAGAGAATCGACAAATTGACGTATATTTGGCGCTGAACGCCCTGCGTAATACCAAATTCACACTGTCGTTTTTTTTATGGCGTTCAACGCCTTACAGAATAAGGGCCAATATTTCAACATTCATTTGATTAAACAAAAAATATATAATAATCTTCAGTTAAGGTGTCACTTCCAAAAAATTTATCAAGAAATAAATGATATTTCCACGTTCCCTATGGTTGAACAAATTGCATAAAACTGGTAAATCACTTCTATTGAGTTGCAGCAACTCGCCTCGCAAAGGGCATATCATTGAAATTGTTTTTATATTATTTTCATCTTTGAAGTAATTGTTTTCATTGAGAGTATAATCAAGACGGTTATATAATAGTTCGGTGAAGAAATCTTGCTGCTTCTTTCTTATGTTTTTCCCTATATCTTAGTTCTAAATTACGACTCGGACACACCTCTATCACTCATCAGCACCTACTTAAAACAATATGCTCCAATATGTTCCTCCTGCGACACAAACCCAAACTAAAGTTATAATGAATGATGTCTGCTTGAGTAACAAGTTTTTGGTTATCACATAAATTTTAAATAATTGAATGTTTTCAAATAAAAGAAATACCATTGATTTTTTTAACAATATAAACATATCTATATGTAGGCTTGTATAAAAAAGTTACTTTTAGTTTAGTTAAAACGAAAATTAATTAATATGTATGTAAAAAAGGAACTTTTAATTTATAGTTAAAACGAACATAATATTTTTAAAAGCATTTCTATTATTTTTAAGAAATTAAATTTAAAAAAAATAAAATATCGGGTATCAGAAGTTTTCTTAACTCTTCTCGTTCCAAAATGTTGACCGCAACAAAGTACTCATACACATAAATGTATCCAGTTTGATGTGTTTAACTGCTCCCATCTCAAGTAGATTTTTTCCAAAAAAGAAACGCCTTAACTCTTTTAATTTTGGACACATGCCAATAAAGTGTAGCACATCTTCTCTTACAAATTGTAAATTGTCCATATAGATTCTTCGCTGCGATGTGGCACAAAGCTTCTCCAAAATTCCATTTTTCATTTCTGGCTAATCTCCCAAATCTTTTTTTAAATGTCATATTTTTAGATTTTTCAACGTTAACTTGCAAGCCCCATAATCTGCAGTACTAAAAAAGCCTATTTACCATTATCTGTAGGGAATAAGGTGATTCTGTAATTAAGTCTATGTAGTCTGCTTACATGATAACCTAAATTTTCGAGCTACCCATTTCTATACCACATGTAACCCATCCCACCACATCATCCAAAAAAACAGAGTCAACAGCAGTGGACTTAGATTCCTGCCTTATTTAACTTCTTCGACGATTTAACTCCAGGTTTTCAGATTGTTCTTGCCATTGAATATGTTTGACGTATTTTTCTGATACAACTTTTCTATTGCTCGTATAAACTTTGAAGAAATTCCTAGGTTGTAAAGTTAAAAAACAACTCATTATTGAAACTGTACTTTGACTCAATAAAAATGCATTTTTTTCATGTTCCTTCTTCTTTTCTTTAAACAATTGTTTGTATTGCTTACTAGCTTCAATATATTCTATTTTGATGCTCATTGAATCGTATTTCCATAATAGATTGAGAAGAGCTAAGGATCTTTTTCTTAGTTTTTCACAATTGTGATACTACCATATAGATTTTTTCCGCATAGTTGGTGGTTCTTGTAATAATGGATTTAAGTTAGATAATTTAGTGCTGCACTGTTTTACTTAATGCGAATCATTAGGGGTATTCGCGATCTGGTGTACCAAGTCTTGTAAAATTGTAAAATTTTATTTTTTTACAACAGACTGTGAACAAACCTATACTAATCTGTAGCAACACTGAATCAAATGCCAAAATCTGTTTCACATTTGTTCTGAAGAAGGCTTAGTTTGTGTTTAAAAAAATCTACACCCTTGTATTTTTCTGTTACAATAGGGTTCGGGTATTGTAAAAGTGTAAAAGTGTAAGATTTTGACATTCAGTATATTTTGTTGGTATAGTGCAAAAAAATGCTACACTTTTACACTTTTACAATGATACAAGACCAGATACATCGGATCGTGAATACCCCTATACTGAATATCAAAATCTTATACTACTACTATAATCTTATACTACTCTTATACGCTATTGTAACAGAAAAATACGAGGGTGTAAGGTTTTTTTAACACAAACTTAAGCTTTCTTCAGAACAAATGTGAAACAGCTTTTGACATTTGCTTCAGTGTTGCTACAGATTAGTAAAGGTGTGTTCACAGTCTGTTGTAAAAAAAAATAAAATTTTACAATTTTACAAGACTTGGTACACCAGATCGTGAATACCCCTATTTTATTTTTGTTTCGGTGTAGAAAATTGTTTTAAACGGGATATTATCTGTTTGTGATTAAACACTTTGAATTATGTTTGTTATCTCCACTAATAAGTCCATAATCAATTTTAGAGCTGGTGCTTTCCAATAAACTTAAATTCTTTTGTTAATAGTTAATGAAAGATTGTTTTTTAAAGCAACTTTTCTAACGTATTTACGTTCTTCTGAAGGGAAAACTAATTTAGGTATTTAAAATACATCAGGTATCACAACATAGTAATTTGTAAAATTTATTTTTAATTTTTTTTTTTCAAACACAAACAAAATAGACAAAAAGAAGAATGAGGAAGAAGAATAATGTCATCACCACTCACCAATCTCATTTAATTTTATAAATTACCAGGTTCATTCGTTGAACTTTACCCAGGATAAAACTTAAAATATGTTAAAATTAAGTTTTTAGTGCATTTGCTTTGGCCCTATGCACAATCCACAACTTTAAAGGTTTCTATTTTGCATGTATGTGTGCGAAAATAAACTTGAGTATCCCTTTAATTTCAATTATAAAAATAACAAATTGTATACAAAACGAGAATTCACAACAAAACGAATACTTCAGATTAGGCATGAGCGATTTTCATCTATGTTAACGAAATATCAATGTTTAAAATCGAGGATTCAATTTCGATGTTGAAGGAAAAATAAATGAAAGGCCTTAAACAAATCGATGTTTTCGATTCGATAGTTATTAACACCCATGATGAGTATTCGATGTTACATCGATTTTTCCCAATATCTCTCATTCCTACCTCAACTTGCCCCAGCCAAAAACCTATATCTACTTCAAGACGGATTAAGGGCGACCCGAGAGTTCAAATATCATTGAATTTGTTTACCAGGGTGAACTCATGTTTTTTCAGAAAACGCTTTAAGGCGACCTTAGGGTGACTTCAGGGCTCAACGAACAAACCTTATGTGTGAATAAATTTTCCTATCTGTCTACACTTTTTATGTCAAGCAAATTGAATATCACCCTTGCGGATTCAAAAATATTTATGTGCACCCGATTTTTGTGTACCTACACTGAGAAAATTCGCGCTTACCGAATTTGGGCCCTGGGTTAGAAGTTAGAATCAAACTAGAAGCACGCACACGCTCACGCCGACTAAACGTAAAACATGAATTCAATGTTGTGTCGGCCATGTTTACAAAATAAAATAATTACAAATGTGCGTTTGAAATTTCGCGCGTTACAATCTAGTGTTAATTTGTTCGATTGGGATCCCGGATCTGAGACTTCTTTCGGTTTGCAAATCGAAAACGATATAAGGTGGCCAAAAATTATACAAAAGATTAAAATGTCTGTCTTCTCCTTACGTGGCCAATGTGTTGTATACTTTCAGTGTTTCGAGATTGTTCTTAAGCATTTTGTACAGCACGGTGTCTCTTAATGTCCAATATTATTTATGTAAATTAGAGAAATTAGTTTAAAATAAAAAAAAAACTAAATAAATGGTTTATTCTGATACATGTTATTTTCCATCCTAGCTGCTGTAGAAATAACATCTGGAACTATCAAGCAGGAAGACTTAAAACCTGTGGAGAGCTCTGAAGTAGACGAAACCATACGCCATGAGGAAAGCGTAGAGACTCAAAGTGAAAATGACGCAATAATAACGGCAAAATTTACACATATTTTACAGAAGGATGCTTTTTTAGTGTTTCGAGCTTTGTGCAAATTATCAATGAAGCCACTGCAAGAGGGTCAACCCGATCCAAAATCTCATGAATTACGATCTAAAGTTTTGTCACTGCATTTACTTTTATCAATATTACAAAATGCAGGCCCTCTATTTCGTTCAAACGAAATGTTTGTCATGGCAATAAAGCAATATCTTTGTGTCGCATTATCTAAGAACGGCGTAAGTTTGGTGCCCGACGTATTTGAACTTTCACTTTCGATATTTGTTGCACTTTTGTCGAACTTCAAAGTCCACCTTAAAAAGCAAATCGAAGTTTTTTTCAAAGAAATATTTCTTAATATCTTAGAGGCATCTTCCAGCTCATTCGAACAAAAATGGATGGTTATCCATGCACTGACGAGAATTTGTGCTGATGCACAATCCGTTGTGGACATCTATGTAAATTACGACTGTGATCTTTCATCAGCTAACTTATTTGAAAGACTTGTAAATGATCTCTCAAAAATAGCTCAGGGCCGACAAGCCTTAGAATTAGGTGCAAATCCCTTGCAAGAAAAGTCGATGAGAATACGCGGCCTTGAGTGTTTAGTGTCAATTCTAAAATGTATGGTTGAATGGAGTAAAGATTTATACATCAATCCAAATACCCAGTCAACAATATCTGACAGTGCCAGTAAACCGCAATCCAACACCTATCCCTCAGAAGAAAATATGGAATATATGAAAACCAGATCTCTTCATGGAGGATCAAATTACAGTCTTAATTCATATGAAAGTAATAAAAACAAGGAAGCTTTTGATTTGCCAGAAGCTTTAGAGGAGCAAAAAATGAGAAAAGAAGTAATGGAGGCGGGAATCGATCTGTTCAATAGAAAACCAAAAATGGGAATCGCCTTCCTTCAAGAGAAACAACTATTGGGCGTTTCGACCAAGGATGTGGCCAAGTGGCTACAAGATGAAGAACGATTAGATAAAACCTTTATTGGTCACTATTTGGGTGAAAACGATGAGAAATCCAAAGAAGTAATGTGTGCATATATTGATGCGATGAACTTTCAAAACATGGAAGTTGTTTCTTCATTACGATATCTTTTAGAGGGTTTTCGACTGCCAGGTGAAGCCCAAAAGATCGACAGACTTATGGAAAAATTTGCAAGCCGTTATTGTGAATGCAATCCGAATAATAAACTATTCCAAAGCGCCGATACGGTTTATGTGTTGGCCTTCTCAATCATAATGCTTACTACAGATTTACATTCCCCCCAAGTAAAGAACAAAATGACTAAAGAACAATATATAAAAATGAATCGAGGCATAAGTGATAGTAAAGATTTACCCGAAGAATATTTGTCAACGATTTATGATGAGATTGCTGGCAATGAAATAAAAATGAAAAGTAATGTTATAAACAAACCTGGAAAGCAAATTATAACAAACGAAAGAAGAAGAAAACTCCTTTGGAATATGGAAATGGAAACAATTTCACAGACAGCAAAAAGCCTTATGGAGTCGGTATCTCATGTAAAAGCTTCTTTTACATCAGCCAAACACTTAGAGCACGTTCGTCCGATGTTTAAGATGGCTTGGACTCCATTTTTAGCCGCCTTTTCAGTTGGCTTACAAGATTGTGATGATATGGAAATTGCAAGTTTATGTTTAGATGGTATAAGATGTGCAATTCGTATTGCTTGTATTTTCCACATGGATCTGGAAAGAGATGCATATGTTCAAGCTTTAGCTCGTTTTACTTTACTTACAGCTAATTCTCCAATAAACGAAATGAAAGCGAAAAATATTGACACAATTAAAACTCTAATAACAGTCGCTCATACAGACGGCAATTACTTGGGATCTAGTTGGCTTGACATAGTTAAATGTATCAGTCAGTTAGAATTGGCTCAACTAATTGGAACTGGAGTCAGACCACAATACCTAAACGGTCCAACTACAATGAAGGATGCACTTAATCCCAGTGTAAAGGAACATATTGGCGAAACGAGTAGCCAAAGCGTTGTTGTTGCAGTCGATAGAATATTTACTGGTTCAATTAGACTAGATGGGGACGCAATCGTTGATTTTGTTAAAGCATTGTGCCAGGTAATTTTTGTTACTATAATAATTATTTACCTAAAAAAATAAGTTGTGTAAAAAATCATTTTTTTTAATGGTTCTCTTTATTTTTAACTAAAGCTTAGGTTGGAACAAAGTTTTAATTTTTTTTTTGTGCGCTCAATAAAAAAATTGAAGTCACGTAAAACTTGCCTAAGCTTCAGAATTTTGAATTATATGTTTTACATCTTTCACGAAGCAGTAAATTGTCTCCAATGTGACGTAAATTGTAGAATGTAGATATATACAATGCATATATAAAGGAGAGATTTTCAGTAAAATTAACATGTAGCTATCATCGAAATTGGTATTATAGTTGTCAACGATCCAAATTGTTGATAATATGTGAATTTGCTTGAGACCTCCGATCTATTGGGAATTTTCCATTGATAACTTGGTATTGCTGTTGTCAAAAATATTGATATCTTTCAATCAGTCAGAAATTCGCTGCTGATAAATTAACTTCAAAGTTTTTTTTTCAACTGTTTTTACTTAAAATATAACGAAATGTCATCGGTTGAACTATTTTTTTGGTGAAAATAATTCTGAGGCACAAAATCGGCATGAACAAGCCAGGCGGGTCAATACAGGAATCGAAATGCATCAAACGATTTACAGCTTATGTGTCAGTCAGCCGATGTGGCCTGTTTGGGCTTCCACCGGTTGCTAATACCTCAACTTTGTTTTGAGTCATTTTGCACTTTAAATCAAATCAGAGTGTACAACTTAAAAATTATGTAAAACATGTATGTTTTCCCTTTGCCACTTAGCCGAGTCTCTTTCTGTTCGTCCTAGACTGTTTAGGTCCTGCGCATTTTCTTAATTTCTTCGAATTTTCTATTTATCATTGGCTTACTACAAATTTCTTTTTGGCTACATCCAAGTGCTGTTCCATCAACTGTGCGAGTCTTGTTAGGTGCTTCTTGTTGTTCATAATTCTATTCCTTTATATAGAACTAAGAAGAAGTAACAAATATGAATAATTATTTTATGTAAAACTTACATTTAGAAAAATATTTTGGTGAAATACTAAAACGGCTTACTGGCGCCACGAGACAAAAACAAAGGCGTTATTGTTTAAAACCCAAACGTCAGATCAAAAAGGACGAATTCACAATTATATTTTGTTCTGCAATCTCAAATCAAATGGCAACCATAATACAAAAAAGTTCTATCAATTGATACGTTCTATTGTTTATCAACGAATGGATATTTGACAACCATAATTGGGCCCGAAATCAATTTCTTTCGGCATTAGTCTTCAAGCAAGTTTGTCCGTTTTCGATTAGCTATGCATGGCTTGGATGAACTATTTCTTATTCAAGCCTAAATACTAATTTATTAATGAAAAAGCTTTGAACTTTGCAAATCATTTTATTTTAATGTTTTCATGTCGATAAAGTAAAATTTGTTTACTTAACGAAATATCGTTGTTTCTGTTTATGTTTGACTCCATTGTTGACCAATGTTTTAATTTTTTCTTAACCTACCTACATAAAGTCTATAATATCTCTACTATAAAAACCATGATGTAATTTTTTTCCACAGGTATCGCTTGACGAATTACATAATCCTCAACCGAGAATGTTTTCCTTGCAAAAAATTGTAGAAATATCTTATTATAATATGGAACGTATCCGTTTACAATGGTCACGTATATGGCAAGTACTTGGAGAACATTTCAATACTGTCGGTTGCAACGCTAATGAGGAAATCTCCTTCTTTGCCTTAGACTCCCTGCGACAATTGTCAATAAAATTCATGGAAAAGGGAGAATTCTCCAATTTTCGATTTCAAAAGGATTTTCTCCGACCATTTGAGCTTATAATGAAGAAAAATAATTCTTTTGCAATAAAAGATATGATTGTGCGATGTATTGCACAAATGGTAAATTCACAAGCGAATAACATAAAATCGGGCTGGAAAAATATATTTTCTGTTTTTCATTTGGCTGCCGGCGACAATGACGAGGCCATAGTTGAAATGGCTTTTCAGACAACAGCAAAGATAATAAACGAATTATACAATAAGCAATTTGCAATAATGGTTGATTCATTTCAAGATGCTGTAAAATGTCTTTCGGAATTCGCATGCAATGCAAAATTTCCAGATACCAGTATGGAAGCCATTCGCCTAGTTCGTACATGTGCGCTTTGCGTGCACAATGCACAACAATTATTTACAGACCACGCTGGAATGGAGAATGATATTGCAGTGACCAAAGAGGACCGTATATGGGTCAGAGGGTGGTTCCCGATGTTGTTTTCGTTGTCATGTGTTATAAATAGATGCAAACTAGACGTACGGACACGTGGACTGACAGTACTTTTCGAAATAATCAAAACATATGGGGACACGTTTCAGTCAAATTGGTGGAAAGATTTATTCAATATAATATTTAGAATATTTGACAATATGAAATTGCCTGAGCATATAGCAGAGAAGGCCGAATGGATGACAACAACGTGCAATCATGCCTTATACGCTATTATAGATGTATTTACACAGTATTTCGATGTTCTGGGAAACTTGCTTCTAAAAGACTTGTTTGCGCAATTACATTGGTGTGTGCAGCAAAATAATGAACAATTAGCAAGATCGGGAACAAATTGTCTGGAAAATCTCGTAATTTCTAATGGCTTTAAATTTACGCCAGAAATTTGGGACGACACCTGCACTTGCATGTTGGAAATTTTTAAATCAACATTGCAAAATGAACTACTTTATCACTATCAAAACACTTCTAATCATAAAAATAAAACCCTAAGTGTTTTGCGAAAAGATGAAGATAGTCAGCAATATGCCTTGACTAATGGTTCGGAAAAACATATAAAACAATATAATGCAGAATCAATAAGCAGTAGTTATGTGATCGATAACTTATTAATTAAATGTGTTGTTCAGTTAGAGTTAATTCAAACAATTGATAATATTGTTTTCTTCCCAGCGACGTCTCGAAAAGAAGATGCAGAAACTCTTGCATTAGCAACAGCTGATTTATCAGGTAATCAAGCCAACACTTTAATAGAATGCCAGAGAGAGGAACAAGGAATGTACAGTTATCTTGATACGAAAAACCTAGTTCAACTGACCGATTGTCTGATGCAATCTCACAGATTTGCCAAGCAATTCAATCTAAATCCCGAGCAGAGAAATATTTTGGGACGGCCCGGTTTCAAGGAACAAGTTAAACCAAATATAATGAGACAGGAAACAACATCATTGGCTTGTGTTTTGCGCATTTTGTTTAAAGTCTATGGAGATGACAGCCGCAGAGAGGACTGGCCAGAAATTGAAAATAAATTGATTTCGGTCTGTATTGAAGCTTTGACTTATTTTTTAAAACTACAAACCGAATCGCATCGAGATTTTTGGACATCATTGCTTTTGCTAATGTTAACGAGATTATTGAAAATGACTGATTCAAGAGTGAGTATTGGTTTATATATATTTTTTTATTTATGTTCCCTTTAAATGTTATTTAAATGTAAGGTAAATTTACTTATTCCGAGACCCCAGATTTTACAGCTTTGATTCATATAGAATGAACTCTTTAGTGATGAAATTTTATATTTTTAGATAAGTTTATAGTGTCGGAAACTACCTAATTGCATATAAAATGTGTTTTAAATGGTAAATTTGTGAATAAAATAGATAACATTTAGACTTAAAACAGTTTTCTTTAACCATTTTGAATTGAATTTATATTGGCACAGGAACAGAATTACATTGGTGATGGTGGCAATTCTTCAAACAACTGTTCTAAAAGAGTAGCGAAATATAAAATACAAATTAATAAAATCAACAAGAACCATAAGACTAAATATTATACATTAATGTATATATTAAAGTGAATTATTTTTTTATATTTAAAGGTTTTTAGGAAATAATAAAATACAAAAATAATTGCGAACAAAAAAAAGTGACATGTTTGTCTTACTGTAAGTGCGAATGGATGAGTCCAAATATGATAGTCAGGACGAAACACAAATTTCGCGGTCTAAAGACCGATAAATGCTATTTTGAATTAATACTTCTACTTGGCTGAATAATTTCAGTAGTATATAGAATTTGTAGGGTGTATTTTTATAGATGTGTGGTTTTCAATCTGGCAACACTTTTTTCGAAGTTAGTCTTTTTGACAGCTGTCACTTGATTTATGCTCAGTTTGGTTTGCCATTTCATAATGAATATACTTACTCCTGCACGCGCGAAGCATCACAAGAACATTTTGTTCAGCGACGAAGCTCACTTTTGGTTAAATGGGTACGTTAATAAGCAAAATTGTCGTATTTGGAGTGATCATAATACACAAGCCATTGTTGAGATGCCGTTACATCCTCAAAAAGTCACTATTTGGTGTGCTCTATGGGTAGAGGGAATCATTGGTCCATATTTCTTTAAAAAATGAAGCCGGCTATAATGTTACAGCCAATGTGCGATTTAACACCGCTGGACTATTTTTTGTGGGATTATGTAAAGTCGCTTGTCTACGCAGATAAGCCCCAGACAATTGACGCCTTGGAAGAGAATATTTGGCGCGGCCGCAATTGCTGCAAAAAGTGGTCGAAAATTAGGCCTCTTGATTGGAATTTTTTCAGCCAGCAGCGGGGCCACTTGCCTGAAATCATTTTTAAAACATAATGGCAAACCCTTATCTTTTATAAAGCTAAATTCTTGACCATAACATTAAATTTATATTGAAATCACACGTCTAAAAAAAACACTTGTTAAAACCCGTCCGAATTCTATCATTCAACATCTGGCATCATGCCTTTATACATTCTTAAAAATAAATGTTGTCAGTGTTCAGTATTAATTAATAAGCCAAATTCCTAAACGCAAGATTTGCAAAGCAAGTCTCATGCTAAGCAAATGCACGAACCCCATAAAAATTAAAAAGCAACTGAAGTGCGCAACAGAAGTTTAAAACTTGCACAATTACAATGAATAAAAAAGAATGAACTGCGTTTTGGGACAGTATGCTTAGCAGAGATTTTTCTGTTTGCGTTTAGCTACATTTTGCTTAGCTTATTTGCGTTTAGGCATTTAGGCATTTGCCCATATATCCTACAATACAATAATTTGAGAATTCCAATTAAATATAATGCTGTCTTCTACTTGGCTGAGTAATTTCAGTAGTATATAGAATTGTATTATAAAAAAAAACACCTTCCTAAAAATAATTATTTTCAAAAAAAATCAATAAATCAAATTTCCGATATTTTCCATACGTGTATTTCATTACTTTAAGGACTTTTTTAATTGTTTTTAAATCGACTATAATTTTAAGTTTAAAAGTACTTTAATTTAATTAATACTTGCCTTTTGCTTTTAAATTATTTTACATTCTTTATTTATATTTACAGTTTTCTATTCATGTTTCAAACTATTATCCTCTTTTATGTGAAATAATGTGCTTTGGATTAAAGCCTGAATTGAGAAGTGTACTTAGAAGAGTGTTTCTACGAATTGGTCCAGTATATAACATCACAGGCAACAAATAATTTCAAATTTTTGTTGCTTAATTCGGTATAACTATTGTAAATAAATTTCGAATACGGAAAAGTACAATTTGTGTTTTGAATTGTTTCGTTTAGTTTATATATATATATATATTATGTAAAAAATAACATGCCTTTGTAAAATCCTTGAAATGTTTATTCAATATGACAAAGTAAAAAAATCAAAAATATGTTAACTTAAAATATTTATAATGTTTTGCAAACGAAAAAACAGAAAAACAATTTTTCTCGGAAGCTTTTTGTGAAATAATAATAATTATAATAAAATATAAACAATGCTTTTTTTGTTTTTTTTTCTTGGCTTATTAAAGTAATGGTAAAAAATTAAAAATGTCATTCTACTTAGAGAGGTTTTGATTTGGAAGTTTACGTTTTTTAGCAGATAAAAAGGGGATCATAAAATAACAATTTTGAATGGAATGACTGGGGAATACCTGACTGGCTCAAACACGCACCTCATATGGCAAGTTGTATAAAAGAACATATATACATAACTGGAATTGATGTAAATTTATTGATGGTAAACGATTATGGGTGAAAAAAATGTTTGGTGTTTTGTTTGCCCTAGGGGCTTATGGCACGGCGGGTCTATTCGAAATAGTAGGGGTTTTCACTAATTGGTGCAACTGAACTACATAATAACGGGTCCGCAATCTAACGTTTTTTTTTTCAACTAGTGCTTATTTCGTGAATGGTAACACTTAGCTCATGTCTGATTTGACAGATAATTAGTTTTATCCTTCCGCTGAACGATTATGGTTGTGTATACGCTTGAACAACGCTCACTAAGTGGGCCTGCGATCGACTTTTCTTCGAAAATGAGCAAGGAGTGGCCGTTACAGTCAATGGCGATCGTTATCGGGCCATGTTGAACGAATTTTTGTTCACAAAAATTGAAGAGGAGGATATTGGCAATATTTGGTTTCAACAGGACGGCGCTACGTGCCACACAACCGAAGCTACACTCGATGTTTTGCGCCGTTTTTGAAGATCGCATTATCAGCCGCAGAGCTGATGTCGTTTGGCCACCTCGGAGCTGCGATTTGACACCATTGGACTATTGGGGTGCCGTAAAAGATAAGTGTTACGCCGACAAACCAGAGACAATTGACGCTTTAAAGAACAATATTCGTGAAGCCATTGGTGAAATACAGCTGCACACAATCGATAATGTGCTTAAAAATTGGACCGATCGTGTAGGCTACTTAATTATTTATTTTTCGGATTAAACTGGGTTTCCCGGTGACCACGCTCAATGCAACTTGTTGCAAACCTTCGGGGTGAGTAAAAAAAAAATTGCACTCTTAATTTTTAATTACGCGGTTAATCCGAAAAATAAATAATTAATTATGTCCAACAACAACCGCGAAAACCTTGAAAGTTATAATTTTGTCATTTTTACTCCAGAGTTACAATAGAAGCGACAACGTTCGTTCACGATTTGCAAAAAAAAATTGCATCGGATCGTGAATACCCCTAGTATGTAAGTTCATTATACTTCGCTTATGTAACCGCTTTGCAAGGCACATTTCTTCTACCCAATTTTCTTGGCCTTTCTTGGATCATTTCCAAACGGAGTATTATAGCTTGAACCAAATCACTTGGACAACAGTCGGCTGCGCAGAGAGAGGATTCAAGAAAACAAAAATGGTGCGCAATATATTTAATGGGCTTGCACACACGAGATGAACAATTTTTGGACTAAAACCGATTTTCGTCTTTAGTCCAAGCACACACGAGATGATTTCATTATACATTTTTTTGTCCGTGGGTAGGTGTAAAACCTTCAAAAGGCTCTATGAGGACCGATAAACGCATGCTCATAGGAGTGTGAGATTCTTACTGCACTAAAAACACCTCCTCCTCCCGATTGCAACTAAGTTGATATTTATCTAGCAATTTATTTTTAACGAATTTAATTAACGTGTTGCAGGTAACTATCCGGTGATAGTTCCTGCTTATACCGCGATTTTAAAGCAGATTCTCGTTTAGTGCACCAGATCGGAAGGCTTTGTCCTTCGCAGGCGGCGTACTAAATTCGTCTCATCGATTATAGTACTATTGCAGTGTTGTAATAGCCGTTTTCTATGATTTCGGGCAACATTTTTTATTTCATCGCGAACCGTGGGAATCCCGAGATCTCTGTGGAGATCTTCGTTTCTAATGTGGTGCGCTTACAAATGATCTTAGGAGTTTATTTTCAAATGTTTGTAAGGTATTTAAATTTGAATCTCGCGTACAACCCCAGAGTTGTATACCGTAAGTCCAGACAGGCTTAAGCACCTGCCTGTACAAAATTAGCTTGTTTTCGATACTGAGCTTAAATTGTTTCCCGAGCAACCTGTACATATCTCTGAGTTTATTGGTTGCTCGGGAAACACTCTAAGCTCAGTATCGAAAACAAGCTAATTTTGTACAGGCAGGTGTATTTGACTGTTCAAACTGTTGTTCATGGGTTAGTTTTAGTCTTCGTTCATCCACGCAATTTAGGGTTGAAATTTCAGTCCGTTCCGTACTGCGCACTTCGCTTCCCTTGCCCACAAAACTGTTCTTAGTCCGGAGGAAATAGTCTCGTGTGTGCAGGCCCAATGAGTACAATGTCAGAGATGAAATACTTTTCTGAAAATTGTACAATAAACCACGAGCATACATCATGTAAATAAAATCCATCCCTTGAAGCTGATTGTGTGTATCTTTCAAAATTAATGAGATGAGCAAAACAAATTGAAGAGAGCTGTGCAGAAGAATGGACAAGGTTCAAGCTTTTTAACAAATTTTCGTATGCATGCCAAAAGGAGAAAGGTAATCGAGAGTATTCTTTTCATTTACTGAGAAATAGAGTGTATACGTTACACTAGTATGTATTTTTTATGAACGTAAAACTGTTTTTTTTTTCAATTTTTAAACGTTAGTGCCAGGCGTATCAGGATAAATAAAATCCTGAGCATCCGCAAAAATAAAAACGATTTAATAATAGAGTGGAAGTGGTTCCATTATTTCAAGCAAAGGTTCCGACAACAGAAAAATCCTGCAGTTGTAATTTTGTAAATGCAGTGCAGATAGAATTCACTACTGAAACTGCACATAACATACCCACATTTCTTTTTTATTTATCCGAAATATCATATCGAGGCAAAAATAAGAACCTTTTGTTAAAGTTTTTTTTTGTAATTTTTTTAATTAATGAATAACAAATAACGCGTATGTATTATAAAAAAGTAATGAAAATGAAAACAAAACTGAAATCCGTACTGGATCCGTTTTGGAATACCACCTGCTGTATTAAAAAAATGTAGCTCTTCCTCTGAGAAATATTTTTGAATTATCTTTGAAATTAGGTAAATTTCCTTCAGTTTGGAAAAATGCATTTATAACCCCAGTATTTAAAAAGGGAGTCAAGACCAATATTATCAACTATAGACCAAAGTTCTTCCAACAAGTTGTATGTGATAGTTTGACATTAATATGTAAAAATATTATCTGCAACCAACAACATGGTTTTATGCAGAAACGTTCTACTGTTACTAATCTAGTTGTATTTTTGAATAAATGTTTAAACTCCTTGGAAAGTGCTCAAGAAGTTGATTGTGTATACACAAAAAGCTTTTGATCAATTATCTCATGAGATTATCAAGTTTAAACTTAATTCATACGGGTTTCCTCCATCTTTCATCAAGTGGATATCCTCGTATCTTAAAGATAGGTTTTATCAAGTCAAATTCAGAAATACTTACTCAAGGCGCTTTATTTCGAAATCAGGTGTTCCGCAGGGAAGCCATCTTGGACCATTACTATTTACATTGGCTATTAATGATGCTCCTCTTTGTGTTGCAGACGATATGAAGATTTATAAAAATATTTCATCTCCAAAGGATCGAACTCTATTGCAAGAGGATATTAACCACTTTTCCTTTTGGTGTGAAAAGAACAGTTTGAATCCTAACCCGACAAAATGTAAAACAATGACATTTTCAAAAAAACGTTCTCCTTCTTCTCATGACTATGTTATCTCACGTCACATTTTAAATCCTGTTATAACTGTAAGGGACCTTGGAGTTCTCTTTACGCCCAATTTAGACTTTTCTGCTCATATTAATATCATCGTTAACAAAGCCAATTCAATGTTAGGTTTTATGAAGCGTTGGTCCAAAGAATTTGTTGATCCAAATGTTAACCGTGCTTTATACAACTGCTTGGTTCGTCCCTATCTTGAGTATGCATCGCAGATTTGGACTCATTTTTACGATATTCATATTGAGAGATTAGAATCTGTTCAAAGAAACTTTACTCGTTTCGCGTTGAAAGGGCTTCAGTGGAGTTATCCTTCTAATGCCCTCCCTTATGCCCAACGTTTATCTATTCTTCAAATGCAAACACTTGCACAGAGAAGAACTAACAATGATTTGGTATTCTTCCACCAAATAATAACTGACGTCACAGATGCACCAGACCTACTATGTTCAGTTTTTTTTTAATTATAGGGGAGGAGGTTATAATCTCCGTGGCCGCGACACATAGGACTAAATATGGGATGCATGAGCCTTGACAAACATTTTTGATTTCAATGTTAGTAAAATTAAATTAAAAAATATACTCAAAACCAGTGCTCCATGCTCCTAAATGTTTTTGTTTCATATTATGTTCTTGTTTTGTTTTTGACGTAATATTATTTGTTTATATTTTTATTTTGTACTTGTCTAAGTTTTATTTATAATAGAGTTTGCCTACTAACAACTAACACTGCACTAAATGATGTAACTGTGTTATAACACAGTTTTCTGTGTTGGCAAACTATTGGTCGGAAGACGGAGCTTGCTATAAGCTCTCTTCGGCCAATTCTGATAGTGTAAAAAAAATCAAAAATAGCACATACGTTGTTGACTACGTGCGCGAATCCAAAATGTGCTCGATTGCTTGAAGCAGGGCCCAATTCCGCAACTGTGAATGCTTTTCCGTGCAAAAAAATTATTCACCCTCAAAATATGCGTGAAAAAATTTGCCTATCTGTGTACACGTTATCTGTAAAAAAAATATGCATCGCACCCTTGCGGAATCGGAAAAATGTATGTATACACAACTTTTTGTGTACACAGAGAAAACTCACGCTTGCGGAATTGGGCCCCAGTATGAGATTATGTCAAATAAAGTATTCTGTCTTCTCTTTCTGAGACAAGAAATTTTTGAATCAAGGAAAACAAATGTAACCCACTTTCGAAAGATATCTTGATCATCGTTGGTTTTTGTTCACAATTTTCTTCTATCCACATACGTATGTGGGATATATAGCACAAAAATCAATTACTAATTTACCCGGCCCTCTAATGAACGTTGTGCAATCTTAAGGCGAAAGAAGATTGCTTTAATTTTTTTGGCTATCTGCCTATTCTAAAAGAACTCAGACTGTTGTTTTTTGGTTGTTCAACGCTCAATATGAAACAATTGAAGTTAATTTTAAATCCATCAAATTGGGAAAGGCTTTCCAAATATTTAAAAAAGGCAAACAATTCCCGATTTGCTATTTAAAAAAAAAATTCATTAAACAAAATATTAAATTTAAAAAAATATTAAATAAAAAAAAATTAAAGAAAAAAATATAAATATAAAAATAATATATATATTTTATATAGTATTTATCATTTTATAAAAATAAATTTACGGCTGACGGCAATACGCAATAGCCCTTGTTTTTTTTTTTTTTTTTGTTATGCTAAGTCTAGTACTCAGTTCGAGCAAACGCAAATTTTATCCCTACATATTTTTATCCAAGCAACATTTTGAAGTTGTAGAGATAAACATACAATTTCAATTCGAACAGTAGCGTATCTAAGGAAAGTTCAGTAACATAAAATAAGAACATTCACTGATGCTATTATTATTAGTGACTGTTTTTTTAAAGAAATAATGTACATTGTTTAACTTGCTTTGTTCTAAATTTCATGTTAAGTTACCTGTGTTTAAGAAAAAAAAAGTAGATATCTAATATGATTTTCGAGTACATATTTACAATGAATACGAAAAAATGACGCCAAAGATTAAACAGCATTTAACAAAAATAACGCAAGTTCGCTTGAATGTTTCTATGCGTTTTCAATATAGGTACATGATGTAATGTAAATTAAATATACATATAGTGCAAAATTATTAACTTGTCCCGTTTCGATATAATTTTTTTTACAAATTTATTGCATTTCTCGATTTTCTCAGCTTCAATCTGCTTTTACTTTTTGCTTTAACCTCATTGATTTTCCCTAATTTATAATTCTCTTCTATTCAAATTTATGCAAACACATAGTTGGATAATAAAACACCAAATAAATCTCAGAAATATCCTCATACTTTTATTTAAAGTACGTCCTCATTGTCTAACTGTCTAACTGAAATCAAATGTTAAATTGTTTAAATTCTTGCAACTAATTTACCTACCCACTTGTTTCAATAATTTTATTCTGGTTATATATCTTTTAATATTGCTAAACCTAAACAGGGGATACGCTATGAGGTAATAAAAGGCACAATGCTTATAAGATAAGGGGAACGTAATTTAATCCCGCGTAATTAAATCACGCCGATTTAAATTGAATTTTTTGGAATTACACACGTACAGATATATATTGAGATTTTTCACTACTATTAGACGGGATTTCCAATACTTTTTGGAAAATACTATTTGGTACTTTTGAAAAATAAATATATATTTTAAGTATTAGAAAAATATTTTTTTTTTTTAAGTTTTGGAAAAAAACTTTTCTTACCAACTTTTTTTTCGATTTCTTTTAAATAATAATATCTCTTTGAAGAAAATCTTAAGTTCTGAAAAGAACTTTTTATGAAAAGGTGCCCTAGACCTCCATCTAGGGCAAAAAATCGGCCAATTGGTCTGCTTAAGTACTTTTATTAGACGACGAATTTTTTTTACAGAGCGAATGAAATTCCTCTTCGAATACAGAAGTATTTAAGCAAAAGTAATTGTGCCGTGGTTTTTTTTGTGAATTATCAATAATTGTTGTGTATTATTGTTGGGCTACGAAAAAATATTGTTTGTAAAGTTATGGAAAAAAAGTACTTTTTTTATCTCAATCCGTCCTTTTTAGGACGACCAAATAATCACAAAGAGGTATAAAATGACTTCAGACATTTCTAACTAACTAGGATGCTTAGTTAGCCGCAAATCGAGTAAAAAAAAAAATATGTTGATTTTAAAAACTGATCGGTGAACACTCATGTAGTTTCTTTAAGCTTTGCATACACCCAAAATGAACCCAACCCACAAAAATGTGTTAATTTTCAAGGCTTTGGTTCGCTTAGTTTGGCTGCAAATCGAGTTTAAAGATTCGCCGATTGAAAGGTGACACTCAATAGATCACGAATATGCCGTTTAGCCGCAAACAGAGTTCAAAGTGTGTAAACTTTCATGCCTCTAGGACGCTTAGTTTGCCCGCAAATTGAGTTTAAAGATAAACATTTTTTTCCAAATAAATTTAAAGTTTTAAAAAGAACTTTATAATAAAAGTTGCCCTAGACCTCCATATAGGGCAAAAAAATCGGCTAATTGACCTGCTTAAGTACTTTTATTAGACGACGATTTTTTTTTTACAGAAACAATAAAATTTTCCGGCCAATACAAAAATTTTGAGCAAAAGTAACTTTGCAGCAATGGACGTAATCCGCCCACCCACCGCCCATAAACCATACCTACCTACCAACCACCCACCATACCTACCTACTTACCAACCAACCACCCACCGACCATTTGAAATCTATTTTGTATCCCTTATTGAGGTCTTGCCTCTACCGAGTTCTAAAAAGAACTGACGAATTTCCGGAATCAATCCTCATTTTATACTTTTTTTTTCCTTCGTTCTCCGTGCTTCTCATTCTTTCGAGTGCCTAAAACTAAAAGTAGTGAAATTCTGATAAAGAGCCGTCTTCTAAAAATGCAAATGGGAAATGGGAGGAGTCTTGATTTGATTGGCCAAAATAACAAAATCGTATGGAGAATGAAAATTTAATACAGCGCCGTCGCTTTGTATCAACAAAGGTAGTAAATCGGCAGGATTTCGTTGCGCGGGATTTCGTTTCGCGGGATTTTGTGACGCGGGATTTCGTTACGCGGGATTATTTGGCGCGGGATTAAATAGCCAACCCGCTTATAAGACATTACAATTTGTCCAGCAAAGTAATGATTCCGACATTATTTGCCTTGGAAAAATTAAGTGGAGATTTTTGTAGGTACAGTTTGAAACAAATTTTTTTATTTTGCGCTTAAGCCTAGTAATCAGTTCGAGCAAACGTAAATTTTATCTCTACATATTTTTTCCCAAGCAAAATTTTGAAGTTGTAGAGATAAACATTCCCGTTCAGCTTCATTAGTTTTGTTTTTCCAATGTTCAATTTTAGTTTATTTTCCATAAGCCGCTGATTTATATAGTCTAAGTCTTCTTGTAATTTATTTTTAATATCAACATCGTTATCACTGGCCATATATACAACCGCATCATCCGCAAACAGAGCTAATTTGCTATTTTTTATAAATAAAAGCGTTCCTAAAACCGAACCTTGGGGGACAGCGTAATTTACTTCAATCGCATCAGACGTTTCACCATTTACTCTTTGTTTTTTTTTATTTAAATACGATTCAAACCATTTCAATTCTCTATTTTTAACCCTATATTTTTCCATTTTCATCATTAAAATATTTCTACTTACAGTCTCAAATGCACGTTTTAAGTCCAAAAAAAACACAATAAATACTTTTTTTTTTATAGATAGTTCCTCCTTCCACCATGTTAAAACTATAGGGGTATTCACGATCCAATGCAACAAAAAGGTGTAAAATTGCGAAATTTTATTTTTTTCTCTAAATCGTGAACGCAACTTTTCTATTCTATTGCAACTCTGGAGTAAAAATGCAAAATCAGTTTGAACACAACCATTTCTGACAGAAAATAACAGCTATACCCTTCAAGCAAAATCACGGACCCGAATTTCTCGGTTCACTAAGGAATCACTTTGGAATCCTAAAGAACTGAGTGTCTCACACACTTTAACAAATTTTATGTGTACGCATGTAAAAAGAAGAACGAGAATCGATATTTTTTTATTGACAGAGAAATAGAGAGAGTTGGTAAGGTAGTCGATATTAGAGTGGGGACTGGGGAAGTTTTTTTGGGGACTAGAAATGAAGACATATGGAGAGAAACTCTGTTAATTCAATTTTGCAGAGTAAACCAGAGGAAAACCAAAATACATAATAATAAGTGTAAAGAATTTATAAAATAATACTTTAAAATGGAAAAATGGGATTATTGTAAAATAAACAAGGAAGTGTTTTATATTTGTAAAAGACCATATTTCTTATTAGATTAGTTCATTTTTGTTGGATTCCATTTAGGTTATGTTTTCGCTGAGTATGCTGAAGTATAAGAGTATCTCTCTTTTCTCTCACAATACATTCACATAATAGTTCCGTGGTGATTCTAATTTCCATACTAATTTGATCCGATTTGGAATCGTTTCGGGTGTGTTGTTGGATCCGTTTATGAAGTGGTTTCGGATCCAAAACGGAGTCGCTTGCTTGAAGGGTACCCTTCAAGCAAGCGGACACAAAATCGGGTCGGAAACGATTCCAAATCGAATCAAATTAGTATGAAAATTAGAATCACCACGGAGCCATTATGTTAATGTATTGTGAGAGAGAGAGTTTTCTACTTCACCATACTCATCGAAAACGGAACCTAAATTTCTCGGTTCACTTTGGAATCCAAAAAAAACTGAGTGTCTCACGCATATTAACACATTTTCTGTGTACGCATGAAAAACGGAGAACTAGAATCAAGACAATTTTTTTATGGACCGAGAAATAGAGAGAGAAAGTCGATATTCGAGTGGGGAGTATTTTTATGGACTAGAAATTAAGACACATGGAGAGACACAGTTATTGTTTTTTTTCTTAAAGGAAAACCAAAATACATAATACAAACATAAATAGTCTATAAAATAATATTTTAAAATGGAAAAACGGGATTATTATCAAATAAACAAAGAAGTGTTTAATGTGTAAAAGAGAATATAGGTACCTATTTCTTATTAGATTAGTTAATTTTGTTCGATCCGTTTTGGATTCCATTTAGATTCCGTTCTCGCTGAGTATGGTGAAATAGAAAACTCTCTCACACTACATTCACATAATGGCTCCGTGGTGATTCTAATATCCATACTAATTAGATCCGATTTGGATTCGTTTTTGGGTTCACTGTCTACGACACCAGGCAAATTTTGCACCATTGTATTTTTCTGTTGCAATAGGGTTAGGGTATAGCAAAAGTGCAAAAGTGTTGTAAAATCTTAGTCAGTGTAAGTTGTTGTTGCCAGTGTAAGTTGTTGAGTCAGTGGAATTGTGTTTATTATTTCGCCCACACTTTTGACAAAAAAATCGTTGAATTTATTTGCTATTAATTTATTGTCATAACAAATCTCTGCACCAAATACAACACTTAATTTCATTTTTATTTTTTTAAATAATTTTTTTTTAAATTATTCCACATTGATCTTTGATCTACTGAACCAGGCATTTTTGACATAAACATATTCATTTTTTTATTGTTAGTTATTGACCAATTGGTTGAATTATTATAGGTGTTCGAGATTTAAATATACCTCTTTTAGCTGTTTTGGTCCTACCATTGCCGATTTAGTTTTGGACAACCTTTTGGACAATAAATTTGCCGATAGTAACAAACCAAAGATAATCGTCAAATATGTAGATGATATATTTGCAGTTGTTAATGAGGGGGAGGTCGACAATGTTTTACGATGCCTTAATTCATATCATGAAAAAATACAATTTACCGTTGAGAGGGAACAAAACAGAGCGATAACGCTCTTAGACATCAAGATTTATCGCGATAATGATAGACTCTCTTTCAATTGGTATCAGAAAGACAAAGCATCTGGAAGACTTGTCAACTTTAGATCCAATCAAGCAAAGCATATTCTTATTAATACAGCTTCTAGTTCAAAAAGTCTTTGCGTTGAGTGACCGGGAATTTCACGCCGCAAATGAGAAAATAGTCACACAAATTCTCCTAGATAATTGCTATGCAATGGAAATCATACGGAGCTTGATACTTCACCAAAAACACAAAGCTCCTGTTGAAAATCGGCAAAAAGAGAGAGGTATTTATAAGAGTATAGCTAATGTTCCCAAACTGTCAGAAAACTTTAAAGAGACGGTAAAAAATAGTACTAATGACGTCAGTTTAGCGTATAAATCCAATAGGACGCTGGCACCTCTTTTCACCAACATGAAAACAAAAACGGAAAAGGATAAGTGCACAGACGTAGTCTATAAAATTAACTGTCTTGGCAATGCGGAAGAAAATTGCAATCTTTCCTATATCGGTAGAACGAAACAACTTCTTCGTCAACGAATTTCCAACCACAAATCCGACATTAACTGTTGAACCACTCCTTTCCATCAGATTTTTTAATTTTATTTGTAATAAATACGGAGACACTTTCATTTGTTTTGTCTAAAAAAACATCAGCTAACAAGTTAATGTCATAAACATTTTGCAAACTAAAAAAATTAGTTTCCAAGACTTGTCCAAATAAATTTGTCCTATATTTAAAATGAGGAAATATCTTCTCCTGCCTCGTAGTTTTATCACAATGTATATCAATCACAATTGTTTCATGATCACTTATTTTAAGGTCTTTTACCGTTCTTGCCTTGATCAACGGAATATTTATTACAACATAATCAATTAATGTATTTGAATTTTGTGTAATCCTTGTCGGTTCATTCATGATTTGAATACACGCATTGTCTTTTATAATTTTTTCAACATCTTTTTTATAAATACGATTATAAAACCAATCGATGTTAAAACCGCCGATTATTATAATGTCTTAAGTCGTAGAGCTCATCGAATTTTTGTTTAAATATCAATGTTTCAATAACATAGATGGACTTATACATCATTCTTAATCTGAAGCATTTGTTTTGTTGTGAATTCTCGTTTTGTATGCAAATTGTTATTTTTAAAATGGAAATAAGACAATACTCAAATTAATTTTCAGACACAGACATGAAAAATGTAAAGCTTAGAAGTTGTGGATTGTACTTAGGGTCACAAAAAATGTATTGAGAACTTAAATTTAACATATTTTAAGTTTCAATTATTAAATGACATAACTTGCTTTTCTGTAGCATAAATTTAATGGCCCTCGGGTGTTTTTTGAGAACCGAAAAACCCAGGTTTTTTTTTTGACAACTCTTATGGTTGTCAAAAAAACCTGGGTCGACCCTAGGTAAAGTTCAACGAACGAACCTATAGTCTCTACAAGCATTGCACGTATAAAGAACCTCTGATTTCTCATTTATTAACTTTGCGTCGTATTCAGACAATTTGGCACATTTAAAGTGAAAAAAGCTCCACAGATTCCGTTGCATGGTAAATAAGTTCCCCCTTTCAAGGATTTATCGCACTCCTTGCACCGGCCACTCATCGCACTCTATTCACTATTTTACCCCATAACGGATTTTTTGCAGCTACTATTCGATTTTAGTTTCTTTTAATATATTATGCTTTTAAGTATTTTTGCACAATTTCTTTATGATATTGTTATTCCTATTATCACTATTTCAATAAATGCAGATTCCATAAATAAATTGGCCACTGGAACTTCTTCAAAATAAATTACTTTAGCTAAACTTAACAACTAAAAAACATGTCTGCACAAAAAAAAATCAAAAAAATCGTATCTTCTTTTGATGTGAAACATCTTATGCGGCGGGTTATAACGATTTTTAGCGTGGCGGTGCTAAAAGGGGACATTTCTTTTTTTATTTTATATTTAAAAAATTATTGATTTGCTTCATGCTAACCGAATCGGAAAACAAATATTGAAGCGTATCGACACATGAAGTTGAGAAAGAAGTGATTTTTAAAATAAGAAATTGAAGAAGCGTGGATATTGCAGCACGAGAAATAAGAACTAAGAACATTAAATAAAGAAAAAAGAAGATTTTGAGAAATATATCAAATATATTCCAACTTCAGATAGGTACAGCGTAAGTATCATTTTTAAAATTCATAGGTATTTTGAAAAAAAAAAAATATATAAAATTTTCTTTACAGCTTCAAAAAGTGCACCCACATTGCACCAAAAGATTTCAGACCTATAAGCCTATCTTGCTTCCTATTGAAGACCCTGGAAAGACTGCTAGATATACACATTCGCCTGAAGCGAAATGATGGTGTTACAGGCCCAGCATGCATACACTAAGGGCAAATCTATTAAGACAGCACTTCATGAAGTGGTATGCACAATTGAAAAATCTATCCAATTCAAAGAGTTTACGCTGGGTGCATTTCTTGATATAGAATGGGCCTTTAAGCAATTTGGCAAGCCCTGGACTCAAGTGGCATTGACTCGCTGCTGTCAAATTGGATCGACTCTATCAGTCCAGAGGAATAGACAATTGGGCGACTACAAACTTAAGTTAGGTTAGCAGATGAAGATGTACTATCACCCCTTATTTGGCTTCTGGTCGTTAACCAGATCTTACTAAAGCTAAGTAACACATGTGTCAAAGTCGTGGCATACTCTAATGTCATCGTGTATGGGCATCAGCGGAATTCGTTCACACACTATGCGAAATTCTTCAGAACGGCCTTGATAAGCTCAGTAATTAGGACAGTAGTTGCGGGCTAAATGTAAACACATTAAACACCGAAATAGATTTGTTCATGAGGAAACGTAACATTCCAAATATAATCCATCAGAAATAAGAAGCCAATATATTTTACTGGCACGGATAAATATCTGGTTCTGGTTATCTTAAATTTAACTGGAAAGAGAACATTCAAGAAAGAGGGAAAAAAGCTACAATAAAAAAATTTAGAATCGAACAAATTTTCCTCAAAACCGCAAGAGACAGATGTTCAGGTATCGCCGGTTGTCGGGTTTCGAGAAATCTTTGGACAGATATCTCTAAGAAAAAAACAGAATATTTGCTAGGGATTAACAGCTGATCTCAACTGTCCCTTCTGGTGGTTATCCTAATGGTTCACAACTCAATCGGAACCCACATGACCAGAATGGGCATACGCAAATCTGACTTATGTGGACGAAGAGGCGGAAGTTCTCATATCACCTCCTCGTGAATAGCCTAGCCCGAACCAGGAAAGAACTTTTTCGACGAACTGGGCGTTATATCTAATAAGCCACTTAAACATATCCTGAAATATATTCATAGGTCAGGATGGCTTAGGGAGGCACCTCAACAATAACCTTCTAATTTACTCCCCTCCTTAAATTTCCTCACAATTTTGTAAGCGCTCATTCGTTAACATATTTTTTTATTTCGTTTACGTTCACCGGTCAAATTAATACGTTGACCCGAAGAATGATTTAAGGATGAGTGCAGTTACCGCGAACTACGCGTTGGATACCACTGATATAGATACTTACACTGTATCTGAGAGTTGGAATATATTTGATATATTTCTCATATACTCGTACATATGTAAATAATAGAAATGAATATTACATTTTACTCACAGTTCGATCCATCCATTCGATTCCGTTTTACACTGCTTCTGCTATCCACCGGGTTAACTGCAATACCGCAAGTTCATTTCGAAATTTTTAACAGTTGCTCATGTGAAAATCGTTAAAAAATGGATACAAATGTTTGTTTTTTTTGTTTGTTACAAAAGTTTGTATATATGTAACGGACTTTTTCCCTGCAACAAAAATAAATAAGAAAATTCCCAAATTGATAACTACGGAGGAATATAAGGACACATTTGAAACGTGATACGATGATTTTTTTTAAAAGAAATTTTGTTATTTGAAGCTTATAGATTTATTTATAAACAACTGCAGCCATTATTCTTCTAACCATCTTTCAACACTCAGTCAAACAAACAACAAATACCAAATCCGGCACAATTGATATGCGCGTTTGTAAAGAAAATTAGGCCTTCATTATGAATAGCGAATCGAACTCAAAACCTTGCGAATTCGCTAATTTCGTATTACGAATAGCGATTCGCTCCAACTTAGCTCGCTTCAAATGTCAAAACCTTAGCGAATTTGACTATCGAGGGATTACAAATAGCGAATCTTCGCTAATTTAACCCATGTAAGTGTGATATACTATCGAATCAAAATATTTAGTGATACCGTTAGCGAATTGTTGCGTCGGGAAACATTTTCCATTTATTGTTGATAAAAGTTTCAAATTTACTTGTATTAACCTGTAGCTAGTTAATTTTCGTAATGACCGATAAAAGATAAAATATTTATGTGCAAATTGTGAATATTGTTAAATAAATAAAAAATAATAACTTATCATGTAATGCAAATCAATATTTGCAAAACTAGTTAGTTTGATGGAATCGAATATAAACGTTTGTATGTAAAGGTATAAGAATATTTGGGGTTCTTCGAAGAAAAACCAAAAATATTATTGGGAACAATTTCCTGTCGAATTAAACTCTCCTGAGCTTCCGATAAGTGAGGGAAAAGAGTTGCATATCGTTACTAAGAAAATATTTTATTGTGTGCATGTACATATATAGTTTCGGTCGGACTATAAGTAAAAGCTGAACCAACAAATTGCAGCCAACAAAAAAATGTGACTGGTGGCGGGCCATACTGCCAAATTTCCTTGTCGCCTGATACAGTTAACTGTGAAAGCCCCAAACCGAAATCATTACCGACACAGTTTTACTAGCAACTACTTCCAAGAAATCTCAATGTGCAAGTCATTTTTATAAGAGACAGAACTGTATAGAAGTTATTAGCTGTAATACATGCTTTATTTGGTTTGGACAAACACAAAACCATCCTTGTTCTATCAGAACAAAATAAATCTAGTGGAAGACAAAACATTGATTTTTTTGAATAATTAATTCAATTTTGAAGGCTTACAAATTTTTAGGGAGTTCGAATGGTTTTTCTCAAAAGCGGCCCATGCTAATTTTTTCTTGCCTTTTCGTTTCAAACTCTATCACCTCAAAAAATATGTTGCTTAAGATACATTTTTTTTTAATTAAATCGTCCAAAAAACAAAAAAAAATAACGCAACACAAGCAGTGTTTGACGTTTAACATATGTTTCTTTTGGAATTTATTTTTGGCACCATTTATTTTCAAGCTAACTTTGAAGTTCGCTATTAATAATACCGTGATAATCGAAGTTCGCTAAATTAGTCGCAACTTATCGAATCTTCGATTCGCTATTCATAATGGGTCTCAATTTTGGCATTAAATTATTAGGTATGTATTTATGTATTTTAAATAAAGAACTTTTGTGTTTTTTTTTTACTTCAAGGAAATATGAATATTTTGTTTATGCACAAAATAGTTTCCATATTTCACATCTGCCAGACCTCCCGCGACGGCTTAGTTTTTTTTACTAGCCACACAAATTTGTTGTTGTTCGTTCTGGTTCTTTCTTTGTTGGACATTGAAGGAGAAAGATTATAGTAAAGATTTGACACTAGTCAAGAATTAAATTCAATTGAAAGTATTCTTGTATGAAAACTATACTTGCAGTAAGGCTGCATTGGATTTTATTAGCACCATTATAAAATTTAAATAACCATTCTAGATATATCAAATAAAATATTGTATATTTACATAATATTGTACACATGAGTAAATAAAATCATTTAAAATAAATATTATCAAAAAAGTAAAGTTTAAATTTGTACACTAATTGTAAATTCATATGCACTGTTGCAATTCATTATTGAGTCTTTCATCGATTTCAATTGCTCTAAGTGAAGCTTATGTTGTTTTGATCTGTAAGTTTTGTATTTACCACTGTCTACTAGTTTAGTTAGAAGGTAATGCAACCACATCACATTAGTTTGAGGTTCAAATATTTGCCAGTTATTGCTGAAAAAAAGCATAGTGTAATATGGATTACTGTTATAGTTTTTTTTAATGTGAAGATTTTTGTATATTATGTTGTTTGGACTAATTTTACAATATGAAACAAATTTGAAAAAAAGAAACAAAAACTTGGTTGCCCATAAACTAATTTAACGTCATAATTTGCCCCTGCCAGCGACACGTGACGTTTGAAAAGTTCGAAAAAAAAAACAAAATGCAAAGTTATAAGAAGAATGTAAGCCCTTAAGTCCATTTTTTTTTCTCAAAACTGATACGAGTAGCTAGGGCAAATTCCTAAACGCGTTATGTTACGCACTTCACTTGCTTTTCAAAATTAATCGGGTTAGTGCATTTGCTTATCGTGAGAGTTTCGGAATTTGACCCTATATTTAATCATTGGATCATTTGTGTACTTGAAAATGTTTACGTCGATGGTTTATGACGTGGTCTGCTATTAGGCTATTATTTAAACTCGCAAGTCCAACGATTCATCGAATTACCTGTCGCTTATTTTTATGAATAGCGAACTATGTTGGCCTTAGGAAAATATACTGCCAACATTCAAACGTAAATCTATGGAACAGAATAGAACAGAACAGGACAGAACAGAACGGATTCGTGAGAAACTTCAGAACAAGTCAGTCATCTGACAAAAAAAAAATATTGTTGTTGACCTACAATTTAAATTCGTTTATTTTTTTATAGAAACGTTCTTAAAAATAATCTGAAATGGAATTGAATTTATTTAAAAAAATATTTTTTATGAAATTGAGATGATTCCGACACGGAAAATGATTTAACAACTAAATCTAACACCGAAATGTGTTTTTTTAACAACAACAATTGGTTTTGCCAGTTCTCACAAATCTGTTCTAACCTGTTCTACCTAAAAAGCAAGTGCAGAAAATCCTGTTCTAAAGTGTTCCAAACTGTTCCAAACAGACTCATTGAACACCAAACCAGAACAGTTTAGAACAGAAAATTTCTCATTGAACAGCAAAATCCTGTACTTTTCTGTTCTAAAGTGCTCTAATCTGTTCCGAACAGCCTCATTGAACACACATATCATGATTAAGTTATCATTTTGAATATAATGAAAAAATTTGGTTACAAAACGGATTCCTATCAAGATTTCGTTTTTTTAAGATAATCAGCATTTCCATGACCTTTGAAGAAGGGAGGAAAATCGATTGGACGGAGTTTGAGCATGAAGGAGATTCGTGTTTTTTTAGATACCACGTACTGGATAAATGCTATTTAAATATTAACATTGGTTTTGCCTTTTAATTTTACCGCAATTATTAACAGATTTAAAATGTGCTTTTGTCTGGAAAAATAAGTTATTTCATACAACTACAGGCTCCCATTTTTTTTGCGATATGCTCCTTGAGCTCGATCAGTCTTCGCATACCTTTCTATATTCTGGCGAGAACATGATGAATAAAGAATAATAGCACTAAGCTATACCAATACAAATGAGGTTCGGAGGTTTCATCTATCTGAGCTTCACTTAATGCTAAAACAACCGGTCAATTCAATATAAAACCCCAATATAAGGATATCGAAACTATTCATCACTAGTTTTATGCCTTGTTATTAAACGGTTCAGATCCGCCACTGGTTTGTTTGGATTGATTAAAGTGAAATAAAAAGTGAAAGTCAAACCCCCAGCTAACAATCAATATTAATTTACTCACTTCAGTTTTTCTTTCATTAAACGATAGATGTCGTATTGATAGTCTCCTGTTGCACAAAATAGTTCGTCATCAGCTGAGAGATCATTGTAAAAACTGCACTTGTTTAACAAAATTCTTGATAGCGTATAATCGATGATAGTGGCCTTTATGCCATTTGTTGGAATATGTACTGTTTTTTTATTAATGATGTATTCAACATTCTTTTCGGAAGTTGTTTGTATTAAAATATTTCCGACATGTAAATCACGGTGTTCAAATTCCAAAACTCTCTCAGCTACAGCCATACTAAAGGCAACCTGCAATTTAAAATTAAAAGAAGATTTTGAGTACTTCAATTTTTTATATAATGTATATAAAGCTAATTAATCGGAAAACATTAAAGTTGTGGCACACTTTTAGTGTGACTAATAAACCTAGGGTACACATTATAAACCGTTAGAAAATATTAAGTTTTTAAGGAGTTAATGTATATGAATGACCTAGATTTTTTGGTGAAAAACTGAAAGTTTTAAATTACTGTTAAGCAGAGAAAATTACAGTTTTAAACTCAAATTGATAAAACAAAATTAATTCCGTTTTAACGGCAAAAGACTGCATTGGGGTTTTGAAGCATTAAATTCTACGCGGTTTTGTATACCCATTTGACAATGCTATCAAGATCAGAATTTACCCTGGGGCTCCAAATGCAATATTTAAGACAATAAATTGCCTCACATATTGCAATTGCCTTGTATATTGCAAATGGAGGCGCTTTGGCAATGGCAATTGCAATATTGCCCGATCGATGAAAGGAAATAATTGCTTTCTATCTCCGAGCAATATATTGAGTAATTCTAAAATTGAGTAATTAAAAGGGTGTCGTGCGTGAAACTAATTACTGACTGACCAAAAACGGAAAAAAATAAATAAATGTGCCTAAAAAATACAAAAAAAACAATATAAAATAAAAATGAGTGAGCTTAAATTAACAAAAATAGAAACAATAAGGTTTATTAAAATTCGAATTGCCAGCAATGAAATGTGCACCCAATATTTTTATTGTCATTGCCATTGCTATTGCTATTGCCTGATATATTGCAAGTGGAGCCACAGTGTTAATGAGCATATCACATACTGCCGTCGAAGTTCCACATCCGATGGACATGGATGTTAATCTAAAAACGAATATGAAAAGCTATCAATATATTGGATTAGAAGTTCCAGACAAGAGATCATTGATGAATATGTCGGAGACATAATGTAGCCCTGTGGTACCCCAGTATTTATTTTGTGAACATCAGACTTGAAACCGTCCTATACAACTTGTATTGAGCGGTCCGAAAGGTAATTTCTAATCCAACGAAGATGAGATTCATTGATACCAAATACTCGCATTTTTTGATAAGAGAGCTTGATTCTAAACTATATAAAATGCCTTAGAAATATCAAGCGCAATAATCTTACTTTCTCCAAAGAAAAGATGTAAAGATTTTTTCCACTGTTCTATCTAACTGATATTGTTTTGATTCAATCAGATAAACTTGTAAATAAAAATTTTATCAAAATACAAAATTTCAAATAATGAAGAGGTGTTTATATAAAAATCAACATTCACTAATTAGGGGTCAATTATAACGACCTAATGGTCGTTTATAGCAAACAGAAAAATTATGTCATTTGGCAAGCCTCACTACCAGTCTGCTATCAAGTTTTCCTAATTGATAAACACACGAAAAAGTTTTTCGTTCACAATTCGAACGAGAGATATTGGAACCCAAATCATTGAAATGATTTGTTCCATTTTTGTGTCAAATGGCGATCAGCTGGCACCAAAAATGAATTTTCATGAGGAAAGTAATTAAATACATTTTAACAAAATATAATTGTTCTAGTTATTTTTTTTTTAATTATTTTTCATCAATTATCCATTAGAAATTTTTTCCTGGTTCGTTTTCCTGATCGCTATAACTGACCCCTTACGGCCCAGCATAAAATCTTCGTAGATTGTTTTCAGAAAGACTCACGGAATTGTTAACATTGTTAACTAAGTTTTTACTAAGCAGTTAGATTAAAAATATCAGAAAATGCATTACAAATGGGTGGTAGATTATTAAAGCTGAGCTCGAGTATTGTAATAAATGTACAAATAATAATTTTATGCTGGTAACCCCATCAATGTGTTATAGGTCTAAATGACATTTGTAAGCTTTGGTTACTGCAGTTAATCTTTGACCACTGAACAACGCACAACAAATAAATTAAAATAAAATAACGAAACACCACTTTTTTTAATTATAAAAGAATAAAACTTTTAAGTATTGCCTACTTTTAGGAATTCCATTTGATTTTATTTGATTTTTTTATAAAACTCCAACAACATTCTATTTGTTTTTAGCTTAGACTCCATAGAAAAGATATAATCTTTGTAAAGGAATTATTGAGAATACTTAATCACATTTCCAAAATAATTTAAATTTTTGTACGCTGTTTTTCTTATTATTTAAGTCAAAGACGCGTTTGATATTTTGACTTTAGGTAGGAATAGATCTACATATTATAATATTGAATAAGCTGTTTATGTATTTCTTTTAAAGTTATATCATATCGAATAGTTTCGCAGTAACTTATTTGTTTAGTATTTGACACTGTAGTATATGAGTGTGCGTCATCCTAGTTGACTGATCGTTTACACAACAAGACAAAAAAACTTTATTTTGTTTTCATAAGTTCTATAACTAAGCTAATCGATATTTAAATACCTAACAATAATAAAATCCTTTTCAAAAATTATGAAAAATTGTAAAAAAGTCGTCTTTTGTAGAACATTATATTTCGATCACTGATATTCGGTTCAATACACGCTGATACCGCAGTTTTGATTTAATTCGTTTTTAATATATAATAAAAACGTTAGTCGTAAAATGTAAAGACACCCTTTTACTAACCTGCAAAAATGCTGAATAAGCTTGTTCGGAGTTCCGAAATACGTAACCTTCTAAATCTTTTCCACCAAAAGCAATTTCTAACGACACATACAGTTGATCATTTTTAAATATTTCGGGATGATCATTCTCGGATCCATAATTTTTTTCGTAAAGATCCCATAATTCTATTAAATAATCTGGATACTTGCCACGAAAACAGCGTACCTAAAATAAAAAAAAAAAAAAAACATGTTGCTATTTATCCCTTAGAATATATACATAAGCCTTTATTACATTTTTGAGAAAAACGAATCCCGATGTTGCAAATGATTTGGTTTGTCTTAAATTACTCAGTTCCCTTGTTATTAAAACTTCAGGTAAAATTGTTTCGAAAGTTTTTTGAGGCTCTCCATTAACACTAATTTCTCCTTCGATTGGTATTATTTTGATCACAGTCTGTCCGTCTTTTTCCGAATTGACAAACACTTCTCCATATGTACCTTCGCCTATTTTCTGGCAGTTTCGTAGACCGGTATTCGAGTAAACGCTTGAAAAAAGCAAAGGTTTGGTTTGTTTGCAGACTTTCAACAATTCTAATTCACTCTTCCGTTTTGCAGAAATAGTTGAAGCAGACCTACGAAATAGAAACGATGTCTTTCGGGAATTTCTTATGTTGAGAGTAAACGGATTGTTAGTGTTTATTGTAGAACTATCCAAACATTCATCTGTAAATTTGTGAAATGAGTTAATTAACTACGCTGCATCAGGTCAATGCAATTTATACCATACATTTGGGTTGATTTAGTCTTCTCCAAATCGTGAGTGATCTGCGCCATTTCCCTGGTGGCAGTGGCACGTTCACATTTCTATTATCACCCGCTTGAGATACATACTTGCTGCTTTTAATCAAAATTGATTCAATATTATCAGTCTCATTGTGTGTATTTATATCTATTTTCGGTATACTGTCTACATTTGTTGCTATACTTTTTGCCGATGAAGGTGTGTTTTCTTCAATGGATTCAGTGACTTTTTTTGATATGATAAATAATAAAAATATGAAAATGTTTGTTGGTTTTAAATCTAAAGTTTCTGGTGTCGTTAGTTACCTTTGTCTAAAGCAGTTGATTTAAGTTTACATGATGAGTCCCATGCGCCTTTTTGTTCAACAGTCGTAAGACGCCATGAAGTTATTGGAGATAATGTGCAATCGAAGGGTCCATGAGCTTTGTTAATGAACTTTGGTGTTGAAATAGATCCAGATATCCTTCTCCGTAAACGCTTATCTTCTGGTTCACATACATTTTCCTTTGACACTTCGACGCTGCTATCATTATTGAATGAGATGCGTACATTTGGTTTTAATACATTAAGTTCTCGAAGCAACCTAAATGAGAGATTAAAAACATATATACCATACTCGAATATGTATTAGGATTAAATAGTGAAATTGTTAATGCGTATAAAAAATACCTGAACTATTAAATTATGTATACTTAAATCAAGCGATAAAGAAACAAGTAAATATAATGCACGACTGGATGGTATGAACAGGCTCTTGTAGTTAACAACTTTAATGCAGTTAAACACTGACGCTGTTAGTAGGTAGGTAGTCTAGTTATCCTATGCAGGTTTAAAGGCCGATGTAGGTAAGATTACCTTGATTTTTAGTATTGAATTCGAATGGATGGTTCAAGGAATAGTTATGGATTTTAATTATGTAAGTTAGGAGAGTAATATGAACCTACATACGTAGATGGAACCTGGGTATGTAAATATGTACATACAGTCGTGTACAAAATATTATGTGTGTACTTAACAAAAAGATGAAGTAAGAAAAATTGTAAATATTGGGTTGGTCTTAACAGCTATTGTAATCTGTCGATTAGTGGTTTTAGTTGTTTTTCTGGATGGCTGGTCCATTTTAAGGTATTTGTGAACATGTTTTGAGAACAACCAACCTGTCTCGCGAATTTCTTAAAGGTGTTTCCTTCATTTCGAAGCTTTTTGATAATTTCTCTTAACTGGTTAGAACAATGTGATTTACGACCCAGTTTTACTCCTACCACTTTAGAAATAGTTAAGTTAATTAACACAAATATTATTAGTCATAAAAAAAAATAATAACTTACTTCTCTTAATTTAAAACCAGGAAATGAGAGGATTAGAATTATACAACAATTTAACAAAGGTAATCATTAAAGGGACAATAAATCAAAATCAACGGCTAGATGCACGTAAACCAGTAACAAGAGGATACAAGAGTGGGGCGACATATTTTATAAGTCATTTTAGCAGCACTTATTTCACTCTTTCTTATGAAAACTAAAGCTTTCAAACATTCTTGTTCGCATCTATTATTTTGCACACCACTGTATAATAATGAAAGTGAACGGTATAGGTGGGTAGGTAGTAGAGAGCTGCATGAATGAACTCAAATACATTCGGCTCTCAGTATACAAATAAGTGATATACGAAAATTCGGGTAGCATTCAATGAATATTCAGTGCACCTTATAATGAGTGATTACGAGTTTGAATTTTTTGAACATTCAAAGACAAATGAATGAATATGAGTGAATGTGGCGACCTGTTTGAATGAGTGACTTTTTAAGGGAGTACAAGGTAGACCAAACATTCACTATACTCAATGTATTCAGTGTATTAATTATGTGGGTTTGCTGCAATAGCAAAAAATGCCGTGTTAAACGAAATCGTGTTAAACGATACAATAAGCTAATGCAAAAAAGGGGGTTACGTTCCATGATTTCAAAAAACACACACAAATATTTTTTTTTTTAATTCTTTTTATCGAAATTGGAACCATACATAAAATGAACAAACTAAAACACAAAACATAAACCATAACTGCTTTTTGCTGGCAATATAAACTTCATAAAATGTTAAAAAAAAAAATACTTTTAAACTAAACACAAGAACATCGCAGATCATACTTTATCACTGCTTAAATAATCCATACGTGGCCTTTTTGGCAATCGTTTTTGTTTGGTAACAAAAATCAATTTAGTTTTGATTTAGATATGTCAAAAAAAAACTGAAAATCGAAGGATTGCAAAACAAAATTGATTTATTTTCTGATTTTAAATAAATTTTGCAGATCTGTATTTTTCGGCAGATCTACCCCTCTTTTACTAATATCAATATGCATCAGAATTGACAGCCATCAGTTTGACAAGGACTTGTTTGATAACAATTTGTTTCGGTTGCAAGAAAGAATTAAAATAGATTTAGTTCAAATGGAAGCAGTTTTAATGGAATTATTTTATTCGTCAAGCTCATTTTCGGACTCAAAAACTTGAAATTAAAAACAACGTTCGAGTCAATATTTGCCAGCTGATACCTCTAGCTGGATCACAGACACAAATATGCACCAATACTAAGCAAATAAAAATCAATCTGAAACGTATTCGATTCCTTACGAAAAAAATCAATTTATAGATCAAAATATAAATTTACCAAACGAAACCCCAATTAATAATGGGGAAGTCCTTATTTCAGTTCTTTCATATTTAAAAAAAAAAACAGTACGCATGAATATGAATAACTTGCATGAATTTGAAAACAAATATTTAATATTTCTACAAACAACGTAAATGTAACATAAGAACAACGAACATTTTTTGTTTCCGATACCGCGTTAGAACGAGGCTTTTAAACGTTTTAAATGAAAATTGTTCGCAAAAAGTGAAACGTGCTAGAGCGAGGCCGTGTTAAAAGAGGTACGCGTTAAGCGAGGCCTACCTGTATTTGTATTCGTTCAAGCATTTTATTATCATTATGTTTATTTAAAAAAAAGGTTTTTCCGAGCATGTTAGTATTTTTATATATATAAATGTATGAAAACTAGCTGCCCGGCAAACGTTGTTTTGTCATATACATTATTTCCAGGAAATATATTTTTAGTTCAACAGAAAATAGCTAACATAATAAGTGGGTTGGGATGTAATTATAATTGAAAGAGGAATGGAGCGTTGTATACAGTTAAATTATACTTTATTAAAGTTAAAAATATATATTAAAAAAAAAAAAAGATTAATCTCAATCAATACAAACAAACTGTATGGTTTTCCACGCGAGAACATGCCACACTTAGCTCTCCGTGGGAAAAGCATGGAGTACCCAAATCTAACCCACAAACAGACAACGTTTGGGCTTGTGACTTATTGATCGTCATTGCGAATGCCAATCTAATTTGGAATTGAATGCGTTTGAATTCAATTGGCACATCTGCAGTAATCATAGGGATTCGTGGCAGCAATACATTTTCGCCTTAGAATTTGCTAATCAAAATGCTGGCTTCGATAACGTTTTTCATTAATCTTTTTATGACTAATCGTGTGCCATTGCAAAACCGTGGTTGGTTTAAGTCACGAATTAAAATAACCGGAGAGCCAACGTTCAATTGTAAATCGTGCGGTGACATGCCTGGCTTATCCAATGAATTAAGAAACTCAATTGGATAATTCAAATCTTCGTTGGCATCGCAAACTGCATCGGCAGCATCGTCGATCGTCCTCATCCAGGGTCAAAACGTCAACTTTAGACATCTATTCTTTTTAAGTTTCTGTTTTTTATTTTTTTATTTATGTTGAGAAATATTTGTTTCAAAGCTATTTAATAGCTCCGCAAATTTTGCTTGTATCTCCGCTGAATTCATATTTATTAATGTTTTGTTGTCTGACTGTACTTCTTCAGAAGGACTTTTGTATTGTTTTGTAATTGTTTTTATTTTCAACTCAAAAGTAAATGTATACGTTTTCTTTAAAATTCTTTTAATTTTCTTGTTAAAAATTTAAACTTACGGCAATGATTTTAAAAGTCGTCTGTCGGGTAATTTTAGTGAATAATTGAATGTAATTTATGTATTTCGTTTGTAAACGGATTTTACATTTTATAATTCATATAGATTTTAAGTCTTAACATACAATTTGAATATAATTTATAATCTCAATAAAATGTAAATATATTTATTTGTAGTAGGCACTAATTAAATTCATCGATGATTTGTTTTCTGTAACTGATGGCAGCTTTTATGTATCTAACTAGTCTATCCCAATCGCCAAGGTTTTCACCGTTCAGGATACATGATTTCATTTTCAGTTAATGTAGTTTGTCCGAATTATTTTGTTCTGAATTCTCTTAGCACGGGGCACCTTCCTAAAAAGTGCTGAATATCTTCGTATTCTCGCATGTTACAGATACTGCATGCTGATAATTCATTCCGGCCAAATCTGCTTCCATTCAGGCAAATAAGATCACATCTTGCCTTGAAAATGCACATCAACTTATAAACATCAAACTCATTAGTAAAATAGGCCCTTCCTCTTGTAAAATCCAACAATCTATAGATGCGACTGTTGCTTTCAGTTGCTCTTCTAACATTAATTTGATGTCCTTCAAGTCTAAGACAGTTCAAGAGGCTTAGGTTCTTAAGGGTCCATTCTTCTTTCGAGCAATCTCCTTTATCCCAAAGAAGTCCGTGTCTGGCGCCGATTTTGAGAAAGCTGATGTGGAAGCCTTTCTTCATCATAATCAAACAGTTTTTTCGACGTACCTCAGGTGGAGACCTAGAGTGTAGAAGTGACTATCTTCAGCTCCGGTTTCTAGCGCCAATGCATAGTTTGGCGTACTTGTTGGTTGTTTTAAAATTTTCTTTAAAAAACACCGCTGAAGCTTATTTACTTAATCAAAAAACCCAAAACCCAAACTTGTGCACCATATGTTCGTATAGCTCTGCGCAGACTACCTGAAAGAGTTTCCACTTCGATTTCAGATTTATGTTTTTCCTTAATAAAAAACATTGCCAAGTGACATTAATGCTATTGTTCGCTGCATTGTTCCGAAATTCAACGTGTTTGGTAAAGCTAGTATTAGACGGTCCTTGTAATTTGTCATTGCCGTGACACTCTGACGTCACAAAAAAATATGTCCTATCTCCGTCATTGCCGTGACAAAGGTAATCGTGTCATGGCTAGCTACAATGACTATCACACGAATGACACGTGTATGTCATTGTTGTCCCAAAATACAATGAACGTCAAAGTGTGTCACGGTGATATTTGTGCCTCGGTGTCACTGCAATGACATGCAAAACAATGACTACGAGTATCAAACGACGTGACAACTCTCAAACGGCTGATCATTGGTGGTGAGCCTAAGCTGCAATGACATTCATCATTTTTAGCAGTGACGATCGCACGGCGCCTATCAATCGAGTCATTGTGTCTTAGTTGTTAAGGAAAAGCTTATTTTTTTAGAAAACGGCTCCAACGATTTTAATACAAAATTTTGAGAATTGGTACTAGCTATCATTTAATCAGAACAAAATGTGTGGTATTTGACCAAGAATTCAAATGGCATCTTTTTCCCCCTCAAACTATAACTATAACATTTTTACAAACGTCACATATATATAATTGCCTACCCACCTATATCCTTCACTTTCATTATATATGCCCATATTTACATACCTAGGTCCCATCTATGTAGGTACCTACAGAATTACCCCCCTAATTTACATAATTAAAATCTATTTAAATATACATTTGTAGGTAGGTACATATGTAACTATGCCCAACCGTGACAAACAATGACATGGCAGAAATTCCTGCCGTGTCACGGTTGGGACACAGTCCTTGCAGCGACAGGCTACGTGTCACGGTGTCCCATCAACAATGAAAGAGCTATCACACGGTCACGGCAATTTGTCATTGCAATGACCTAAAAGTGACGTGTCACGGTACCTGTCATTGCTTTAGTCACGGCAATGACATGCAAAACAATGACGATCACACGACGTGACACTTTTAGGACAGACAACTACGTCATAGTGACGTCAGAGTGTGATGGCAATGACACATTACAAGGACCGTCTAATACTAGCTTAAAGGTCATTTTTGGGGTTAAGAGAACTACCAGATATTTATAATTTGCGGTAATTCGTATTTGTTCTCCTTTGAATGTCCAGTATTCTTGGCTAGATATTTTGCCTCCTTTCCGGGACACCATCATCTCAGATTTCGGCATATTCACCTCTAAACTCCATTTTTCGCCATATTCTTCAAATCCACTTTTTATTTGTTGCATAACTCTGATGTCTTCTGCCAAAATAACCATATCATCTGCATACAGTAGCATCCTTATATTTAGATTTTCTATTTGCAGACTTCCTAGAAAATCATGCAAGTCATTTATATAGAGAGCAAAGAGAAGCGGAGATAGAAGACATTCTTGTTTCACGCCATAAAGGGTTTCAAAGTAGTCTGACATTTCAGTTCCAGTCCACACCGAAGGCACAGTGTTGGCATAAATGGCTTCAATCAGACCAACAAATTTTGTAGCTATTCCCATAGAGTGTAGTTTGTAGATTAATAAGCTTCGTGAAATTTTTTCGAATGCAGTCTTCAGATCCACACAAAATACATATGCCTTGTTTTTCTCCCCAAGCTTTATGTGCACTATTGAAGCCAGGTTGTAGATGTTGTCCACAGTAGAATACTTTTTCCGAAATCCAGCTTGAGGCTCTCCGAGGATGTTGTTACTCTCCACCCATGAATTAAGCGTTTCGTTTAGGATTCCTATCATTGTTTTGGCGATACAGTTCATGAATGAGTTGCCACGATAATTATTTGGCTGGTTTATGTTTCCTTTCTTAAAAATTGGGAATATTATATATTCATTATAAGCTTGTTCTATCCTACATTCGTTGAACATATAAGTAAAGGCAGATGTTTAAAGAAGTCCTCTGTAGCATTTACTAGGAACTCATAAGGAATCCTGTCTTTTCCAGGTGCTTTATTCAGTTTTACATTTGAGAGCATGTGTTTAATTTCATCTGCAAATATTGATTTGTCTAAATCCCGATTTTCAATTAGGTTTGGGACGTAGAATATGTAGTTCAGGTTTAGGCTAGGGTTTATAAGATCATGAAAATATGTTTTAAATTCTGAGGCCGATATCTGAGGATAAATCTGATGATCTTTGCTTGCACCAATCGTTGCTATCTTTATCATACTAAGCTGGGTGTCAATTTGTTGGTAATATACGTTTTCACTTCTTTTACAAATTACCTTAAAATTGCGTTGCGATCTTAAATAGTTCTATTTCCCTTCTTCCACTTCAGTTTCTCGATCAGTTTTCAAAAGCTTAAAAGTCTTTTTTCTCGCTGACTCACAATCATAGTTGTACCATTTATTTTTGGCTTTATAAGGTTTTGAGTTTTGACTTTGTTGAACCGCTGACTGCTTTATAATGTCTGTAAGGTCATCCAGATCAATCGAAACTTTGCCTGTTTCTAAAATCAAAAGGTTGGCATTCAGATTTGCTTGGTATTCTATCTTCTTTGACTCTTTCCATTTAAGTTTAGGTAGAAGCCTACTTTAATTTGACTCATTGACGGCAGTGCTTATATTGAGAGTCAGTTTAATTGGCATATGATCTGACCAGATAGCTTCTTCCACATCAAAACTCTGTATACAGCTTAGCAATTCTTGTGATGCTGTACATAGATCGTTTACCATAAACGTTAGATTTCCTTCTTCGTCTCCTATGGTTATGCCATTTAAAATGATGAGGCATTATCATTGCAGAATTCTACGAATTGCCTCCCTCTTGCGTTTATTGTTTTATCTGTATTTGTTGAAGCTCTCCTACTTTAACATTCATATCTCCGATTTATATTGGATTGAGGATCTCGTTTTCTAGAAGGACGCACGTAAACTGATCTATGTCATTTCGCCAACTTGCACCCTCAAAGATTTTCCAGCTATAAATCTTCCACCCGTGATGACAAAATGCCAACCTGAGATACCAATCCTTCCAAATTGGATTTGTAGGTAAATTTTGAAGCTTTTTATCAAGCAGAGAACCCATTTGTATTTGCATTTTCTCTTTGCACTTTGTAGAGGGGTAACACAATGTGTTCCCTCTACTGTATCGGTATTTATCGGTCGTTGCATACTTTAAGGCGTTTACATTTGAGCTTTTTCAATTATGATTTATATAACTTCTCCTAAAAGCATGCAATAATAAGACAATAGTAAGAAATTTACTTGGCTAGGGCAATCAAAAAATCAATTTCCAGGCAAACTATGGAAAAAAACAACTGCACTCGATTAACTGAACTATTTCTTTGAATGCGCTTTCGATTAGTATCACTTCCACTATTATTGATTCACTCCAAACTAATTATTTAATTATCTGAATTTTATCTGTTTTCAAACCACAACTAGCCAAAACAAAAAAGGTTAGGAATTTGGAAGTGCTAATAGAAATATTTTTATTGGCAGAGAAAGCAGTAATTTTTGGATGTATTGTTAGGTTAGAAAGAGATAGTCCCTTCAGTATTCTCATATACAGGCGGCATATAACTGAGTTTTTGCCAAAGCGCCTATCCTTTTTTGTGGATTGTTTCCACAAGTATTTCTCTTACGTATATATTCCATTGGTTATTTCCGCACTTCTACGTTTGCAGGGTACTCTGTGATGTTTGCACAATGTCGGACATTAGGTTTGTTCGTTGAGCACTGAAGTCGCCCTAGGGTCGACCTAAAGCGTTTTTTGAAAATCCTAAAGTCACCCTGATAAACAAATTCTGTGTTTTTTGAAACCTAGGGTCGCCCTTAACTCGCCCTGAAGTAGAACTAGGTTCTTAGCAGGGGCAACTTGAGGTAAATGAATAAACGTCAAAGTCACATGAAATCTGAGGTAGGAATGGGCGATATTGAGGAGAATATCGAGTACTCATCATCGATATTAATAGTTATCGAATCGAAAACATCGATGTGTTGAAGGCTTTTCCTTATTCTTCTTTCAACATCGATATCGAATCATCGATTTTTTGTTTTAATATCGATATTTCAATAACATAGATGGACGTATCCATCATCCCTAATCTGAAGCATTCGTTTTGTTGTGAATTCTCGTTTTGTATGCAAATTGTTATTTTTAAAATGGAAATAAAACAATACTCAAATTAATTTTCAGACACAGACATGAAAAGGGGAAAGCTTTGAAGTTGAGTATTGTGCATAGGTTCACAAAAAATGTACTAAGAACTTAAATTTAACATATTTTAAGTTTTAATTATTAAATGACATAACTTGCTTTTCTGCAACATAAATTTAATGGCTCTCGGGTGGTTTTTTGAGAACTCTTGGGGTTGTCAAAAAACCTGGCTCGACCCTAGGTAAAGTTCAACGAACGAACCTATTATCTTTTGTTTTGACGTTTCCCTTTTTTTGTGTATAGCATCGCGGAATATAAAAACAATTATAGTTGATTTTGTTTTGCAATTAAATAATAAAAAATAAGTTAAAAAAAAGTGACCTTCTTAAGCATGCCAGCAATCGTGAGCAAAAACATTATTTTCAGTAAAATGCCACAAAAAACAAAACGAAAAGAAAGGAGGCTGGCTTCGTTCTTATCCCTACTACGTGATGTTTACTGGTAGAGAGGTGATAACGGTAGACGCCTGGCTGGGATAACTGATAGATTTGTAGTTGATCTGTTATCGGCCGGCGTGGGTTTGAAAATTAATTTTAAAATATAATTAAAGTAAATTGTTATTATAAATAATAAATAAGGGGTGGCAACTTGTCATTTAGTGGTATGAAAAATAGTTGGTTGGTGGGCACCCTTATCATTTAGGGGTATGGAAAATAAATGTTGGCCAATTCTTAGACCTACCCGATATGCACACAAAACTTAATACAAATCGATCCAGCCGTTTCGGAGGAGTTTTATAACTGACATCGTGATACGAGAATTTTATAATATTAGATAAACATATGAGAGCCTACAAAATATATATGTAGGTATTCAGTGACGTGCGCAAAAATGCGTAAAATGAAATATAATTAGGTAGAAATAAATGGATGATACACATAATAAAATATTTTTATATTGCTTAGTTGTTATAGTTTGAGGGAAATAAAATTCAAAATTGAAATTGTTTGGCTTACATTAGTGTTAAAACTTTCTAGGAGTTTCTGCATAAAAATTCCAAAAAAAAATCAAATGAACCGTTTTCCAGAAATAAAATAAAATAAATAATCCCACGCATCTATCCCCTCCAGATACCGCAGGCGCTGGGGTCCATTTGCACCGAGTACGACGGCAAATTCGGTTGCCAGTTATATCGGCACTTAAAAATGAAATTCCAGCTGAAAGTTGTTGTGTTTTGCGATGCGAGTATTGAAGAAGAAGAGTTATGGGCCTGCTTAATGCAAGCAGTTAAAAAATAAAATATAAAAATTTTAAAATATACGATCAGTAGATCTATAAATTAAACAAAGAAGATAAAAAAGTAATAAAAAAAAGTTAACAAAATTAAAAGGAATAGCATGAATGAATGAATGATTTGGGGTATTGATGCACTGCAACCTTGAGATCTATTGTGTCCCCCTTAGAACTGGATGAGGTTTCTCATTTACAGTTAATTCCTTTGAGGAACCCTTGTAATTGTGTTATTTCGATAAAGGGTAGTTGCTTTTCCTTTATTAGGTGTTGTCCCAAAAATTTGTATCTTTGATGAATGATGGCTTCACAACTCCCTAGTATGTGGTCCGGTGTCTCCTCGTGCACCTTACAGAACCTGCAAAGAGCATTTCTCTCCAATCCCAGGATATTGAGGTGCCTGTTCAGCTTACAGTGTCCAGTAAGAATGCATGTTATTACCCCTAGTTTGTTCCTACTTAGGTTGATACAGGATAAGAACCGTTTTTGGTTGTGTTCCCAAGTAGTAAAATGTTTGATCTTTTGATCTCCTCTCCGGACCTGATCTTGTTTTTGATCACGTTCTCTCCGATTCCGCAATAGGGCTCTGGTCCCATTAAATGTGACTTTGCTCCTATTTTTGCTAGAGAGTCCACTTCTTCGTTGCCCTGGACTCCCATGTGGCCAGGTACCCAGTGAAGCGAGACTGTGTTGCATTTGCCCAGCTCATTTAGTCTGCACACACACTCCCATACCAGTTTTGATCTGATGGAGTAGGAGCTTAGTGCCTTTAGTGCAGTTTGACTATCTAACATAAAGGCAATGTTTTCGTTTCGGTAGTTTCTTTCGAGATTACGTTCTGCGAATTTACCTATTGTGTTAACCTCCGCTTGCAAAATGCTAGTGGAATTTCCCATCGGGACAGAAAGTTTGGTTCTAGGCACATAAGCTCCTGCACCAGTTCCTTCAATTGTTCTCGATCCATCAGTTGATGGATTTTTCTCAAAGTTATATTTCTTGATCATACCATCTCTTGGAATGTCCAGAGGTTTGTTCCTGTAGACCTAAGAATCAAGGCTTTTTCTCTTGATCCTATTATTTTCCCCGGCCCTGTTCCCCCTTTGGCAAAAAGGAATAACATGCTAATGCATTTGTTAATTTTAATAGTTAAAGCTGCCAGCTGGGGTGCATACGTCCGATATAGACGAGACGTCAGAGGCAGCAAGACAAACCGAGCTAGACACTTCACCCGAAGAGGGTATAGCATATATGTCTGAAGAAGGAGAAGGGCACTTCACGACGGGCGATAGTACTGCCTTCGTGAACCTCTCCACATCAGAGGCGTCAGCTGAGGAGGACGAGGAACAGAGAATGGTCGCCCAAATTGAAGCTTTGGAGGCAGAAATCGAAAAGAACTCGACGAAAAAGAACAACAACAGAAAAAAGAACAATTACAAAAACAACAGCCACAGCAGCAGCCAAAACAACAACGGCAAAAACAACAACAACAGCAACAGCAGCAGACACAAGTCCAGAAACAACCGCAAGAAAAACAGCAGCAGCAGATTCAAAAGCAGCAGAATCAACAGCCGCAGAAAAGTCAGTCTCAGCAGCAGCAGCCACAGCCGCCGATTATGAAAAAAGAAAAGGTGCCACCCATTAATACTTATAAAATGGAGTTACAGGATACCATAAATCTATGTAAGTTGACCATAGGTCAAAATTTTACTATTAAAAGATTAAATAACGATAGGCATGCTATCCAGTGCTTCACACTGGAACAGCACAAAAAAATTAAAGAGTTGCTAAAAGAAACTACTACCGAATTCTTTAGTTTCACCCCTAAAACCGAACAATTTCAAACGGTCCTTTTGAAGGGCATAGATTCCTACACGGAACCACAGGTGCTCTTAAATGAACTCCGCCAAAAAGCGAATGACGATCTCGACTTTATCGGGGTCAAGCCGTTCGCTACAGTTAGAGCTAGGCGGGAGAAGCGGAGTCTTCCCTTCTTCCTCGTTCAACTCTCACCCAGCAGCAAACTGGATAGTTTGAGGAGTATATCCGTCCTCAACTACCAGGTTGTAACTTGGGACAAATTAAAAAGGCGCGGCGACATGCTTCAATGCATGCGCTGCCAAAGGTTCGGCCACGCCGCAGCAAACTGCGAAATGCAGTCACGCTGCGTTAAGTGTGGAGAGAACCAAAATGCAGATGAATGCAAGTTAGGAAAGGAACGGGTCGAAGATAGGACCCAGCTTAAATGTGTACTCTGCCGAGGCGCCGGACACCCCGCTAATTATCGGGGATGCCCGACGTTTCAGCTTATAAAAAACAATAAAGCAGCAAAGCAAACAGTGGTAGAAAAGCGTCCAACAGTGCGCCCTCCTACAACAACGCCCGTCAACCCCCAAATTTCTTACGCCCAAATGGCGTCAGGAAGGGGAAGCACGGTACAGCCAACACCAAAGGTCGCCCAACAGGCCCCCGTGCCTAGCTGTGAATGTAAATTCATTGATTAGGACCGAACGTAGAGCGAATTTATTCCAATTGCTTAAAGACATAAGTCCAGATGTGTTTATGGCTAGCGAAACTAAGCTTAACCAGAAACATAAATTGACTAACAACAATTACAATATCGTAAGAAGAGACCGACCCAACTCCACGCAAGGAGGAGGCGTCGCAATCTTTATACGTAAAGGCATTAGTCATAAGGTAATATATAATAGTGATGTGCGAAAATTTCGGACGTTAGAGGCATGCATCATATGCATTCATCTCCAACAGGGGAAGCGAATGTATGTGATCGCTGCATATGCACCGGAAACACCTCAGCCCACACAGTTTATAACAGAGCTTGAAAAGCTTTTTGAATGCTTAAGATTGAGCTTGGAAGAGAATTACTATATATTGGCGGGTGATTTAAACGCCAAGCACACAGATTGGGGAAATCAAATACAAAATCCTCGAGGTAACCATCTATTTAATTGGATGGGTCGATACAACCTTGAGTATCGCATCGATCTTCTAGCCACAGACAGGCCATCGTTCCCAAGAAGCGGTGCCTATCTGGATCTATTGCTTAAAGACGCAAGACTAACAATTACTGACGCTATGGGTCTACGGCCAAGAAATTTTTTACGAACGATCGAGTACGACAGTGACCACTGCGGACTCGCCGCCGTAATACAACTTCCGAACCAGCTTATGGAGTTGGAGGAGTATGTGCCTGTGCATACTTACAATTACAGTAAGGTGCGCTGGCCACGTTTCTCCAATGACTTATTGAGTGAATTACGTTCAAATGGTATATCCCCACCAAATGACAGGAACCTAACAAATACTGAAATCGACAGATACTTAGAACAAATTGATGAAACGATTCTACGAACAATGAATAGAACAATACCGAAATACAAAGAACGTAACGCAACTGACATATACCGTAACGCGACAATTGACGCACTTCACAGACAAAAAAAGTGGACTTCTAACAAGACTAAAACGCTTGTACAGACGGTTTACTGATACACGAGATCTGGAGATTAGGACACTGAAGTCGTCCATCAAAAACATCAACCAATTGATCAAAGAAAATTATAGGTTGGCTATTAATTTGTTCTGGGACAATAAAATTCGTGCCGTTAACTCTAGCGACCCAAGTATGTTCCCAAAAATTAATAAGATTTTAGAAGAAAGGATCAAAACGATCTTCCGTGTCTTAAGCTCCAGAGGACGACAGAGAACAGAGACGTACTTCTGACAGCAGGCATAGTCCCAGAGGATGCCGTATTGGACGATGACCTCTATATAGTCGAAGATCCGCAGGAGAGAGTGGAGGCTGTGGGGGCTGCTTTCCAGCAAGTGTACAAGGTGAATGCTAGCATTCGCCCGAATCACGACCTGGAGAACAGAGCTCTGCTTCATCACTTATGGCTCCGAAACGATATAAGCGAATGGCGATCTGAGAACCTTGGTTTTACCGGGTTTAATGATGAAGATTTGGCAAACGCCATAATCGCCGACCGAAATGGGCCCAGTCCCCTGTTAATTTCGAAGAATGAGCTCCAGCTCATCTTCGATTCATTAAAGAAAAAGAAGTCTGCAGGAGTCGATGGTATATCCAACGTTGTACTACGACATTTACCTCAAGAAGTTGACATTTATACCACACTGTTTAACAACGCGCTGAATAATGCATATTATCCAGTGCGGTGGAAGACAGCTGTGGTGCACCCTCTCCCAAAAAAGGGAAAGGACAACTCCAATCCGGCGAATCTCCGGTCGATAAGTCTTCTTCCGAGTATCAGCAAAGTATTTGAAAAGGTTATTAATAGAGCCCTGTTCAAGTGGGCGGAGGACAAAAATATCATCCCGGATAATCAGTTCGGTTTTAAGGCAGGACATGAAACAATTCATGCCGCGTCTAAACTAGTTTCTGATATCCAATGGAACAAAACTAAAAAGCAGTGTACGGATGCCTGTCTGGTTGATTTGGAGAAGGCCTTCGACACCGTATGGTTAGAAGGTCTCTATCTAAAGCTAACCAGACTAGGTATAAGTAAACCTCTATTGTATATGCTTTATGACATGCTAAATGGTAGAAAGTTTGTTGTCAAGAGTGGCAATGTAACTTCTACCGCACTTTTTAATATTAATAATGGTCTTTAGCAGGGAGCGGTTAACTCGCCGATTCTATTCAGCATTTACACCAGCGATCTGATAGGTAGTCTTACTCAGGCAATTGCGTACGCCGACGATCTAATTGCGTACAGAACAGCTAATACAGTTGAGGTCATCAAAAGTCTCTTGCAGAGTGACTTCGACAAGATTCAGCGATATTGTGATGACTGGAAGTTGAAAATCAACTTCCAGAAATCAGAAACTATTTTGTTTAGGACTCCGTTGTCTAGCGCCTCAAGGGATACGAGAAAGAAATGGCGCAAGCTGGTGATCGTGGGGCCACATGGACATCCACTGGCGAGTAAAAGTGTAGTAAAGTACCTTGGAATCTGGTTGGATCAGTACCTGTATTTCGACAGACATATAGGTGCTGCTTTGGCCAGGGCTAGGGGAGCCTTTGCCTTGACAAAACGACTGTTTTATAGCAGCCGTCTTGACAGCAGGGTGAAGGTGATTTGCTACATGGCCCTCATCAAGCCGATGATTGCCTACGGATGCCCGGTGTGGTTCAACGTTGCCCCATCTCAAATGGAAAAGATTCGGGTGTTTGAGAGGCAATGTCTTAGACGTTGCCTTCGATTACACAGAACACCAGAGTCGGAGTACACAAGATATTATTCCAACCAGGTTCTATACAACGGAGCCAACATAAACAGAATAGATAATTTTTTGTTTAAGCTGATTCGGGGTTACGTTGCAAGAGCGATGTCCTCAACTAACAGCTTAATTTTTGGGGCTTATTACCCCAATAACGAATATTTTGAGAGTGCGCGGTTAAGTGGTTACATCCCTCCCGAGGCATTCCTCTATTTAGACAGTCGAGGGCTGATACAGGATGGAGGGGCGGTTCCGCCCATCTATCACGTCAGCCGGAAAACTGTGGATAGGCGACTCCTTTATGGTCGAGACGTCATCGCTCAAGGTGGAGAAGAGCGCCTTCGGTTCAGTAGCTCTGTGTCCGATCGGGACCGGAGGGATAGGGCGAAACAGGAGAACCAGTTCTGGTGGCTCTCTGAACAGCATCATAATATTTAAAGTCGGTGAAGATGGTATGTCTTGGCCGACTTACATAGATTTTGGGCAATTAGGTATAGGGAACATTCGGGGTGGCACCAAAAAAAAAAAAAAAAAATTAAAAATATGTATGTATGCGGGGGCATATGTGCATGTATCTGCGTGTCTGTACATGTATGTGCGTACGTATATGTATGTGCCTATGTACATGTATGGTTGGGTGCATGTTATTGTGTCTGCATGCATATACAAAATAAACAAAACAAAATTTAAAAAAAGAAAAAAATGCTGCTGTGGCTGTTCTAGTTTTTAAGTAGTTTTAAGTGGTTTTGTGTATTATTAGGTATTTTAAGTAGTTTAAGTTATTTTTAGTTAGTATAAGTTAGTTGTATTTAGTTTTAATTATTTTTAATCTATATTTAGGTTTAGATTAAAAAAGAAATGATAAGATACCAAGTTTTTTGTCAATAAGTTTCCTTGGTTAAAAAATAAAATAATTAAATTTAATTAAAATAGTTTTTAGGTCGAAAGACATTAGTTCTAAGAGTTATTGTTTAGTTTAGAGCGCCCGTAAAGGGCCAGTAAATTAGTTGTAAGTTATTGATAATTAGGCTAGTTTTAAACATTTTTGTCTAGCTTTAAGATAGTTATAAGTTAATATTAAATAAAAATGAATTAAAAAAAAAAATACTATTTTGTGTAAGGTTTGCAATGTAGTTAGGAAGTCTGAAATCATCTCTATTTCGAAGATTATAAGGCTGTGATTCACCCACATATTTCAAATATTTACTTAAATATTTAGGTAATAAGTTATTTTTAATTTTGAAAACAAAACATAATGCATTAACAAAGATTCTTTGTTTAACATTCATCCATTGGAGCATATCTAGCATTGTTCTTATCAGAGTTAGACGGTTACATTTCAGTATAATACACATAGATTTATTTTGTAGACGTTGTGGATTTAACAATTCAGTGTTAGAACAGAGGTATAAAATTGACGAACAAAACTCAAAGTGTGGTTTTATCATGACATTATAAATATTAATTGTACACATTACTGACAGTTTATTTCTTATTCTGTTAAAGAAACCATATTTTTTTTAGAAATTTTTTTGAATAAATAATCAACATGCAAATTAAATTTTTATTTTTTATCAATAACGACACCTAAATATTTAATAATTTGTACCTGTTGAATTTTTTGGTTCTCCAGATCCAGATTCAAGATCTTCTTGTAGAAAATTCATGCAGTCGTCTGCATTCTTTCCAGATATAAAAAAGTGCATCATCTGCAAAAAGCACAATTTGGGAATGCCTGAGAACTTGTTTGATGTCGTTTATATATATAATAAATAAAAGCGGGCCAAGGATGGATCCCTGGGGAACTCCGTGAATTGTTTCAAGGCTGTTTGACACTAATCCATTCACTGATGTTTTTTCGGATGGTCAGTTTCGTTCATCCCCTCTTACACCATAACCGCTAATCTTTTCTAAAAGTATTCTTCGATCTATTGTCTCAAAAGCTGTTTTTAGATCGAGAAAAACAGCGAATACAATTTTTTTTCCTGTTACCTGCTCTTTCCAACTAATTATTACATTATTTAGTGCGGATTCGCATTCACAAATAAACCTTGTCATTGGATTAGTATTGATCATATTGCTGCTGTATTTGTCCAGGCCGAACTTTATTAAACATTAAAGAATTGCTTGTTTTATTATGAGGTAGTAAGAACAACAATATGTTGAATTTAGTTAAAGCAAAATTAATTTTTTTTTATCCGATGGAAATATTCAAAAGACACTCGGTAAGAATCGGTACCGAGTAGTGTGGGACTCTTACCGCACTAAAACCACCGGTGAATCAGGACCAATCTATGAAAGATCGACAAATGATTTTACTTTCTTAATTTATATGTATATCGCATGGGGGGAAGTTTAATGTTATAACACTTTCCCATACCTTTTAGACCATCAGCTCATGAGGCTTGGTTCTCCTTAATCACCGAACATTGTCTCGTATGTTTAAGACGGCCTCCATTTCGGAGTTGGTATGACTTTGCAGTCGTTGATTGTGTGATAGAGCGTCTTTTTTTAACCACTTCGGTAACCATTTCAATTTGAAGGTCACGATGTAGATCGCTATTTCTTATATACCCAGGGGCATTTATTATTCCACCAAGGACCTTGCTTTGGAATGTTTGGATGGGTTCAGCATTTGTTTTCTTTGTACAGACCCCTAGTTGGATGCCATATGTCCAAACGGCTTTCAGTACTTGCTTATATAACATTACTTTGTTCTGGATAAATAGGCCAGAGTTCTTTCCTAGTAACCAATACATTTTTCTGTACTTTAAGTTAAGTTCTTCCCGTTTCTTTTTGATGTGCTCTTTCCATTTAAGTTATGCATCCAAAGTCATTCCAAGGTATTCTGCGGTATTGGAGTAAGGTACTGCTGTACTGTTTATAAATATTGGAACATATTTTATGTTTTTGTTTGTAAAGTTTATATACGTCGATTTTGTTTCGTTTAATTTGATACGCCATTTCTGCGTCCAATCACTAACTTTATCGACAGCATTTTGCAATTTTTGTAAAGCCTTCGTAACGGATTTATTTGGCACCAATATTGCCGTAGCGTCAGCAAAGGTGGCCATGATAGCGTTGATGTCCACTGGAATATCCCTTTTATATAACAGATACAGGGTTGGTCCTAAGAACTTCCTTGTGGTACACCGGCCTCATTTTTCTTTAGTTCCTAGTAACTTTGATCATTCCGTACTCTAAAGGGTCGGTTGGTAACGTAGAATTTCAGTATTTCGTAGTAATGCATGGGAAGGTCCCTATGCAGTTTGTACTCAAGTCCCAAGAGCCAAACCTTGTCAAAGACTTGAGCAACATCTAAGAATATGGCCGAGCATACTCGTTTTTCTTCAAGTGCCTTTTCCACAACATTTGTAATTCGATGCCCTTTGTCTATCGTAGAATGTTTACTACTAAATCCAAACTGATGGCTCTTCCAGGCGCTTGGCTGCTTTCCATAAGGAGTATTCGGAAGAAGCATCCGTCGTCAGATTTTTTAGGAATCTCTAAGTGAATCGTTTTTGAACTCATTGACTCTTTTTTTTTAAATTCGTTGTTAAGACGGTTGAAAACTGCCTTATCATCTGTGAATCTCGTAGTTTGCCACTTTCGAGCTCTTCTTTTTTCCAATATTAGCTCTTTTATTTCGACAGGATATTTTATTTCTTTTCCTCTCGTGTTCGAAATAGTTGGAGTACTTTCTTCTGCAGCCTGTTGGAGATCAGCAATGAATTGTTCTACTTATTACCTTCGACACTTATATGATTTCGTTTAATACCTTTAACTACGAAAAAGTCTATAAGGGCTGGAATTTTGTTAGTATCAGATGGCCAATATGTTGGCGAACCAGAAGAATAAAATTCCCAGTTGTATTTGCGGCCTGCTTGGTATAGACATTTACCTTTTGCAGTTAAGAGCCACCAACAACGAAGTTATGTTCTTACAAATTTAGGAGTTCTACAAAGTCTTCTTCAGTTGGAGAGCGCCTCGACGGGCAGTATATAGCGGCTAGTTTAAATTCTTTCTTTGTTATACCAATACTTATTGTTGTTACTTATTTTCATTCGTAAACTTTGGTTCTTCATAGTGTGTTCAGCACTTTTTAATAAGTATTGGTGAGCCTCCCCTAGGTTTATCAGGTTAAATAAATATTGCATTAAAAAACAAAAACAATATTATGGAACAAGTGAAGTTGTTCTAGGACAAAATAAATAACACACTTCATTAAAAAATGAAAAACAAGCTAAATAACATAACATATGAGCATGATACAAAGAAAATTATGTGTTAATATTTAGTGAGATAACGTTTATTTTTAATCACAGCGACACCGACTCGGTTCATAGATAAAACAAGACCCGCACATAGTTCAACATGTACCGAGGACCGGGCTAGCTGAACTTCCTGCCAAAGTTTGTCCAAATTTGAACTAGCGGATCTATTAAAAGCTTTATCCACAGCATTCCACAAGTTCTCAATAGGATTAGATCTGAAGATTGAGCTGGTCATTCCACGATCGGGACTTTTGGGTGGATAACCATTGCTTCACAGACCTAGCGGTGTGATTTGGATGGTTGGCCTGTTGAAATTACTAGTTCAAGGGAATTTCTTCATCAGCATACAGTTGCATTGTATTACTCTGGATTTCTTATTTTTTTCTGATCCATAATATCTGCTTCTTTAGGATGAAGTGGTACCACGCCATACCAGGAAAATATCCTCAAGCAAGAATGCTACCTCCGCCATGCTTAACACTTTCGATAATATTTCAGATTTTTTCCGCGTCGCACATATGTTTCCAAAGATTGAACTTAGACTCATTCGTTCATAAGATATTTGTCCACCTATTTTGTCTTTTGAAATATGCTCCTTTGCAAACTTCAACCGACGACGACGTGACAAATTGCGTTTGGAGACATGTGACTTACTAATTCGTCCAAACACAGTTTTTCACGGAGACGGTTTTTAATAGATACGTTCACATCAAGATCTTGTTCAATTGCTTGTTTTATTTTTGGACCAGTCATAACCGGATCTGATTTGGTCATACGGGCGATGGCAGCATTAGTTCGGTTCTTCCTGCTTCTCGAGAATGGTAAAGAACATCAACAGTCTTCTTACTCGAACATGTTAATTTTCCATCTATTGAAGAATTTGAGTGGCCGTCGTTTTAAAGATCGAGAATTCGTATCATAAACGCCTCTTTGAAATGCTTGCCGTGACCCATACTACATTATTATAATCTAATTTTATTAAAAAAAACTTATAAAAAAAGCAAGTTATGGATTCGTAATAAAATCGAGCTCGAGATTTTGATCAAACTTGACATTACGATGATAGCGAACACCAAAAAAGTGGGTCCAGCAATTCCATGCTCTCTGTTTGTCCTCGAGTCTACAGCCTTTTTTTTGTTTTCGATTATCACACCACGGGACTACTACATAAATAATGAGCTTGTTTCAAGAGTAACATCCATTCGACATTTGGGCGTTATCTGTGATAGTGAGCTCAATTTCAGATCTCATTATGAAAACATTATTTCTAGAGCTAACTCTGCTCTTGGTTTCGTTAAGCGTTAGGATTTTTCAGACCCTTTTGTTACGAAATCTCTGTACACAACCTTTGTCCGACCATTACTTGAGTATGCTAGGCAAGTATGCTAGGCAAGTATGGTATCACCTTGTTCATATTAAAAGAATCGAAGCAATCCAGTGTAGATTCCTCCGTTTTGCTCTAAGGGGCCTTCCTCGGGTTGACAGTTATAACCTACCCCCATATCAAGATCGTTTAAGGATAATTAACTTACAATCTCTCGAAACGCGCCGTGAGCTGACTGACATTATTTTCGTACACCACATTTTATCTGCCGTTACCGACTTTTCTTCCTTACTCGCGTTAATGAGTATTAACATCAATTCACACACTCTAAGATCAGTACCCCAATTTCATCAAGCTCCTCACAGAACTGACTATGGTCTATGGTAAAAATGAACCAGTCACAAGAATGTTGAGAAAAGTAAATGCAAATTCTGAAGTATTTAATTATAATCAAGATCACACAAAAAACTTCTACATAGTTCGTCATCTTTTTGCCACTAATATAAATGTAGATAATACCAACAAAATCTAATTTTCTAGAGAAACTGAAGCTGCTAACTATTTTTTTTTTTTTTTTTTTTTTAAATTCATTTTTATTTCATTTTAACTTATAACTATCTTAAAGCTAGACAAAAATGTTTAAAACTAGCCTAATTATCAATAACTTACAACTAATTTACTGGCCCTTTACGGGCGACGTAAACTAAACAATAACTCTTAGAACTAATGTCTTTCGACCTAAAAACTATTTCAATTAAATCTAATTATTTTATTTTATTTTATGTTTCAAGGAAACTTAACAAAAACTTGGCATCTTATCTGTTTTTTTTTTTTTTTTTACTTATAGCCTAAACCTAAATATAGATTAAAAATAATTAAAACTAAATACAACTAACTTATACTAACTAAAAATAACTTAAACTACTTAAATATACCTAATAATACTTAAAACTACTTAAAAACTAGAACAGCCACAGCAGCATTTTTTTCGTTTTTTAATTTTTTTTGTTTATTTTTTATATGCATGCAGACACACACCAACATGCAACCCACCCATACATGTACATACGCACATACATATACGTACGCACATACATGTACAGACACGCAGATACATGCACGTATGCCCCCGCATACATACATATTTTTAATTTTTTTTTTGGTGCCACCCTGACTGTTCCCTATACCTAATTGCCCTAAATCTATGTAAGTCGGCCAAGATATAATATCTTCATCGACTTTAAATATCACGATGCTGTTCAGAGAGCCACCAGAACTGGTTCTCCTGTTTCGCCCTATCCCTCCGGTCCCGATCGGACACAGTCCTACTGAACCGAAGACGCTCTTCTCCACCTTGAGCGATGACGTCTCGACCATACAGGAGTCGCCTATCCACAGTTTTCCGGCTGACGTGTTAGATGAGCGGAACCGCCCCTCCATCCTGTATCAGCCCTCGACTGTCTAAATAGAGGAATGCCTCGGGAGGGATGTGACCACTTAACCGCGCACTCTCAAAATAATCGTTATTGGGGTAATAAGCCCCAAAAATTAAGCTGTTAGTTGAGGACATCGCTCTTGCAACGTAACCCCGAATCAGCTTAAACAAAAAATTATCTATTCTGTTTATGTTGGCTCCGTTGTATAGAACCTGGTTGGAATAATATCTTGTGTACTCCGACTCTGGTGTTCTGTGTAATCCAAGGCAACGTCTAAGACATTGCCTCTCAAACACCCGAATCTTTTCCATTTGAGATGGGGCAACGTTGAACCACACCGGGCATCCGTAGGCAATCATCGGCCTGATGAGGGCCATGTAGCAAATCACCTTTACCCTGCTGTCAAGACGGCTGCTATAAAACAGTCGTTCTGCCAAGGCAAAGGCTCTCCTAGCCCTGGCCAAAGCAGCACCTACATGTCTGTCGAAATACAGGTACTGATCCAACCAGATGCCAAGGTACTTTACTACACTTTTACTCGCCAGTCGATGTCCATGTGGCCCTACGATCCCAGCTTGCGCCAGTTCTTTCGCGTATCCCTTGAGGCGCTAGACAACGGAGTCCTAAACAAAATAGTTTCTGATTTCTGGAAGTTGATTTTCAACTTCCAGTCATCACAATATCGCTGAATTAGATCGTCGGCGTACGCAATTGCCTGAGTTAGACTACCTATCATATCGCTGGTGTAAATGCTGAATAGAATCGGCGAGTTAATTAAATAAATTAATTATTAATTATTAATATTAAAAATTGCGGTAGAAGTTACATTGCCACTCTTGACAACAAACTTTCTACCATTTAGCATGTCATATACAATAGAGGTTTACTTATACCTAGTCTGGTTAGCTTTAGATAGAGACCTTCTAACCATACGGTGTCGAAGGCCTTCTCCAAATCAACCAGACAGGCATCCGTACACTGCTTTTTAGTTTTGTTCCATTGGATATCAGAAACTAGTTTAGACGCGGCATGAATTGTTTCATGTCCTGCCTTAAAACCGAACTGATTATCCGGGATGATATTTTTGTCCTCCGCCCACTTGAACAGGGCTCTATTAATAACCTTTTCAAATACTTTGCTGATACTCGGAAGAAGACTTATCGACCGGAGATTCGCCGGATTGGAGTTGTCCTTTCCCTTTTTTGGGAGAGGGTGCACCACAGCTGTCTTCCACCGCACTGGATAATATGCATTATTCAGCGCGTTGTTAAACAGTGTGGTATAAATGTCAACTGCTTCTTGAGGCAAATGTCGTAGTACAACGTTGGATATACCATCGACTCCTGCTGACTTCTTTTTCTTTAATGAATCGAAGATGAGCTGGAGCTCATTCTTCGAAATTAACAAGGGACTGGGCCCATTTCGGTCGGCGATTATGGCGTTTGCCAAATCTTCATCATTAAATCCGGTAAAACCAAGGTTCTCAGATCGCCATTCGGTTATATCGTTCTGGAGCCATAAGTGATGAAGCAGAGCTCTGTTCTCCAGGTCATGATTCGGGCGAATGCTAGCATTCACCTTACACAAAATAGTATATTATATAGAGGATGTAGACTTTTAAGCTCACTTCCTTTCGAAGCAAAAAATGAAACAAATTTAAAAACGTTTAAAAGATATGTAAATGAGTTCATCAAATGTAATTCTCATTAATTATGTAAATATTGTATATACCTCTATAATTTAAGTTTAAAAATTGTAAACAAAACTGAATTTTAATAGAAGAGTTCTGCTAAATAAACTATCTAAACTAAACTAAATTAAATTCTGAAATTTTATATTAAATAACTTCATTGATTAGAGTTTTGGTAATTGAGAATGATGCAGACCATTGTGAATTCCAATAAAATCGATAACTACTATTAAATAGTTGTGCAGTTTTTAAGCAAGCCGAGGTTTTAAAACCAAATTTCACTGTTTATCAATAATCAAATTGATAATTGACAGTCGTAATAGGGCTCTGAGTATAACCTATTGAAGATTAAAATACACTCCCATCCGCGACTTTGTAAGCGCTCAGTCACAATATTGTGAATTAATATTCAAAGTGTAGTCTACTAATAACATTAAAAAATTTTATTGCACAAATCTCTGATAATCTACTTATTTAAAACAAAATGAATAATATTTCGTTGCCCCTTTTCTTTCCACAGGGAGTGTAGCCATAAATTGTGTTATCCTCTCCGTCACATTATATGTAGGTCTTTTGTAATACCCGACCTTATTAGTGTTTATCAGACCTAACTTCTGTCAATTAGGGAAGCGTGCAAAATACTTAAACCGTACCCAAATCTAAATCTGATATCCTGACAGTCAGGCAGTGATCTAAGCCATAGTCTGAGCCACATTATAGTATATGACCCACCTACAATATAACTGGCCTAATTATCAGACTAGACAAAACATGGTCGTTGCAACATGCACCGGACACTATCGGATAGGAAGGCATGTGGCGAAGCTTGGCATTCCTCATAATACTAATTACCGAAGTTGTGGGGACCAGAAAAAGGAAAAAACCTAGAACATATACAGTAGGGGGTGGCCGTGGCGTGATAGTTGTGTGTTCGCCGTCAACCTCATGGTCACAGGTTCGGTCCCTGCCGTAGTCTATGTCCTCTAATTTTCCATTAAAAACCAATTCAAAAAATAAATGTCATACAATGAGTTGCTGGTTAACTAACAACATGTGATTGAGTAAAACTAGTAACTCCGTATTGGTTCAGCCGCCATTGCTGGAGATAAAATCTGAGGCAACAACCACCTACAGTCTCAGAACACCACGCCACACATCTTTCCTATCATTCTTTCTATTCCTTAACCCCACCATCGCGCCATCACTTTGTTGAATCATTTAAAGGGTAGTATAATCCCTTGAGCGCGTGTAGAATATACAAAAAAAAAAAGACAGTAGACACACTGGAGTGTGCTATCTGAACATGTAAGAGAACAGCTCCCTGAATAATAAGTAAATATAAATGTCTGAGTAGGCCTATTAGGAGCATAGCTTATTTAATTACTCTCAGATTCAAAGCCAGACCCGCAAGAAAGAATATGAACCACCTATTTAAAAATCTATCGAGTTAGGGTGGCAAAACGGAGCATTCCAGCGTTAATTGGGCCGCCGCCCAGCTAAGATAATGGTGTTCGCCATTTGTACCTACCTACCAACATTGTACCTTTTTGGAAATGAGGCAGTGATCACCAAAACAGATTTTGAAGTGTAAGCCTATGCCACAATCTCCTGGAATCAAATTTCCCCCTAAATCCAATTCATCAAGCCATGGGCAAAATTAAACATTTTTACCATCATTGTGAGCTCAGTTTATTCAAACAACCAATCTCAAATGAAGGAGATTGTGACTTTAGGTCAATGCCAGCAAATAGTTTTGAGAATTTCGTGCTATAACATCTGCACCATCTCGGGTGGTAACAAAAATCATAAAGTGATTCGGCGAGCATTAAGTTTAATTTCTTGCCTCTACACTTTCACCAATACTTCCTGATGCAAATCTAGTATGGCACAGCCCCAGACAAACTGTTTGTAATTTTGTGCGGAACATTAACTTATTTTATACAAATCATAGCATTACAACAAATAAAATAAACTATAAACAAAATAGTAAAAAATAAATCTTACGATCGTTTGTTTAGAAGGCGATCAAAGGAATCCTTCCAAATATCATCATCAAGTGTTACATCAAACACATTTTCTGAATTCTTCATTGCACAGTTAAACAAATTCTTCAAAAAATATAAGTTCTTTAAAATCAAATATAATTATAGTTTGTAATAATGGACAAAAATATAAACATTGAAAATTCAATTTATTAAAAACAACATAATATCAAAACAAACTGTCAGTTCAGTTCAAAAAATTTCATGAGACGAGATACTTTAATTTCCAGTTGGTATTTCTTATATATTCCAGTGTTCCAGCCAATCTGGAAATAAATTAAGGCTAAGAACAAAATGATAAATCGCCCTCTCGTCGAAATTACAGCAGACTTTAAAACTGTGCCACCACCACCATATTTATTTTTGTTAAAATTTTTCAGCAATTATTGCGGACATTTTTATTTATTTGTTCAGTGGGCATATTATTTCATGAAATCTTATTTCCAATCAGAGTGTCAAGAAAACAACACCTATTTTATTTACAATTTTCGGCCTGGACTTCCAACTCAACCCATCAATTTACACATGTAAAAGTAAAAACCACACAAATGTCAGTCGAAGTAACATTAAACGTCAAATGATTTCTTTATTTATTCCCACATAAAGTAGGCTTTATATATATCTGCATCTGCAGACTTGAAGAAAAGTAGAGCGGGCCATAATATAAAACAAACATAAAAGTAAGACAGAGTACACACTAATACCTTCCTGGAACACTGCTATAACTTTCTTGATACATCTCACAATCACTTGTTCTTAGCGTTCAGGTATGTAGTTTTGAGAAACAAATGTTCGCTATTTTCGTTGTTTCTAAGCAAACTGAGGTGAAATGGTAAAAAAAACTTGAAAATTCGTTATCTGAACGGAACAAATTATGGTGCAGATGAAAATGCTATAATGAAGATGAACATGTTCATCTTCACTATAATCTGGACTATAAAGGAGGCTTTACATGCATCTTCATCTTCATCTGCATTGACATCTGCAAAAAAGGAGGAAACAAAATAAAAAAATCATATTTGTGCGATAGAGAGCGAAAACCAAAATGGAGATCATCTTCATGTATGAAGATTATAGGAAGTACGAACCTGAAGATTACAGATTATAGTGAAGATGAACATGTTCATCTTCATTATAGCATTTTCATCTGCACCATAATTTGTTCCGTTCAGATAACGAATTTTCAAGTTTTTTTTTTACCATTTCACCTCAGTTTGCTTAAAAACAACGAAAAAAGCGAACATTTTCTTCTCAAAACTACATACCTGAACGCTAAGAACATTTGATTGTGAGATGTGTCAAGAAAGTTATAGCAGAGTTCGAGTAAGTTATTAGTGTGTACCCTGTCTTACTTTTATGTTTGTTTTATATTATTGGCCCGCTCTACTTTTCTTCAAGTCTGCAGATGCAGATCCATGTAAAGCCGCCTTAATCTGCAATCTTCAGATTTACTTCCTATAATCTTTATACACGAAGATGATCGCCATTTTGGTCTTCACTCTCTATCGCATAAGTATGAGTTTTTTATTTTGTTTCCTTTTTTTTTTGCAGATGGAGATGAAGATACATGTAAAGCCTGATTAAATAAAAAAAAATCGATTTCATAAAATAATTTATTTCATGAAATGTTTGGTCTCATTGAAAGTTTTCATTGTGAGTGTGTTTCTAAATTCATTCTGAGGTGTCCAGAATATTCGGAATACCAGTTTTGCGTTTCTTTATTCCAAGGAATATGGCGGATAAAATATTTTGTTGTTTCTTTATTCATTCTGGAACTTTTGGAATGCATTCTTTTTATTCCATGTAAAGCACGGAATGAAAAGAATATTCTCGGAATAACCCTCTCAAATGAAAGCTAAGCAAATGACAGCAGCCAAAGACGAAAACCAAGTGAGTAAACAAAATGGATGACCAAACATTGTTTATATTTTTATTATTGAAATAAATATATGAATAACAATTAAATCTGAGTTTTCATGAATTAATAAATTAATAATAATTTATATTTTCCATAGAGATATCTGTTTTCTTGTCATTTTTTCTGAAAGAAATTATGGGTATTCACGACCCGGTGCAACTGGTCTAGTAGCATTGTAAAAATGCAAAAGTGCAACTTTTTTTTGCACCACAACAACAACTTACACTGACTAAGATTTTGTAACACTTTTGCTATACCCTAACCCTATTGCAACAGAAAAATACAATGGTGCAAAATTTGCCTGGTGTCGTTGACAGTTTGGCAGCTGTTATTTGCTGTCAGAAATCGTTGTGTTCAAACTGATTTTGCATTTTTACTCCAGAGTTGCAATAGAATAGAAAAGGTGCGTTCACGACTTATAGAAAAAAATAAAATTTCGCAATTTTACACATTTTTTTTTGCATCGGATCGTGAATACCCCTATTATTTCAGGGGGCTCAGGGTAAGTCAGGTATTACACAGCGCGTGACTGTAACGCACAAGGCTTGGTTATTTTCTTTTGAACTTCTATTCGGTAACGCGCCTATCATTACACAAAGCCTCTTACTCATTTTGTACTGCGCGTTTATTTGCCAGCTATCTTTCATTTTTTCTTCTTTGTCCAGTGCAGATATTGAACAAAAAATAATTTCCAAAAGAAAAATGGAAGGCAGGTGAGTGATTTTTTTTAGTGATACATAACATAATATCAAAATAATCTGCAAACTACAAGAGTGATGAATTATCTAAACTTTGTTTAAAATCATCTGCAATAATAATTTATTTAGTAAGAATATAATCAGTTTCAATGAAGTAATAATTAAAATTTGTGTTAAAGCTTGTAGATCAACTGAGCAGAAAATGCAGGGATACTCAAGAAGAGCTTTCGGAGCCAAACCCAATTTTTTTCGATATCTTGGTATGAAGTTTTTTTAGAGTTTATGAATATACATGTTATTATAAAATTTAAAAAAAAAATAAATTCAACTATGAAAAACACAAATTAATTAAATTTTGTTTCGACTTTCTTGAAATTCCTTGGGTTGTTTTATCTTTCGATTGTGATGCAGATATTACATATTGTATCTTCAGATTTATGCACTGGGGCATTGATGTCGATCTATAGTGCCGTGTTACGGAGAAAAGCCTTGCCACAATGATGACACATTTGATTTTAGACAATTCTGTGTACATTGAAATCATGAGATTTTAATTTCAGTGCTTTGGAAAGCTGAAATAATTACAAATTTATAGAGATTTTTAATCGTGGCTAAAATATATGCCTTTGTCCACATTGCTGCTTCGCATTAGTTTCATTTAAATCATTATCTTTTTCACGATTTTCTCGTACACTACAAAATTTAAATTTTCTCGAACAATGTTTGCACTTGAAGTAATAACTCTTTTACGTGGCAAGTTATCTTGTGGAAATCTAAACGAATCGACCGCGCCGATAGATAAAAGCTGTATCTTGAATGACAAAAGAATCATTCATATCCATTAACTATCTTAGAATTCTGCTGCGCTACAACCAAAGAGTGATTTATTAAAAAATCAATTAGTACAGTTTTATTAATTCTTACTTCTTACATTTATAGATGAAAATTCTTCCAAAAGATGTATCAAAATCAAATTCAATTCCATGTTTGTTCTTATTTCGTTTTTTTATAGTTTTGTTTCACAGATATGTCACGTAGGTGAGTTGTGATGCCCAATAAGCAGATAATTATTTTCAAGTTTTTATAATGTTCACAAGTTGTGAGGTTTTTACCAGAATACCAAAAAAGTCACAAAAATGAGTTCATCTCAAGTTATGAGGTTATTGTAACTGGCTGAACAGAATAGACGCATGGTCCATCTCGCGGCACTTCAAGAAACGCTCTGTCAAAGTTAAAATGCATAAAAACTCGTTTGAGTGAATACAATATGAAGCCGCGACCGAGAGTCTCGACGCTAGACATTGGTTAACTTAATAAAAAATGAGTTTTTTAGTATTATAACCTGTGGCCCGTTTCATAGAAAATACATAACATATATTACATACAACATAAACATTAAAATTGTTTTCATACAGCACATATTTCATAGATTTAACTGGAAGTAATGTATACAATTTATTTTATTGTATGTGATATATTTATATCAATGTAAATCGTTAAGGGCTTTTCACATGAGAGCGAGCAACGACCGACGAATAAACGAATAAATTCCATTTAAAACAATTTACCAACCTAAATTCTTCACGAATTCCAAACAAAATTGTAGAAATATAATTTATATTATTGTTTATACACAAAAGTTTAATTTTTAATCGCCAAAATAAGATAAATTTGGTCTCCGCGAATTGCATTTGATTGTTACGAAAAGTCATACTCAATTCGCGTTCCCATACCTCGACTTTCCTCAAAATCATACTTTCAACTTATATTTGTGACGATTAAAATTAAAGCCATGTTAAAGAAATGTCAAACTGGACGAATATTCGTTTATTCGTTGGTCGCTCTCATGTGCATAGTACTTTACAGAATGACTCCTTTAAATTGCAACTATTTGAAAGGTAACTATGAAAGTTCTTGTTCACTTATATTAACTGTGACTGATATTAAAGTTTCAGTGGCGTTTTCCATACTACGAGTATTAAATTGACATAACTGGTTTCAATCAAATATTTTTCCAGTTTCATAAAAGTACTTCTTATTAAAATATAAAACGATTATATAAAACGTAATAATATATCAACTCAAACATGACTCTTGACTAATTATACATAATGAATAATGATAGAAAAAATCCAGCCTTTTAAAATAATTATTTATTCAAGTTCTTTATATTTAATTTTCAAATCGCACGCAGTTGTATCATAAAATGTTATTAACCACCCCTTCTAAAACTTGGGCTCTCACTAAATAAATTAATTTTGAAATATTCTATTTTTTCTTATTTACTTACGATAGGTTGCAATTAGTTGAAGAGTTTGATAGATAAACAAAAAGTAGTTGCAATGCAGTTGCATACAAGTTATTAATATTTCACTATCACTTCAAAGTGACTATACATATAAGAAATGTTGTATTGTTCTTCAGCATTTGTTCGTGGATTCAAAAGGGGGGTGAAGCGAGTATGTTAGTATAAACGAGTACCTACCATTCCCAAACAAGGTCATTGAACTCTCCCCGAAGCGTTGTTTGATTCTACTTCTTATTCCTCTCTAAGAGTCTTGAGTCATGCTGATGAGTGCTGTTACCCCAGCGGCAAACAATTTATTTTTTCTTAAGGAACAAGAAAAAGCAAAGTAATTAATAAATGTCATTTTATTCCTTAATAATCATATCATATATAAGTAATTTTTTAAATGAAGATTCTTTATTAATTATTAATTAGGGAAACATGGTCGACTAATTATTGTTTTTTTTTTCATTTTCTTTCTTTTCAAGAATCTGATGGAAAGCTTAATCAAGACATTTACCTAGGTACATGTTAACTACATATATATGTTAACAACAGTTAGCAAGTGCAAGTTATAAGCCGTTCTTTAATTTTCAACGTATCACAGATAAATGTAACATATTCCTGAGTGCTCATTGGTTTTTCTTCGCCATTATTTCGAATAGGAAAGCTTCAAATTTGCATTTGTTGAAGTCTTTAGTTTTAAAGGGTGAAAGCATGCATAGAACTTTGAATTTTGCTTACAGTGCGGTTTGAATTTCTGGATATTGTCCTAGCACACTTTTTGGAAACCGAAAAAAATTAATTAAAGTTGTATCTTCCAATTGGATCATATTCATATTACTTAATTATCTTAGAATTCTCTTGCGCTGCAATCTATAGAGTAATTAATTAAAAAATCAATTTATACAGTTTTATTAATCACCCATATTGCGATAGTCGTTGAACGCCATTGTCATTGCGTATGGCGTTGAACGCAAATTGGCGTTTATATTCATGTGGAATGTATTCATTTAGTGACGTTTGTCCTAATTTCGTATTGTGTTAGTTGTTCTTAAAGCAAACACGCATGTTAAATCGCCAAATTTAGTGGTTCACAAAATTGCAAACGACAGAGACAAGAATAGTGGCGCAATGTAATTTGTTTCGTTTGTTTTAATAATTATAGGTAACAAAAATGTTTCTCAGGGCAAAAATAACAAAAAAAAAACATCTTGAGCTCATGGAAGCAAATAAAAACCTAGACAAAAGTTTTGGAGGTGTGTCGACAGTAGTTAACAAACAAAGTTGGATTGGGTATCCTTGGCAGAGGAATTAAATTGTATTAACCCACCAACACGAAATGAAAAAAATATTGCAGAAAGTAGGCAATTATTGTTAATTAAAAAATTATAAGGTTTAGCTTGACGCCAAATTTATGGTTAAATAGAAGCTGATACTCCTCCACCTGTGGCTTTAATTTCTTTTATAATTATTTAAAGTCTGTATACACATTTTGTGAGCATAATAATAACTAATCATCGCCTCTGCACAACTAAATCTTTTCCTTCTTTCTTTTACATTTTGTACATTTTTTCAAACATTTGTATTGATTTAAACAAATTTTCACAAAAAAGTTGAGAACAAATTTAATAGAACCAAAACAACTACCGAACCGTAATTAATTTAATTCCGAATTGATGCAATTTCTTACTTAACAAAAAACTTTATACTTTTATTTTTATCTGCCTATATGTACATTAATATTTTGGATCAAATCTAATAAAGTTACTACTTGAATTTTGAAGGATAAAATGTCGGGATAACAATATTTTTAAGTTATTACTCATTTTTATTTATTGAAATTAAATTTGTTCACTGCATCGAAAATACTATTCTTCTTTATAATTATTATATTGTTTTACTCTTGATATTTTTGAATGCCAATTCAAAGTGAAAACCTCGAACTAATCTTTCTTTCTCTGGTGAAAACACTTCAAGATTAATTTTTAATCTACTCAATTTAAGCCGGATTATCTTCATGTGAAAAAGTAGTATTAAATAACACCTTTCGAAAACATGTTGAATTTGCAAGGTGAACTAATGGGGTTTTCGTTTGTTAAATTTATACTTTGATCTATAAATTGATTTTTTCGTAACGATTCGAATACGTTTTCAGATTAATTTTTATTTGCTTAGTTGGTGTATATTTATGTCTGTGAACCAGCTATCGGTATCAGCTGGCTTGTCAAACTGATGGCTGTCAATTATAATGTATAATGGTTTTAATAAAAGAGGGGTAGATCTGACGAAAAATCCAGATCTGATTGATTGAAAAATTAATCAATTTATTTGGCCAACCGAAGGCAAATATTGTCAAAATCAGTTTTTTGTCAGATCTAATGTCGATTTCGTTTCAATAATTAGGATTCGCTACTAAAACCAATACGTTTTTGCTTTGAAACGAACGATTACGGACCGAATCTCTTTTTGGGACTGTAGTGTGTTGCTTGGCAGCTCTAAAAAAAAAACAAATCTTCAATTCGTTAAAATATCATTATTTCGTTTTAATTTCCCGATTCCGAAGCGGGGGAGTTCCTAAACCCACTTGCACTTTTTTAATATTTGTTTTCAAGAAGTTTTTAACAATTTTTTTTAGTTTTTAATATATTAATTTACTTTTTCTGTACACTGGCACAAAATAAAAATTAATTCACAACACAACAATTGAGAAACTTCAAAACAAATATTGTAGTGTGTGTAAGAATCTGTGCACAAATCCGTTTTGAATCCGTCTCCAAAAAGAGATTCAATACGGATCTGTTTTTCCAGAAAAAAAACTGGTTTTAATTTGAAACGAATTTGATTTTCAGAAAAAAATTAACGGCGGATCGACGGCAGATCGATGTTTTTGTTGAAACGAAATCGACATAAATCAAAAATAAATTGATTTGTGTTACAAAACGATAACCACATGAAGGAGGCTTTACATGCATCTTCATCTTCATCTGCATTGACATCTGCAAAAAAAGAGGAAACAAAATAAAAAATTCATACTTGTGCGATCGAGAGCGAAAACCAAAATGGAGATCATCTTCATGTATGAAGATTATAGGAAGTACGAACTTGAAGATTGCAGATTATAGTGAAGATGAACATGTTCACCTTCATTATAGCATTTTCATCTGCACCATAATTTGTTCCGTTCAGATAACGAATTTTCAAGTTTTTTTTTACCATTTCACCTCAGTTTGCTTAAAAACAACGAAAAAAGCGAAAATTTTCTTCTCAAAACTACATACCTGAACGCTAAGAACATGTGATTGTGAGATGTGTCAAGAAAGTTATAGCAGAGCTCGAGTAAGTTATTAGTGTGTACCCTGTCTTACTTTTATGTTTGTTTTATATTATTGGCCCGCTCTACTTTTCTTCAAGTCTGCAGATGCAGATCCATGTAAAGCCTACTTGAGTAAACACACTTTGAGAAACATTCAGCGCTCAATCAAACGGCACATAAATATAGCTGACGGGTAATTTCAATATCAATTCACAAAGTATTTGTCATTGTTTGCTGGATTTTTTTTCTTTTGAAGTTGCAGAATTCGCAAAATAAAACCACTTTTTATTTTCAAGATACGAATTTGCGATATGAAGAATAAGTTAAACAAAATCTTCACATTTTCTTGTTGATGTATAAACATTTGTTTTAAGTGGATAGAATTCATTTTACTTAAATAAATCTAATATTAGCACGACAAAATTTCTAGCTAATATTTATATTTATAATTGAAATGTCAAACGAAAACTGGTAAATGTTCAGTGTGAATGGTTTTCGAGTTTTCGTAAGCTTTTAACTGAAAGCCCCGTTTTGAGTTTGGTGTGAAAAGCCTATTAATTGATAAAGTTGTCCCTGCGATTATAGCATTTTATACAAACCATAATGATCACCCTGTTTTTATCATCTGAACCACACGCCATTCAACAAATTGCTCACTGAACACGCTTCCATTTTTAAACTATTCACTGGACTCACTTTTTATAATTTGTTGGTTTGTGTGTGTGATGATTTCGTTAATACGAAACCTGACATCTTTGCAAGGTAGAGCTGAATACTTTTTTGTTAAAAAATATAAATTTTGTTAAATATTGAGTACATAAGCGATTAAAATAAAAATCTTCTAATCAAAATAACTAATTCAATCGATGTGAATAAAAAAGTTTGTATGTGTGGAAACATTTTTAAATAAAATTTAATGTAAGTATAGTTCTCATGCGGAATTTCTTTTGCATGCGATAATGTGAATTGCACCAATTTTATCTTATGTATGTACGAAAATATATTTAAAATATTGTTAAATTTTAATCAGCAAGTTAATATTAATTATAAATCTTATTAAAATCTGCCGCCGTAAAGAGTTTCTTTTCCCACCAACATAAATTACTAAAAAGCGTTCCTCTGCAGAGGACTATGGCGACGGAAAGCCAAATGTCAGTTGTGATGTGAGTTTCGGTATCGAGTCGAGTAATAAGGTCTGGCATGTTGCAAATCAAGAAAGAATACAAATGCATTTGTTTGGCTTGCAAAAATTTTTTAATAAAAATATTGGCGGTTCTTGATAAATATGTGGGCTTGACTGTTTAATTTGCAAAAAAAGTTTAATATGTTTAGAGTAATTATACATAGGTACTCGCTGAAAACAACATATGAAATATTTTTTTCCAGTCTATCTGCATTTTAAAAATTCCTATACTTATTACGTTTTTCTTTTACCTGATTGTTTTTTTTTTTTGGCACAATGTTACGAAATGAGTATGCTCCGGTACCGTATGATGCATAATTCTTGTCCTTAAACCTAACATTGAATGGTTGGAACTTGGAACATCCTGAAAATGAAAATGCGCCTTTTTAAAAGAAAAAGAATCATTGTATTATAATCCTGATCTGAATTTGTGGCGTGGTTGTTTCTTGGTAGAAAATTCTACAAATTATTACACCTAACTGCTCGCTCACTTTAAATAAACAATCGTAATGGTTGTTTACAGGAGCAACTATAATCGACTATTAGGTATCTAAGACGCAATTCATAGGATCAACAAAAACTTTTTCTTTTTTTATAAGTAGCAAATTGTGTCATTTTATGAACATTGCGTCCTTAAATGGAGTTAGTTGTAATCCAAAACTTGACATTTTTTTGTCGAAATATTGCTAAAGAATTTTTCACAATGCGTTAAAATGTTCTTATTTGTCATCAATAAAGTTACATATACATATATGTTAAAATAAAATTGGACACTTTTTTTTACACTTCTCTAGAATATAAGCAAAAAAAAAATATTTCAATTCTTAGACCATTCATGCACATTGTTTTTTTTTCGTTTTCAATTCTTAGTGTTTTTTACACTAAGCGTTTTGCTACTGGGCATCATTTTCTGACTCCATTCGACACGATATTTGTGCAAAACCATCGCAGGTCGCTGACGATTACCTTCAAGCCATTTGCACCACTGTTGATTATGCTAAACAGAGTGTTGCTTCTGGGCCTCAGTTTATGACTTTTTTTGTTCTCTATCGATCTCTATCCAAATTCATATCAAATTTCGTACAACAGGTCGCCATCGAACGTTTAAAGCACAATATGGAAGCGGCTACATTATAATGCGTCCCTTTGCCTTAACCCTCTGACGCTTTTGAAGGTTTCCGTTAAATCATTTCCTATTTTAAAGGAGCATTTTGCGGCGTGCTTATGCACAATGTCATAAGCGACCCTAAATAATAAACACGTAGTGGGTATCGATATTTAATTCATTGGTCTTCTGGGACTAGATCTGGGACTAGCATAATAATGGACTTTGCTAGATCTGGGACTAGCATAATATTAAGATTTGGTCTGTGTGTAGATTTTCCAGTTCTAAAACCACATTAATAAGCACCTATCAAATTATCGGTAAAGAACTTAGATTAGTTGAATGAATTTGTGACCTTTAGTCCAAAATGCGTTTCGTCCCGGTACTACAGCTGGGCTCATCAGTTAGATGCTGAATTAAATTCACTGGCCAGACCACGGGCAAAACATACTTCTAGGTGCATGAATCTAACCAAATTCCCCTAGAAAAATATAATTTACAGTGAGTAATCGCTGTAAGTTTTATTAAAGTCGGTAAACATCGATCAAAAAATAATGCGTCTTAGAAAGGTACTACAGCATCTAACTGATGAGCCCAGCTGTAGTACCTGGACGAAACGCATTTTGGACTAAAGGTCACAAATTCATTCAATTGGCTTTAAATCCACACAGTCCACTAAAACAAAAACAAAAATAATATAAACATATTGTTTGCGTTTCCTTCAATTAATGAACTTAGATTAGGTTGGTTTGAATTGGTGAGAAGGAAAAGACACTGACCGGCTCAGATCAGGCAAATGGTGATGCTGTTCCACCTACGGTTTGTTATCTTTATAGTATCTTGCTTCAGCATACGCTTACTTGTAGCGATAGGTAAACTGGTTGCCCATTCGGTAATTTTCAAAACGATAATCGTCAAAACGATGATCGTCGACGATATCGTCTTTAATTTGCTTCACGTAACTCAACCACTATCGTCTCGTAAATCGTTTATAATTTGAGAGCATTTGGTACATTTCAGAAACTCTCAAACTTTTGTTGAGTTATCAAATGGACTGCCATAAATGTCAATAAAGTTGTGTATTGTTCTGTATTTGGTGCAAATAAAGTTATATAATTGGACAAAAATGCAAATTATTTTATTGTAATATTTTTTACAAATTTATATGTTTTAAATGTAATTACATCAATTTATATATAGGGCAGCCACACAGTCTCAGATTGGTATCTTGACGCGATATATATCGATGAACATCCCGATTTCTCTCTCAACTGTCTTGGCATTCGTATTACTTGTATTTTCTCCCAACTTGCGTTTTCATTTCCACTTTCTAACACAAGGAAATTGCTGCGCCGAAACATTTTAACTTTTATTTGCAAATACAACAGATATACAGAAAACAAGATGTCAAACTACAGTGGCTACTCAATTATTTAACTACAGTCATCTACAAACTTCAAAATTAATGCAAGACAATACCTATTTAGAAACCGTCCAAGCGCTATCATTTTGACGATTATCGAATTACGTGAAGCAAATAAAGGCATCACTATAGTTCAGACGATATCGTCTGACGATAATCAAATTACGGAATGACCCCCTGATATCTGCACTGTAGAAAGATTAATGCTTCACTTTTCGAAGATGAATTATTGACCAATTTGTATAGTACACGTAAAGGGTGGATAAGATAAAAATTTAATTTATCCTTCGGCTTTTTTGGTCACAATGAATATGGCAATGAAACAATAAAGTTACATTTGCTTTTCCCGACGTTTCGGCAGGGGTTGCTGCCTTCTTCAGTGGAACTTTATTACACAAAACAATATAAAAAACAGAGTTTAATACCAATAGACTGACATTATTTAAAATATGGATTTATATTAGCTTTTACATTAAATAAAATTGTATGCACTTCAAAATGAATAATTTGTCGAAAACTTAAAAAGAATAAACAAGTAACTGACATTTAATCCGAGACAAGTGAACAGTATACAGCGGATATGTTTTGTGTGTCGAGCTTTCGGTTCATGTTGTTGCTATTGTTAATGATGTCCACTTTTCGCTACTTCATGAGCCTTATAATTCCCTGAATATCCCTATATACCGGCAATCATCAAAGCTGAATATTGAACTTCTGGGACTTCATCGTTAAGAGATGATCGTCAGTTTCAGGCTGTTATTGGGACAGAGTCCAGAGATCTTATAGCAGCTGTCTAATCCAAGATGATGCGTGTATCATCACGTTTTCTGCCAAGATAAAACTTCTTTTATCGCCAAAAGTTCTGCCTGGAACACTGGAACCTGATTATTATCAGGAAGAGGAAAGACTCTAAGTTTATTTTTGTACACGCCTCCACCTACCCCATCCACGGTTTTTGATCCGTCCATGTAAAAATCTATCGATTCATCCTCCCATAAGTCACGTTCTCCCATGTGGATTTGGAAGGCATGACAACTTGGAAGTTTTTATTGAACTAGAACTGTAGGATGGTGTAGTCGATGATACTTGGAATTGATCTGATTGAGTTTAGATTAGTTAGTGTCCTATTTCATTATTGATCCACTGTGAAGAGGCTTTAAGACAAATTTCAGTACTTACTGCCATTTGTTCTTACTAAATATTTCGAGAAAATCAGATGAAGAAGAGTATCAAGTGTAGCGGAGGGAAAGCAAACGACTTAAGCCGTTCTCATAAAAAGTTGGATAAAACAAATGTTAACAAGACTAATGCTTCTTTAGTTCTTTTAGTAAGAAATTATCGACTTTTTAAATGTATATATTTAAAAAACGGACAACAAGTTTCTAAAAAAGATTCTTTAACCATTGCTGATTCCCAGTTTATTCTTCAAAGTCCTTAGGTTAAAATCTTGAATATAGGCTGTACCACGGTTCAAATATTTGTTTAATTGACCATAAACAATACATATACTGTACATACATAATATGTATACATAGGAACTTAAAAATATGCATAACTAAAGCATTAAAATGGTATTGATTCAATTTATAAGAATATCAGTGTAAAAATAGATCTTAGAAGAATAAACAAAAAATATGTATGTACATATGTTTTAAACAATATATCTAATATGCATATGTTTATAAAATTGTATGGCTAAATAAACACTACAAATTAATTGCCTAAAAAGTTTAGTTTTCATCAATAGTCAATTTTTCTTGTAGCTTTTTTTGGCTATGGTCGATTTGTTTATGTTCGGTATGACGTTGTGCTTTTAAAGAGGATCATTTGTGAATAGCAAAGTTAGACAAATTATTTGCTAAACGTTAATTAAGACGCCAGGCTAGCTAGCTACTTCTAACTATTATACTAAAAACAATGTATATTCTGTTTAATCTTAACAATATTATTTTATTATATTATATTTAGTTTTTTTGGATTAAAAATACATATGTATTTCTGCCAGCCATTTTGTATATGATTTTTTAATTTTACTTTGATGTGTAGATACCAGATTACCTTTGGGAAATTATAGTATCCTGGGGGGTTATTTATTAAAATAGAACTACATTTTATCTTGCTAAAATATTTGTTTATGAAGTTCTGTTTTTAATTTTTGTTGCCTTGTTTTATAAAATAAAAAAAAAACTTTGATAGTACTTAAAATCTGATTTTTTTTTTAATATTTCCAAATGACCTCTTTTTTTTTGTTTACAAAAGGAAACTCTTTCCATTGAAATGGATACATAAATAATTTTGGCTGTGTTTCGTAGCACAATTAAATACTTAACCTTGGCGTGGCCAGTAACAGTGGACTGTAGCCTCCTTGTAAAACCTTCAATATTTAAATAAAAACACAACAAGAATTATAGTGGAAAAAGATTGTACAAAAAAACCACTCTTTATTCTAACCTTCACCGTACACCTTCGTGGTTCTTATTCGAATGAAAGTTCTTTCGTTACATTTGAAACTACCTTCTTCTTTCGTTAACAATACAAGCGCACAATGTATGAATATATGAATATAAGAAATATATTAACATAACCTGCTCAATATATCGACTGATGGGTCAAATACTCATGCAGTTCGATACAGGCTGCGATACGAGTTTAATTACTTACGGTGCAAAATTCACTCAGGCCCGTTTGCTGATACGAATCATAAACACATAAGTTAGTGCTTAAGTAGAACTTAAGTGCTTAAGTTGTGTATTATCAAACTGGCCTTAGACCTTAAAAAGTGCTTTAATTCAAGGATTTCCTAATATATTACAATATGTAAAAGAAGTCGCAGCATAGGTTAGGTTAGGTTGACATGGCCGTCAGGAAAACAACTGACACACTTAGACCATTGATAGGTCCATTGTGATACCACCAGAAGAGTTATTAACTCTTTAATTAAACCAATTGGATCCTCAATGAAGCGGTGCACCCGGTGCATCGCTATAAGTTTAAGATCTGGTGTCGTCGAAAAAGAGTTCCCCCAGGTGCAATCTACGTCCTTGGGAGAGAGCAGGACATGAGCAAAGAAGATGGGAGATAGTCTCCTCTTCTTCCTCATCCATACAGCTTCTGCAAAAATCATTGGAGAAACGCCAAGTCTTTTGGCGTGTCTTAAACAGTGTCCAGTTAGAACACCTATTACGCAGCCAAGATAGATAGATAAAATAATTTTATTTGTCTCAAAAAATAGTGATAAAATCAAAATTATGCTGGTGGTTTACAAAATTAATTAGGACAATTATTAGAGTTGTCTGCCAGGTTAAAAAATTTTACAATTTAAATGTTGACTTAGCTTGTATTTAAGTTTTATTTTAGTTTAATTATATTCATTTGCAATTAAGTTTCTATAGTGTATAACATGTTTTAAGAATTTGTATAGTTTTAAGTAACATTTGCCATTCAGTATATTGAGAAATTCTGAGTGGTCAATTGTTTCCGCTCCCAGAAATATTCGGCGGTAAATTTTGAAAATAGGACAAATGCTGATGAAGTGATAGGTGTTCTCGGTTGCATCAAGGTTACATATTGTGCAAAGCCCGACAGTGTCGTTACGAAACGCCCTTCCATTCAAATCCAGTAACCCACATCGTGCTTTTAATATAAGACTTATCATTTCTCGTGAATTTGAGTCATCGAAATAATTGAGTACATCTGTGAAGGATAAGTTGCAGTATTCGTCATGGAATTGAGATTGAAGAGCAAGATCGGTAAATGACTTCCATAATTTTTCCTTAAGGTTATCCAAAAGCATGTGATGTGCATTTTTCCATTCAATGTTGCTGGCATTGACGTTGAAATCTATTCCGTTTACTTGGAAAAGGCCTGACCATTCCTGGGCCCAATAAATATTTTTTTGAAGTACCGCCAAAGAGAGGATGCGGGGCAATCTATCGAGGGGAAGACTTAATATTCTGCGTATGTATCCGAAATGTACGTTCAGAACACAACATGTCTCACTGCTTTCGACAGACCAGTTTCAATATGTACAACATAGTTTGGTGTGTTATCGGGCAGATTGAAACATCTTTTAACGAAGAACCATTGTAGTTTTTCAACTTGGGGGTGCTCCTTGTACCCCCAGACCTGTGCACAATAATACATAATCGACCTTGTGGCTGCATCCTGGACTTTAAATTTGGCTGAGTGTGGAACGTGTTTGTTTTTATAAACTTCGACCAGGTAGCGTTTATTGAATTTTTCGACGTTCCCAGTCTTATTGACGATGTTCACACCGTGACATGTTGTAAGTAAATATGACGCCAAGATACTTGTATTTGTTATTTTAATTTCAGCTTCATTAAATTAACATTTTTCACTGGCTGCTCTGCGACCTCCATTCCTAAAAATAACAATTTCTGACTTGTCTAAACTTACTTCGAGGTTCCATTTTTCGCATTATGTGCTGAACTTATTGATGATAGATCACAGCTTGGTGGGACTATCAGCTAAGAGTACAATATCATCTACATACAAGAGAACATTTATACCAAGTCCTTCCACAAATATTCCAATTGGAAGTTCAGAGGGTAGATCATTTAAAAACAGAACGAACAGTAGATCACTTAATACACATCCTTGCTTAACACCTTTGCTCGTGCTGAAAAATATGGATCTATTCTTTCCGTCCCAGACCGCTGCAACTGTTCCCTGATAAAGTAGTTTGATAATTAAACTCATTTTCGTTGACATACCCAAAGCTGCCAATTTGTGAAACAGACAAGATGTTTCCTGCTCAAAGAGAGTAGATCTTTTGAGCGTCTTGGGTCTATTACTGGCCAGGTTTGTCTGGTAGCCATGCAAGTAGTGATGTTTGACCATATAAAATTTATTTGTTTTATGGAGTTTTGATGTAACAAAAGTTTGCTTGTAGCGATAGGCATACCGATTTCTTCCATTTTCGGTAGAATAGTTACTTGGGTTTCTTTTCTGGCGAGTTCATCGGCTTTGCAGTTTCCCAAAATATATCTATGTGGCGGCACGCAAATCAGGTGAATGTGAAACTATTCTGCTATCTCCCTGAGCGATGATCGACAGTTGCGGGCAGTTATAGAGTTTGTGAAAACAGCGCCAAGTGATTTCACGGCTGCTTGACTGTCAGAGAATATCAGGATTTCCGCTTGGAACACCCTACAATGGTCAGGGAGACGGAAAGAGAGACTAAAATTGAGTCTGTTTGAGTACACACCACCCACTCCTTCTTCGGTTTTCGGACCATCCGTATAAAAGTGGGCTGACTCATCTTTAATAACCTCTCATCCTTCCAATCTGATCTTGGTGGGCTTGTCAAAGATTAGCTGGTGTGTGGTGTAGTCTTAACGTCCTAATTTAGGTCCTAATTTGTTCAGAATATTAGACTGGCCTATCGAATTGCTAGACCATTGAGAGATGGCTTTGAGATGAATAGCTGTATTCGCGGCCACTTGTTTACTAAAAATATCGAGGGGTGTAAGGTTAAGTAGTATGTTAAGGGCTGATACATAAACTGGCTGACATATGGACTTTATTTAATTTGTCACAATAAGTTACTTGTCCAATGCAGTCCACCAGACTGCTACCCCATAAGTAAGTATATGTCTGATAACCGCCACTGTATACAACCAGTGGGTAATCCGTGGGGAAAAGCCCCATTTGTTTTCAATGGTCTTTTTCCAAAAATAGAGTGCAACTGTTGCTTTCCTTACTTTTTCTTGTATATTGGATTTCCAGCTTAGTTTTTTGTTTAGTACAAGACCTAGATATTTCGCTTCATCTGAGAAAGTCAGTGGCGTACCATTTATAGATGGCGGTGTAAGTTGGTAAATTTTATATTTCCTAGTGAAGAGGTCAAGCTCTGTCTTGGCTGGGTTAATATCCAGACAACATTTGGTTGCCCAAATTTTTAGTCGATTAAGAGCATTTTGCATTAAGTCTGTTAGAGTTGGAGCGTGCTTACCTGATACAACAATGGCAACATCATCAGCATAAGCTTTAGCTTCCAGGTCTATCAGCATTTCGTTTGCTACTGTGTTCCATAGAAGTGTGTATAAGACACCACCTTGTGGAGTCCCTCTACTAACATACCTTCTTTTCGAGTAGTCCCCCAGGGTTGAGTTGTTTACTCTGCTGTCTAGCATGAGACTAATCAGCTCTGTCAATCAGTCGAATACCTTAAGGTTTCTCAGCGATGTGATTATTGTCGCCTTACTAACGTTGTTGAAAGCACCTTCAATATCAAGATATGCTACCAGAGGTTACTCTTTATGGTGCAATGAATATTCTAGGTATTATACAAGCGTGTGCATAGCGGTTTCAACCGATTTTCCCTTACAGTATTAGAAACGAGATTGGGGTTTATTGTCGCAGCTTACAAAACACTGAAAACCACAGGTTTAATTTAAGATATTCTATATAAATATTGTTTTAGCTGGTGGTGGATAAGAACTTTAATCATCCTGGAATGACCAATTTCTTAATGATTACCAACCAAATCTAAGTAGGAAACTCAGCTCTCTCAATAGCATGACACTGACCCTAGTATTGGAAGATCTACTCGATATTATTAAAGTTCGTATATATATTTAGAAGGGCAATCCAAGTCCTAAGAAAACTAATCAAATTTATTAAGAAAATAGGTTCGAAGAGCATCCAGAAAACTTGCACTATTTCAAAAACATAACAACAGCAAATTCCACCAATGGTATGCAAAATTTAAGAAAAACTATAAGAACTTGTGTATATAGAAAGAGAAGAACTGTCACAAGAACATTAGCACCTCTTTATCAATTGTAAAGTCATCTACCGAATTTTGGAAAGTAAGTATAAATGTCAATGTATCAAATCTAACCATTGGATGCCAACTGAAAGCAGCAGAGTTGAAAAGCTATACTGAACTTAGATCTCTCAGAGTGCAATATGCTTTGCCATATATTCAGAATATCTTTTTATATTCAATCTTTTCTGTAGATGAACTGAATTTCGTATTAGACAGAGCACAAGTTAAAAAAAGCCGCAGGACAGAATCTTTTATGTGTTCTAAAAATTCGCGTCTCCAGATTTTATCATAAGCCTCAAAAATTGTTATAATGCGCATCATCCCGCCAACTTTCTTCTACTCAATAATGTTCCAACTATTCAAAAAAGGAGATGTTTTAGCTGTTGAAAACTACCTAGGTATTTCATTTTTGAACACGTCTATGAAACTGTTAGCCAGTTTGATTTTCCATAGAATTGTTACGTGGGCGTGGCTTTCGAGCTATGTAATCCACGATTAATGCAGTATTCGTATTAGTAAACATTACAGAACTATATCTGCGGCAAGGAAAGAAAATGTACGCTTTCTACATAGACTTCAAGGCAGCTTTTGACAGGATTGACAAAGAGTTGCATTTTTTCAAACTAGCGGGCATTGGCGTGTCTTCAAAAATAATTGAAATATTAAAAGCACTTTATGAAAACGACTCGATAGCGGTTTTTGATGGAAATAGTCTTTCAGGGGAATTTCGTTCGTCAATGGAATTAAAACAAAGATGTTACCTAAGTACACTTCTTTTTACATGTTCATTATGATTTAGTTGATTGTGTCGATGAGGGGTTTCATAGCAGGAGAAAATATTTCAACTTTAATGTACGCGGATGACGTTGTTCTCTTAGCAGAATCACCTCAAAAACTGCAAAGAATGATTAATGTTCTTGAAAGGTAGTGTGACACATGGAACCTAACAATTAATCTAAACAAATCGATAAAATAATGATATTCAGAAAAGGAAGATATGCAGCCACTTAACAATGGAGTTACAAATCAGTTGAAATCGTAGTTGTAAAAGAATTAAAATATTTGGGAGTAATAATATCCAGTAACCTTTGTTTACAGGAGTACAGATGAGAGTATCCACATCCAGGGGCACCCCACAGGGGGGTATTCTCTCACCACTTCTCTGGGTGCTGGTTATGAATACAACCCTCCTTACTCTCAAACACTGGAGTAAGGGGCGTAGCCTATGCTGTCGACATTGCGTTATTAGCGACACGTAAATTCTTATCCACTATCAGCGAACAGATCGAATACGCTCTTTCTAAAGTTAGTAGATGGACTAGAAAGTGTGGTCTGATGGTTAACCAGTCAAAAACAGAATTGGTCCTTTTTACATACAAAAGGAAAATACCAAGTTTCAGAATGCCTTCAATTGAGGGTACCCCGTTGAAAATTTCAGATCAGGCAAAGTATCTTGGTGTGATTCTAGACAGAAAATTAAACTGGAGTCAGAACACTCGGGAAATGGCTGAAAAAGGAATGATTAAATTCTATTCCTGTAATAGAATTTTTGGGAAATCTTGGGGACCGAGTCAAAAAATTATCATGCGGATGTACTTGGCAATAATCAGACCAATATTAACATACGGTAATTTGGTCTGGTGAAATGCAATTGAAAAAAGAACTAATCTTAAAACCCTGACAAAAGTACAGAGACTAGGGTGCATTGGAATTACGGGGGTCATGAGATCCAAGCCAACCGCAGGGCTAGAGGCGATACTCAACCTGAAACCCCTAGATCTTTTCGTACAAGAATCCGCGGCATATAGCGCCTTAAGGCTAAGCCAGACTAATACCTGGAAAAACAGCACAATAGGTCACCCACAGATTCTTCAGAAACATCTGGTGATAGTATTATTACAGACTATAAAACACCCGAACTGGACTTTCATAAACCATTCCAAGCAGAGAAGAATGGACGAACAACCAACCCTACACCAGTGAGTCAGCGATAGCAATCTATACTGATGGCTCCAAAATAGACACTGGTTTTGGTGCGGGCTTTTTCTCGGCTTCTCTTGAGTTAAACAACTCAATTTGGCTCCCAGATTATAGTAGTGTCTTCCAAGCAGAGGTCCTGGCAGTGAAAACAGTTGCTGGACAGGTAACGATGATGGCGCTACCACGGGCTGATATCACCTTTTATATAGATAGCCAAGCGGCAATAAAAGCGATTTCGCCCACTGTGATAAAATCGAAACTTGTTTCTTGCTGCCGTAAAGAGCTAAAGGTTCTTGGTACGCAACACAATGTTAGGCTTTGCTGGGTTCCGGGACACAGCGGTATACAGGGTAACGAAAACGCCGATGAGTTGGCTAGACAGGGATCAGCGCTTGACGTGTGTCAAGCAGAGCTGGTAAATATCCCACCCTGTTACGTTAAACAGAAAATTTCTGACAGTATCCTAAAGAAATCCAACACAAGGTGGAGCCTAGTTGACACTTGTGATACTACCAGGAAAATATGGCCATGCTTCAACAAGCAGAGGACAGACAAAATTATGCAACTCAACAAGAGATCCCTTCGCTCTCTTATAAGCATAATCACTGGACCTGCTGGGATATCATAAATTCAAAATGAAACTCAGTACAAATGATCTATGCAGGGGATGTGGTGACGAAGAGGTGCATGAGGACTCCTCACACTTTCTCTGCCACTGCCCCGCACTCTGTCACCAGAGAAAGAATCTGTTAGGCAGCTACTTCTTCAATAATTTGGAAGAGCTCTCTAATATTTCAGGAATTAACATATCGAACTTCGTCATTGCCTCCAAATGGCTTGACTGATTCAGAGGACACAGGTTTATATCGGAAAAGAGTGACTACACTCCGGGTAACACAATGGATCTACATTGATCTAAGTGTGACGATAACGTCATCAATTGTCAGCCCAATTAACTAACCTAACCTAACCTTTGTTTTAAAATTCACGTCCGCAAGGTCTGCGATTTGTGTTTCTTTGAAAAATGCATTGAAAACAAATCAATTTATCATTCCGATAAGTATAAGCTCTCAAGTATGTTCATCGCCAAGGGCCCTGAACCGTACTGTTCCAAAAGTGACTGGATGTATGTCAATAATTAAAACTATTATTTAATATAATATTTGGGAAGCGTACTCTTGTACCTAATTTAATACATCCTTATTTTTAAATCCATAAATCTTATTGTCATTTTATCCAGGTTTCGAAGAATATTTTCTTTGCACTTAAATATTTGTAATTAATTAATTTAATGTCAATGTGCAAATAAAAAAATAAAGGTTTCATTCTCATATCTTTTTTTACTATATAAATATTTGTGAACAATCTAAGATAAGCAGATTGTTTTTCAAAAGCTTACAACCAGTGCATTAACTCTTACACGGAAAGAAGACATTTTTGTATACTCTGTGTATTTTAGAGAAACAAAACATTAAAAAAAAAACAATTTTTTGTTGTATAAAATAATAATGGATTAAATTGTGTCCCAACATGGGCTCATGTTGGTTACTACTGGATCATGAAAATTTAACTCAAAAATTTGTATCATTTCTCATGAAGTATAAGACACGTATTTCTAAAATTGTTATTGCCCATCTGTGATTCGCAGTAAAGCCACTCCACACTTTCCTGCGAAGAAATTGTACGGAGCATCCAAATACTCGAAGCTTTTATATAAAAAAATCCAATCAACTGGCTTTAGACATCTAAACAGGCTCTTCCAATAGTAATTGAAGCACAGTGAATACTATATGAACTTAAACAGCATTTTCAGCAGTTGCTAAATGTGTAAATGGGTTAGGGAAAGGGCACACACAGACCATTTCTGGCACCCGGTATAGATGAAAAAGACTAGGCCGCTATTGCGGTTGTTGATCGTCGTTCGATAACGAGTGATCAACAATCAACAAAATGAGAAATCGATTGCGTTCGATAGCTATCGATAATCCGATCGCTCGTTGTCTATTGGACAAGTTAAAACTTGTATCGGAAACATAATGTGAGTGTTTTTAATTTAAAAAAATGTTTGCTTATAAATAAAATTGTTTTAATTATTTATTTTTAATGCACGGCGAAACTAGTTTGAACAAAAAAAAACAAATAGAAGCTCTGGTGAATTTCGTGGATTCCGGTTGTAATAAGCATGTGGTATTTCTTTTTTTGGAGTTAAAATTTTGATGTAGGTGCCATAAATATACAAAACAACTTCTGGAAATCCAATTTTTTCAAAGAAATACATTTCCTACAATATGTATTTAACTTTCGTCGGAAGAAAACTGTATCCATTTTGGACTAGTTGAACGATGATCGCGCCCATAAGCAACTTAAAAATCAATTAACGAGATAAACCAACACACAGACAATATTTTGGTTTAATGTGCGCGCAGTTACATACAGTTCGGTGTGATACAAACTGCAGAACTTATTTGGGGAGATTGTTCGATTTATGCCAAAACACAAACTTTTAAGTTGCTCGAATCGCGGACTGAATAGTTTTTGCATGTGCGCGCACTCTTATATAAGTCCATGGTATTCACTTTAGCAACCAAACTGTTGCAAAACTGAAAGTTGCATGTGCGCGCCTAGCCTAAGGATTCAGTCGATTAACCAATTACAATTCGACTCCGTACAATTTATCGTCTAAGTCCAATAAATTAAAAATTTCATCTCTTGTTTCTTCTTAAGAATATGTGTCACTAAACCACGCTCAATTATATCCTTTTTGTTTTAAATTATATTTTTATAAAAATAAACAGTTTTAACCAAACTTCAGGAAAGGAAAATATAAATAATCAATCCAGTCTCAAAAAAATCAATCTCTTAAGTCAGAAAACATTCACAATATATACTTTTCACAATTACTCATATCTTAGTCGATCAAGTTACGCCGTTGAAAGAGCGATCGGTGATCAACAACCGCAATAAGACCCTTGGTCATCGCTTGCGCACGAGGGCTAATTCATCGCTCATAGCTCATATTAGCGACATATTTATAAACATACATATGTATGCAACTATAAAAAGTACGAGTGAATATGTTTTCATTATAAATTCTGCGTTCTCATAATTCGCACTAAGGAAACTGCGAACTTTTATAAATCAAACGCTTGCGCCTAAAATTGCTCACGTTTGATGGCTAGTGTGCCAACGTAACGGATAAGCACTCATTTGGTAAGTCTCGTAGGCTTCTGAATCTTGATATATGTGTACATACATACGAATATTGGGCGCTATTGCGGTTGTCGATCATTGACAGGGTTGGCTATTTAATCCCGCGCCAAATAATCCCGCGTAACTAAATCCCGCGTAACGAAATCCCGCGGCACAAAATCCCGCGCAACGAAATCCTGCCGATTTACTACCTTTCTTGATACAAAGCGACGGCGCTGTATTAAATTTTCAATTTCCATACGATTTTGTTATTTTGACCAATCAAATCAAAACTCCTCCCCTTTTGCATTTTTGGAAGACGGCTCTTTTTCAGAATTTCACTACTTTTAGTTTTAGTCACTCGAAAGAGTGAGAAGCACGGAGAACGAAGGAAAAAAAGTATAAAATGAGGATTGATTCCGGAAATTCTTCAGTTCTTTTGTTGGGGGTGGTTAGGTTTTTGGCACTGGTTTGTGTGAGCGATGGTTGGTGTGGGTAGTAGGTTGGCGGTTTGTGTCCACTGCTGCGATTTCTTTTTTACTTTTGCCCAAAATTGTTTTATTGGACGGAGAATTTTATTGTTTCTGTAAAAAAAATTCGTCGTCTAATAAAAGTACTTAAGCAGGTCAATTAGGCGATTTTTTTGCCCTAGACGGAGGTCTAGGGCAACTTTTCTTATAAAGTTCTTTTTAAAACTTTAAATTTATTTCGAAAAAATATGTTTATCTTTAAACTCAATTTGCGGGCAAACTAAGCGTCCTAGAGGCATGAAAGTTTGCACATTTGAACTACGTTTACAGCTAAACGGCTTGTCCTAGCGACTTAAAAATTACATATCAGTGATCTATGGAGTGTCAGCTTTCAATCAGCTAAACTTTAAACTCGATTTGCAGTCAAACTAATCGTCCTTGAGGCTTGAAAATTGACACTTTTTTCTCTTTAAGCTCGAAATAAATTTTTTTCTGCAAGAAGCAGAACGCGTAAGGGGGGGCATGCTGCCCCCCTGCAACCCCCCTGCCTGGGCCAATTATAATATTTGGGGTGGGTTCATTTTGGGTGTATGCAAAGCTTTTTGGAATTAAACATTTTTTTGGACTTAAAGAAACTACATGAGTGTTCCGGTAAACATCGGTATCAGTTTTTAAAATCGACATATTTTTTTTTTAACTCGATTTGCGGCTAAGCATCCTAGTTAGTTAGAAATGTCTGAAATCATTTTATACCTCTTTGTGATCATTTGGTCGTCTTCAAAAGGACGGATTGAGATAAAAAAGTACTTTTTTCCATAACTTTACGAACAATATTTTTTCGTAGCCCAACAATAATACACAACAATTATTGATAATTCACAAAAAAAAACACGGCACTATTACTTTTGCTTAAATACTTGTGTATTCGAAGAGGAAATTCATTCGCTCTGTAAAAAAAATTCGTCGTCTAATAAAAGTACTTAAGCAGGCCAATTGGCAGATTTTTTGCCCTAGATGGAGGTCTAGGGCACCTTTTCATAAAAAAGTTCTTTTCAGAACTTAAAATTTTCTTCAAAGAGATATAATTATTTAAAAGAAATCGAAAAAAAAGTTGTTTTTTCCAAATTTAAAAAAAAAAATATTTTTCTATACTTAAAATATATATTTATTTTTCAAAAGTACCAAATAGTATTTTCCAAAAAGTATTGGAAATCCCGTCTAATAGTAGTGAACAATCTCAATATATATCCGTACGTGTGTAATTCCAAAAAATTCAATTTAAATCGGCGGGATTTAATTACGCGGGATTTCGTGCCGCGGGATTAAATTACGTTCCCTCATTGCCATCGAATGATTTCTCAATCGGTATTGCGTAACTTGATTGGCTAGTTCTAGTATCTGAGCTATTGTGAATGAAAAAGTATAAATTGTGAATTGTTCATACTTTGACGTTTGACAGATTGATTTTTTACTTACGATATATGTACATACATAGGTACTATATGGCAAGTTTTGGATTTGGAAAAAAAATCGAACTCGAGATTTTAATCAAACTTGACATTACAATGATGGAGAACACCAAAAAGTGGGTCCCGCAATTCCGTCTGTCTGTCTGTCTGTACAACTCTCTACAGTCTAAACGGCTGAAACGATTTCCTTTAAACTTGGTATGTAAGCGTTTTAGGTGATTGGCCAAAATAGATTTTTGAATTGTTGTTTTAGCCCCAAAAATAATTTGTCTACCATCTTAATTATCTCGAAAACGACTCTAACGATTTTGATAAAAATTCGTGTGTGTACTTTTTTTTAATATTTTGTTATTAACGGTACCTGTCATGCAACCATTTTTGTGATTTTCGACTTTCTCATAAATGGCTCAACGCATTTAAAAATGTTCGAAAAATAGTTTTTTTGGATTTTTGAAAAGAGAATTTTTTTAAAATTCAATATTTCGAAAACGGGTGGATGATTTTTTCTGCAATTTTGTTTTTGAATATATATTTTGTTATTTTAAATCACGAATTTTAACACGCGGATACTTTTGTTCGGTAGATTTATGTTTAAAAACAATAAATATAACAATTTTAAAGTGAGGAAACTTTAATTTCTATTTTTAATTAATTTTTAAAATTTTCATTTTCCATACAAAATGTATGCAAAGATGACTACGGACAACTGTTTTTTTTTACTTGTTTGCCAACCCACAGATGACTGTATGCAACTTCAAAATGGAAAGTGTTGTGGGATCTGCATTTTTGTTAGGATTTTTTTTTTGTTTTTGTTGCGATATGTTTGTTTTTTTTTTTTTTTTGTCAATTTCTTAAGAAATCCTAAACAAACTTTGACCCCAGCCCAAATGCTATAATAGGGTCAAGCAGGGGGTTGCACGTGTTAGCTTACGCGCCAAGCTTTTTGTACGCCGTGAACTTAATTCCAGAAAAAACTTCATGCAATTCGGATTTTATATACCTACGTTTTGTTTAAATGCTTTATTTTTAATTCGCATTTTTAATTTCTTTGAGAGTATTTTTCAAAAGTGAAAAATATGAAATTTCATTTAGTTAAATGTTTTCAAGTATGTTTTATTATTGAAAAGAACTACACTTGTACTTTTAACCCAAAAATTATTTCCATTAAAATTTTTTGAACAAGGTTTTCTAAAGTGCTGTGCTAATATTCAATAGTATTAAATCACCCTTTTACCATTATTAAATGTAAATATAAAAGTTTTTTTCATATTTAATAACTACCCCTGATGAAGTCGAGAAAGACCGACGAAACGTAGGGAGAAAATATGAAATAAAGTTTTTTATTTGCATATAATATAAAAATTAGTGACCAAAAAAGCCCGATTAAACATTTGCATTTTTCTTTTCATTTATTTATGGCTTTGTTAACTATTTTCGATTATCCAATGGAATTACTTTTCGAAATCGATGGAAAACAAGACGCGAATAAGAAAATCGTCGATTACCAATATCATTTAGTTGTATACCGCATTGCAATTCTGTGGACAAGGATCATAACTAAGTATGGGAAATGATTTTTTCGTTAGAATGGCTAAATCTACGGTACCCTTAGTCTTCTTTTAGGACCCAAAATATTTTAATCCTCAGCAATATTTTCCCATCGAACTACTGTGGCTATATCTCTAATTTTCTCCATGAAATTCAAGAGCTTTTATATTTGTTTTTTCGTTAACTTGTTTCACACTGCATTAAGAATAATAATTAAATACATTTTACTAATAAACAAACATTTTTTTTAAATAAAAAGAATAACATTTGTTCATGACTAACAAAAGTTCCGTCGACAACGAGCGATCGGATTATCGATAGTTGTCGAACGGAATCGACAACAAAAATACCGATTTCTCATTTTGTCGATCGTTGATCGCTCGTTATCGATCGACAATTTACAACTACAATAGGGCCCATTATCTTTTAAAAATCACCAGATTTGCAATTGCAAATCTTAAGCATCTTTTCAAAACTAAAATGCTTTCGAATTTTTGTCAATCGAAAATTTAATTGAATCTTTTGTAGATTATAAGCATTGGATACTTCTATTTTTGAAATTTGTCTTTCGAGATTTATATGATAATATGTTCTATATGTTTTTTTATTTCGTGGTAAACCCGTCGTTTATATTACATTACGTATTAGTATATTTCTGACTCACGCATATAGGTTTTTAGAATTCTTGATTAGGAATTTCTGACCTTAGAATCTCCCTCGCCGTTTGTCTTTTTAAAATTAATTTTTTTATTCAGCCCATCACGAGTTCCATCGTAATCGGAAAGTTTTACGAATCCCGGAAAAAAGTATCGCAGGATCCGGTCTTTATGGTAATTTGTATGAGAATTTCCACTACAATGAATTCTGTGATAGATTTTTTCGGGATTCGTAACAAGTTTCCGATTACGATGGAATTCGTGATAGGACTGATTGTATTATGATTTTACAGTTGCCTTTGTGATTAAAAATATTTATATCTATTTTTATTTAATTGCAGTTTTTAAAATTCTGGTGTGGTGACTGAAGAGTGTACTGTTTCAGGAAGCTTATCGAACTTCATTGAAAATTGTTTTGCAGTAAAATTTTAAGCGCTATAATATTAAATAATAATAAGTATCAACATTTATTCCAAGAGAAAGGAACGATATTTCTTTTACAAAAAAATGGCGGTAATGTTAACGACAGAAGAAGCTAGCAAATTGTTAGACTTCTCGGAGAAACTAGATATCGGTCTTTTGGATAAAATTGTTGAATGTCTGTACAGTTCACAAGGGGAGCAATTACGTTTAGCACAAGATATTCTTACAACGCTCAAAGAACACCCAGATGCCTGGACTAGAGTTGATAGCATATTAGAATATTCACAAAACCAGCAAACAAAGTTTTATGCTCTACAAATTTTGGAAGAAGTGATCAAGACTCGTTGGAAAATTTTGCCAAGAAATCAATGTGAAGGCATCAAAAAATATGTCGTCGGTTTAATTATAAAAACATCCTCCGATCAGGCCACCATGGAAGCCAATAAGGTTTACTTAAATAAGTTGAATATGATTTTGGTCCAAATTTTGAAAAGAGAATGGCCCAAAAACTGGAACACTTTCATCAGCGATATAGTTGGAGCCTCTAAAACGAATGAGAGTCTCTGTAAAAACAATATGGTTATATTAAAAAATTTAAGTGAAGAAGTTTTCGATTTTTGTGGAGGACAAATAACGCAAACTAAAGCGAAACATCTTAAAGATGCTATGTGTTTTGAATTTTCCGAAATTTTTCAACTATGTTCATTCGTCCTTGAAAGTTCTATGAATGCACCATTGATTGCGGTAACTCTGGATACTCTATTGAGGTTCCTCAATTGGATTCCGCTAGGGTATATTTTCGAAACAACACTGGTAGAAACACTTATTTTTAAGTTTCTTAGTGTTCCCATGTTTCGCAACGTAACACTTAAATGCTTGGCAGAAATCTCTGGCCTTACAGTGCCTAATTATAACAACAATTTTGTGAAACTATTTAAAGATACGATGGAACAATTGGATCAAATGATTGGACAGAATACTAATATGAATCACATATACGCCAACGGTTGTGACATGGAACAGGAATTCGTTCAAAATTTGGCCATGTTCTTGTGTACTTTTCTAAAGGAACACGGAAAGCTTGTTGAAGATGTTAAATATATTGAATATTTGAACAAAGCGCTGCTTTACTTGGTTATGATATCGGAAGTGGAAGATGTGGAAATTTTTAAAATCTGTCTCGAATACTGGTACAGTCTAGTAGAGGATTTATACAATTCGGATAATATTAATTCAACTCACATAGAAACCGATGTGGTTGCTTTACCGAAACGAAGTTCACTTTCACGTCGTCGATTTTATGGAAATATCTTATCCAAAGTTCGTTTTATAATGATTTCTCGTATGGCAAAACCCGAAGAAGTGCTGGTAGTTGAAAACGAAAATGGTGAGGTTGTACGGGAGTTCATGAAAGATACAAATGCTATCAATTTGTATAAAAACATGCGCGAGACACTGGTATTTTTAACCCATTTGGATTATGCAGACACCGAGCGTATCATGACCCTAAAGCTTTTAAATCAAGTAAATGGAACTGAATTTTCCTGGAAAAATTTGAACACTCTTTGCTGGGCAATTGGATCAATTTCAGGTACGTTTTGTTTGATTTTTAATTTGTCTAGTTTTCTTTTTGTTTAAAAAAAATATAATTAAAATAAGATCATAATTGTTTTATCTTAAAAAATCCATATAACAAATTAGGTTACTAGGTCATCCATGAAAAAATATATCTAGCTCTAATTTGCAATAACATTTTCCCTGATACCTAGCTTGAGCAGAATCCTGCCCTATCATCGTATCCGAACGCTACAAAAATTTCACCGATTTCAACGAAATATACTTCCTTACACTTGTATATGTCTTCGAACGGATACAATGAAAGGTGTCACTCACTGTTGCATAATAATAATTAGTATACATACCTACAGTGGCTCACAGCCAGTGCTTGTTTTTTATGTTAGTTGCAAAAATTCAAAAAAGGGGAAGATTTATATTCAAAATTTGAATGCAGTTTTGAAAACAATAACTTAGCAAAATAAATTCATTTATTTACCATTGTTTTTTATAATAACATGCAAATTCAAAATTCTTAAAATATTGCAAAACTGTATACCACAGCTATCAGGTGACTGTGCAGCGGTGTCATCAAATGGGGGCAGTTCCATATGAGCCAGGTCTGCACAATTCCTGACTTGTGCTTCGGTTCGTTGTCTTCATAAAAACGGAATTGTTGGTGTATATTCAGTTTCACTGCACTTTGGAGCTGATTGTTGTTTTAAAATATTGAGGTACTCGTAACCATTTTTATCAATTACACCTCAATGAATTCTAAATTCCCCACCCCAGCTGCAGAAATACAAATTTCAAATTGTCTTTGTTAAGCTCTGTATTCAGGTTCCGCCAGATTTCGATTCGTCTCCAAATATTAGCGTATTCCAAAAGTCAGTGCCTCTAGAAATTTGCTCTCTAGCAAAGGCAAGTCAGCTTCGTTGATTTTTTTTGGCTGATAAACGGTTTTTTACTAGCATTCGCCCAGTAAAGTCATGTTTGCCAAGTACACGGCGGATAGTTTCAGCACTGCCTGACTTACCTAGTTCTTGCTCAACTTCAATAGCCAGTTTTGGAGCCAATAACCTCGGATTAACTTATTTTCCGCACAATATATGGCTCGATTTTCATGCACAAACCGCTCAATGATGTGCTGCACAGTAGACGGACTTAAGTTTACAAATTCAGCAATTTTCCGAACTGATTTCTCGTTCTTCTAATGGCTTATGATCAGTTCCCGTTGTTCAATACTAGTACGAGGACCCATTTTATTTTCAATTGGCTAATCTACTTCGACTTCCAAGAAACTTAAAATTAGTCAAACGACACTGCAAACAATATTTAAATGACAGAACAAAAAAACAAACAACAATCAACCGCAAAAATCAGGCGGTAAGATGCACTGAAGTAACTGTTTCAATTTTTGCTTAAAACCTTCATTAACATTTTTTTGATATCCTTCCAAAATGTGAAGTTACAACGCTTTGAAATAAGCTGTGATCCACTGTACACAGTTATAAAGTTTATGATTTTCTGATGCAAAACATTTCAGCGCGATAGAGCCTTTTCCGAGTTTGTCAAGATCAGCCTGATTGATGAATCAATGTCTCCTCTTTTTTGTTGCTAACAAAAACCTCTGGTGACCGACTACTTCTTGCGTTTGCCTGCACTCAGAGTCAAACTTAATCTTTTTTGTGGTCACACCTACGATTTATTGTTGACAATGTTGTTCTCTCATATATTAAAAGTTCGTTGAATATAATATCATGAACCAACCAGAACGATCTACAGCCTAAACGGCTGAAGAGATTTTCTTCAAACTTGGTACTTAAGCGTCTTAGGTGATGGGCAGGTACCGCCCCAAAAAAAACGGTACCTGCCATACAATTTGTTTTTACTATCTTAATTATTTTGAGAACGGCTCTAACGATTTTTATAGAAATAAAATTCACGACTGGATCATACGAACTTGCTCTTGTAACTAACAACTTTAGTGTAAAATAGTAGCAAACCACTGACGCTGTTAGTAGGTATAGGTAGTCTAGTTTAGTTATCATGTGCAGGTTTAAAGCCGAAGTAGGTAAGATTACCTTGATTCTTAGTATAATGAATTGTCGAATGCATGATTCAATGAATGGTAACTTAGGTACCATTCTACAAATGTATATTTAAATGGATTTTAATTATGTAAATTAGGAGGGTAATATGTACCTACAGCTGCGGTAAAAAAATAGCACAATTACGAGAACCATATTTCGTTTAAAAATGACGATATTTTGAGGGATATTTGGAATATGCGAAAAGCTAATATTAAGTCCAAAAATTCACATTTAAAAAAAATTAAAACTTTTATTCATCAACTTATTAAAAAAATTAATTTTTTTTTTCGAAAAACTCAAATAAATAAGCGGTAAAAAAAATAGCACCATTGCTTCATCACACAACTTAAAACTAAAACATCATAAAAATAAAAAAATCTTTTTCTATGATTTTATTCTTTAGGGGTAGTCTAGCAAAATTAGTATTTCGTTGAATAGCCTTTGTTGGCTATTACATCTTCACAACGTCTGGTCATTGAGTTTACCAAATTTTAGCACCTTTCTACCGGAATATTTTTTTTTCCTACACGCGCTCAAGGAATTATACTACCCTTTAAATGTTTCAACACAGCGCGGGCGTTAGGTTGAGGAAGAGAAAGAATGATAGGAAAGATGTGTGGCGCGATGTTCTGAGATTGTAGGTGGTTGTTGTCTCAGAATTTATCTCCAGGGATGGCGGCTGAACTAATGCGGAGAAATTTCCGTGTCTTATTTATCTATGTTCCTTATAATTCGCATTAATTTTTTTATTCTCTGTCATATTTTATCGGTATACTAGTTTTACTCAATCACATGTTGTTAGTTCTATGCCTAAACAGCATGTAATGAGTAAACCAGCAACCACAAATAAGCCATAATAAGATTGGAAACCTTCGTACGTTTCACCCCCCAAAACCCATTTTTTCCCCCCGTGGGTGTAAAACCTTCAAAAGGCTCTATGAGGACCGAAAAACGCGTGCTCATAGGAGTGTGAGATTCTTATTGCACTAAAACACCTCCTCCCGATTGCAACTAAGTTGAAACTTATCTAGCAATTTATTTTTAACGAATTTAATTAACGTGTTGCAGGTAACTATCCGGTGATAGTTCCTGCTTATACCGCGATTTTAAAGCGGATTCTCGTTTAGTGCACCAGATCGGAAGGCTTTGTCCTTCGCAGGCGGCGTACTAAATTCGTCTCATCGATAATTTCGATTATTGTACTATTGCAGTGTTGTAATAGCCGTTTTCTATGAATTCGGGCAAAATTTTTTATTTCATCGCGAACCGTGGGAATCCCGAGATCTCTGTGCAGATCTTCGTTTCTAATGTACCAAGGTGCGCTTACAAATGATCTTAGGAGTTTATTTTCAAATGTTTGTAAGGTATTTAAATTAGAATCGCACGTACAACCCCAAAGTTGTATACCGTAAGTCCAGACAGGCTTAAGCACCTGCCTGTACAAAATTAGCTTATTTTCGATACTGAGCTTAGAGTGTTTCCCGAGCAACCAGTACATATCTCTGAGTTTATTATTTAACTCTTCGCATTTCTTTTTAACAAGCGGTTTCCATTTTAATTTCGCGTCTAGAGTCATTCCGAGATATTTAGCTTCGTTAGCAAACGGAACTTGAACCGTGTTAACAAATACCGGTAATCTATTAATTTTCTTGTACGTAAAAACTACATGTACTGATTTTACTTCGTTGAGCGATATCCGCCATGTTTTTGTCCAATCATTGACATTATTCAGAGCTTTTTGTAATTTTGTCGTAGAATCATTTATCGTTTGGCCTACTGCTAGTATTGCAGTGTCGTCAGCAAACGTGGCTACGATAGTGTCTTCTGTTTGAGGCATATCACGTATAAATAATAGGCACAATATTGGACCTAAAACACTTCCCTGTGGTACCCCACCCACTATTTCTTCGAGATCCGAGTAATTGTTTCCATGTCTTACTCTAAAAAGTCTATTTTCTAGATATGCTTTTAGAAGCGTATAAAGTGCTTTAGGCAGAATTTGTCTTAATTTAAAATTTAGGCCTTCGTGCCACACCTTATCAAAAGCTTGCGACACGTCTAGGAAGACCGCCGAACAAATTTTCTTTTCTTCAAGAGTTTTCTGAATGACGTCAGTGATCCTATGCACTTGTAATTGTCGAATGCTTGCTTCTAAATCCGAACTGATGTTCAGGTATTAGCCTCGGGTTTCGGGTCTTTATGTTATTAGTTTATGCCAGCAACTCATTGTATGACATTTATTTTTAGAATTTGTTTTTTAATGGAAAAAAAAGAGGACATAGACTACGGCAGGGATCGAACCTGTGACCATGAGGTTAACAGGCCAACATACAACTATCGCGCCACGTCCACCCCATATTCTCCCAGGAGACCTTTACTGCAGCCCACAGTTATTTGTTACTAGTCGGTTTGGTTTCAGAGACTGCTTTCTCCACGTCAGCCCACAGATGTATTCCGCTTTCGGAGGTCTTCTCACGTAGGAACGAGATCCTTTACCGCCAAACAATACGATTTTACTTTCATCTGTCCATAGAACGTTGCGCCATTTCTCTACTGGCAAATTCAAATGATGTCTTACAAATATTAAACGCTTTTTAGCATGTTTTGCAGTTAAAACAGGGACTTTTCTTGGACGACAAGCAGTTCAATTATGTTCCCTCAATCTGTGGCTGTAATAGTCAGCTCTTTTTTTAAGCGCAGTTGCAGGCTTAAATGGATTTTTATGGCTTTCTCGGACTAGGCGCCTGTTGAGAGTTGTCGTCATAACAGGTTTTCGTCCACGAGATTCGGTTTTAGGTATGTATGTTATTGCATTTCAAATCATTTTGTTTGAACAGCCAACAAACCGTCGAACTTCTCCATACGTTTTACACTCCGAGATCATTTTTTTAAATAATTTCCCGTTTTTCGTTTGTACAACGCTTTTCCATTTTCTTTGAAAAACTGTACATTTTGTGTGCTTAAATGAAGCTACCAATTAAATATAAGCGAATTCTAACATTTGGTCGCCTTTCCTTGAAATATGCACAAGAAAAAATATTTTTTTTGTAACGAAACTGCGATTAGCTATTATTTTTACCGCACAAAAATGGGATTTTCGCCATTATGGCCTCGTAAGAAAAGAACCGTTACTATTTTAACGCCACATATATACAATAGAGAGAGTTGATATTTCAAGCAATAACATAATAATAGTAGAGGCTGTAAATATTTTTGTATTCACTCATTTAAAGAAGTTAAAATGAAACTTGTACCAGTGGTGCTATTTTTTTTTTTACCGGCACTGTACCTGTAGATGGCGCCTAGGTATGTAAATATGTATATCATGAAAGTGAATGGTGTATATTTGGGTAAAAATCGTTTTTTAAACTGATAAAAACTGCCAAAACCATCAGTTTCTCGAAAAAAAAACCAAGAACGCTATTAGGTGCCACGGATCAATGAACATTTTATGAAAAAGTATCTCGAAAATTTTAGGACGGATTTTGATGAAATCTTGTTTTTTATTTTTAGTTTTTTGAATTTTGTTGTGCAGTTTTTTAGAGTTTATTAATATACATGTCATTATAAAACTTAAAATAATTTTTTTGATTGTTTTAAAAATTTTAATTTTTCAAGAAAAAAAACTCGAAAATTACTTTTAATTAGAAAAAGAAAAGTTTTTCAAAATGTTGATATGCAATTTGACAGAAATCTAATGTCCCGTTACCGAGAAAGCCACAAATTAAAAAAAACGTTATATGATAGTAACCGTTAATAGACTTTTCCCGTAAATTTTGTTGTGATCAAACGAACGTACCAACAAAAAAATTCTCAAATTTAATAAAAAAATAAGCAAAATAAGATTTTCCTTAATGATTGTATGGCAGGTACCGTTATTCTTAGGTCTAAAAATAAAATTTCAATTTCCCCTCTGAGGAATGCCAAAAGAATCACACATACCAAATTTGAAGGTAATCGATTAAGCCGTTTAGGCTGCAGCTCGTTATACATACAGGCGGACAGACTGACAGACAGACATTTTTTGTTGATCACTTTTGTAGGCTTCTCTGTGATCGTAATGTTATGTTTGATCGTTAGAATTTTTTTTCTTACGAATGCATAACTTGCCTTATGAAGGGTCCGCCATGTAACGTTTTTTTCAGCTGGTGCTTATTTCGTGAATGGTAACACTTAGCTCATGTCTGATTTGACAGATAATTAGTTTATCCTTCCGCTGAACGAATATGTTTGTGTATACGCTTGAACAATGCTTCGAAATATTGCGACATTACTTTGAAAATCATGGTAATGTTGCAGAATGTGTGCGAAAATTGCGTACGGATTTTGGAAGAAGAGAAGCACCGTCAGCTCCGTATGTTCGTTATCTTGTGAAAAAAGTGAAAGAAACTGGCATCCTCATCGATAAACCAAAGCGTGAGAAGCCAAAAACAGTTCGTTCACCCGAGAATATTGCTGCTGTGTCAGAAAGTGTGCGTGAAGCGCCATCAACATCAATTCACCGTCGTTCTCAACAATTGAACATTTCGGAGACATCATTGAGACGAATTTTGCATAAAGACCTTGGTATGAAGAGGAGGATATTGGCAATATTTGGTTTCGACAGGACGGCGCTACGTGCCACACAGCCGAAGCTACACTCGATGTTTTGCCCCCTGTTTTTGAAGATCGCATTGTCAGCCGCAGAGCTGATGTCGTTTGGACACCTCGGAGCTGCGATATGACACCGTTGGACTATTATTTGTGGGGTGCCGTAAAAGATAAGTGTTACGCCGACAAGCCAGAGACAATTGACGCTTTAATGAACAATATTCGTGAAGCCATTGGTGAAATACAGCTGCACACAATCGATAATGTGCTTAAAAATTGGACCGATCGTGTAGGCTACTGCATGGCCAGCTGAGGCAGTCATTTGAATAAAATTATTTTCCGTTATTAACCGGAAGGATTGTACTTTCAAATAAAAAAGAAATTTGAGAAAATATTCAGTAGTTTTTTTGTATAGCATTTTCAAAAAAAAAAGTTATTTGGCGGACCCTTTAGTACCTATAATTTTTTGTTTAATTATTTGTTATTAACGGTACCTGTCATACAACCATTTTTTGATTTTCGACTTCTTGACGGATTTCGATCAAAATTTTTGTGTATGAGGCCCTTCAAATTCTAAACAATACTGCATACCAAAATATTGGACATTTTTTTTTTTTTGGATTTTTGAAGAAAAATTAAATTTTAATTTTTGAAAATTATATATTTCGAAAACAGATACAGATTACGATTATTTTTCGAAATTATATTTTATAATCTTATATTATTGATTACATAAAATTTCCATACAAAATCTTATTGAGACAAATTTAGTGAAAAACGACTTTAAAAATATATTTATCCATTTCTAACGATGAGATCGAACATAAGAGTAAGTACGCCATATCCAGCCATGTATTTTGTTTTATTCCACCGTCTGGTATACTTTCGTATGAAGCCAAATTAAATGAAACGAAAGGAAATAATTTGTCATTAGCTGCTTGGAAAGGAATCTATTTTATATTTTTCCCAAGATTAGTTTTCATTGAAAATATTGAGACATACATTTTAAGTGCGTCAATATGTAGAATCATTATTTTAAAATTTACAATACATCGAGTTTTATTTAATTAAATATATTACAGGCACTTTAATCTTTGTAATTATAATAAATAATTAAAATAAAAAAAAATTAGTATGTCCTTGCAAATTGTTAGATTTATGTTCTTTAAATTAACTTCAGGTGCTTTCGTCGAAGAAGATGAAAAACGATTTTTGGTCACCGTTATTAAGGATTTACTGGGCCTTTGTGAACAAAAAAAGGGCAAAGATAATAAAGCAATAATTGCCTCCAATATAATGTACGTTGTTGGACAATATCCGAGATTCTTGCGTGCTCATTGGAAATTTTTAAAAACTGTGGTTAACAAATTATTTGAGTTCATGCATGAGACACACGATGGCGTTCAGGATATGGCTTGTGATACATTCATCAAAATAGCAATAAAATGCAGAAGGCACTTTGTAACGATTCAACCAAACGAAGCATGTACTTTTATAGATGAAATCTTAAGTACAATGAGTTCGATAATATGTGACTTGCAACCACAGCAGGTAAAAAAATTGGATTTAATTTGTGTGGCTGGAGCTAAAAGTAAAAAGGAGTTACTTTTTTGTTTATTTAAATTATTTTTAAGTGAAGCGTAAAATTTTGTAACGTTTTGTTTTATTTTTTTCCAACAGGTGCACACATTTTATGAAGCTGTGGGTCACATGATTGCTACCAGCACAGACCAAGTGCAGCAGGATGCATTAATCGAAAAGTATATGTTATTACCCAACCAAGTTTGGGATGAAATAATCTCCAGGGCGTCTAAAAACGTAGACTTTTTGAAAAACATGTCTGCAGTTAAACAACTAGGAAGCATTTTAAAAACTAACGTTGCTGCTTGTAAAGCTCTTGGGCATGCGTACGTTATACAACTTGGAAGGATTTACTTAGACATGCTAAATGTTTATAAAATAACATCAGAAAATATTATCCAGGCCATTGCTCTCAACGGAATTAATGTAAATAACCAGCCGCTCATCAAAGCCATGCACGTAGTTAAGAAGGAGACCCTTAATTTAATTTCGGAGTGGGTATTGCGCTCGAATGATAACCAAATGGTCATGGAAAACTTTATTCCTCCGCTTTTAAGTGCTGTGCTTCTTGATTATCAGGTAATTTTGTTATTTTTGTTTAATTTTCCTAACTAAATTATTATATATAATTTGTAGCGATGTAAAATCCCAGCAGCTCGTGAGCCTAAAGTTCTTAGTACAATGGCTGTTATAGTTGGCAAACTAAGGGCTCACATCACAAATGAAGTACCAAAAATTTTCGACGCTGTTTTTGAGTGCACTCTTGACATGATCAATAAAAATTTCGAAGATCATCCCCAGCATAGAATAAGTTTCTATGAACTTCTCCATGCAACAAATGCCTACTGTTTTAAGGCATTTTTAAATATACCACCAGCCCAGTTTAAACTCGTGTTTGATTCTGTTGTTTGGGCCTTCAAGCATACAATGCGAAATGTAGCTGACATGGGTCTATATATTTTATACAAGGTAATAAATTTGTTTATTTTTTTTTGTCGTACATATGTTTTTCAAATATTGTTTTTGTTTATAGATGTTACAGAACTTGGAACAACATCCCCAGGCAGCACAAAGTTTTTATCAAACCTATTTCACGGATATTTTGATGCAAATATTTTCTGTAGTTACCGATACTTCTCATACAGCTGGATTAGCTATTCATGCAACAATTTTGGCATACATGTTCTCACTGGTAGAAAATAATAAGATAACCGTCAATCTTGGCCCAATACCAGACAATACAATATTCGTCCAGGAATATGTGGCCTCACTTCTGAAATCCGCATTTAACCATTTAACTGATCAACAAATCAAAGTGTTTGTAACCGGCTTGTTTAATTTAGATGCAAATGTTCCTGCTTTTAAAGAACACCTAAGAGATTTCTTAATTCAAATCCGGGTAATTTCAGTTTTAGAATGTTAATGTAATATAAATGTATTATTTTCTGTCTCTAGCTAGAAATTATTAATATTGGCTTTGAAAATGAGATTTCTAGGTAAATCATTATATCGATATAGATAACTTTGTCTTCCTATTAAGCAATATTAGACATGATTGTTGTTGGTTGCTGATTTTTTTTTATAAGGCCCTATCCTGAATCTCTAATGGAATTTTGTTTCAATCGAATTATTGTATTCCCTTATTATTTTTTTGTGATCTGGAATCGTGATCGTTAATTTCCCTTGAATTAAAAAAATTGTATAAAACTACGAAAGTTTATTCCCGATACCAATAAATTCCGAAGAAAACCTTTGACCATAGATGATATAACAATTACTTATCTTTGTAAGGCTGTGTGTCAATTGCGTTAAAAGTCCGTTAAATTTGATCCCATGGCTAAATTTTGACATTACTGAGGAGAATACAGACGTCAAAAATTAACCTGCTCAGAAACTCTTTAAAATTTTAACAAGTGGATAAATTTAAACATTTGTATTAAACATGTGTTGTAGTTAAATGAAATTAAAAAAAAATGAAAATTTCAAGGAAAATAAGCAAAAGTGGATGGACTTTTTTGCGCAGTAAAGGACAAGATAAAGGAAACAAGCACTTGAGTAACAGCACAGGTGTTGTTGGGAGCTGGACACTATATTATACAAATTTTTTAGGGAAAGACAATCAGCCCTATTCTGCTATTCACGTAAGTCGTATATTCGATGCACCCATTCAATTCCCTTTCACACTGCCTTTGTATTCTGATATCCATCGGGTGAACTGCACTATCCCAAATTCATATTACCATTTAAAAAAGATGCTCATGCGAAAATCGTCTGAAGTTTGGATAAAAATGTGTATATTTGCATGTATCGGACTTTTCTTCCTTTCACAAACATAAATAAGGAAATTCCCAAATTGATAACTACGGAGGAACGACATAAAGAAAAACTTAATAAAACGTGGTATGATGTTTGTTTTTAATGCTTAAATAGAAAATTTGTTATTTAAAGCTTAAGATGTGTTTATAAACAACTCCATCAGAGTTTTCTAGTAAATTTATTACATTTCAAGACCCGCTAACCTTTTAACACTCAACCAGACATAACCAAATACCAAATCCGCAACAATTGATATGCGGGTTTGAATTGTATGGAGTGATTGGGTTCACGTGAATAGCAGAATACCACACAATATTATTATTATCGACTCTACCAATGTATACACGATTAACTTCGAATGAATAGCAGAATAGTGATGAGTGAACATTCAAGAAAAATTCCCCCCGATGAACAGCAGAATAGGGCTGAATACTCAGAGAGAAAAATATATTTCTTGCATTCCTCGTCACGAATCGACTATAAACAATTTAATTAGAATTCCGAATTACCGACGTTCCGAGTTAGCTGGAAAAACATGAAATAAGAATACCCAAAAACAATCAAAGCAATAGTGAATTATTTGCTGACTTTTCTTAGATGTTAACGTTTTTTTTTCTTCTCGTTAACGCAAAGAATGTAAATGGGAAATTTATGTTTAAAAAAATTCTCATTTGATTCAATTGACACAGCAAAACCTTTCCAATTTTATTTACTCTTATAAAAATGGATCAAGTTTAACCAAAATTTTAACGCAATTGACACACGGCCTCAGGCATAGAGCACCGATCCAGCAACAGCAAAATAATGATAGAAGAGACAGGTTGAAAACAAGTTACATATGAATAACTTTCAAGTGATGCTTAGTATTTGTTTTCTTAGATACATATTAGTTGTGTGCACACGATCCGAGAAATTATATGCCACACAATTTTGTTCTACGTGCAACGTCTTTACTTGTTATATTAGCAGTTTTTTTTTTTCAAAGTACTCACATGACAAGAACTAAAAGTAAAAACAAAAGTCTGCTTTGAATAAATTTGGGACATTTATTTTAGTATCGAATGATATTATGTTGTTTAGTTGGTAGTTCCGATGCCTCTCATGAATCTGGAAGTCTTTGTTCGTAAAGTTCTTCTTTCTTTCAATGGCCACTTTCACCCATTTATTAAATAAATTTTCTCGGATACCAAACTATCCGAATATGTTTGTGAACGATTCGGAAAGGTTATCTGAAAGTAGTAAAAAATCAATAATTTTAAGAAGTGTTCTTTTCTCAGAAAAATTGTTTCACACCTACTCACGTACAGAAAATAAAAATTACTAACGCACCGAATTATTTCAAAAATACATTTTATTTATTGTTGTTGCTTTATAAATCATATTAATAAGTATAGGAAGGTGGCGCTCTTTCATTTTCATTAAAAGTTAAAGTGGTCGAGCGAAACTACAAGATCAAAGTTACATTAATAAGAGATGTTTGAGGGGCTTTGTGTCAGCTTCTGTTAAAAAAAGAAATAACTGAAACTTGAGTAGCGCCCCCTACCAAAGCTATAAAATTGGAATAGCAACGAGCATTTAAGGAGCAAGTCAGTGCATATCTATTATTTAGTAATAATAAAACACTCATTAGACGTGTTTTATTATCGCCAATAATAAAACGATCTGGGTTATGTACTTAATTGTACCCTTTGTTCGCTGAATTTAATACTAATATTTGCAAACTCAAATAGAAACCCCAGTAGAAACAGGATCTCGTATTGTTTTTTGTAATACGTGTTAAAAAATAACCCAGACCCGTAGATAATAGAACGCAGCTATTAGCCACATGAGTCTGTGTTATCGATATAGCACTTATATAAGACGTGGAAGACGTAAACTGTCGAATTCCACTGAAAGATTATTATTATTTCTTCTAAAAAATCTTATTGTTTTTAAATACCAAAAATTGGAAATTAGATTTAATTTCATCTCCGGAAAAGGGTAATATTTTAGAGCTTTTCGGCGAAATTGGGCAAGAAATACATTCTAAATATTTCAAAATATAGTTATTGCCTAGTCAGAAAATATCAATTTTTTTTAGACTGGTGTCGTAGATATCCAATTTGACCCTATAATTCGTGTCAAACCAGAATTTTACAATTTCACGTCATTTTGAATTCAGAGTCGATTTGGCCGTTGGCGGACCTGTAAATATATATTATTGTTATCTTTTATGGCCTCATATATTTCATTTTCTTTGGATTTCTTAATTCAAGTTTTAGTTTTCTTTAATCTGAAGAATTAAAAACAAATCAATTGTTAAAATATAAAAAACAAAACGTTTTTTTTTGACAACTCTTGGGGTTGTCAAGAAAACCTTGGTCGACCCTGGGCTAATATTAACATCTCATTGGGTCCTAGCAAGGTAACCGTCGGAATGGGAACTTTTTCCGAATCACATACTTTATCGGAGATAAAGGCTGAGTTCGTAATTGCAGGCTTTGTTGCCCATGCCCTGCCTCAAATATGCTCAAATACGTTTATGAACACAATTACAACTGCGTGTGGTGCAGTCATCATACTTTTGTTTAAAATGAGTTCATAACAGCAAACGTTGACAAAATGAGAAGTATACATTATTTGTTAGAAGCTATTGATTTCATTTGTAGCACCCACGTACATACATTTAAAAAACGGCTATCAACAAAAATATTTTAAAACTTGTTGTTCTAAGATTTGTGGAAGAAACCGTTTTTGAAAACATGGGACAAAATTTGGCAGAATTAAGAAAATTAAAAATCCGAAGAATATGAAAACCTTTAGAACGATGTTAATAAGGCATATTCGGAAAAATAAAAATTTCCTTAAAACGATCCGGAGACATTTTTCAAAACTATTTTCGGATGACCACAATTCAAGTAAACTGCTTTGTATTCATAACTGTTTCTTACAGAAATTACACATAACTTCCAACAATTGGTCTTAAATAAACTTAAGCCATTTTGGAAAAATTCAAATTGCGGACGGCCGAAAATAGATATGGGGCTGGCAGTCTACCCCACTTTTTGGAAGGTTGCAAATAATTGCTCTTTTAGAGAAATAAGACGTTTTTTCAATAGTGCTAAAGGATTCCATTCCGATTCCATTCCTAATAGAAATGACAAGTTTGGTGTCAGCATCACACCACAGTTTGGACTCACGTGGAAGAAAAATAATTAATTTCATATTAAAAGCTAAGAAAATAAAATAATCTTACGATTAGAAATAAATTTAATTAAAAAAATACTAACATTTACTTCCCTGCCGTTTTCCTGCAAATTCAGCAACAATAAAAACAAATGTCGATGCCAATTTGACCGCAAATTGACTGTCCTTTTACTTTTATGAACACATGCTCATGCAGAGCTTATGCTGTTTGTTTACATTTATGAACGCAATTTTGACAGTACTGCTTAAGTTTTATAATTAGGAACTCAGCCAACTTTGTATTCGAGGTAATTTTTTGATATTTGCCGAAAGTTTTTTGTATGTAGGACTTTAAAAATCACTCCAAACCTAAAACAAAAATAAATATATATCCATGTTGATAATGAACGCTGAACGGATCATGTACAAACTTTTTTCGAGTCACAAGTGTACCTCTGTCGTGGTCCAAGTTTATTAACTGTTCACTTACGTCGTGCCAAAACGCCGAAACGTCTTCTCGTGGTCTTTGGGTATAATTCCGAGCTATGTCGGAAATATCTTGTAAATAGTTCTACATAAGCTCAAATTGCTGCGCGTACTTTTTTTCATTCGGTAGAAAAAGACATTACTGCAATAAAAACACAAATATTCGTTACTTGTTTATTGGTTACATTTTGTTATTTTTTTTCCCACGAACCTGCCCGTCCGCTTTATATATTTTTTTCATGTGTGCCTTGAAATCTGCGTTAGATCCAAAAATTCTCCATCAAACCTGTTTCCAAAGTAGCAGAGGCGATTTGTTTGGAGGTTCGGACAATCGGAGTGTAAAACTTAATATTTCTTCGGCTCCAACAGAAGTCGATGCGAATACACCTAATTTACCAATGGCACAATGCCTCGTTAGTACGCCTATCACAATTCTAATATTGGAATGGAATAGTTAATCTACATCGTCTAGGTCTAGGTGGTCTTAGTCAGAAGGTCGTCTAAGAGCAGAACTCGAAATGATTTTCGAATTGACGTTCGGGTCATATGGTATGCCATCTTTACATTTTGGCGTAAAACTTGCGAAACTCTTTCTATCGAGTTTCGTGTGGTGGCCGTATATAACCCAACACTGTGGCTTGTTGGCAATTTTATCATTGGCTTATGTCGATTATATTGGCTTCTCAAAAGGTTATAAGATATTTGATCGCAAAGGGCCATGACGATCCCTAGCAATTGCAGCTGTCCTGCGTCCAACTTCCTCACAGTAATTTTCTGTTTTGACTGTGGTCGGAATATGCAGATATATCTGCTTTAAAGCAGTCCAGGAGCTCTGTTACTTATCCGCTGGAAGTGCCCTATTAGGTAAGGTGTTACTAAATACACCTAAATATTTTTACGTGATTGGGTAGCCACCCTAACGCACATCACGACCCCCCTGTAGGTGTGAATATTGTACATAGCTAACAAAAATTAAACCTATAAAAACATAAGTATGTTAAAAAAATGAGTGGAATAAATTTGTTTTTTTTTTCACCATTTTATTTTAAAATATATTATTTGTTTGAAAACATTAAAATAACAATTTTTTTTTTTGTATACATTTTAGGAAGTAACTGGCGAAGACGACTCCGATTTATATTTGGAGGAACGCGAGGCAGCTCTACTTGAAGAACAAGCTAGCAAAAGACAAATGCAGCGCGCTGTGCCTGGAATGTTAAATCCGCACGAACTGCCAGAAGACATGCAGGACGAATAAGTTATTTAATTGTATTTTAGTTCTTGAGAAAAAAATGTTGAAATTGAATAACTGTCGAAGTATGAATGTAATATATATTGGAATAAATTTTATTCAAAATATGATATATGTATTGTGAATTCAATTATTATTAATTTGTTACCACACACACTGATCCAGTGATTACGACTAAGAATAATTTGACGTCATTAAAATTTAGTCTAAATAAATCAGAATAAATGTAAACGAAAAATATTGTTGGCAACGTACATTTTAAATAAAACTACTGTAAAACAAACTTGAAAGATGTTGTCACCCCTTAGATATTCTTGAAAATCTTGTGTCGACAGTGAGAAATAAGGAGATCTAAAATTAGGTTAGACCGCACTCAACTGAACTATACCGCATCGGAAATTCACGGTAAAGCAAACTATTAGTATGAAATTAGAAATTATCACCTATGCTCTGCATTTCGATCGAAATCCAATTGAAATCACTTTTCAATTTCACGTGAAATGAAAATCCTTGCTCTAAATTTTCATCGATTTCGAAGACTTCGAAATGGATTCATTCGATCTAGGTTGAAAAGAAATCACTTTTCAGTTTTAAGTGAAATGAAAGTCCTTGCTCTACATTTCGATCGATTTCGAAAACTTCGAAATGGCTTCGAACTATTAAAACTGTGGGTTCATCCATTCTTATAGTCTAGAAAGTAAAATAACTAATGTCTAATAAAGTGTATGTGATGTTAAAAGAAAAAAAGAAGCAGAATTGGAAATAAAAAATTAGAACTCAAAATTTTCTAGACGAACCAAATTAATTAGATTTGCCTAACATAAAATGAATATACAATAGGTGGCCAAAAAATTATGACCGATGAAAATTTTCATTAATTCAAGGCTTTTATCTCTTATAAACAAATGTGTCTATATAATTGTATGTTTTAATTTTGGTTTTTTTGTGACCTTTATTTCAAATTATGTGTTTCGCCAAGGTACTACAGTTGGGCTAGCTAAGTATACACGATTGGAAGATCTGCCAATATTGGCCGAACTGTCAAAAAAGTCTTCCTATAGCAGGCAATGAGCTGACAATTGCCAATTTTCTATCAAGTGAAAATTGTCCGTTGGTTGATTTTGTCCAATAATTAGACAATTTATTGGTAGAAAATTGGCTGAGAATTGCCGACAATTATTTGTCTTCCAATTAAAAATTGTCTGTTTACATGGTTGGAATGCTTTAGAAAGTAAAAAATTGGTAGACAAATTAGAAGACAATTTTCTTAATAGATGATAGAAAATATGAAACTTTATTTTAGAAGTGAAGTTTTTGTGAAGTAAAGTTGTGAAAAAACAAACATTTATAAAATATTTTGAAATAATAAAAAAAAGTTAAAAAATATGAAGAGCGCAATAGCGACTATCGTGACAGCATATTTGTTGGAGAGCAGCGAAGACGAATGCCACAGAAGAGATGTCGCAAAGTTTGTTCGAAAGATTGGATAGCGCGTCGTAAGGAGGAAGGGCTATACACAAAATTGCTCGTCGAATTGCGAAGCGGGGAACCGGAGCTGTATCAGAATTTCTTGCGCATGGACTAGAATCAATTTGATCACCTTCTTTCTTTAGTAAATCCATTGATCCAAAAGAAAAACACTAATATGCGTGACAGTATTTCAGCGGGTGAACGTCTTGTGTTGACTCTACGCTTCCTAGCAACGGGCGATAATTTTCGGTCATTGCAGTACTTATTCCGTATTCCAGCATCAACGATTTCCATAATAGTTCCTGAAGTCCTAGACGCACTAGGTGCTCGTTGACACATCAGGTAAGTCGGTTTCATTTACCTTTACATTTACATTTGAAAATGTATTTTTATGTAGGCGCCAAGAACTCCAGGGGCTTGGAAAGATTACTTTACTTTAGATGGCGCTTACAATCCAGGATGTATCACGGCCTCAACCAGCAAACCTCTCCAGCTAGCCCGGTCCCTAGCTAGCTGCCACCAGTTACGCACACCAAGTTGGTTCACCACTTGATCGCGCCACCTAAGATAAGGCCTTCCTCTGTCGCGTTGCCCACCGGGGTTGTATACGAAGACTCGTCTTGGAAAGATGTTACCAACTAATTCCATGATAAGTGGCAATTTCCAAACTGTATAGGTGCAGTGGATGGAAAACATGTGGTGATGATGTCACCATATAATGCTGGCAGCATTTTTTTCAATTATAAAGGCACCCACAGCATTATACTGATGGGTGTCGCTGATGCACAGTATAAATTTCAATATATAGACGTCGGTAGAAATAGCCGATTCTCGGATGGTGGTGTTTTTAATCGGTGCTCGTTTGGGCAAGCTATGGACAGTAATCAACTCTGTTTACCGTTACCCAAAGCATTACCAGGAAGAAGCTTACCTGTTCCATATGTTCTGATTTTAGACGACGCATTTGCCTTGCGTCCGAACATGTTGAAGCCATTTAGTCAACGCGGTCTCACCATGGTGCAGCGAGTATACAATTATAGACTAAGCCGAGCACATCGTATAATTGAAAATGTTTTTGGTATTATGGCAGCACGCTTCCGCGTTCTTCTTGAACTTGAATGCTGAGAAAACAAAAAAAAAGTTACGCTTGCTTGTTGCGTGCTTCAAGCAATTCCTTTGATCATTATAATGAAAACAATGACCTTATTTTGGGTGATTGGAGACAAGAAGTTGAGTACGGTGAAGAACTCTACATTCATTGCAAAGACAACGTTCTGAAACACATTATGAAGCCAAGGATGTACAAGAAGAGTTCAAGTCATACTTTGTAGAAGAAGGTGAGTTAGAGTGGCAGTATAGATAAAATATGAGATGCCTTCAGATAATGCGATAAAAGAGATCAATTTTAAATTTTATTAAATTTTGAATATGAATAATCATGAATAAATAATAAAGAAACATATCATAGTTCACTTTTGTTTAAAATGTTATCTTTTTTAATATGGTGAACTTTCATTGGGATATTCCGGTGATTGCGATCGCTTTTTCTTGAAAATGCATGACTTGATTCATTTTCGTTGAATTCACTTCCAGTTTGGTCATCACAAATAAATAACACTTCGTTGGAGTTCGAAGATTGTTCAAATGAAACTCGACGCAGCTCTTGCCCATAAGGAAACTGAAACGAATAATAAAAGATACATAAAAACATAAGTGAGAATTACAGTACGTTTTAAAAGAACTGTTAGATTCCATATTCCAAAATAAACAGATGTTTCACAAACTTGCGTTAGCGACTCATGAAACAGGGTATAAGTAAATAATAAAGGATTCGGGAAATATGTGTAAGCACTCACCACCACAGGTAGTTGCTTCATAATGACGTTGAAGGCATCCATAAGTCCAGACCTAACATAGGCACTTTGATCTTCTGGAAGTGCGTTCAACTCGGATGTGAGATAATCAGCAAAAAGCACATTGGTGTTGTTGGTGCGTAATTTTTCCAGCGCCTCGACCGCCATTTTCCTCATGTCTTGTTTTGCCACCGTAGAAGATTTGGGTGTAGAAAATGAAACACTTTTATGTCGTTTCCTCCCTGTTGTCGTTGGCGGAATGCATGTTGTGCCTTCCCCAACCAATTCTTTTAAGAAAGCTCGATCTTCACCCCCTGCAGGTCTCTAAAAAAAATAACACAACATATTATATACACCGAAACAAACAAAAAGCCAAACCAACAAACTTACCAGTTCTAAAGATGAAGTAGATTCCGTCGATTGCAGAACTTTGTTTGATTCCCAAAATAGCATCGGCTTGAAGTACTTCCAGGAGATCGAGACATTGTCGCCCGTTCCCTGGCCCGATTTTTTTGTTCGCATCTTTTCTAGGTTATAGTTGAAGGTTGTGCGGAGGTTCGACCATTTGGCTTTGCATTCATTGACGGCCATCTCAATTTTGTCTCCAACCTCTTGCCAAATTGTGTCCTTAGGTAGCTTATACTCTGCACAACCTGCATCCCACAAACATCACCTGGTCTCGATCTCCTGAATGAAATGGCGTCCAATCCTGTTCGACCTTTTTTTAAAAGATTTCTTCGCTATTTTGACGGGCGATGTCTTATTTATTTCCGCATCCATTTTCGTTATTTAAAAAAACACTTTCAATTTTTTTCGAAAGCGAATAAATTAATCTTGTTGTTTCATCCCCCAATTTTAAGGAAAAATTATCTGCCAATTAAAAATTGGATAATGTTGTTGGCAAGAACATCATCCAATTTTTAATTGGCAGATAACTGTCCAATTAATTGAAAATATGAAAAATTGTGTGTTTACACGAGTTCAAACGATTGGAAGAAGTCTGCCAATTTATTGATAGAAAATTGACAGACGATTGGCTGCCAATTTATTGTCTGCTAATTTTGACGGTTGATAGAAAATTGTCCAATTTTTTTTCCGAAAAATCTGCCAATATTGGCCGATCTTCCAATCGTGTATACTTAGCTTCAGATTCTGTAGTACCCTTCTAAGACGCAAAATATTAGTCGATGGCTACCGACACAAATAAAATTTACAAACACTAAATAATATTTTTCTAGTGGTGTTGAAAGCTGTAAATTTTATTTGTGTCGGTAGCCATTTGACTAATATTCTGTGTCTTGGAAGGGTACTACAGCATCTAACTGGTAATCCCAACTGTATTACCTGGGCGAAACGCATAATTTAGACTAAGGGTCACAAAAAACCAAAATTTAAATTAATAGCAGAGTCCAAAGAAAAAAAAAGAAAAAAAGCAATACCTACGTATGCACATGCGTTTGTATTGTTTTTACATTTCTTCTTAAAATTATATAATTTGTATGTGAAATAATAGGTGGTGCCATTTTTCAAGCAAACGATATTGTAATGGGAAAAAATCAGTTCGTTTCGAAAAATGTATTCCTTTGGTTGGCGATCGTTGGGGTCATTTAGCATCTATTTTCGTGGTGTCTGTTGTTTTATTGCATTATGGCAAAGAAAAATGACCTTACCCCATCCCAAAAAATTAAAGATGCAACTCTTCTTAAAGAAAGAGTCTTCTTATGCAAGAATTGTCCAAAAAGTCGGTATTTCTAAAGCTTCTGTGGTCAAAATTGTAAAAGATTTAAAGAAAATGAAAAATTTTGACGATTTGGTTGTGGGCAAGAGAACAAAAATGGTCCGGAAGAAAAAAACAACAGCCCGAGAAGACCGAAAAATTGTGTATCTTGTCTAAGAAATCGAAGCGCAACAACCAAAATGATCGCAGAGCAGCTGAACACTTCTAATATTCATATATCAGCCAGAACAGTGCGACCACGCCTTAGAGAAAATTTTCTTTTTTGCATGCGAGTGGCTGAAAAGCCAAAACTCACTAAAGCCACGTGTCAAACGACTAATGTGGGCTAGATTGCATAGAGATATGTCTTCTAAATATTGGGGCAAGGTAACTCCAATTTATTAAGTCCCATACCTATTTTGTATACTTATTTCTGAAGTGCTCTCATTTACAAAAAGATTAGTGTCGGCTTGGGGCAGTGACTGTCGACAGAAAAATTGTTCGCCGTAGGAAGGATGAGAGATATTTGTATTGTTGCGTGGCTCCAAAAGTCAAACATCCACCCAGCGTAATGATTTGGAGCTGCATAACGGACGAAGGTCCTGGACCAATTTATTTACCGTGTTATATTACAGTGTTAAACTCGGTTTTTACACCGCATCTGAGTACCTTAAGACATAGAAAAAATAAATATACTTTCATGCAAGATGGAGCTCCTTGCCATATGTCCAGAGCTAGCATGGATTGTTTTGATTCTTTAAGAATGAATGTGTTGCCTT